>JARYHS010008075.1:27004453-27637278 GCA_031002005.1 Vandiemenella viatica
AGAGGGGTTGGGTTTTTTTAAAACTAATGTCTACTGTATTTGTCTAATTTTTTTATAGTATATGCGTGCAAAGTTCCTTCCAAATCTGATAAAAAGTGTGGGTTTGTGTAAAATTTAAGGGGTGGGAAGGAGGAAAGCGGATGCGTTTTTGGAAACCAAATGTAGGCAGTATTTTTCTGTTTGTTTTAAAATATATGTGTTCAAATTTCCATCAAAATCGGATAAAATATGTAGGTTTTTAAATTATGGGGTGTTATGGGGAAGAGGCGTTGGTTTTTGGAAATTTTATTTCTTAGGAACCATCCCGGGCGCACACTTTAAAACTCACCAATGTTTTACAGTAAGCGGATGAACAGTTTAGTAGTGCATAGAGGAGATACAAAGAAAAGTACATTCATTAAGGGGGTGGGAAAAGGGAGAGGGGTTGTATTTTGGGAAACCATGGGTATGCAGTATTTTTCTGTTTGTTTTAAAGTAAATGTGTGCCAATTTCCATCAAAATCGGATAAAATCTGTTGGTTTTTATAAATTATGGGGTGCAAGGGGGTAGAAATGGTGAGAGGTAAAACTAATGTCTACAGGATTTTTTCTATTTTTTTAATAGTATATGCATGCAAAGATCATTCGAAATGTGATAAAAAGTGTGGGTTTGTGTAAAAATTAAGGGGTGGGAAGGGGAAAAGGGGATGCGTTTTTGGAAACCAAACATAGGCAGAATTTTTCCGTTTGTTTTAAAGTATGTGTGTTCAAATTTCCATCAAAATCGGATAAAATCTGTAGGTTTTTTCAATTATGTGGTGTTATGGGGAAGAGGGAGTGGTTTTTTGGAAATTTTATTTCTTAGGAACCATCCCAGTGGCACACTTGAAAAATCACCAAAGTTTTACCGTAATCGGATGAACGGTTTAGTAGCGCATAGAGAAGATACAAAGAAAAGTACATTCATATAGGGGTGTGGGAAGGGGGAGAGGGGTTGTATTTTTTGAAACCATATGTAAAAAGTTTTTTTCTGTTTGTTTTAAAGTATATCTGTGCCAATTTCCATCAAAATCTGATAAAATCTGTGGGTTTTTTAAATTATGGGGTGCAAGGGGGAAGAGTGGGTGGTTTTGGGGTAGAAAGGGTGAGAGCGATTGGGTTTTTTAAAATTAATGCCTACAGTATTTTTCTATTTTATTAATACTATATGCGTGTAAAGTTCCATCGAAATCTGATAAAAACTGTAGGTTTGTGTAAAAAGTAAGGGGTGAGAACGGGAAAAGGGGGTTCGTTTTTGGAATCCAAATGTAGATAGTGGTTTTCTGTTTATTTTAAAGTATATGTGTGCAAACTTCCATACAAATCAAATAAAATCTGTTGGTTTTTTTCAATTATGGGGTGTTATGGGGAAGAGGGGGTGGTTTTTTGGAAATTTTATTCATTAGGAACCATCCCGGACGCGCACTCGACAACTAACAAAATTTTCACCGTAATCGTACGAACGGTCTAGGAGTGCATAGAGGACAAACAGACAGACAGACAGACAGACAGACATTGATTTTTATATAATAAGAAGATAGAAGACTAGCTGACCCGGCAATGCTTCGCTATTGCTAGACTTGAGGTAGATTAAATGAATACATTTGAACGTTTGTATTTAGTATAGATTAGATATTTACATACAGTGCCTTGAAAAGGAATCAATTGCTTGGTTTCATAACATGTTTACCCAAGTGCTTTAGGATTTATTGTATTTCCGTTAGGAGTGTACACGAATAATTCAGATGGTATCCCAATGCGTGAGCAAGCCACATACAGTTGTCCATGAGAGAAGCATGGATTTTCCAATTTTAGTCCACAAACTTGTAATAATTGTACCTGTGCTTTGTTTATGTTCATTGCAAATGCTAGTCACACTGGAAATACCAAACGTTTTTAACTCGAACGGCATTTCTGTTGTAATCATTGGGATGCGTGGCAACAGTACATCTTCTCCTTCAAAGTCGGATAAAATTTGTTGGTCTTTTAAATTATGGGGTAAAAGGGGCTGGTTTTGGGGTAGAACGGATTGGGTTTTTGTAAAACTAATGTCAACAGTATTTTTCTATATTTTTAATTGTTTGTGTGTGCAAAATTTCTTCGAAATCTGATAAAAGTGTGGGTTTGTGTAAAAATTAAGGGTGGGAAGGGGGAAAGGAGATGCGTTTTTGGAAACCAAATGTAGGCTGTGTTTTTCTGTTTATTTTAAAGTATATGTGTGCAAATTTCCGTACAAATCGGATAAAATCGGTAGGTTTTTAGATTATGGGGTGCTATGGGGAAGAGGGGGTGGTTTTTTGGGAAATTTTATTTCGTAGGAACCATCCCGGACGCGCACTCGACAACTCACCAAAGTTTCACCGTAATCGGACGAACGGTTTAGGAGCGCATAGAGGACAAACAGACAGACAGACAGACAGACAGATATTGATTTTTATATAGTAAAGAAAGAAGACTAGCTGACCCGGCAATGCTTCGCTATTGCTAGACTCGAGGTAGACTAAATGAATACATTTGATCGTTTGTATTTAGTAAAGATTAGATACTTATGTATAAATTGTAATTACTGTTTCATTCAATTTCTAGTTTATTGCAATGGTCTGGTATATGCAATGTTTTTGGTGATTCCAGTTACACCGGCATAATATAAGGGGATGTAAAGGGAAAGAGGGGTTGTATTTTTGGAAACCATGTTTAGGCAGTATTTTTCTGTATATTTTATAGTATACATGTGCAACTTTTCATCAAAATCGGATAAGAGATGTGGGTTTGTCTAAATTTGGGAGACGTGACGGGGATGAGGGGGTGAAAGTATATGTAGGCAATACTTTTCAATTCGTATTAAAGTACTGTATACGTGTGGCAATTTAGGTCTAAATATGATTAAATGTGGGTATGTTTAAATGAAGGGTTGTAAAGTGACGGAGGGGGTGGTTTTTCTGAATTTTTATTTCTTAGGAACCTTCTCCGACGCGCACTCGACTACTCACAAAGGTTTCACAGCAATCGGATAAAACTTTAGTTTTTCTATAAAAATCATTGGAAATTCAGAGGGGAGGGGGTAAAAGGGGAGAGGGATTCGCTTTGGCAAAGATATTTTTTTTCTGTTTGTTTTAAAATACACGTAAGCAAAGTTCCTTCAAAATCAGGTTACAATTCTAGCTTTATATAAGAGACATTTGCAAAATTTAAGGGATGTAAAAGGGAAGAGGGGTTGGATTTTTGAAACCATATGTATAGAGTATTATTTCTCTTTGTTTTAAAGTATATCTGTGCCAATTTCCATCAAAATCGGATAAAATCCGTGTATTGTTAAAATTATGGGGTGCTAGGTGGAAGAGGTGGTGGTTTTGGGGTAGAACGGGTGAAAGGGGTTAGGTTTTTGTAAAACTAATGTCTACAGTATTTTCCTATTTTGTTAATGGGATATGCGTGCAAAGTTCTTTCAAAATCTGATAAAAAGTGTGGGTTTGTGTAAAAATTAAGGGGTGGGAAGGGGGAAAGGGGGTGCGTTTTTGGAAACCAAATGTTGGCAGTGGTTTTCTGTTTAATTTAAAGTATATGTGTGCAAATTTCCGTACAAATCGGAGAAAATCTGTAGGTTTTTTAAAGTTATGGGGTGTTATGGGGAAGAGGGGGTAGTTTTTTGGAAATTTTATTTCTTAGGAACCACCCCAGACGCGCACTCTACAACTCACCAAAGTTTCACCGTAATCGGAGGAAAGGTTTAGGAGCGCATAGAGGACAAACAGACAGACAGACAGATATTGATTTTTATATAGTAGAAGATAGATATTAAGGCATGATTGATGCCAGAAGTACATCCAAACATTCTCATTTATATAGATATAGATGGCACTAGAAGATGTTAGCCAGTACATCATAATCAATGGGCACACTAGACATTAAATATATGGAGCACAAGGCCAACTGAACTGAACTTGGAATAGTTTTTAAAGTACAAGTGACTATTTAAATACTGAAATCCAATTGAAAATGACATAAAATCTTTGCTCACCTAGTATGGATTATTTTACTCATTTAAGAATCTAATTCTCTGAAGACAGGTAGATACCTTTATTTGATCATTGTTGTACATTCACAATAGTAATGGTCAACAGAAACCAAGGACAACTGCAAATACACAGACGGAAAAAAAAAATCCCAACACCAAGAAAAAATTATTGTAGAGTAATGAAATTTGGACAATGCATTTGTCAAGTTAACATGTTTAATTGATTAAATTTTCAAGATCACAGGTTAATTTAAGCTCAAGAAAATGCATTTCAAATGTGAAATACTGTTAAATTAATAGCCGGTGTAACCTCCAGAATTTTGAATGCAAGCCTGCAAACGTGAATGCATTGTGTCATACAGTTTTCGAATGTCACTTTGTGGTATGGAGTTCCATGCTTGTTGTACTTGTGCTGTCAATACTGGGACGGTCAGTGCTGGCTGTGGATGATGCTGGAGTTGTCGTCCAATGATAT
This sequence comes from Vandiemenella viatica, assembly GCA_031002005.1. NCBI lineage: Eukaryota > Metazoa > Arthropoda > Insecta > Orthoptera > Morabidae > Vandiemenella > Vandiemenella viatica. Next base: position 27,008,962 of record JARYHS010008075.1, read on the forward strand.
CCCATACGTGTTCAATTGGAGACAGATCTGGTGATCTCGCAGGCCAAGGTAACATGTCGACACTCTGTAGAGCACGTTGCGAGACAACAGCGGTATGAGGGCGAGCGTTATCCTGTTGAAAAACTCCCCCTTGAATGCTGTTCATGAATGGCAGCACTACAGGTTGAATTACCAGACTGACGTACAAATTTGCAGTCAGTGTGTTTGGTATAACCACAAGAGTGCTCCTGCTGTCATAGGAAATTGCTCCCCAGACCATGACTCCAGGTGTAGGTCCAGTGTGTCTAGGCCGCAGACAGTTTGGTTGCAGGCGTTCCCCTGGCCTCCTTCTGACCAACACTCGGCCATCACTGGCACCAAGGCAGAACCTGCTTTCATCAGAAAACACAACAGATCTCCACTCCGTCCTCCAATGAGCTCTGGCTTGACACCACTGGAGTCGCAAACGGCGATGGCTTGTAGTCAGTGGAATGCACGCTACAGGGCGCCTGGCTCGGAGCTGTCCTTGAAGTAACCGATTTCTAACAGTTCGTTGTGTCACTGTGGTACCAACTGCAGCTCGAATTTCTGCCGCAGACGCAGTACGATGCGCCACAGCTGTACGCCGAATACGGCGGTCTTCCCTCTCAGTAGTGCCACGTGGCCTCCCGGAACCCGGTCTTCTTGAGGCAGTACCATCCCTTGACCACTGCACCCAACAATCATGCACAGTGGATACATTCCGGCCAAGTCTTTCTGCAATATCGCGAAAAGAAAATCCACCTTCTCGTAGCCCTATTACACGACCTCGTTCAAACTCGGTGAGCTGTTGATAATGGCTTCTTCGTCTTCTTAAAGGCATTCTTGGCTAACATCAACTCACTATGTCAAATCTCAGCGGTAAATAACGTTCACAAACTTTACAGCGCGTATTTAAAGCAAACCTGATTTGCAAGCTCTGAGTAGCGCTACTAGCGCCACACTTATGCGCGAAGCGCGAAATTTGAATCGATGTCATCTTTCAGATGTATAAACACGCCTACCAAATTTCGTTTATCTAACACAAGTCTTTCTTGGTGTTGGGATTTTTTTTTCCGTCTGTGTAGTATCCCCAAATCAAAGATTGCAATTTATTCCTTCTGCACGTAATAACTAAATCCAGCTATTAATTTTTCATTTCACATGTTACCTAATTAGTTCTAAATAATATAAAACAGCCGTAGTCTGATTTTTTAAAATTTTCCATAAACACACATCCTCCTCATATAGCAGCAAGCTTTATCTTTACTTTCAATAAATCCCTTCTACTGTAAAGTAAACCGATATTTTTTTTCAACTGTTATTCACTTTCTTACACAGAATTTATACTTACATTATTTCTCAGTCTTTTGCAGGAATACTCTAGCAGGGAACGAATTTGTGATAAAGACTGAGCATCAGTCTTAAAACAACATTCAACTACAAACTGCACATCTTTGATGGAATCCAATACAGATAATAGCTCATTTATGTCATTTTTCTCGAGATTGGCAAGATGCATAGCATGTCCCTTATGTACCATCTCCAAATCAAGATTATACACATCAGCAAACTTCTCTGCTTCTGAAAACAGCCCTCTCCTTAGAAGGTGACCCAATCTACAAAGAGAACAAAACAAATGACTAAACAATTAAACAAACACAATAAACAAATAAAAGTCAAACAATATCAAATACCTTATTTCTGGTATTTCCTGAGCCAAAATTTTCACTCTCATTATATCAATATTGCAATCATTGGCACTGGAAAATCCTTCAAGGTAAAATATTTCTTGTGCCCCAAGAGAAAGTGTCACAAGTGATGAAACTCCTGGAACTTTGATGCTGTATTTAATATCAAATCCTGGAAACAATATCTGCATTTGAAATATTTCAGTAAATATAAAAATGGATTTAATGCAAACTCAGAACCAATCCCTCATTCACTTTTTGAACTAAAACTGTTGGATATCAAATGTAATGACACTTTATACCAAAATGAAATTAATCTACATAAATGAATACATAATTGAGAGTTGCAAGAACTATTACTTTACTCTGCATTTCACTAAGAAGAGGGTGCTTTCCACTCGTCCTAATTTCTACATGCATGGACAGGAGGCGCGAATGGGCTACATGATAGAACTTTCCTGGCATTCACCTAAAGTGATCTAGGAAAACCCTGGAAAGCCCAGACCAGAATGGTCAGTGCAGATTCTTGAGACCTACTCCTGTCAGATACTAAGTTTTCTCGCTCAATAATCCTTCATATTCCATTCAATAATTACATCCAAGGCTCGTAAACCACACCCGGGAAACTGGAGATGGTCCCCAACGATAATGATGATGAATTAATCGTAGGAAAAAATGAGATTAGAAGAGAATTGGTTCTGGCCATAATTTTGCTTATTTTCTCACAAATAAAAACGTTGCAGTTGGTAAAATTTGTTCGTTTCTCTTCTAGAATAGATCTGCTATAAACTCTCCAATTAATTTCTCACGAGTGTCATGACTAGGGTGTTCCAGACCTTCCCCATCCAAATCCTTCAACATCACACACTTTTCCTCTGGTTATATATACCCGACACTAATCGGGAAGCTGTTTTTTGTACCTTCTCCAAAACCACTATTAACTCTTTTTGAAGACAGACTCATCCAGAAGAACAATATTTGCTCTACTGTTTTGTATGCAATCAATTTAACTTCTCAGGTACGCTGTTTTAAATTAACTCCTATGAAACACACCTTACAGTTTGCTTTCCCAATAACCGTTTTCAATATTTACATTCCACAACAAATTATTCTGAATTGTTACCCGTAAATATTCAGTGGAATCTACTGTACTAAGGATAGTGACATTATTTGTATATTGAGAGCTAAATGGCGTCGGCCTTTTACTTCTATGCACTTTTTAGCATTCAGCTCCAATTGCAAATTCGCACCATGCTACAATCTTCGACACATTGGCTTGTAAAAAAGCATAACAACCCTGGGTTTTAATTTTGAGATAAATAATAGTATCATCAACGAATAGAAGAGAAAGACTAAGATATGAAGATAAACTTTGGCACAACAGAAGTTCAGAGTGAATGTTGTTACTAAGAACTGAGCCTCGGTATGTCAAAACTTATATGTAAGAACAAAATTTTTCTCAGGGTTGAGAATTGATATAGTCTTCTCGGGAGACTAGCCGAGTAATCAAGGTGTTTCTACATAATATTTCGATGATCTGAAACTCCATCGCCATCTTCTGGTGAAGTGCCGGATCCGTCGGAAGGCTGGGTTCTTATAGCCTCCGAATGCGCTCATGATTGATGTGCGCACAGCTGTTTGGCCGACTTGGTCAGCGCCTAGGCGGTGGAGTGGCGGCAGTCCCAGTAGGAGGATGGCGTGGGTTCGGTTGGTCTACGACCGCTGTGCTGTGAACTCCGGCACACTGACAACGTACTGCATTAGTGACTGGCGTCCAAGCTTCACTCATTTGGTATCCACAGTCCCAGTAGACAAGATTGGGCATGGGGCAAATTTCAACTGCTTCTGTAAGAATATTGTCCCAGAAGTTTCTGGTATGTGCCAATATCCTGGTGCTTTCAAAGTCGAAGCCATGCCCCTGTTCCAGGCTGTGTTCGCAGATTTTCGCTCTGCTCCAGACGCATGTGTCTGGCGTGGTCCAGACTGGTTAATGCACCGTAGCATTAGGCCAAGGTATCTCTTTCCGCATTCACAGGGAATGCTGTAAACTCCCGGTGTTCGGAGTGCCAGGTCGTCCTTGGGGGAGCGCAAGATGTTCTTTAGCTTTGGTGGCGATAGGAAGATGGTCTTAATCCCGCTTTTGGCCAGAACTCTACCAATCCTCGACGTTGCAGCACCAGAGTATGGCAAGAAGGCTAGGCGATCCTATGGCTCATTCTCAGTGTTATTAAGCCTGCGTCTTGGTTATCTGAATGACAATCTTATCTGATGCACCGAGTACCCCTTGCATCTGAATGTCTGCCGTAGATGGTTAACTCCGTACGATAGGCTATTAACATCACATATCGCTTGCGCCCTGTGTACCAGCGTGGTGAGCACCACATTTTGCTGTGCTGGGTGGTGATGACTACGTGCGTTCAGGTACAGATTTGTGTGCATGGACTTACTGTACACGGAGTGTCCCGTCTCTAGTTTCCTGTCTATAAGAATGTCTAAGAAAGGAAGCCAGCCATTTTCTTCCACCTCCAATGTGAACTTGATGTTTTTGTTGATGCTGTTCAGATGCTGGAGAAAGCCTTCCATGCTGTCCTTGCTGTGGGGCCAAATGACAAAGGTGTCATCCACGTATAAGTAAAGTGGTCACTCGCTTATGCGAGGACAGCAGCTCGCTGTCGGCAGTTTGGGGTTGAGTTCGGCGCACGTGCTGGCTGTAAATGGCTTTTCCCCATGATGTCTTCCATCAGATTTTTCTGCTCGGCATCCAACAAGGCACGAAATGTTGCTGCACTGGGGTTATGTCATTCCGCAGATCTCCCCAGTCCGGGGGCAGTCCCAGTTCTGATGTTGGATCCATCCGGGAAAGATCAGGAGTCGGGCGGATTGAATGGAGTTCTCAGCTCAAGGTTGATGGCTTATCAGCAGAGGTAGGCTGTGGATATCCCCCGGACAATGGACAGTAACTACGAGAACAAAGCTGATACAAGGATCCGGTTTATTAGACTCAGTCTCACAATACACAATGACAAATAGCGGAATGATGTTGCCTCGATGGTCAGGCATGAAGAGAGCCCCGTGTGCTGTGCGCTGCCCTTAAGTAGTCCCCTCATAGGTCACCACAGTTGCTGTGGCGCTGGCATCCTGCTCGCTGCGTCTGTGGCACCATCTAGTAGAGTAGCCCTGCACTCCGGATCCAACATATTTAACCATGGCATTTTGAAGGAACCATTCTAGTATCCACGTAGACTGATTTTGGGAAAATATAGAAAACTGAAACCTGGATGGCTGGATGGTTATTTTAACCTATGGTCTCCTGAATGCAAGGCCTGAATGTTATTCCTAACTCACTACGCTCCGTCTAATACAGCATGTGGTCAGTCAGATGCCAGTAGCTTGCACAAAAATAAATTACTGAACCATTTGCAGGTTATATATCAATTCTACTCCAAGATTCTCTAACATCAAGCACCTAGCGTGTTGGGTGAACGGTTAACGTTCTGGCGTCACATTCGGGAGGGATACCGGTTCGAATCCCCATCCGGGCATCCAGATTTGGGTTTTCCATGGTTTCCCCAAATCACTCCAGGTGAATGCCAGCATGCTTCCTTCAAAAGACTATGGCCGAATTCCTTTCTGTTCTTTGTCCCCAGTCCCATCCCGCCTCTAATGACCTCAACGTCGATGAGGCGTAAAGCAATAAGTAAAAGTCTAACATCAAGCGACTTTGCTGCAAGTGCTTCAAATGTTATCATTCAAATACAAACAAATTTACTATGGTATACTCTTAATATGATATAATATTATTTTAATACATGGCATAGTAGCCTCGAAATAAAAATGTTTGCTAGTTTTACTCACAAAGTAAGTCAGGTGCAAGTGTTTTTAGTATTTAATGTTCTATTATATGTAAAGTTGAAATTGGGCACAAATTTCAAGTTCCTAGGTATTCAGTTTTTGAGATAGACCCAGTAATAATAATGTTCAAAACCAGAAAATTTGTATGGGCGTAATGTCTTATTTTCTTATGGGAGGGGGGGAAAAAGAAAAATTCTAAGTCCTCAACTTGTTGACATTGACACCCCACTCCCTGGGAATTAAATATTTTTTTCTATTCCCTATATTTCTATGTAATCTCCCAGAGTATAATTTCACAAAATTTCAAATACAAAGTTACACTCCGAGACAGGTCTGAAACTAATTTCGTTTCTGAACTAAAAGCCTTTGGCTGATGGATAGACACTGGAGCAACAGCAATAAGGATCCATCTCCCTCTGCATTCGAACTCTAAAATGCAGAAATTATATTAAAGTCAAAGAAATTTACACCATAGAGCAGTGTGAGGAATTGGAGAAATAAATGGTGGTAAATGGAAGAGATGTGGCACATTGTTGTTGAAATAAATTAGTGTACAATAGGAATTTTCTTCCAAGTTAAGAAAACAGACAGCTCGGACTACACTATACTGAAAAAGAAAAGCTAATTTGATACTGATATGCAGATACAGTGTAAACGACAGTATATGTAAACACTTTGAATGATTTAAATTCAAATAATGCAATGGAAGCTGATAAGAATATTATAAAAGAGCTGAATACCCTAGGAAAAGGAACAGATTGACATGGTAACTAAACATTGTAAAGTGTGATGTCTAACATTTTTTTTTTTATAAAAGCACTGCAATCATATCATGACATAAACCGGAAGTATACAAGTATGGAAATGTTACTTCACTAATTTAACATCAAAATTTAATATTATCAACTATGGAACTATACCGAAACATAGATAGTGGAAGGTATTAGATGTAAGTACACTGGGTTAGAAACAGCTGGAGTAGAAGGAAAGCAATTCTGAAATAAGAAGGTGGATTAAGAAAAGTAAGCTAACAATTACAAATTTTACAGCTTTGGATAAATGCTCCGATAATGATACATGCAACACGATATTCAAAATGCAGAAGACATCTGCTTTAGAATAAATACGGGCAGAAGACAGTAACAAAAGTAAAAACTATGGGACACTATCATTAAAAACGAATGAAGGAAGGAAGGAATGAATAAACTGCTGGTAAAGAATATTGACTAACAAGGAAACAATCAGAAATTGGGGTCACATAATTTTGATGCTTACTTTTTGCAATGATATATTTTTTCCTCCAACCCCCTCCCAAAAGTAACAGACTAATCTGACAAGGAACTGCATGAAGACTATACATTTTCAAAACTTCTATTTCACAAAAATTTTACGTTCAAGTATTTGAATAATCTGTGCATATGAGGCAAAACTGTCACCATAAATGTTAAGGAAATTTATGATTTTTGGGCCTATACAATAAATACCAGTGGGCTGTTTGTCAAACTCATTACATGTATGAAATTACTATTTGGCAAAACTGTCACAATAAATGTAAAGAAAATTTATGATTTTTGGGCCTACACAATAAATACCAGTGGATTGTTGGTCAAACACATTACATGTATAAAATCCCATAAAAATATAGATGACTCTGATTGGAAGAACAGACTTCAAGCATATAAATAAATGAAATAAGCAAGACACATCCAAAATGTATTTGTAGTTAGCTATGACCTTTATCAATGTGCAACAATTTTCCGATATAAAATTCGATCCCCATATTTTAACTTGATCAACTGGTACCTACGGTTTACCCTGGCAAAAAAAGTATAAAAACTTGTGCAGCGTAAGTCAAAATAAATAGAATCCTTACAACACCTCTACAAACATTACCATTACTTAACAGAAAATTGGACCACCACAAAAACATGACACAAATAGGTATCAATATTTAAAACACAAACAATACACTAATGAATGCCTTTACAATGAAATATTCCTTTTTTTTTTTGCATGCTGATGCATGAAAGTTCTACGCACTCCACAAATTTTGTGAAGAAACAATTTCACAAACAAATTGTAATTTTACAGTCCCATAATTGCTACCTCATTTCTAACTCATTTGCACAATATGCACCTTTCCATTCTGCCCTTCAAATATAAAAATGGGCCAATAAACCCATATTATATTAATATATGTTATGTCATCTACATTATTTTAATAACCTTACTAATCATTTCAATCATCAATTAAATTTCATTATATGTTAAAAAAACTACTTTCCGATCACTTCACAACATAAAATTACCATATTTCTTTTAGTATCTACTATTTTACCCTATACTTTCTCAATCTTTTAAGGTTCACTGAAATAAACTTTACTTTGTTACATAACATCCCCTTCCTCTGAAATGTGTTAGTTCCAAGATTCTAAGTTAAATAACTTTTGGTATAAAATTCTCAGACATGAGGTTTATATCAAAATGCTTCTTTATGTTTTAAATTATTCTGATCATGCTAGAAATGTAAGGCAATCCAATTCTTGACTTTTTCATAACACATGAGCCACCCAACCTTGCCAGTAAAAAACATTGACATTACGTAGTCATTGATCCAGGTCTTTCAATCAATACACCACATCACTAATCGCTACCCCTTAGCAACTCCTGATTATGCAAGGCAACATTAAGTGAATATAAAACCTAGTTTTGACGTCAAAACTATGAGTTTGATTTCATTGAAAATACTTGAGAGATGCACCTAACTGCTGCTTCAAAAAATTGCCCTTAAAAGTGTACCTAATGCTCCTAAGATCTGAGGAAAAAAAGTGACACCAATGTTTGATTGTTTACTTGTAAGAAAATACTAATTTTAATGTTTAAAGTCAAGGGCAACTTTGATGAAAATGGATGAGAGGTGTGCAACATACTGGTCAGCTTTGACGTGGTATCGCTCTTCACTCATGTCCTTGACCTGATACGCCGTGATTTTGAACCGGCCACTGCTGACCTCTTTGAACACGTTCTTCCATCCACCTACTTTATGTATGGTGGGAGGTACCATGAACAATCCGACGGAGTGGGTATGGGGTCACCACTATCTCCGGTAGTAGCAAACCGCTGGAGGATTTTGAAGAGAGGGCACTGGAGAGTGCCACCGTCAAACCTTCTTGCTTCTACCGCTATGTGGATGATACTTTCGCTGTGTGGCCACACGGCATTGAAGCGTTGGAAGAATTCCTCCACCATCTCAACGGAATCCATCCTAATATACGCTTTACCTTGGAAGTAGAGAAGGACGGGTGCCTCCCGTTCCTGGATATCCTCATAAAGCGGAAACCTGATGGTACTTTGTCACACAGTATATACCGCAAGCCTATCCACACTGAGTGCTACTTGGGTACAGCCAGCTTCCATCATCCGGCACAATGCAATGCTGTATTGGCCACACTGGTATACAGAGCGAGAGCTATCTCCGACCGCGAACACTTGCTGATGGAAATGAAACATCTTAAGACCGTCTTCGAACAGAACGGCTATTCTCAGTGGCAGATAGAAGCCACCAAGACCACCATCGGAGCAAGAAGAAACACCAAAAACTCTTGCTTTTCTTCAATATACGGGGAACACATTGGGAAAAATTGGAAGACTCCTGGCGTGGTATGGAATTAAAAGTATCTTCCAGCCTCCCGCCAAGATACGTGATATGCTACGCTCGGTAAAGGATGACTTAGACCTAGGGACACCTCAGATTTATTCCATACTGTGTGAATGCGGTAAGTGTAGATCGGTCAGACCATCAGAACGAACGAAGAGCGCCTTATCGAACACAAACCACGACTGAGGCTGAAGCAACTGAACAAGTCTGCGATAGCCGAGCTTGCCTTCGACGAAGAACACAGGATAGAGTTCGATAAAATGGCAGTGCTGGCCAGGCCCTTTTCCTTCTGGGACTAGGTCATAAACGAGGCGTTGGAGATCCGGCTTAATGACAACAACATAAATAGGGACGGCGGGCTTGTAAGAACAAGATGTGCACTGGGGTTGGTGCATAAACATGCTGTCTTAACTCTGACCGTGTGTAGCCTTGGATGTAACAGTTTTGGCTTAAATAGAATAATACGGTCGCCACATATATTTTAACCCAAAAATTATGAAAAGGTAAAGTTCAATAAATAGTTCAATGTCATTTAAATAACTATATTCAATTTCACAAAACCAAAAATTTTACAGGCAATCAGACGACTTTTTCCAAAGAAATGTTTTACAAGTTCGATTAACCGTTCGAGTCAGACCACACCCCAATAGTTCAAAGTTCAAACTTTTAGTTGTAGAAATTAAATGAAAATGAATCACACACTCCCATTGTTCCCCAGTTTAGTAAATTCAAACAATCCCGAGGCTCCACACTGCTGAAAATTACTTTAACGCAACATTGTGTTCAACTTGAATAAAAGAAGAGACATTACTCCCAAAATAAAACTTGCACAGCAGTGCTTGATATAAAACTTTCCGGTCTACTCAGCAACATGTTATCGCGTTCGCGGATCCTGGCAGACTGAGACCGAACAACTGCACGCTCGCGTCTATATCACATAGTGCTTCTCGAAGATTCCTAGTGACTGCTTTCTCACGCAAACCGTGGGAACGAAATCTTTTCCTCATTCACAGGGATGGCTGCTGGGAAGCTCGTCAGATATCAAATCGCACGTCTGAAGTCCTTACATTAGCTAATCTGATCTTGACAATAAAAATAATTCAATCTTTCTGAAATTTTTCCAATAGCTAGATCTTTAAATAAATGTTAACTTTAGTTATTATACAACCATTCTACCTTTAGTAATTTAGCTGAAAATAAATAATTTAGATATGAACTTCCACTTCAGGTGAATGCCGTAGAATGTTGAAATTGAAAATACTATCCTAAAAACTGTAAAACTGCTTTCTAACTTGAACAAACATAAAAACTAACTTTGAAAATAAAATGTACTAATATTCTATCCAATCTAACTCGTGGTTCTAAGAACAAAATTTTGTTACAGAGTTATAAAATTTAACAGATAGCTTACAGGCTCTTTCTCAGCGAAGCCTGGAAACCTATCATTAGGGATCTCCGACGAGAACGTAGCAGAACCTCAATGGCAAATGACACCAGTCGGGCGCCGCAGTGGACCGCGGATTATGCCAGCGGTCGCAGCCAATCAGAAGTGGACACAACAGCATCTCGGACCCCCAGCACATCCGGGCGGAAAGGAGCAAGCTGAAGGTATAAAGGAGGTTCGATGGGCGGCCATGCCAGTCGAGGCAGAGACAGTCAGCTGAGAACAACTACAGATACCTGATGAAGACAGCAGTGACAGCTGTCAAAACGTCGTGTTTTTACACCACCATCCGGCTGGATACCCGAGAAGATTTTGTTGTATGATATAAAACTTTCTGGACATGATGTCTGAAGAAAAGGTATTTAAGATAGTTACACTGAGTCATGTTTTGAAATATAGAACATTGGTTAATTTACTAACAGAGGAAAGTTGGCAGAACAAATCTACAGAGTATCTTCAGAACATTGGAACTTGGAAACAAAAACAAACAAAGGATAGGAATAGATGGAACATTTGAGATCAACAAGTTTTTAATTTTTTATCATTTTTTTCCATACATCCCCAATAAGGAAGGATCTAGGGGATGTGGAAGATGTCATGGTTCATATCCACTTACATACAATACATATATACATATAATAATTAAACTCAATGTTACAAATCATTTTTAAAAATTCTTTGATGCAGTAGAAGGAGTTGCCAAAAAGATTAACCCTCAATTTTTCTTTAGATACGCCGTTATTATCTACATACCGTTTTATACTTTTAAGCAGTTTATAAACTTATGTGTTTTAGAATTATTGACCCTGTACTAATGACATAGATGTTTGTATTTTTTACAAGTTATTTATGGCCCATTTATTGAAATTGTGTACCAGTAAATTTGATGCAAATAAGTGAAAATGCTCTATGACAAAGCACATGAAAGTAAAATCATACACAGAAGTTGTAAGTAGGTTGATCTTTTTAAAGAGTTGCCTCCAATAAATTCTTGGTTTTACCTTGCACAATATCACAATAGCTCTTTTCTGCACTATGAAAACTTCACTACTTTGAGAGGAGTACCCCAAAAAAAAAAAAAAAAAAAAATTATACCAAATGACATGACTGAATGAAAGAATGAAGAGTAGATCTGTTTCATTATTCTTGATTTGCTGTCAGAGAATATGTTCTTACTGCGAAGGTGGCATTACTCGACTTCTTCTGATCGATCTGAATTCCAAAGAATTTTTACTTTTTGCTTTCAAGATTGTCTATTTCTATAATTTATATGTAACTTTCGCTGCACAATATACATTTAAAAAAAGTATGGTGTGTTTTATCAAAGTTAAATTTTAATGAGTTTTCCTTAAACCAGTTTGCTACTTCACTCAGAAGTTCATTAGCATTTAGCTCCAGAGAAATATGACCAAAAAAAAAGTTAGACACTGTGAAAGCAAATATGTAGCTAAAAGAACTACCTACTGTGGCATGCACTAATCCTAAATCAGTTCTAACACAAAGGAGGTCAAATATGAAACAATTCAAATTATTTACCTGGAAATGTGGCAAAGTGAATGGCAGATTCCATTTTTCCTTCTCGTAGCACCTTTTCGGAAATCAATATTGAAGTTTCACTTCCACCAATGCTTTCCAATATTACAAAGTCTTCAACAATAATATGTTCATGCAGTAGAATACTCCGTAAGGAATATGTACAAATAGCAATTAATTTCTTGGTGGTTGTAAGTCCAAGTAGATAGCTGCATAAATATACAGAACACACATAACAATGTCATCAAGCTCTTCCAACCTTAAACATGCTTTGATAAGGATTCAGAAAGGCTGTACTATATATTTAAAATTGCAGATAGAACATAATGTGTAAAATTGTTGGCATTGTTTTCTCTTGGAACCTTGAACAGTGGACTGTAGTGCTTTTGTAAAGTAACAGAATTGTATACCATTTCATAAAGACAATGAAAAGAAAAAAGCACTTTAAGGCAATGATAAGAATAAATTACAATAATTTTTATCTTTATTTTCTTATCACAGACCAGAAACATGAAATTAACAAGCAAAACAAACACATTAAGTCAACTTAAAATAGAATATGTCCAATTTTCAACACCATGATACCTTTAGGAAAAGTTATGCTTGCAAAGAACTCTACAGATATCAGCAGTGATTTGCAAGAAGATTTATGTGAAACATTAATGGTAAATGGATTGCAAGTGGGGTGTATTGAATTTTAAGTAAAAACTCCGTGGAGCTTTTACACAAGTGTGGAATGTTAAAACAGTTCCCTTCAACCCACTGACACGCAGAATGACTCATTTATTGTTGTGTCTACAATTAAAGTAACTGCTTAACGTTTCTTAACAGTGAGGTCTTTAGAGACGGGAAAGGATCGGAAGAAAGCATCCCAGCATTTGCCTGGAGTGATTTGGGAAACTATGGAAAACTCAAATCTGGATGCCCGGGCGGGGTTTGAACTGCCATCCTCCCGAATGCGAGACCAGAACACTAACCATTACACCACCACGCTTGGTGCTGAACTTTTAAATCAAAAACTGTTTAAAACAACACTTACAAATTCTGCCTTTCATTCTTCATAAAGTTATAATTTCATCAACAGTGTGTGAGGCAATGGGCTTGCCTCCCATGATATATATTACTGAAATTTTTAATACGACGTCTTATTAAGTGTATAAGTTGACAAGACAAGTGAAAAAGGATGAAAGGAGGATGTGGCAAGACAGTATTAAGTCAGCCATATGTGGAAAGACTGGATAGGCAATTGTAAATTTAATGTATTTGGATGATATTGAGGATTAATAAAATGTTTTTGAAGCATAAGATAGTCAGAGAAATAAGTAGGATTAATTATTTGTAAGGGCTAATGTGTTCCTCGAAGCATTATTGAGCATGGAGGCACACAAGATAGAAGTAGTAAAGTGGTCACTGTAAGTAGTCTGAAGTTGGCAGTCACAAGAGATGCAGGCAAAGTAATAGCGTGGCGTATGTAATAGTAATGCGAACCATGCTTCCCATTTGTTAAGTATAAAGTGGACACAGAAAGCAACTTGATGCTGTCCTTTCAGTATTTAAACATGATTTTTACATTTCAACAAATTTCTTTCCTCATATTGTGGTCAACAATTACTTAAAACAATTTCGTTAACTGTAAACTGTAAGGAACAACAGTTCGAAAACCTTCTCTACCAGATAAAGTTCAAACAAGTACCATATAACATGGTCACTCATAACTTCAGGGTTATTAGCAATGAAAATTCGTGATTGTACCAAAGGAAAATACTCAGATATTTTAGAGAATTTTTTGCCAGTAGGTTAATATCATAACGGATTTGAAAATTAAATTTTATACTGTTGGTTACATCAACAACTTGTCCACAAGAATTGACACGATATCCAGGAAAATTTAAATTTGTTTACTTTGCCAAAACATCGTATGTAAATACCAATCTATTAATATTGTACGATAAAGAGTAATTGTTTTTAAAATGACATATGACTGTACAATAGGCCATATTAGTTTTCTCTTCTTGTTAAAATCTCTTCACTTCATGGAATCACTGTCAAGAGCTTTCCTATCATAGGATACACAGCCTGCCTGGCTTCCTATATAGGTTTGACTACCAATCCAAAGGTCATAAGAACGAATGGCCACCAAAAGACAGTTCTCACTCGGAATCCAAAACATCCAGTATCTATCCATGCCATCTCCAATGACACCAATAATTTTAATTCTTGTTTCATGGTCCGCGCCAACAGATTCCTCCCAAACAACAGCAGCTCCTCTGAACTCAGAAGATGGGAGCTTGTCTGCCAATACAAACTAGGCACAAAACTACATCTACATCTATACTCTGCAAATCACAAATACTGTGGGTGGCAGAGGGTGCTAAGCACCAATCCTAATTCTGCGCATTCCAATCCCGAACAGATCGAGGAAAGAAGGAATACATAAATGAATCAGTACGGCATCTTATTTCTCTAATCTTATCCCTCCTGTCATTGCGACCTAAATAGGTTGGCGGAAGAAGTATTTCGTTGCACTCGTAACTTAAAGATTTTCGCATATTCTCCATCAAATTCAAACGAAAATGACGTCGTCTGTCCGCCAAACAATCCCAGCCCAACCCACGAATTAGCTCTGACGTAAGGACTGTAACTAGCAGTCACGAATCGAGCAGCTCTTCTCTGTACTTTCTCTAATGTGTCAATCAATCCCTTGCGATACGGATCCCAAATTCCACAACAGTATTCCAAATGCGGACGTACTAGTGTTTTGTATGCTATTTCCTTTGTATGCGCATTACAACTTCTCAAAATACGTCCTATGAATCGTAGTTTGGAATTAGCATTTCCTACAACGGAAGTTATGTGCAAGTCCCGTTTCATGTTGCTTTGTACTGTTACGCCTAGATACTTCAGGGAATCTACAGTGTCAACAACTGAATTGTTAACTTTGTACTCCATAGCAAGCGGGGTCTTTTTATTACTTATGTGCATTGCCTTGCACTTTTTACAGTGTAAGCTGCCATTCACGGCACCATTCCGAAATAACATCCAGATCGCGCTGAATTTCTAAGCAATCGTCGGAGCACCTCACTTCCTCCTGCTCACAATTTGAGATAATACCCAGTCAGTACTTTTCCTTTCTTCTATCTGCTCCTTGCCTCCATGCCCACTGTCTACAGTATATTGAGCCACCACATACCAGAGGTGATGTTTAACTACATAGATTCCTTTATTATTATTATCATTACATTTTTTCAATTTTATTTTGTTTACTTATTTACTTTTACTTTCTCAAATTTATGTTATGAACATATGAATATATTTTTCCACACTTTTTGTAACATTTAGCATTCTCAGGTACTAGCTCCAAATCAATGTCGTCCTCTCCCTGCCCTCCGTTTGAATTTACCCCCACCACGTTCCTGACCAACGGTCATTCTGTGAAACGGTCTCCCATACTTACCTCAGATGATGGTTTCGTGGGGTGAACACACAAAAAAAAAACACAAGAACAGGAAAAACAATGAATATTTCGGGACTCGGCTCTTCGTCAACAGGATAACATCACGGAGGTAGGGTGGTGCAGGATACGGTCTCACAGAATATATATATATATATAGTATAATACACAAGATGTAGCGTTGTCGCACCTACGTCATGTAACGCGGTGACGTCAACCTAGGATGTTGCGCTATGACGTCACGCTTTACGATATTATTTGTGGGAGTGCGCGTTATTTAATATCATTTCCAAGCAACAGTGAATAAATTAACTCACATAACACTGAAATAAAAGTATGTATTGCGTTAAAATCGATATATCAATCATTAGATGCTTATATTTACATAATATTCTCTTGATATATTGAAGTATTCCTTAAATTCTTTGTCCATAGATATTGTAAGATAAAAGCTTTGTATTTCGAGCATCAGTGCTGCGAGAAGTTTGGTTAGAGTATAACTAGCATGGATCAGAATTACAAGTGGCATTTGACGTTAACGCAGAAGGCATGAATAATTTAGTTTTTTAATTTAAACTGTGTGCGTTTAAATTGGCATATTAATTATCCGTTTTTTGTTTTTGTTTTTTTTTACTGAAACATTACATGGTTCAAATGAAAGAAGTTGCAAATGTTCGTGATATATACGGCCTAAACCACAATGAAATATTACATGGCATAGCTTAAGTTGTTAAGGTTTATTTATAGCATCCTTCGTTCTTGCTGGAGTCATTATTTCAGCCGCTGTAAGCTTTCTTAGCCGTTAAAATATCGATCTTCATCATAGGTATTAAGAAAGAAATGTGTCAGAACCTGTGAAGATTTGGGATCAAGTTTATATCACGATGCAAGGAATGTATTAATTTGCGCGTGATTGAAGCTTTGCTTTTCTATCAGAAATTTTAGTGGATATTATGGTTAAGTTGAAATGCAACCTGGACCAAGTTGACAACTGAAGCTTTTTGCTACAGCACAATGAACGATAAATTACAATGAGCTTTATTTTGTAACAATTCTGATTGGTTAAGCAACTGCAGAGAAATACCCACGTTATTTAATAACATTTCTAGGCATCCACGAATAAATTAACTGACAGTACATACTTATTAGTTGCTTGATTTATTTAATATTAGTTTATGTAGAAGTATTCGTTGAAATCACATATATGTAAGTTAATTTTCGCAATGTTAGCGGCAGTTTTGATAGATTGTTATTAGTTTTTTTTTCTGTTACTTAAATCATTACTTCGTTCTAACGAAAGTGTTGCTAACATTTTTCGGTTGCGGAGCGTTTTACATTTCCGATTTTTTAATTTAATTCATGGCGACTTTTCCGAAAAAAGGAGGGTGCAAATGTGAAGAAGATGCCATTATAACGAAGCAATTGATATAAATTTCAACAGGGCAGTAGATACCAGTTTCCGGCCGGTGGAAAATATCACCTTCCACCCATTAAAACTAATATTACGTTGGAATGACGTAAGTTGTTAAGATTTATTTTTAATTTTCTTTGGTTTTACTGATGCCTTATTTCAGCCGCATGTAACTGTGTCAGCTATTCAAATGTGTTAGTATAATTCTGAATAACGAATATAAAAAATTAAGATTGAAGAACCCTTATAGATTTTTTATTTGGTTTATTTCGCCATGCAATGTGACCATTAAAATGTGATAAGTATATGTATTAATATGCGTGTAACGGAAGTATTGTTTCTCTGGCGGCATGTTTAGCGCATGGAGGAAGGAAATATTACCTGCATGGTTTAGCGTAGTACTGTATGTCGTTAGGGGATTCTATGATAACCGTGAAGACGCAATTTGTTGATGGATTCTTATGTAACTCGACGAAAAAAACTGAAAGTAGAGAATAAAATGTTTTGATATCTCACTTAATTCTCGAGATATTGTATCTCAAAATTGACGTGGTTAAGTTGAAATGCGGCCTGGA
Organism: Vandiemenella viatica; assembly: GCA_031002005.1. Lineage (NCBI taxonomy): Eukaryota > Metazoa > Arthropoda > Insecta > Orthoptera > Morabidae > Vandiemenella > Vandiemenella viatica. The sequence continues at coordinate 27,026,574 of JARYHS010008075.1, forward strand.
ACAGAAGAAAAATTTCTACATTACCAAATTTGATGATGATGTCGTATGTAAAGAGACAAATCGAAAACAAAGAATATATTTTCTTTCCATATCTCGCTTAGTTCTCGAGATATTGTATCTCAAAATTTAGGTGGTTTGGGTGAAATCTGGCCTGGACCAGAAAAAACAAATTACCAAAACCGCTATATGTACACGGTGGAAATACACTATATGTGGTTTATTTTCTTCCTGGTGGTTGTTGTTAGGTTGAAATACATCCTGGACCAGAGGAAACTTCACCAAAATCACAGTTATAATTGATTTTCAACATGCTATATCTCGAAAACCAAGAAAAATATCAAAAAATTTAACTTTATTTTCGATTTGTTTCGTCGAGTTCTACAAGAATTCATCATCAGATTGTGGCGCCACGGTAATGATAGAACTGCCTTTTGTTAGATTGAAATGCAACCTGGATTAGGATAGCAACAGAAACATTTGGTTATTGCGCAAGGCAATAGGAATTACATTATGTTTTATTTTTGTGTTTATTTAAGCGGTTGCTAAGAAATGATTTGCCAGAACACTGAATTTGTTATGATTTAATTTAGCATCCTTCGTTTTCACTGTGGTCATTATTTCAACTGTATGCAGGGACGTAGCTACTATGGGGCTAGGCGGTTAGGCGGTGCAGTGCACCGGGGCCCTCACGCTCAGGGGGCCCCCGAGCAAACCTCAAGGGGCCCCTAAGCGCAGTTTAGAGGGCCCACGAGCCTTCACAGCAAACTGGCGATCTTTTTTTTTTTTAGCTCTACCGTCGTCTAAGGGGCCCCTGAGATCACAGGAACCCCTCACTAAGGGCCCTCGCTGTGCTGAGGGTGGGCCCAGCCACAGCTCAGGGGCCCCTAAAGAACAATTCAAGGGCCCCCATCCTCAGTTCAGGGGGCCCCTACCAGCACACAAAGCAAAAATAACGTCGCCCGTCTGGCCTGAGGGCCCAAAATAAACTTTTTGCACCGGGGCTCTTATTGACCTAGCTACGCCACTGACTGTATGTAACCTATATCATCCGTTAACACATCGATCTTCATCGCATTATTAGCGAAGATTGTGGTTAGACTGAAATGCGACCTGCATCAAGTAGACAACTGAAACGTTTCACTACATCACAATGGACGAGAAATTACAGCACATTGAGCTTTATTTCAAAACAATTCTGATTAGGTATGCAAGTAAACAGAAATTAATTGCCAGAATACTCCAAACCCGTCATTTTTGACGGGCTTTGTGGCTAGTATATATATAAAAAATAATAATAATGCTACAATAATAACTTTTAAATTTTTAAACCAATGACTCTATGAAGTAAACATCACCTTAGGTAAGTGGTGATTCAATATAGGTAGTTGGGATGGAGGCAAAGAGAGGATTAAAAAAGGATAAACTTAAATAATAATAACAATAATCAGGTATTATCTGAAGTTCAGACCAGTTGGTTGCCTTGTGCCCAGTTTGTACCGGTAGGCAAGTTCCCACCTTCTGAGTTCAGAGGAGCTGCTGCTATTAGGGAGGACTCTGATAGCCAGGACCATGAAACAACAGTTGAAATTATTTGAATCATGGGTGATAGTATGGACACCAACTGGGTGCTTTGGGTTCCGTGTGAACACCATCTGTAGGTGACCATTTATTCTTATGGAAAGTGGATTTGCGCTCAATCCTATATTCGAAGCCAGGCAGGGGTTGCATGATAACTGGTAAATTACATGGGAGGTTTCACAGGAGGTGTGTCCTATGATAAGAAAGCTTTCCCCTGTGACAGGGTTGGTGAAAGCGGTGGAGACATGGTGTATGTCGCACATCTTGCTTCGGGGTCTATTGCATGGGAAAGAGCCTTGGGGCTGACTGGTGGGATGAGGAAGACTACGTTTGTGGACTAGAAGTTTGCTTAGGTTAGGAGTTCTGCTGAAAAAAGTTCTAGGAGGGCCAGGGAGGATTTTAGGAAGAATGTATCTCATTTCAGGGCAGGTTTGTAGGAAATCATAGCTCTGCCGGAGGATTCTGTTGATGGATTCGAGGCCTGGGTAGTATTGTGTGACCAAGACTGGATTGTGGAGGGTTTTTGTTGGTTTCGGATGGCTGATATACTGAGTAGGTTGTAATGTTGCCCGTGAAAGCTGTTTGTTTACCAAATCCGGAGGGTAGATGCGAGAAATAAATGCTTATGAAAACTGTTTGAATAATCCACGAGTGACTGTTCTTTGGAGCATATGTGACTACCTCGAATGCAAATACTGTAGGGGAAGGAACGTTTGGTATGGTACGGATGGCAAATACCCAGGTCTCGAATCCATTAACAGAAACCTCTGTCAGGAAAATGGTCAACCAGGGGTATTTTGTTATTTCAACCAAAGACGTGTGTGTCCTTATATTTAACTTTGCAAACACAGCTACGTGGCACATATCACTGGTGTTTGTTTTGTACTGGAACCACTTTGTTTCCCTTTGTAATATGCAAGCATGGGAAGTTTGAAAATATTGACACTGGTTAGCGACATCACAGTCCGCCATGTCCGCGGCTAGGGAAATGTAAACCCCGGAGGGCGCATGTTGTGCTCAGCAGTAGGCACAAGGTGGGCAGTTAGCACGGTTTAGTGCTTTTGGTGTTGAAGCGAAGTATGAGGTTAAAAGGTGTAAACATATGAATGTGATGTAAAAGTGTACAAATACTCTACTAGATACTGTAACTTTTGAATGATCGACGTCCAAAAAATGTATTTATAACATTGGTGGGGTAGGAATAAAATTAAGAAACTAAATTAAAATGAGTATTTATTCATTCAGTAGTTGAGTTTCTGAATGTTTTCAGATGTAAACTGAGTGGTGGCCATTTGAGTGAATCTGTATCTTCAAAAGGAACTTGCAGTAAGAATTACACATTACTTTCCAGCCTAAGAGTTCTAAACAAAAACATTTTGATAGCTGGTGAAAGTGGACAACCCACAAAACCACAACATGTTGTTCGTTTAGTGACCAGAACAGTTTCTGCGAGTTTTTTGTTTTTTTATTTAGAAATTCAGGAAATCGTGCAGGTTGCAGGAGGAATTTGTTATTTTGTATAAACACGTGAGGAAAGGTGGGAATCTAATAACGTCACAGGACAATGAATTTTCAGCAGGTGGATCATCTTAGGCATAAGTGGAAGAGATGACTTTAGCGATGGTGAATGACGTTTGCAGCATACAGGGCATCTTTGGCGCTGGTGGACAAGACAACAACATTCCAGCAAGTTGAACATCGTTGACAATATTGGACATCAGCTGGGAGGCCGATCGACGAGGAGCAGGGAAAGTTGGAATGACTCCGAGGAACAACAGCAGTTCAAAGATCAGGGAAATTAATCATTAATTTAGCAACACAAAAACTTAGTGAGTAGGTGAAACAAACTTTGTTGGAAAATTTTCTGTCTAACTTCAAGTTATAAGATGAACATCTTTCATTTGGTGATTAATGCAAATGAAGTTTTAGTTTGGTTGAATTAAACCAATAGAGAATTTTGGTTAAGAGAACATTAAGATTATTATTATTATTACTGAGAAAACTTTAAGTTCTATTGTTTTCAATCATTTTTTCGCAATTTCAGCACTGCTTTGAGAATGATATTTTACAGCTTTTTTTTTAAATTAGGAAGTTATAATATGATGATACTTCAACATACTTTACTAACACAAGTTTCATAACATTTCTTAATAACTAAGAAAATTTCTCTCATGGTCAACATTTTTTTTGGATTTGTGCTCTTTTTACCAATATGTGGTATATACCTTTGAATATTTAAACCTTTTGTTGAGAGCAAAAACCTGATGGGAAGACAAATCTATACCTTTTTTGTATAAAGTTGTTTGTTTGTTTTTTTTTTTTTTTTTTTTTTTTTTTTTTTTTTGCTGATCTACTGTTTTAAGGGAAACCATTTAATATGGAAGGGGAAGAACTATTTGGAAGTGGGGACTCTTTTGTTAATGTAGACACATCAAATTCTGATAACATGTCACCAGTTCTAAATGTTACACCTCCCAGACCAGATAGTCAGATACAAGACAGACAAAATTTTGAACAAAATTCTGAAGTGGGTTCACCAACCTTGGGAGGAACTTCCCCCATCTCAGACGTTACCTTGCCATTTCAAGAGAATCCTTCAGCACTTTGCAGTGTTTCATCTACCTCAAGTGAAAGTTTTAGAGGTAACAGTTTGCTGTCTGAAATTAATATTTCTATTGAACATCGTTTTGGTGATCAATACCCAACAAACCTAAGGAATGACATGTTGATAAGTATGATGAAGGAACAATTTGATAGTATTACAACTAGCATTACTCATCTTGTAAATCAAACCACTTGTCAGTTAGCTGCTATTACAGCTAGTATTGATGATAAAGTAGAGAAACAAATTTATATTCTCAGAGAGCATATTAGTGATGAGGTGTCCAGGTACATACAGCACAAAATAACAAGAAACTAGATGATAGGATGGAGTTTTAGTGAAAGAAATGACAGATATACAACACAGACATACAACACTCCACAACTGTACAGAAGACAACAAACTTTTTACAAAACAGTTAACTCAACAGGTTGAAACACTGGATTTTAAGATCAAAGATATGAGGTCTGAAGTACATTCCATTATCCATAAGATAGAGTCCCAAGACCATAAATTCATACAGATGTTAAAAGCATGTTACTTTCCGGATATTCATATGTTACACAACAATCAGTCATTTATGCAAAGTTTATAAAGTGCCCCAACGTTTCAATTTAGTTTACACTTATGAAAGTAAAATGTTTTAGAATAACTTTTCTCAAATTTAGTGAAGTTAATTTTTTCCTCTTGCAATCTAAATTCACAATTGCAATCGCTGAGGAAATCAGCAATTAACCACCAACTTTCTACTCCTAGCTTCCATCTTCTTCTTAATACACTACACTGATCTTTTCATTAAATTAAATTCAACTCCTAAATATACAATTTGCGAAGAGGTTTCACCGCTATTCCTTATTTACCTTCTGCCGGAACTGCTACAATTTTCTTGCTTCACTGCCGAGGTCTCCGTCTAACATTTGGATTATTTTTTAACAACTTCCAAAAACCTCACCAAATTCAACCAAATGATAACACGCAATACACTAACTTAACACTATTTGTTATTACATTTTTCTTGAAATATGTTTTGGTTTACAAAGGAAGTTAAAACGAAACCTTCACCTCAAGTTTTAATTCTCTGTTAAAACTTTATTTACAAAAAAAAGTTCCTATTTCTTTTTTTTTTTTTTAATAACCATTATTCCCATGCACAAACCTTTAATCATTAAATAACAATCAAAATAACTTTTTACACAGTTCTCCGCCTCCAAGCACGATACTGAAGGAAACTTTGAAATTAAATACGTCCCCTTTAGATTTTGAAGTGAAACTACTATTGTTCTTAATATTGTTAAATACTGCTTTTGAAATATATCACCATCTTTCAGCTATGCTAAATCAAATTATAAACACACTAAACTATTAAATATTCTCCCACTGAATTATATAACCATCTTTTCATGTTGAAAACATTTATTTATGAATTCTTTAAATTTTGTATTTGCACCCTCAGTTTCTACAAAATTAGACTACTCTTATATACAATCGATAATTTTCCTTGAAACATTATTTTTAAACCTTTTAAAATTATGTGATAACTTCCTCCCAAGTATTTAGCTGAACAGTTTCTCTACATCACTGATTTCTACAGATTACGACATCAAACCTGCTGATTCTTGGCTGTCCGGGTGGCGCCGCGTCATGTTTCTTGAAACCGATGGTTTCGACCCTCATTCTTCTTCCAGGGCAGAACTGCAGTTCTGCCCTGGAAGAAGACCCCAGAATGAGGGTCGAAACGTCGGTTTCAAGAAACATGACGCGGCGCCACCCGGACAGCCAAGAATCAACTAACTATGGCCGCGGAAGCCTACGATTACATCAAACCTGCTGTTTCCTTACCAACTTTACTTCTACATTTTTCCCTGCCATTAGCGATATGCCAAAATGCTAGTATTCTCCCCTGGAATCTCTGACATCAACATGCTCTTCTCAGCTCTATTTCAAAATGTGATATCAGCCAAACCTTCTCAACTCATTTCCTTCATTAAAAACAAGTTCAGAAACCTTACTACGTTACAATCTGTGGTCACATGTGACCTTGGTGTAGCAATTTTCTTAACCAGTAGTGTTTATAAATTTTTATCAATCAACATTAATTTCTCTCTCTCTCTCTCTCAACTGGTTTATTGCAATCCTCTATCTGCTCCTTACAGCCTAAGTACTCAATTATCTCCTTTATTTATTCTCCTCTCCATCTTCCTCTACAGTTCTTACATTTGACTGTTCCCTCCAAGAACAAATTAACCAATAATGCATGTCTTAAAATTTTATCCACCATCCTGTCTTTTCTTTGTGTAAGACCCTTACACAAACTTCTTTCCTCATCCAAAAAATTAGTTCAGTTTATGTGCCCACTTAAATTTCAGCATCCTTCCATAGCACCATATTTCATATCCTCCTATTTTCCTTCGTTCTGGTATTCTTAAAGTCCACACTTCGCTACTATAAAGTGCTGTGCTCCACAAATAGTTTTAAAAAGTTCTCAGCTTTAGAACAATATTTGAAACTAAAGGTTTTCTCTTTCTCAAGAAGGCTCTTTTCTTTAATGCTATACTGCTTCTTACATCATCCCAGCTTTGCAATTTCACTTCCTCAGTAAGAGAATTCACTTCAATAGCATCCAATCCTATTTTTTATATTTAATCTACTATTATTGCTATTATTTCTGCAACATCTAATCAGTTTTGTCTTGTTTTAGTTTATAGTTAGTCCAAAATCTTTCTTCACAATTTTGTTCGTGGCATTCAATACTCAATATTCTGTTCTGCTGACAGGACAATGTCATAAGCAAATCTTAGCATACTGATTGTTTTCTCCCTAAAATTAGACTACAACCTTCTCTCATATCCTCTTTAACTGATGCATGCCGAACACCATTCTCTAGTTTTATTTTAGTCACTTATTACCAACACAAATCATAATATATTCTTTTGTCTCAATACTTTAGACCTGACTTGAACATCTTGATACACCAAAAATTATCAAAACCTTTTTCTAACTCACAAACCACCATAAAAGTATCTTAATTTTTCTTGATCCATCCTTCAAGTATTAATCTTACAGCCAGAATTGCTTCTCTTGCACTTCTGTACTTCCTAAACGCAAACTGATCTTCAGCTTCCATCTCTTCTACTATCCTTTCTATTCTTTTGTATAATATCCTGGTCACTAATTTTTAAGCATGTGATTTTAGACCAATAGAGTGATAACTCTCACATTTGTCAGCTTGTACTTTCTCAGAAGTTTGAAGATGATACTTTTGTTAAAATCTACTGGAATCTCTCCTGTTTCATTAAAGTTTTATATCAGTTTGAATAAGCTATGGGTTCCTTCTCCTATGGATTTCAGAAGTTCTGCAGGAATCTCTTCAATACCAACCACCTTATTTGATTCCAAAACTTTTAAAGCTCTGTCGGTTATCTAAGTCACCAAGGTTGAAATCACCCAATTTTTCCAAATACACTGTTGTTCAAATCATTCCCATCATACAGTTTATCTTAAAATTATTCAGTATTATAAAATAATTGCATGAATGAGATGTAATTTACATCGGTATATATATATATATATATATCAATATGTTTACTTTCTATTATAGAGTAATTGTATGGGGATTCTAAAACATTTGCATGTTCAATTTCTTTTTGGTATGTTGCACGTCACTTGGAGCAGGACTCTGCGAATCAAACGCGGATCCCAGGGGGAGGGGGGGGGGGGTCATGACCTCAGCCCCCCCCCCCCTGGGCTCGGCATGGTCAACCTCTGATTATATTTTTAATGTCACTGATTTTAATTAAATAGGATTACTCTGATTGATGGGTGGCCAGATCTAACAAAAACATTAACGACAGTTGCAACGCGACTGTACACTGTTTATAACATTGTGTTGTACCCGTTCGGTCATTGTGGATTGAATACTGTGTGCCTGATTGCAACTTTTGATTTTGCGGCGTCACGCTGCCTGTCGCCCCATTCGTTCGCGGCTGCATTTCCAATGTTCTGTGACCGCGCCTCGCTGTTAAACCATTTGATGTATTTATATAAATACTGTCATTTTTGCTTAGTCATGCACGGGTGTTTCTGACTGTAAGATGCAGCGAAAAAGGTGATAATGCTGGTCGGTCGAAACGTAATGCATGTAGTGGTTAATTTAGAAATGGTATATTCATTCTTTTAAAAAGAAACCTAGGTTTGAGATTGATAAACATACAAAACATTTACCTATACTGAGCACTAATGCATATGTGTGCTGCTGATGCTTCCACAGCTAAGCTGTTCTATGCTTACCAATTTCGTGTAGGTCAACTTCCAGTACTGAACAGATAAAATGTTTGCTTTCTCAATTGAAATTTTCCTCGGATATTGGATGATTTGTAAGAAAAAACATAGACGATTCAAGAAGATCTATATTGATCGAAAAGCATTCTCAAACTTATATTTTCCCACACTGTGTTGTAATCAAAAAAGGAAAAATCACACCTTGGCAAGATTCACTGTCCTGTTTTATCGCATAAAGACCAGAACTATTACAGCAAATATTACGTTTTATTTATAGTAACGCCCTTGAGTTGGCACACAGTCAAAAATACCTCTGAAATGATTCATAAAAGAACCATTAATAATTTTTGATGATTCTCTTGGTGAAAATGGCGTGTTGCTAACTCACCAGCAAAATCAATACCATGAAGTAGCTGTCGAAGCAAGAAAAAACTTTTTAACAACTTTTCACAAACCTGAATGACAAATTAATGAAAATAAGGAACGCTGACGACCAATTGCCTAAATGATAATTTTTTGTGTTCATCAACATATATCGTTAAGTGGTCATCGCGATGATGACAAATTTTTGAATAAAGAAGCAAGTAACGACACCACGGTAGATGATGAAGGAAGCGCTTTTAAAATTCCATGTAGAATCTCGTGGCACAGCTTAGCAGCATCATTTAGAGACTTCCAAGTCTAATGCAATATACATCAGCAAAATTGGTTGATTGATGTTTGCAAGGAAATCATTTAGGAAAATATTTCACTGAATGTGAATCTAACTAAATACTTTTATATTTTATTCGATGAAGCAACAAACATAACACATGTCTCACAGCTTAGTCTTTCATTTAGATATAACCACAATGGTTTAGTAAAGGAAGTTTTGTGACTTTCGTTAATGCTTATGATCACTTCGATGTGATGATAACTGTCTAAAGAAAATAGTTGAAAGTCTCCGTCTCAAATTTTGATATGCTGTACATGCAGCAATCATGTTCTTAAAAAAATGTTAGCTATGTCATCCAAACATAACTTGCCGTTAATGCACAATGAAAAAAGTTGTAGCATTTATCAATTCATCTGCTAAAAGGCATCAATTTTTGAAAAAATAATTTGGAGCTACAATGCAAGGTATCTGTGAGATGAGTTGGGTTGAGATGCATGATGGCCATCTACAATTTCATGAGACAACTTAGTGAAAATTTATAACGTTCTGGAAAATATTTCTACTTGGCAAGACAACAAAACTGCTAATGATGCCCATTCCTTACTGCAAACGATGTTCAATTCGGACATTATAATATTATCTATCTGCATGAGCAGGGTTTTAGATAGGTACCTAAATATTTTATTTATTACCTTAGGTATGTACTAATGCATGAACGCAAAATCTTAATAACTTACTAGTAGTTACCCTCGACTTCGTATATATGGAAGTGTGTTATTGTAAGAGTGTTCTTTAACAAGAATTATGGTAATAGTAATAAACATTGCAATAATAAAAATTTATTAACGTCGTATAACAAAAAAGCAATTCCAAATTTTTATCCTTCGAAAAAGTCAAATTATTTTCTGTTTCGATACTGATTTTATTTTGACGATATATTGATTAAATCAATTATTTCCACTTTAAAATAAACATTTGTGTGGATTAAAACTAATCTTACATGATTTCACATAAGATCGTTAAGACTTATTTTTGATTTCGTATGCTTTCTCTGACTCAATGTTACTGATGTCATTATTTCAGCCACAAGTAATTAGTTCTAACCGAACAACTTTCGATCACAGTACAGAAAATGTATTGATGCACATGTGAGAGAGATATCTGAGAAAGTTTGTGCAAATGGAAGGAATGCACAAGTGCAGTAGAGATAAGGTGGGAAGAGTTCGGGGGAAGAAATATCTATTCCGAAACAGAAAATAAATAGAGAACCTGTGTACTGTAATAGGGAGGTAAGGATATTAAAGACGTTGGTAAAAAGATAACATAAGAGTTGAGAGACAGGAGGGTAGTAGGAATATTTAAAACCACTAAACAACGACTTAATAATAACTAAGAAGGTGGATAAACATGGGTTTATGAGAAGTATTGTCAGTGCAGGGTGACCATTGACTGATGCATCGAGAAATTTCTATGGCTATGTTAGAAAAACTGAGGGCAATGGAGGGTGTTGAAATGCTTATGTATAAGTATGGAGAAGAAGTTACTGAAGATTTTAAAAAAAGGCAGAGTTTTTAAGTAACTGGTTTAGGGAGACAATTAGGGACAATGAATCAAAAAACAGCAGGGAAAAAATTGGATAACGAGCTTAACAACACAATTAGAAATGAGCAGGCGAAAACATTTGAAATTCATCCTGAGGATATCATGAAGCAAATAAGAAAGCTGAAAAAAGGGGCTGATGTAGATAATATTACTACAGATGTCTTAAAGATAGTAGGATGTGACATTGCACCTTACCTTGAAATATTATTTAAACTGAGTCTGGATACTTGCTGCTTACCAGAGGGCTGGTAAAGAGCGATAGTAGTGCCGGTACATAAAGGAGGGGTGAGAAATAGTCGAAAATCACAGGCCGATCAGTATGACATCAGTGGTAAGTAAATTAATAAAGAGTGATATGCAACCACATCAGAAATATATTTGAGGAGCATAAGTGGTTTTAAGTACGTAACATGGCTTTAGGCAAGGTTATTCATGCGAATCTCAGTTGATGGGATATATGCAAGATATTTTAGATGAAATGGACGGGGGTAGCCAAATTGACAGTGTAGCACTATATCTTTCAAAGGCTTTTGACAGAGTGAACCATAAAATGGTAGTAAATAAGGTAAAAACTATTTGAGTGGATGAGAAAGTGGTTTACTGGGTAGAAAATTTTTTAAAAGGTGGAAAACAATAAGGTAGGTTAGGAAATGTAGTATCAAAAGAAGTGGGGGGGGGGAGTAAAAAGGGGAGTGCCACAGGCTAGCGCATTGGGACCATTGCTATTCATTATTCTAATGAGTAACTGTTTTGATGCCTTTACTATCAGAAATTGGATTGTTTGCAAATGACAGAATGCCATGTAAAAGGATCAAAAAAGTAGAGGACTGTAAACAGCTACAGGGTGATCTGGGCAGTATATCTAGTTGGGGTGGTAAACACGGGATGAAGAAGATAAATTTAATTAAGAGTTAGCTTATTAGATACACAGATAACAAACTAAAAGTTGAAAGACTTGCTTGTTGAAGACTTGAAATGTAAATATCTTAGCATTACATTTGATAACAAGCTTAACTGGGCAGGACACATTGTACAGGTAGTAGGAAAAGATTTCAAAATTCTGCACTTGTTGTTAAGAGTGATGAGGGGATGTACGAGAGAAGTAATGGAAATGGGTTACAACACTTTTGTCAGACTATTGCTTCAATATGTTAGTGTAGTATGGGACCCATATTTTTAGTATCAAATACAGGAGCTGGAGAGGGTGTGCAAAAAAGAGCTGCTAGATTTGTTTCTGGAAATTACCGCAGAATGCAATCGGTAACAGACATGATAAACGAGCTGGAATGGGATTCATTGGAAGACGGGGGGGGAGGGTGAAGAGGGTCATAGGAGTCTACAAGGTGTATATTGGTGACGAGGCATGGACAGATATTGGTGTAAGAATTAAAAGTAATGCATGGGAGGGAAAAGCTGACACTTGATTTCAGGCACAAGGAAGATTCTCTTTTTTAGGTAAGGGTGTCAGGGATTGGAATAAGTTACCAAGAGAAATCATTAGTAATTTACCAAAAACCTTTAAAGAATTTAAAGTTGAAATTGTAGAGGGCAAATGTAGGTGGGTGCAGGAAAGGGCGAAGAATGGGGTGTGTAGGGAAATTGATACCAGAGTGTCCATTCCATTGCAATTAAAATTAAATTAAATTAAGAACCTTCGGTTTTCGAACGGCAATATTAATGTAGGTTGAAGTTAGGTTGAAATGCAGCCTGGACAGAATGACACCTGACACGCTTTTTTAATGAATAAGGCACGATGGATTTAGTTCTGTAATTTGTGCGATGTAGCATAAGGTTTTTAGGATTCCTAGTTAATTTTTAATTTCAGCGACTCCTTATTGCTTTCATCAAGTAGCACGTAAGTAATTCAAACTTTATGACGATTTATACTACAATCTATAATGTACATTGCAACATCAAGGTTATGAGCATTATTTAATAACAATTCTATTTAATTAAGCAACTGAGGAAAATAAATCCCCAGATCACTGAATTCAAACCTTCCTTTATTTCAGGCTTTGAAGCTAGTTGATATGTAATCACCATTTTATTTTTTGCTGTAAGAATATAATTTCCTGCTCCGGAGCTATTAGTTTATCAGTTGCTTTAATTTTCACGCTTTAAAATGAATCACTTCATTGAATATGTAATAACATTCTTGCTTTGATCTTTAAACAGCAATGATTAAATGTGATGTTACCGAATAGGAAGTAGGAGGTTCTTTAGTGTTGGTAAAATGCTAATTAGTAATGACCATTCACAAATGAACTATTCGTTTTGAGATTCTTATTACGTTTAAGATTTTACTACGTTTGATTCACGTATTATGTTTATTTTAGTTTAAAACACTGAGAACTAAATAATCGAAGTGAAAAAAAAATGAAACAGGTTCCAAGTATGATCATAGTGTAATCTTTAGTCAGTGTTTCTTGAAAGGAATGCTTATATCGACTACAGAGTGATCTGTACGCATATTTATATTTTCTAGAAATGGTTATATTGTCGTTCTCTGTTCTTCAGTACATACAAGTCACAAGCTGTTTTTGCAGATTTTAAGCTTGAACATTAGCTCTTTTACATTTTAAAATACCATCTGAATTGCTGAAGTATTTTTTACATGATGCCATCAAACACACACAGTTTGCCCACAGATTTATAACAGTATAGGTAGATTTTATTAGTTACTTTTATAAATTCGTGTATTTAAAATAAAAAGCTAAATTAAATTAACATTTAATGCCCCAGAACAGTGTCGAGATAAATACATAGAGCCAATAACTTACCTCTTCAATCAGTATTTCCGTACGGCCATATACATCCTAATTCTTGATTCTGTAATAAATGACCTACAAGACCATCTGTCTCCTGAAATATTCTATTTCAACTAGTCACTCTTATTCTGACATTTTGAAGACATTGAAACAGTTAAAAAAAAACTTGCATTCAACTATAAGCAGGTAATAGACAACATTACAGTATCAGACATTATAAGCGACTGCTGGCGGTGGATAGTATGTATTATTGCAACAGAATCAGAATATTCCGCAATCGATTTCTAATCTAACGGAAAAATGTCATGCTAAAATGTATCCCAACGTAAACAAGTATTTGTGTAATCTTGCTACACTACCAGATAGTGTCACTATGGCAGCGAGATCGTTTTCTACTCTCAGGAGTCTCAAAACTTGAGCCTGAGTATCATTGGCAGGAGACCACCTAACTGGACTGGCACTTCTCCACGTTCACTAAACCGTACTCGTTCAAGTGGAGGAAGTCATAACAAGATTCACGAGAGTTTAAAAGATAATAATTGATTTTTTTGTTTGATTAAAATTATTTTGACATAATGCAAAAAATTAATTTATTTTTATTTATATATACTGTCGTAATTTTGAATCCTGTCCTAACTGGGCCTCAACTATGTGACCCCCCACTGACCTGAAGGCTGGATCCGCCCTTGCTGCCAATGGCTACATATGCAGTTGTCTGGGAAGAAAAATTAGTTACAGTTTTATGCCTCGTCGATGCCAAGGTCTTTAAGGGTAGGATTTAAGACTCAGTATGATTTATTGTTTTTATTTGATTATCTTACACCAAAAATAACTAATTTGATTGTTTGACTGCTTAGTGGATTATTTTTCAACTTGATGTGATTTACTGTATGGCATGTAATGTGACTAAAGACTGAATACTTGATATAATTGGTTATTTACTTATTTTACAGACTATAAGACACTATGTACTTTAAGATGCACTTTAATTTTTAAGCAAATTTTTTTAAATAACATTTTTATTATTAGATTGCAAAGCCTGACTAAAAAAAAAATATTAATTTATAAAACCTAACAGACCTTTAAAATACTTGAAAATCACCATCTAAAATTTCTTCTTCTTCTTTATCATCATCGTTGTCCTCTTCATACATAAGATGGTCTTCACTGCCATCGAGTGTGTTACTTATGCCGCACTTCTTGAAAGGTTTAACAATAACATCTTCTATCACTCTAGACCACAACTGTTTTATCCACACACTTGTTTGAGTGTAGGTCATTTTAAAGCTCCCTTCGGTGTAAATTCATGTTGGGTTTCATCTATCATCCATTTGTTCCATTCCTTTCTCATATACACTTTGAATGGTTTATTTATCGAGACATCAAGAGGTTGCAATTGTGAAGAAAGTCCTTCCAGAATAACAGCAATCTCTGTATTGTTCTGTCTCAATATCTCTTTCACAGAATTTTCTCAAATGACTACTAAACTGGTCTAGCACAAGAAGAGAACTTTTTTTTCAATAAAGCACCTTTCCTTCTCTCCCACACACTGTTAACCCATAATTTAATACCAGCCTCATCCATCTAACCCGTCATGTATGTGAACAACACCTGATGGTAGTATTTCAGAAGGTTTTGGCATTGTTGTCGCCCCAAAAAAGGATCATTGGATTAAGTTTAGTACTGTCATCACAACATAAAAGGACAACAGTATAGTGCATTTTTTCATGTCCATTTGTTTTTATAATTACAGTTTTAGCACCTTCAATGGCAACAGTTATGTAACTTGGAACATCAAATATCAGAAGAGTTTCATCCATATTCACTACTTGGATTAGTTCTCCACTGATTTTCTTTGAATGGAAAGATTTTTTTTTTTCCTTTACACTCTTGTGGCTTTTTCTGAGATATTTTGGTTTTGGTTCGCATGCCGAGTCCAAGATTATTCACAAACCTGCAGCACCAACCAACTCCACCCTTAACATCTGTTAAGTTCCAAGGTAGTACTAACTTACGTGCATATATTTGAATGATTTCAAAGCCATTTTGATGACATCCTTGAATCCATTTCAATACGTCATCATCTAGTTTTGGCCATTTTCTATTCAGTATTCCTCATTTTTTCCAGTTCTTCTTTACTAGCCCGCCAATCGCAAATGTTTTTTTTTTTTTTTTTTTTGTTGGCGGAGGGCCAAAATGTCACTCAACTGCACTGTTTCCATGTTCTTCTGCATATGTTATTACTTTCAATTTATAGCCCGCATCATATGAATACCTTTTATTTTTTTCCATTGCGAAACTAGCTACTAACAAAAATATTGCACCGTTACTGATACGACAAATCACATAAGACATCACATAAGCACTTCACCATAAGATGGCGACAGAGTTTCCAATCACCGAAATATCGTGTGAAAACATCCTGCTCACTCGGCTAGTCACGTGAGAAGACTATAGCACTATGGCACTTTCAATTCAAGTTCACTGGCACTGTAGACTGCAATGACATATCTTAGGCTAGACAATGTTCTGGGTTTGTGATAGCGGGATAGGAGGGAGACAGTCTTAGCAAGCTTGTGAATATCCGCATGTTTGTCGCATCGGTGCACTACTGCTGCCAGCTGAATCCAATGTTGCCAGATAAAGATAGGTTTTCCGCGGCATCAAATATATGGCCGTTTTTAAGACTAGTGACAATTTTAAATCAAACACTAATATTAATTTAGAGTATAAGATGCACATGAAGTTTGGAGACAATTTTTTGAAGAAAAAAGCGCTTCTTATAGTCCATAAAATACATTAGCTACTAGATTTATATTTTAAAACGAAAATATAAGAGCACAAAGTGCCTTTGATGATCAAGATATTAATTTATAGTTGCATTTACTCAGAGTAACCTCAAGAGAGTATAGGCATTTTAAAATTAGTGTCATTTTGTTATCTAAAATATTTTTAACTGCTGAATTTTTATTATTTAATATTAAAGTCAATTTGTTAAATTATCAAATAAGTTGTTTATATTTTTAATTCAGTAAAAATTTAAAAACTCATGCTAGTTTTTTTTCAGGATTCGTGTCAAACCCACAAATATCCTACAGGATTGAAAATGCTGCAGAATTAAAATTCTTACATGTGCGTAAAGCAGATCCAGCCAATGGTTGGAAATCAGTGGATCACGATGATAATATGGAACATCTTGGTTTTGTAAAACTGAATTCACAAGCTAATATTAAACCAGAAATCAGCTGAAAAGCAAAAAAAAGCAGCTAGTGTGATCATTAGTAACTGTTTATGAATTTGGTGCCAAGGCAAACAAGAAAATTTAAGAATATTACCAAAAAAATACTATAGGTAGTTATTACTTATTGTATGCTGAAGACTACTGCAGGACCTTGCCTATATTTTATCACTGCCGGCACACAAAACTGTGCTAGAATTTTCAAAAATATATGAAATTTATGTCAGAGAGCAAGAAACCTGAATGGACACACACAGACTGTAAACTTTGCTGACTCCTTTAATGCCTGTTTTTAATTACTATTGTAGTAATTTCTATTACCATTATTTTCTACTTAGCAGCAGACTAATATTAGTTTTGAAGTTAGTTTTACTTTTTAAATTTTTTTTTATTATTTTTAAATTTTTGTGACATTTCAATAGAAAGTACCAGTAAGCCAACTAAAATTTCCTTCGTGTAATGAAAACAAATCAAATAGAGGGAACCAAACATAAAAATTTAAAAAAAAGTTTGAACAAAATGTGAAGTCTCACCTTGATTTTTTAAGTGGCAGCAGCTTTGAAACGGAATTATAAAGTGGAAAAGAATTAACAAAATTCCCACTTTTCCAGGTTTTAATACAATATCCACCTATAAATACTAATGGACTATTGTCATTGTCATAGACAACGGCAGCTGAAGACACCTGCAACATGAAATTAACAAGGACTGGAAGACATAAGAGAAAGTTCAAATCATTTGTATTGTTTGGTAAAATTACAGTAAAAAGTAAAGTAACAATTTATTATACAATACAGTTATGTTTAAAAATTTTAACTATGACATGTTATGAATTATTAAAAAAACTAGCAGTTGCCCACAACTTAATTTTCAGATTGCTAATGTGGAGATTATTTCCTAAAACCAAAGATATCAAGATCTGAATGCAAATTCTTTTTGGAGGAAGGGTCTTGACAACAAACTGTAACTTCATTCCTCCAAATAATAAAATGCCACTCATATGCCGAAATCAAGACAGACATTTAAACCGCAGGAAGTAACTTGCCATTAAATGGAAAATAATTTGCAGATATCAGCTTTTTCCTCTGATACAAAAATAAAAAATATCTCATTCTACCTATATATTAGTCAAAAACCAAATCAAAATCAGAACATTAGGTTGCGCATGAATGACATTCAACAAAAACTTGTCTCAATATAATTAGCATCATGGCATTACAAAAATACTATATTTTATGCTTACAACTACAGACTGTGCATTAATTGAAACCACACCAAACTCCACTCTGTAGTTTTTACATGAATTGCAGTAAACCAAAAATTGTTTCAGGTTTAGCAGCTATTTGACATCACATCACAATAAATAAAATTGTAGTTTACAAAACTAAAAACACGCTTTCGTAGTAATGTGAACTAAAATGTTAAAAATAATCTTTAAATGTAAAGATTTTGTTTAACAGCGATACAACGTCCCGCAATTCAGGATAAATTAATTTTTTTAATAAGCTCAAAGAATAAAGTCACTGATTGCAAAATTAACTTTAATGTAAAAAAAATCTTGGGGTGCTATATCAGTTTTCTTATATTTTTTGTCGCTGGCTGTCTGTATTTATTTATTTATTTTCAAAAGCCTATAGCTAATATGTGTGTGTATATATATATTTACAATTCATATATCATATTAAACATAAACAGAAAAAAATATAAACAAAGTGTTAATTTCAATGAACTCCTTCATGAGAAAATATTACAATCTCTTTCCTCTAACCATTTACCCAGCTTTTCTCTAAAAACTTGCAACAGTTTTGGTCCTTTTCATTTCTTCAGGTAATTTGTTAAATATTATTAAACCTTTGTGCACACTGTTTTCTGTGCTTTACTACTTTTATTATAAGTCGAATGGAAACGATTTGCCTGCCTTGTCTTATAATATGTACATCTATTCTTTTGTACTAATCTAGTAACATATCTTGGTAATAATCTACTTTCCAACCTATATACAAAAGTCAGAACATCTCTAATTATTTCGTTTTCAATATGTAAATATCCTAAGTCCTTAAGCATATTACTGACATTTTCAGTTCGTCTTTTATTTAGAACAGCCCTCATTCCCTTATTAAAATTATTTTGCAATTTCATAATTTCTCTTTTGCTTGCCATGATTAATACTGTGGAGCAGTATCTTATGTGAGGCAGCACAATTGATTTAAACAATAGCTGTTTACCTGGTTTAGATAACACTTTTCTTAATTTGTATATTAAATTTACCTTTTTTGCTACTTTTTTATTTATATAATCTACATGATCTATAAACTTAAGCTTATTATCAATGACGACAGCAAGATATTTATAATTTTGAACCCACTTAATTTTAGTTCCATTAATCACAACAGAATGCAGTGCCTCTGACTGTTCCCTAAACAATTTTTTCCCCATCACCATATATGTTGTTTTTGCCACATTCAGACTTAACAGATTTTTACTTAGCCATTCATTAACTCATTTTAATTCTTTATTAATTACCTGTATCATTTTTTCTAGATTATTCCCATAATAATAAATTAGTGTGTCATCAGTAGGGCCCGGATTTTTCAAAAAAGCATATGCGCATATGCAAATGCATATTTTGAGGGTTAGTGCATATTTTATGGATATGTGCATATTTTAGCTTTTATTTCATCTCATAACTGAATATCCGATACTTCTGAAGAAACTGTAAAGCCTAATGTACCTGTATGTTGGACATCCTTGGCAACCGCAACAAGTAAGTTAAATTCTTGGAGTAAACAGGATTTTTTTTGTACTGGCATTCACATGTAGAGAATTTTCTACCTTATCCAAACTCACACAGTGACATGTTTGGAGTGCTGCAAATGGAAAATTTGTGTGGCGGCGACCTTCTCTACTGCCCTGAGCGGTAACATTCACGGGAAGGGCGGTGGGGTCGGCAAAATCAAAGAATAGCTCTATTCTCCCTCAGGCGGCAAATTCTTGTTTGAGGAGACGACAGTCACAAGTATTTACCCCCACTTGGAATATTCGTTATCTACCAGTGTGTTTATTCGTGCGACAACTACCGGGAAGGCCAGCGGTTTTCTTTAATCTTTTCGGGAATATTCCCCTAATTGCGGTACGAGCCAGTTTTCCTGAGAACAGATTCCTGGCTTCCAGACCTGAGGGATTCGTACTTTTAAAGGGGTGTACATTCCTTTCCAAAAACAGTAGCCTCTCAAAGTTTGTGTTGACAGGAGTGTTCGTGTGCTAAGATTAAGTTTCTTTAATCTGACTCCAAAAATGCCTAAAGAAAATGCACAAATCAGTTTTAATTAAGCAGTGGATTTCAGGCAACAGTGACTATTCTAGTGACGGTGAAGTTGTGTACTGTCAAGTATGTGAGAAGAATATAAAATGTGAGAAAAAATTTCAACTTGAACAGCATTCTAAAACAGCTGTACATCTCAGGTCAAAAGAAAAGAATAGGAACACGCAACAGCTACTTTTAACTCAGGTATCACGGTCTGTTAATACATTCTCTGCTGACCTGTGTAAGGCTTTGTATGCAGCAATATCCCGCTGCATAAATTGAATAATCCAGATCTACGAGCATTTCTTCAAAGTATTGTGTTAATCAAAGGATACCGGATGAATCCACCCTCAGGAAAAATTATTTGCTCTCTCTACACGATTCTGTCCTGGATTCAATTCGGTCTGACATAGGAGGGAACTGTGTCTGGATATCGGTAGATGAAACAACCGATTCATGTGGCCGATACGTAGCGAACTTTATAGTGGGCAAACTATGTCAAGAAGAACCCGGAAAACCACATTTACTTTCAACCAAAGTGTTAGAGAAAACCAACCACAGTACAATTGCAAGATTTATAAACGATTCCCTGCGACTTCTGTGGCCTACTGAATCGGAGAGTGATTGTTACAAGGTGCGTGTTTTAATCACAGACGCAGCTTCATATATGTTAAAAGCTGGTCAGTCGCTTCGAGTGTTTTTCCCCAATCTGATCCATGTTACATGTTTGGCGCATGGATTACATCGCATTGCAGAAGAGATACGTTCTCTATTTCCTTCAGTTAACAAAGTAATTTCAAGTGGAAAAAAAGTGTTCCTAAAAGCACCAGCGCGTGTACAGTTTTATAAGGATCGTCTGCCTGAGGTTCCTCTTCCACCGGAACCTGTTCTCACTAGATGGGGAACTTGGTTGTCTGCAGTGCTGTTCTACCAGAGAACTTTCATCAAGTGAAAGATGTGGTTACAAGTATTGGTCATGACGATCGTGCTGCGTGTGTTCGTGAAGCAAAGTGCGCATTTGATTGTGATACTGTATATCGAGATATCAGTTTCATCCATGTACACTATTCGTCACTTTCTAATGCTATTAAGGGTCTAGAAACTAGCGGTGCACCCCTTCACGAGTCTATTCAGTTGCTTCACAAAACAATTTCTTCTTTAAATGCCGTCCCTGGTGAAATTGGAGAAAAAGTTAAATCTAAACTCAGCAGGGTGTTAGACTCAAACCCAGGTCTGCAAAAGATTCAATCAATTAATACGTATTTAAGTGGAACACACAATCTTTGCCAGATGAATGTTCCGAACAGTCAGCATCGTACAAGTATTGCCCAATAACGTCCGTTGACGTGGAACGATCATTTTCGGCTTATAAACTAATTTTGTCTGACAACAGAAAATCTTTGACCCCTGAAAACATTGAAAACTGTTGGTAACATATTGTGATTCATCATTTTGTAAGGAATGAAACGTGTATATCAGTGAGTTGACATAAAATAAATCATTTGATAACTGTATATTCTTTAATAGTTAGTCCATGTTCGTTAATTGTTAGTGTATATTCGTTAATTGTTAGTGTAGATTCGTTAATTGTTAGTGCATATTCTTTAATTGTTAGTGCATATTTTAGGACTTTTTTGTGCATATTTGCATGCATATATTAGATGTTTTACGTGCATATATATCCGGGCCCTAGTCATCAGCAAACATGAATTTTATAATTCATTAGTATTTCCGCCAGATGATTTATAAACAATATAAATAATTAGGGACCAAGTTTACTACCTTGGGGAACTTCACTTTTCTTTCTTCTGATAGAACCTTATTCAATCTAACCCTCTGATACCCCTTTGTTAAATAATTTTCTAACCAAGCATTAACCTCCCCAGTGATGATGTTATATTTTTTTATTTTTTTAACAGCAGTTCCCTGTTTACAGTTTTAAATGCTCGCCCATAGTCCAAAAATACTGCTATTACTCCCTCTCCCTTATCAATTGCCTCTAGAGTCATTGCCTAGAGTCACTGTCAAAAGTTATGTAGAGAGCACCCCACACTTTTTTACATTAAAATTAATTTTGTAATCAGTGACTTTATTCTTACAAATTAATCTATCCTGAATTCTACATCTACTCTGCAAATCACAAATACTGTGGGTGGCAGAGGGTGCTAAGCACCAATCCTAATTCTGCGCATTCCAATCCCGAACAGATCGAGGAAAGAAGGAATACATAAATGAATCAGTACGGCATCTTATTTCTCTAATCTTATCCCTCCTGTCATTGCGACCTAAATAGGTTGGCGGAAGAAGTATTTCGTTGCACTCGTAACTTAAAGATTTTCGCATATTCTCCAGCAAATTCAAACGAAAACGACGTCGTCTGTCCGCCAAACAATCCCAGCCCAACCCACGAATTAGCTCTGTGACACTTACGTAAGGACTGTAACTAGCAGTCACGAATCGAGCGGCTCTTCTCTGTACTTTCTCTAATGTGTCAATCAATCCCTTGCGATACGGATCCCAAATTCCACAACAGTATTCCAAATGCGGACGCACTAGTGTTTTGTACGCTATTTCCTTTGTATGAGCATTACAACTTCTCAAAATACGTCCTATGAATCGTAGTTTGGAATTAGCTTTTCCTACAACGGAAGTTATGTGCAAGTCCCATTTCATGTTGCTTTGTACTGTTACGCCTAGATACTTCAGGGAATCTACAGTGTCAACAACTGAATTGTTAACTTTGTACTCCTGAGCAAGCGGGGTCTTTTTATTACTTATGTGCATTGCCTTGCACTTTTTACAGTTAAGTGTAAGCTGCCATTCACGGCACCATTCCGAAATAACATCCAGATCGCGCTGAATTTCTAAGCAATCGTCGGAGCACCTCACTTCCCTATAAATAAGTGCATCATCAGCAAAAAATCGCATCCTGCAATTAACGTTGTCACCGAGATCGTTTATAAAAATTAAGAAAAGAAGTGGTCCTATTACACTTCCTTGAGGAACGCCCGAAGTAACATCTAGTTTAGAAGAGGCTTCCCCGTCTACAACGACATACTGTGACCGACCAGTTAGAAAATCGCGTATCCATTCGCAAATCTGATCAGATATACCGTACGCTCGGATCTTCGCTAAGAGTCGGTTGTGTGGTACAGAGTCAAAAGCTTTCTGAAAATCCAAGAAAATAGCATCAACTTGTGATCCCGCATCAATAACTTTCATTACATCATGCGAAAATAGAGCCAGTTGCGTTTCACATGATCGGTTCTTCCGAAATCCGTGTTGGTATGCTGTAAGTACTCGTTTTCATCTAGAAACTTCATAACGTTAGAGCATATGACATGCTCCAGAATTCTACTGCAAACAGATGTTAGCGATATCGGACGATAATTCCTAGGATCTCTCCGATCTCCTTTCTTGAAAACGGGAATCACCTGCGCAATTTTCCAGTCAGAAGGTACTTTTCTTTCCTCTAAAGATTTACGAAATATATCTGACAGAAATGGTTCTATTTCTTCCGCGTATTCCGAAAATACTCTTACTGGTACACCATCGGGACCCGGCGCTTTCCCCCACTTCAGGAGCTTTAATTGCTTTATGATACCTACACTATCAATTTGTACTGGATCCATTTCAAATTCAACACGCCGTGGAAAAACGGGAATGTTTTCCATGTTTTCGTCAGTGAAGGAATTTTTAAATTCGGCGTTAAATACGGTAGCCTTGTCGCGGCTGTCATCAACTTCCCGACCGTCTTTAGTAGAACTGGCATATTGTTGTCACAACCACCTATTTTTTTTACATACGACCAAAATTTCTTTGGATTTTCAATGAGGCTCTTGGAAAGTGAGTTGCATCGAAAGTCATTGAAGGCTTCGCGCATCGCATTCTTGACCTGTCCTCTTGTCTCAGCTAGTTTTTCTAAATCACTCCTATACATCGTCCTTCTTGAGCGTGCATGAATCTTCCTTTGCTTTTTAAGTAACCTTTTGACTTCACGCGTATACCACGGGGGATCGTTCCCGTCCCTGATTGTCCTTTTCGGTATATGTAAGTCCATACCTTCCCTGACTATATTTATGAATCGAAGCCACATCTCTTCAACCGAGCCTCTTCCTTCTACAAAGGTAATGTATTTATCCCTCAAAAACGTTCTTAAACTCTCCTTTGGGGCCTTTTCGAACCTGTAAACGACCCTTTCTTTTTGCGCTCGACTGTTAATTTTACTGTAGCAATTACAGCTTTATGATCACTTATTCCCGTGGTGGTAGAAATGTCCGTAAATAATTCAGGCCTATTTGTAACGAGAATATCTAAAATGTTTTCGTTTCGTTGTCGCACCGCGTTGGTTCAGTGACGAGCTGCTCAAGATTAAGATCTGAGAAAAGGTCGAGAATAATCTCACAGGATATTTTATCCCTGCCACCAGTAACGTGGGCGTAATTACTCCAGTCAATATACGGCAAGTTGAAGTCGCCTCCTAGTATTATTCCATGATCCGGAAATTGACGAGCTATATTACTTACGTTATTTCTTAAGGCCTCAGCAACACCTACATCTGCATCTGGTGGACGATAGAAAGACCCTATTACAAGTTTTGTCCTAGCTACTTTTAGTCTAATCCATAGGATTTCACAGACCGTATCAATATTTATTTCGTTACACGACAGGTGTTTACGAACAGCTATAAATACACCACCTCCATTTGAATGTAACCTATCCTTACGGAAAACATTCATGCTATGGTTAAAAATTTCTGCTGAACTTATATCCGGTTTTAACCAGCTTTCAGTACCTAATACAATATCAGCTTCTGTGCTACTAATAACGCTTTCAAGCTCAGGCTGCTTATTACAAACACTTCTACAGTTTATAACGAGTACTTTTAACGGTCGAGATTGATTTTCGCTACTCTAACATATGGTGCCGAATTTAATTGGGCTGCCCGTAACTGTAATTCCAGTTTCTGGTCTTCCTCCCTTAGCCTAAAAAATCCCCCAATGCACTCCACACGGCCCCTGCCACCCGTGTAGCCGATTCACGTGTGTAGTGCACACCTGATCTATCCAGGGGAAACCTACACAACTCGACCCCAGGGCGAAGATCAAGGAATCTGAAGCCATGATTATCGAAGAAACGATGCAGTCTCTGGTTCAGACCCTCGACTCGGCTCTGAACCAGAGGTCCACAGTCAGTTCTATCGACAATGCTGCAGATGGTTAGCTCAGCCGAAATCTTGCGGTCATCAACCACAGAGCTCACCGTATGACCAAGCCGCCGGAAGGAAGAGAGGATACCCAAAGCGGCAAGCATCATTGGTGCCGACATGAGCTACAATCCGCAGCTGGCTACACCTCGTCTGCTCAATGACATCCGGTATGGCCTGTTCCACATCACGGATCAGACCTCCCGCAATGCACAATGAATGGACATTGGACTTCATCCCAGACCTATTTGCCATGTCCTAAGGGGCTCAATGAAACGCCTAACGTTGGAGCTACCTCTCACCAGAATCCACTTCTATGATCGCCCAGACCTAGCAAGTGAGTGTGTGGGGGGGGGGGGGGGGGGCTGGCAACTTCGCTGATTGACAATTGTGGATCTGAATCAGATCCAGACAACACATCAAACCTATTGGACAGTGGTACAGGCTTGCCCTCCTGGGATTCAGACCTGTACGCCTTAGCCCCGCATGCGGCGTCGACGTCCGGAAACCACGCGCCAGACATCTGAGCCATGCTCGGCTCGCATTGTTTATTTTCCCCGCCCTCGATTGTCTTCTGATGCTGGTTCCTGCAGAGCCCGCGTGCTAGTTTCGCCCGTGAGAGCGCGCTGTGGCCCTGGTGGTGCCCTCTACCAGCTGATGGAGTTGATTTTCGGGGACACAAGACCGGGAAACCAGTCTGTCGGCAGCAGCGGATTGGTTCGTTGGGCCTAATATTTTCCCTAATTGACTGCGACGTTAGAGGTCTGCTGGTACAAGTGAGGACTTGTAATTTGACCAGGCAGCCTGGAAGTAACGCATGATGTGGATTTGTGACCCGACCGAGACCATTCCTCGCTCGCATTAATCGAAGGAATTCCTCCGCTGCGCTCTATGTTCGTGAGCGGTTTTCCGCCAATTGGGGAGCACGGCAGCGGGCGGGGCTGGCGGTGGCTTCAAGGTGATAAATTACTATTTTCTAGCACTGTCGGGTATTTGAGGTAGAATACCTGATGATCCCAACTACAAAGTGCGTCGCTTACTGCATTCTTGTTAATTGTGCTTAATAATTTTGTTACGGGAATGGACAAAATTCCCCGATATGTGGTGCTAATCGTTCCCGCTACCTTATCAGTGTGGGTGGGTGGTAACGACTTATGTGCCGGCGGGTACACACTACAGTGTGTCAGAACCTGTTGGTAAGAACTTGATCCTTAAGGTTAAACTGAAGGACGCTAAGGTAAACTGATTCCTGTTTGTTTAAAATAATTGCTGTATTTTGCCTCCTGTGTACAAATTTGTGTTTGGTACTAGCTGTAAATTGGCCTGCCCTGTTATATTACGTTTCCAAGAACGTAAGGATTTTCTGTTTGGATGTTTAATACAAGTGGAGATATTGTGATTAGGGATATTCTAATGGCTTAACAAGTTTGTCATCACATTAACATATATTTGTATTGGTACAGGATTTTATTAAGATTATAATCTGCAAGATCGAAGCTTTCTTATGTATTATATTATTTGTGATATTCTGTATAAGTTTAATCGTTGCCCATGATTCTTGTAATAAAATGTTTGAACAAGGTTTGTACTTTATAACCATGCTCCCACATGCTTCCCACTGAGTTCTTAGTTGCATCCACACATACCAACACCATCAGGTGACTGCCACACAGGCTCCGAAGTCTCAGCCTGGACTGCAGGTACGATGTTTGGTAGGGGAGAACTTGTGAGAACACTAGCTTCGTCAGGGTCACCCCTTCCATATCTGCTGCAGTCACCTACGGCAGCTTCCAGCCTCATAACTTTCGTTAGCAAAGCTGCAAGCTGAGCACTAAGATCAGCCACCTCAGCCCGCATCTGCACACAGCAGTCACAATCTCTACACATATTACTTTGAAAGCAAAAACTATGGAGAAGATGAAAGTTTAACTAACCGAGTGATCCAAATAACTGTTCACAACTTACTACGAACCGCTAGGCACGACCTAAAAAAAAACCTACTGAGGAGATGAATTTAGACCAGACGACTGCAATTAGTAGTTAATAGGTCGTACTGATAAACAGTGTTAGCCAACCAATGTACTAAATAAAAAACAAATAAGCTCTATATACTTCCCTATAGAAAAAGCAAATAAATGTGATCATGATTAGAGCACACTGCTGTAATTCAATTAACGCAAATAAATCAAACGCTATCACACCACTTTAAAATAGGTAAACAGATGGCGACACTCGTCACGACGGTTGCTGGGGACCAACTAGCTACTGCTCTGTGACGACAGAAGATATTCAGAGATAAAATCTAACTACAACACTTTAAAATAAAATACACAGAAATAGCGGCACTTGACGGTTGCTGTAGCTCAACAAGCAGCTACTCTGCGACGACAGAAGATATTCAAAGATAAAAGCGACCTGCAAAACTTTAAAATAAAATACTCAGAAATGGCGGCACTTGACCATTGCTGGAACTCAACTGCAGTACGTCCTATCGCTGTTAAACAAAATCTTTAAATTTAAAAATTATTTTTAACATTTTAGTTCACATTACTACGAAAGCATGTTTTTAGTTTTTTAAACTACAATTTTATTTTTAACTTTTCGGTTCAGATTGTTTCAAAAGTATGTTTCTTACTGTAGGCTTTTCTTCGATAATCTCTCTTTTTCTTGGTGTTGTAGTTTTTATTTTTAACTAGCTGGTACCCACGACTTCGTTCGTGATTGTAAAGAATTCATATTGACAGCTATAGACATCTAACCACCATACTGCACGATGGGAGAATCGATACTATTACCACACACAAATACCAGTCTTCTGCGCGATGTCGTTCCGGCAGCAAAGTAAAATTTACGGATACACACAAGTCTTTGGATGAAATACGAAAATATTCATGATCGGCCAATTTCAAAACACCATATCTCACACACTCCCACAGTTACCGAATTTCGGCCAACGCTGTGATCGGTGGGAGACTCTGTGTTACTACCACACACAAACGCCAGTGATTTGCGATTGATACTTTTCACTTATAAGTGATTCACCGTGACACATGCGTCTATGGCACAAATATGAAATTGCCGCAGGTCGACCATTTTCATCCCCCATAGCTACAGACATCTAACAACCATAACGCACGACAACAGACACGATTCTACTACCACACATAAACACCAATGCTCTATGCTATGTAGTCGTGGCAGAAAAGTTAAATCTGCGGAGACACATGCCTTTCGTCGAAATACGAAAATATCCTTGGTCGGCCACTTACAACCACCATATTTCCCACACAACCACAGTTTCTGAAATTCGGCCGCTGTTGTGATCGAAAGGTGACTCTGTGCTACTACTACACACAAACGACAGTTATCTGTGATCTATAGTTTTCGCTGAAAAGTGATACACCATGACACTTTTGTCTTTGGCAGAAGTATGAAATAGCCACAGGTCGACCACTTTCAACCCCCATTTCACCCACACCCCCATAGCTACCAACATCTAACAACCATAGTGCACTACAAGAGATACGATTCTACTACCAAACACAAACACCAATGCTCTATGCTATGTAGTTGTGGCAGAAAAGTGACATATGCAGAGACAGTCGAAATACGAAAATATCCTTGGTCGGCCACTTACAACCACCATATCTACCACAGCACCACAGTTTCTGAAATTCGGCCGCTGTTGTGATCGAAAGGTGACTCTGTGCTACTACTACACACAAACGCCAGATATCTGTGATCTATAGTTTTCGCTGAAAAGTGATACACCATGACACTTTTGTCTTTGGCAGAAGTATGAAATTGCCACAGGTCGACCACTTTCAACCCCCATTTCTCCCACACCCCCATAGCTACCGACATCTAACAACCATAGTGCACTACATGAGATACGATTCTACTACCAAACACAAACACTAATGCTCTATGCTATGTAGTTGTGGCAGAAAAGTGACATATGCGGAGACAGTCGAAATACGAAAATATCCTTGGTCGGCCACTTACAACCACCATATCTACCACAGTACCACAGTTTCTGAAATTCGGCTGCTGTTGTGTTCGAAAGGTGACTCTGTGCTACTACTTCACACAAACGCCAGTTATCTGTGATCTACAGTTTTCGCTGAAAAGTGATACACCATGACACTTTTGTCTTTGGCAGAAGTATGAAATTGCCACAGGTCGACCACTTTCAACCCCCATTTCTCCCACACCCCCATAGCTACCGACATCTAACAACAATAGTGCACTACATGAGATACGATTCTACTACCAAACACAAACACCAATGCTCTATGCTATGTAGTTGTGGCAGAAAAGTGACATATGCGGAGACAGTCGAAATACGAAAATATCCTTGGTCGGCCACTTACAACCACCATATCTACCACAGTACCACAGTTTCTGAAATTCGGCCGCTGTTGTGATCGAAAGGTGACTCTGTGCTACTACTACACACAAACGCCAGTTATCTGTGATCTATAGTTTTCGCTGAAAAGTGATACACCATGACACTTTTGTCTTTGGCAGAAGTATGAAATTGCCACAGGTCGACCACTTTCAACCCCCATTTCTCCCACCCCCATAGCTACCGACATCTAACAACCATAGTGCACTACATGAGATACGATTCTACTACCAAACACAAACACCAATGCTCTATGCTATGTAGTTGTGGCAGAAAAGTGACATATGCGGAGACAGTCGAAATACGAAAATATCCTTGGTCGGCCACTTACAACCACCATATCTACCACAGTTTCTGAAATTCGGCCGCTGTTGTGATCGAAAGGTGACTCTGTGCTACTACTTCACACAAACGCCAGTTATCTGTGATCTACAGTTTTCGCTGAAAAGTGATACACCATGACACTTTTGTCTTTGGCAGAAGTATGAAATTGCCACAGGTCGGCCACTTTCAACCCCCATATCTCCCACACCCCCATAGCTACCGACATCTAACAACCATAGTGCACGACAGGAAAGACGATTCTACTACCACACACAAACACCAAAGGTCTATGTTATGTAGTTGTGGCAAGAAAGAGAAGTATACGGAGATACGAATTTTTGGTCGAAATATGAAAACGCCCTGCACTGACCAACTTTAATCGTTATATCTCCCACATCCCCACAGCTATCGGCATTCGGCCAACGTTGTGCACGACAGGAAACTCCATGCTACTTCCACCCACAAACATCAGTGATCTGTGCTAGGTAGTGGTGGCTGAAAAGTGAAAAATAGGAAAAAACACGTCTATTTTTATATATATATAAGATTATTAGTCCCACCAGTAACGTACAATTAAGTGTTTTTGAATAAAAATCCATCTTCTAACAACTGTTTTTTATTGACTTTCATCTACCAGATGCGTTTCACCCTTCTGGAGTGGGGCATCGTCAGTGGCTATAAATAACATAATATTATCATCATATTTGTGTATGTGAATTATGTACATTAATTATATACACATGTTCATGCTTTAAAATTTTAATGACTGTATGTTCAATCTGCTATAATTACTCTATATATTGTTTTATAGTATCTGTGTTCAAACATAAATTCACTTCTTAATACTAAATTATCTGTATGGTTACAATATTTATGTACATAAACTCTACTTACTAAAAATTGTGGCAGCTAGCACGTGTCAGTCCGGAACAGCACCTTCCGCAATTTTCTGCACCGTTGTTTCTTGCTACACTTTAGCATTATTACCTTTAATATTGCTTACTTCACTCTATGTTGTATAATTTGCTGTTAAACTGCACTTTTTAACTACATCAAACTAGTTATCGTGTCTACAGCGATGTGTTTATTATGTATGTACAGTGATACCAATCTATTTCTGTTGATCATTGCTTTATTCATTTTATGTTAAATTATATCTTTTTTGTGATTATCTTATCTATTATTTGTGATTTGTGAGTGACTGTGTTGGTTTTCATGTGTTGTGGTGTTTTCTATTGCTTTGTTTAGTGTTTTGTTTGTTAAATTTGTGAATTCATTTAGGACCGTTTTTCCCTGTGTGATGGCTTTATGAATTTGATAACTTTCTTGCACTGTTAATAATTGTTTCTTGTAGTTGTTGATTTTTAGAATTTTCATGTCTGTTTGTATAGTTGTGGGTGGGTGATTGTTATCTAATAAATGCTCGGCATATGTCGAATGGTTTGTGCATTTTATGGCTCTGATGTGTTCTTTGTACCTAGTATTGAAGTTCCTATCTGTTTGACCTATATATATTGCTTGGCACTGTTGGCAAGTCAGTTGGTATATTCCTGACTGTTTGAATTGGTCAGTTTCATTGTTGGTTTTTAGATGGTTATGTATTGTGTTATTTGTTCTAAGTGCTATTTGAATACCTTGTTTTTTTTTAATATATTGCTTATCCTGTGTGTATGTTTGTTGATGTATGACATTGAATACCATTGCTTATTAGATTGGTTTTGGATACTGGTGTGTACTGTATTGAGTGATATCTGTTTGTGTGCTTTGTTCATGATTTTATTATTTAGTTGTCTAATTCATTTTTTTTTTCTGCGTAACCATTATTCTTAGCAATTTGTACAATTGTTTTATATTCAGTGGTATACTTATTTTTAGCTAGTGGTATGTTGTTTAATCTGTGTAGCATATGTCTGAGTGCTGCCTGTTTATGGTGTTGAGGATGGTTGGATGTATTGTGTATTATGGTATCAGTGTATGTGGTTTTCTGTTAATGCTGAATGCATGTAATTGATCTTTCTTGCTAACTGTTATGTCAAGGAAGTTCAGTTTATTATTTGTCTCCATCTCTATTGTAAATTTAATGTTTTTATGAATGTTATTTATTTCATTGTGGAACTGAGAGATATTTTGTTGTGATTCATCTATGAGACAAAGAATGTCATCTACATACCTATACCAATAAATTATGTTATATTTTGTGTGTCTGAAAATGTGGTGTTCTATGTGATGCATAAAAATGTCTGCTACGATACCTGATACTGGGGATCCCATGGGTAGTCCTTCATTTTGAATGTAGTATTTATTATTAAATTCTAATCTGATTAGGCGAACAACCTGATTCCCAACTCACAATCCGGATTTCGTAAGGGAAAAAGCACACTAGACAACTTAGCGATCTTGACGTCGGACATTTACCTCTCATTCTGCAACAAGCAATATTTGGGTGTGGTCTTCCTAGACATCCAATCAGCTTACGACAACGTCAGAATCCCTCATTTAATGCACAAAATGGAGACATTAGGGGTACCGATGAAACTTGTGAAAGGACTCTGCTCCCTATTATCGGAGAGGATAATCTATGTCAGCTCAAAGAAAAATCGAGTTGGGCCGCGTATTGTTAATCAAGGGTTACCTCAAGGATCAATCCTCAGCCCACTCCTATTTTTACTATACATAAGTGATATAATCCACTCCATCCCTACGAAGATTATCTCACTCCAATTTGCAGACGACGTGGTTATATATGCCAACGATGTGTCACAACAGGAAGTCAGTAACCTATTTAACAAGGCAATTACAGCCCTCATCATATGGCTACACACCAATGGTTTTGAACTTTCACCGGAAAAATCATCAGTAGTCTACTTTTCAAAGAGGAAAATCACCCATGACTCGGACAGTATCCAAATAGGTCCATATAAACTGGCACTTAAGAAACAAGCACGATTCTTGGGAATGTTGCTGGACAGCCGCCTTAGCTGGTCCCAGCATATCGATCAGCTGATAGCAAAATCGAATTCCCGACTAAATATAATAAGAATGGTGTCAGGCTCCCACCCAAAAACGCTCCTACTACTTTACCGAACACTAATTAGATCGCTATTAGAATACGGTTCCATGTTTTACCAATATGCTAGAAAGGACGCTCTCAAAAGACTAGATAGACTTCAAGCAGCTTGCCTAAGAGCTTGTGTTGGGGCAATACGCTCAACCCCAATTAACGCCCTATTAGTGGAGGCAGGAGAACCTCCCCTTCATACACGACGATCATATCTTGAGGAAAAATTCATAATGGAAAAATTGGTACTTAATACCCACCCACTCCACCATCGATTTGAAAGGATGCAAGCATTAGCCAACAAAGGAAAAAGCCAACTCAAGCTCCCGCTTCTAAATGCTTACAAACTTTGGTCTAAATATAAAGATAAAGTAGCTTCTTACGACATACACCCCATCTTTCAAGAACCATACGAACTCTGACTAGAAGAAATCCACATTCACTTTCTGGAAGGAGACATAAATCCCACCTTAAACCAGAAACTAAATAGACTCCTCGCAGAGATAGGGGAAAACACAGTTAAAATATACACAGATGGCTCAAAGAATTCTGAGGAAAACAGAGTAGGAGCAGCTTTCTTCTGTCCCAACACTAATCATTCAGCTCAATTCTCGCTACATGAAGAAACATCTATTTTCACAGCTGAAGCGAAAGCCATACTGGAGGCGGTTAAGTACAGCCAAATGATCCAAGCGGACAAAAGCATCATATTAACGGACTCCATGAGTGTCTTAAAATGGCTACATAACAACACGTGGAATTATCACCTCCCGATGACAATCTTAGAAATTAGGAAACAAATAAAAAGCAGTAAAGAACGGGGAATCACTACCTACCTGCTATGGGTTCCAGCTCACAAAGGTATAAAATACAATGAACAAGTGGATACTTTAGCAAAACAGGCCACCCTCAACGGATTTAAAGATGGTATGAACCTCCCGACGTCAGATATAATTCACAGAATCAAAAAACGAGCCAAAGAAAAATGGCAAGAAGAATGGAGAACATCTCTAACCACCAAAGCTTCGCACTATGGAAGCATCCAACCAACTATTCCACCTCAACCTTGGTTTTATAAATGGATCACAAGCAGACGACTAACAACAATAATTTCCAGGCTGCGGTTCAACCACGGAAGATTCCCCAGCCACTAGCGACTAGGTCTGAGAGAATCTCCTCTCTGTGATTGTTCAGATCAGACTATAGGAGACACCAACCACATTATATTTTCCTGTAGAAAATTTAAACAGGCCCAGGATACCATGATCAAGGATTTAGTCAACATAGGAATCCCTCTCCCTACCAACCTAATTCTACACCTAGTAATTGATGACAAAGCAGTGTACAACAGCCTTATTAGATTCCTAAAAAATGGAAATATAGAAATCTAAGACCTCATCAAGAAAATAAAAATGTCAATAAGCATAAAATGAATTGTATAAACGACTACAACGATTCTGTTTTATTCCTTTAAGATTACGAGTAGAAAAGTATGACTTAAAATTGTCATCAGTATAATAAAAACTGTAACTAGCCTAAGTACAACTATAATTAGCATAAGCAAGATTGTAAATAGTATAATCAAACCTGTTAATAATTAAGCATAACGAATTATCTTACAATTCACGGATGTATGGTCATATAACCGAACGTGAACAAAAGAAAATAATAATTTAGACTCATGAATACCAATGTCGGTATTGCCTCACGTATACCTGCAAAATGACTTCAAAACTAATTGTATCAACTGCTACTGCGATTCGGCTTTATACCTGAAAGACTTTAATTACGTTTAGATAAGTTCTATTTAAAATTGTAACCAATATAATCAAAATTGTAAGTAGCATAAGTATAACGATAATTAACAGATGCAATATAATAATGAGTATAATCAAACATGTTATTAGTTAACGATAATGAATCATGTTACAAGTGATGGCTGTATGGTTACATAACCGAATGTCAATAAATAAATAATTATTAAATTGGAAGTAGTTTTGTGATGTGATGAGCTTTAGTATTTCTACTATTTCTTTGATGTGAGTGTTAGGAACTTTGTTGTGTGTTGAAAGATTATTCTGTATGATATCAATTGTTTCACTGATTGGGATAACCGAGAACATATTTACTACATCGAATGATATTAGCTTTGCACTGTGTGGGGTATCTGTATTGTGTCTATGTTGTGTATTAACTGTGCAGTGTTCTTGATTGTTCTGTCATTAGATATGTATAATTTTGAGTTAGGAAATCATGTGTGAACCTGCTTAGTTGGTATGTTGGTGCATTTCTGAAGTTAATTACTGGTCTCATAGGTGAATCATGTTTGTGTATTTTTGGTTGACCTCTGAGGTTGGGGGCCTTGGGATTTATGGAGGGGAAATACTGTTTTTGCCAATCTTTTAAAATGTGTGTGATGGTTTTTAAGCATTTCTTCATGTTGTTATTGAATCTGTTTGTGGGGTCTGATTTTAATGTTGATATTGGGTTATTTTTAATAAACTGTTCTGTCTTGTCAATGTATTCCGTTTTTTTAAGTAGAACAATGGAATTGCCTTTGTCAGCTTTTGTGACTATTACATCATTCTCCTGCAATTTGTTTTTTTAGCTTTTTTAGCATCTTGCCTGTCTTTTTGCAGTGAGTGTGTGTGTGTGTGTGTGTGTGTGTGTGTGTGTGTGTGTGTGTGTGTGTGTGTATTTTGTGTTAATTTGTCTTATTTCCTTTGCTATTAGTTCTCTAGTTAGGCCAATATTTAATGATGTGCTCTGTGATTTTTCTTCTTGTGTTATGATATATTCAGATTCTGTAATGATGTGTTCTATAAAGTTTTCTTTTCTTGTGGTGTTTGTATTGTGTTTTAATCCTTTCTGTAATAACTGTGTTTCCTGTTCATTTAACTGTGTGTTGGACTGGTTTATGACTTTTGGATGGAATTTGTGATTAACTGTCATTTCATTATTTGCTGTTGTTATTGGCTGTGTGTTCTGATTGTTTTTCAATCTATCAATTTTATGACTATGTTTTAACCTGACTGCATCTAAAATCCTTGCAGTATGATTTTCTACTCTGTTTATAATTTCCTTCAGAATATCAGGATTATTTAAATGTGTGGCTAGTTCTAGGTGTGTGTTATATAGTATCTTATTTTGATGGGCTTTTTTACTATACAATGCTCTTATTTCATTACAGATCCATTGTTATTCTGCTGATGTTTTCGCATTTTGTGCTGCTTTTGTGCTGTTCCTGACTGTCACGTTTACATAATTTGGCTTAAGGTTATACTGAACAAATAACTTATTAAACTTGATGTTCTCTATGGTTTTGTGGAGATTGAGGTGACCAGTTTTGTAGCGATGGTATGTGGCCGTTGGGAATGCCTGACAAGGCTGCATTACAGTAATCTTGTTGTAGGCCATGTTCCGCAGTTGTTGCATAAATGGACAACTGACTACAGCAGTATTATGATAGTATTTAACGTTGTTGTAGTGGAATCGCGATCTCCAATAGACCCAGCATTTCTGGGTGGGGTGGGGGGGGGGGGAGAGAGGATACCTATTACTGGTACTAACCATTTGAAATTTGGAGTAACTGATTCATTATAATGTTCTCTTCACGTTTTTTACTCTTCTTTTTCGGCAAAGTCACCACAATTTAAATTAAAAAATACCAAAATATGAGAACGATGCCCAGCTATTAGATGCCGCCGGCGATGCAAAATTAATAAAATGTCTTGAAATGTTAGTTAAATCCATTATTTTAATGTTTCCTTGTCGTGTCCGCTTTCCTTCGGTGTAAAAAGTTGCACTAATTTAACAAATAGAAAATATTTGTCCAAGATGATGTAAAACGATTGCCATCTTAGAATCGATACTAGCGATAGGAGACAAACCATTGCTTCCTTGGAAACAAATGCCCAATTTCTGAGATGGATGCCGCAGAACAAATTTCCCATTAACTTTTTCCTTGTGGTCCAGGCCAAATTTTAACATATCCAAGACCTCTATGATAAAACGAGACTGTTTAGGTACCAATAATTTTTGTGTCAATTATATAGTGCTGGCAATATTACGTTGATGTGCACTCGTATTTTGGCATTTTTAATTTGTTATGTGTCAATTTTTCGGAAAAAGGAGAGTGCAAAACGTGAAAAGGACATTTTTTGGAAGCAGTTGTTCCGAATTTCAAAGGCTAGTAGGAAGGAGGCAGACCACACAAATTTCTACACACACCAAGTTCCACGCATGCGAAGCAGCGGGTAAATGCTAGTACCCTCTAATTCTTTGTAAATAAGTGTAGCTTACATACATAAGAAATTTCATCCTCCTACAATGAAGTTAACTCGTGACTAAATCATTAACATTTTGTATAATTCTGGGTTAACATTGAAATCCAGACAACAAAAAATAATACTTCATTTTTTAGGAAGACAAAACTATTAAAATTATGAGGGTTATTTGGAATCACAATTTACACTCAACTGTGTTTGCAGTTACATGCCAGAAAAGTGTCTGTTCTTACAAGAATAGTTTTATAAGCTGTTGTCTGTAAGACACTTAGTCGAAGCAAATTGAGGGGCATATTTAACAACAGATGGAAAAAAGCAGAGGTTGAAAATTATATAAAGATAACTAATATCAGATTATATTCAGGAGAAAGTACTGAGCAACAAGGAATAATGAGAACAGAAGGACCAGCAGCACAAGGAGTATATATAAAATGAGAATAATGTGAACAGTTGAAGGGAAGGACTCAAAGAGAGAATGCATAGGCTTTTGGTAGTAAAATAAAACTGGTTTGAAGTATTATATTCAGCTGAGACAGAGCATAAAGTGTTGTAATTAAAAATACATTAGTTGAAAGATGTAAAACTGATCAACAAATAAGGTGTTTAAGAGCGGTTCAAGGTATAATCACTGTTAACTAAGTAAAGGAGGACTAGCCATTAACTTAAATGAAATATAAATATTTTTTCATTACAAACGGAAGACAAATACAAATAATATAAGCTAAAGTTACGTTAGTCATTCCAAAAGATAATAAGAATGTAAAATGTGCTCCCTGACATAATAGGAAAGGCAATAATACAAGGCAACAAAACTTAATTATATGTTAGACATCAAGAATGAGTGGATGCAGAAGTTAACATCCCCAAGAAGCATATCGATGGAGCTCATGTAAGAATAAGCATTTTCACTTCCCACAATGAACTACAACATACAAAAACTTAAAAGAGCAAAGAAATATGACCAAACAGCTAATAATGTGTAAGCATTCAAAGAATGCATAACAGATGTTGCTATTTCCCCATGCTAATACTTCTAATAACAAAGCTCAATAAAAATTTTAAAAAAAATTGTTGCGATTGATATCTGTAAATTTATGTGATGCAAAGTACAAACTCAGGATTGTACCAGATTGACTTTGGTTTCTATGTTATTGATGTATATTTATAAATATCTAATAATATTTAGCTGTTTAACTCTGCTTGCACATTAAAAGGCACTTACTGTGAATTTATTTCGTGAATCTGTACATCAAATGTTTGTTCCTTTGTTGCCTTTATGTCCTCTACCATGTGTAACAGACAAAATGTTTATTATACCAGTCATATTGAATGAAGCATGATATATGTATTGCTAAATTAGAGACTTATGATCAATATCTTTATTATATGTAATTCATTGATTATTATAATAAAAATTGTCCATAAGAATATGAATTAATCATGAAGAAAATGCCCTATGTATTTTGTTACACCTGTTTATTGACAGCTGCAAAATAAAGTGTGCTTTATTGTTCAATGTAAGCTGACATACAATTTATCCCAACTGCTTATTCAACCAAACTCAAAGAAGAATTTCAGAATATTGAATTAGCACTGGAAAATATTAATTGCTACGAATATCACTGGATCACTGGTAACAAAACTGTGGCCTTTGAGAAAATTTTCAACTAGGCAAGAGTTAATGTAGTAAAAAAGACGTTATTGAATAGAGAGAGAGAGAGAGAGAGAGAGAGAGAGAGAGAGAGAGAGAGAGAGAGCAAAAAAAACATACCACACCACTCATCGTCAAGCTAAGCATGATGAAACAGTTTGCCTGAAAACTGGAAAAAAGATGAATGCTTTACATATATTTACAAAACATTTCCTAAGCTAAGGCTGGAAAAGTTAAAAGCAGGAATTTCAAATTCAAACATTGATAAAAGATGGAAATTTCATAAAAGTTGTGTCTAATGTGGAACCTGAATCTTGAAGTAGCTTGACATAGGTATTAAACAATTTTCTCTGCAATTATAGTGTGCTGAATTATAAAGAAAAATGCAACAACAAAAAAATGTTGGAAAGCTTCAGGATTTTAGGAGCGAAAGTGAGCATAAAAATACACTTTCTCCACAGCCAACTGGATAGATTTCATAACAACCTCAAAGATTACAGCAAGGAACAGGGAGAACACATCTACCAGGATATAAAAGTGATGGGAGGACAGCTGTCCACTAAGTTTACTTAAGATGGGGTAAGTTGGTGGAGACAGGGGGCAAAGGTAGTGCGACCTTGAGTGCACTATTTTGGAAGGAAAGTTGTAAGGAAAATAACTATGCAAATGGATTGGGGGGAGGGGGGGAGGAATACTTCTTTAGAAAGAGTACAAGTAGGAATAAAGTAACTTACAACTTTAAACATAATTAATCAGCCAAGGTTATCTGTGTTGATTGCTACTTACCCCATCATATTTTTCTTCATCAAAAAAAAAAAGGTAATCTTTACCAAATTTAGAATAATTTTCTTCAGTTTCAGTTACATCATTTAATTCTTGTGAGATTATATCACTGTTGGTGAACTGCAACCTGCCAAGAAGAACTTATGACAGCTCCTAGTAATCAATTTCTCTCCTTCACAAAATACATATCTATCAAGCGTCTACTAACCTGAAAATTTCTCCATGGTTACCTATTATAAATATTTCATGGGATTCATCCGTTTGTGCAAATGTTATATGCACAAATGACAGCTCATAGTCTTCATGAAGTCCTTTAAGCTTCCTATAACAAGTCATATCGAAATAATTAATAAAATTCATCATATCTTGTATCATGATAATATAAGGATACTTTATATAATGTCCAAACAGTCCCAGATCACCAGGAAAGCAAGTAAAAGGCCCTTAAATACATAAAAATTTTAGTAACTGCAGTCAATACAGGGACGGATTTAAACTTTTTTTTAGTGTAGGCTATTCATTTTGTGCCGCCCTTTTCTCCTTAATATTTATATTAATCACTAATTTGTATTACCTTTATTAGGCAGCAAATAATTTATATGTATATGTGAATGGATATAGATTAAGAGCGACTTCATTACTTGAAAGTATTTTGATTTAGTCATAAAATAGAAACAAGAAAAATGAATGTTTATTATGAAACAAAAATATAAACAAGAAAATTAAAAAATGTAATACATAATTATAGTTTTCTACGGGATTTTTGATTGGCGAACATAGAGGAACAACTTTCTCACTGGCAGTTTTCCATATGACAAACTTCTTAACACAATTTTATCAGCAAAGAACAGAAAACATGTTAAGACGTAGGCTCTGATTTGCAATCAATTATTATTAAACGATTATAATTTATATTAATTTCAATCATAATACCGGTTTCAGCATAGTTCAATGCATGTTCCTTAAAAATTTTAAAGAATTTAATTCATTGTTAGCTGAGAAATGACGTGTTAAGTTTCAAAAATCATTGACTTTTCAATGATTTTTTCAATAAAATTAGGACTTTCGAGGGTTCAGGGACTTTCGACATCCAGATACTCAATTAATGAAATCTTAGATCATACTTGAGTATTTTTATTATAGAAATCTTGTTATGTAAGTCTTGTCAGCAGAAACTTACCTCTGTCTATAGAGTCTTCCTTCGGAAATATACGACGGGCTACAGACTGCGTAGAACAAGATATAAAGTCAGGAAACTAATGAAGAATTAAATTAATAATTTAGCTAATTGTTTGCTGACACCACTTACCTAAATGAAAATTGATAGTAAACGTATTTTTCTTTTCTAATAATTGTTCCGAGTTTGTCACTTAACTACTAGATTTCACCACTTAAATGAAAATTTATAGTAGACGTTTTTCTATTATGTTTATAATCACACACAAATTTGACGGCTTACTAAAGTGGGCACCCTAGGAAATTTGCCGCCCCTAGGCTGGAGCCTATACAGCCTAATGGGAAATCCAGCACTGAGTCAATACCTCACTTATATATCTTAACATGATAAATGACACTGTCTGACTGTGAAGTAAGTTGCACTAAAGGGCACGTAAATTCCTACCATCAAAGTAAAGTACCAGATATAATATTTAAAAATACAAAAAGTTAAATTAATTACACAATCTAAGGGAAAATGTAAGTTGTCTAACAATTAGTTACAAAGTTGTAGAAAGAACTATATGTTGCAGCAAAGCCTTGGAGCACCTTGACAGAACTGTTTCAATGCCTAAGTTAATGTCAAATCATAGTAATAATATAATAAAAATATTTAATTAAATTGCAATGGAGCACATGCTCTAGAGGCAATTTCCCTATTCATCAAAAGAGAAGAGGTTTCATCCTATTTATGTGTTGAGCTATATGGGAAATTAGAAGGGTAGGAATGGGATCAAAGCTGTACTGATGTTGCCTACTAAGTTGGGAGCAACATCCATTTTCTCATTGTACTTTTAAGGAAACTTATTCCATCATCAACAAAGAAACAGTGTTTATACCAAAATAAATATATTTACATAGCCTTTCATAGAAAGTATTTAATAACTATATTGAACACAGGTTATAGATACAGCATGAAAGTTTATAGAGCCCAATAGATTATAATGGTTATGTTTATAATTTGTTTTGAGCAAAATGTGAAGGTAGCATGGTCCGATTTCTGTCATGGGTTCAGCCTCAATCAAAGCGACGATGTATCAACACCGGATCTCATCTTGTAATGGAATAGTTTGCTAGGCATACAGGAAAGTTCACATTGGTATTGCGAAAGATAGCCGTTAGGAGAAGTAAACAGGAAGTTCCAAAAAACATGAATAGAACAGATTTAAGACAAAAAAGATAAAATTAAGATACGAAAAGTAAGGAATAGCAAAGACCATTAGCATTTTTAACTTAAGGAAAAGGGATTCAAAAGGTATAAGCTATTTTTTCAGTTACTGTTAGGCATGACATGAAGAAGGACGTGTATAACATTCTCAAGATAGCACAGGATATAATGAAATAACATTCAAATGAAACTAGAGAACCTAAAGTACAGAATGTGTAGGTCAAAATAAGCTGAACTATTTTATCTCTGGAATATTTTACCCACGAAGAAGCCATCATACTACATGCAATTTGAGAGGATTACATGGGCTTGAGATACTCTTTTGATCTTCAATGCAGTGGCTTCCCATTTCCTTTTGCATCCCCATGCCATCGATCATTTCCGATTCATTTGCCTTTAGGGGCCATTTACAACCCCAAAGGCAAGAGGGTGCCCTTGACCACTCCTCCCTTTTCCTCCCTCCTTTAGGAGGCCACTGGCAAGCAGTGGGTGACTTCTTATAACAAGAAACTTTCAGTCGCCAGAGTCTCGTGCCTGCAAACAGGGTGTATATTTGTTTGGAAGGGGCTATTACAATCTCTGCCAAATCCTTATTCCTCAGAGAACACTTACAAACATATTTTTGCAAGGTAGCAACAGGTATTGGAGAGCACAAACAAATTTAAAAAATTACCTCAGTCAGAGTCAGGATGGCATAAACAAATAAAGTCACATAAAAAGGAACTGTTAGGTCTTTAACTCTTCTTCAGCAGTGTAATATAGGTAATGGTGGCTCACTCAAGTTCTGCCATGTTCTATTGCTGAAGAAGAGTTAGGGACACAATAATTACAGTATTTCGTGTGTTTGAGTCCATTTTGTGTGTCCTCACCATCGTGCCTTCATCTGAGGTAAGAGGCGGCTTATTTTGCTACTCTAATCACTTATGTAATGAGAGCAGTGTAAATGCGATAATTCCCTTCAAGAAACAGAAATTCTGCCAATTTTGTAGAACGAACCCTACAGGCAAAATACAGGTCAAGTTCGTAAATCAGCCAGATATGAAGAAGGGTCCACTGTTCCTTCCATTTCAAAATCTATATTATTGTACACGCTGACATCACCAAATGCTGATGTCACATACTCAGCATTTGCTAGTGGTCTAGCAATGGCCATAAATGTTGCAGCAAATTCTAGGTTATGAAAAAATGAATTGCCAGAATAATTTAAAATTTGTTTTATGTAACATTTCATTTTAAGTTAAATACATCTATTTAGTTTAAAAATATGGTAAAACTTTAAGGCTGAAAAAAAACATGGAATAAAATTGTACTTTATGATTCGATGGAAGTCCATCCCACTGTTGTCATTTTTCAATCACTAATGTCATGCTGCTCATCTGTATTTACATTGAACATGATAACATGATATTTGAGGTAAAAGTAAAGAAAAGAGGTGATTTTTAACTAAACTGAATTAAATATTGAAATTTAAGTTTTCATATTAGGTCAACTTATGGTATGTAACATTGCGATCCTGTCTTCAGGATCTTAGATTACAATACATAAATTAATAATTAAATCAATTCTAGGGTCCAGTGAACGAATAATGCAACAGGAAAAAATTTCCTATTACAACAAGAGCTCTGTTGTCCAGTTACACAGGTCGAAGTCTGCTTGGCCGGCTGACTGCAAGAAATAGATGGAAATCATACGTCGGTGTGAAGAACGAGGGTAGGCATCTGACATATTAATACA
Organism: Vandiemenella viatica; assembly: GCA_031002005.1. NCBI lineage: Eukaryota > Metazoa > Arthropoda > Insecta > Orthoptera > Morabidae > Vandiemenella > Vandiemenella viatica. The sequence continues at coordinate 27,070,432 of JARYHS010008075.1, forward strand.
GTCACAAGTCAAAATAAACTAGATGGTCAGGATCTTTAAGCTGGTGTCATACTGCAACGAAAAACTGTAATAGGAGGGGAAAAAACTGGTTATAGTGCTTAGATATTAAATACAAGAGAACTCTGAATTTATGAAAGTTTTTAAAAAGTGCTGTCACCTGAGAGGGTAAAGTGAAGATTGGGGAAAAAATATTTTTCAGTGTTTGTCTCTGTCATTACTTAATTAAACAGTTAATTCAATATGGGTGTTATTAAGGAAATGATAAGAAAGGTAATGACTAAAACTACTAAAGATTTGATATTCTTGGAGGAAAAACTAAGGAAGATGAACCCCTAGGTACCGCACTCTGAAATTAAATCAGAATTATGGGGAAAAGTCAGTTATTTCAGAAAAAAATATTGAAGTAGAATCTTGAAATCGAAAGAGAACAGAATGATTGTGAGAATCTGAAAGTTATTACAGAGGAGTGGAAACAAGTAAATTCCAGAGTAACAGAAAGGGCATGTGTTTGTTCTCAGGCATATTTGGAAAATTTATTGGGATTGGAAAATTTGAAAGGATATGTGAAGATCTAGGGATTTTTTGACAGAGCACATCGGAACAGAGAAAGTAGAAATGTAAAAGTGGACAGTGACTTTGTGGAAAGAGACATTTGGGTAAGCGGTACGTCGAATTTTTTTTGTAAAAAGTTTTCATTATGTTGAATTTATTATCCAGGTGATAGGTTTTGACACCTTTAATTTTGAAACTTACGATTGTTTCGGATTATTTGATGATAGGCAGAGTTATTCTCATCGTGAAAACCTTGAACACTGAAGTACCCAGACCTTGTAGATTACAGTTTAACCACCGAAAAATCAAATTTGTGGTAAAACCTTCTACATCTATGAAGAAGGTTAAGTGGAAAGGTATGTTTATAACCAATCATCTTTGATATCTCTCTCGGTTTCAGTACGACAATTATTGGGGATTGGTTTATTGTCCTTTTATTATTATTATTTACTTGCTGGTGCCCACGACTTCATGTGTGTTGGTAAAGAATTTGAATTGGTAGCTACTGACATGCAACCCCATGCTAGATGATGGTACACTCAAAGCTAATACCACAGGGTGTTTATGGCTGCAAAGTTAAATATAGGGACGCACGTCTTTGGTCAAAATAGGAAAATGCCTTGGATTGACCACATCAAACCACCATATCCCCCACACCCACCGACATCTAACCACCATAGTGCATGATGGGAGACTCGACACCACTACTACACACACCAACACCAGTGATTTGTGCTATGTAGCTGTGTTTGCAAAGTGAAATATAAGGACACACATGCCTTTGGTTGAAATAACAAAATACCCTCAAACATTTCTAACCACAATATCTCCCATATCCCCACAGCTTCTAACGTACAACCACCATAGTGCAAGATTGGAGACTTAAGACTATTACCACACCCATACACCAGTGGACTGCACTAGGTAATTGTGAAAGTGAAATATAGGGACACACATGTCTTTGGTGGAAATATAAAAGTACCCCAGGTTGACCACTTTCAACCAATATATCTCCCACACCCCCATAGCTATCAACATGCAACCACCATAGTGCACAATGGGAGACTCGATGCTTCTACCACATACAAACACCAGTGGTCTGTGCAAGGTAGTTTTGGCAGCAAAGAGAAATATATGGACACACATTATTGGTTGAAAACTGAAAAAGTTCCAGATCGACCACTTTCAACCACCATATCTCCCACACCCTAGAGCTACCAACATTCGGCCAACGCTGTGCATGATGGGAAACTCCATGCTACTACTGCACACAATCAGTGGTTTGTGCTAGGTAGTGGTGGCTGCAGGGTGAAATATTGGATACACTCATATAAGATTTAAAAAAATAAAAACCTTTAAGAAATGAGACCTGGTTTGCCTTAGGTGATAGTGAGATATATGATTGTTGACATCAAATGATGTTCAGGAGCATGAATGAATAAAAAGTTTCTGAAAGAATGAACATTGTTAAGAATTCAAGAAATTTTTTGTATCAAGAGAAATTCAATTTTATTTATTGGAAGTTAAGGAGATTTCGGATGACCTCATCAGGCTGAAAGGTTTATTTATGATTACATATATTTTGGAATTTTTTTAGTAGGATACTGAGCCAGTATTAGTTATTTTTTGTGTCACCAGATATTTGAGAATTGAATATTTTTTCATCTAAAGTAACCACTGAGATTTTGACTTTTTTTCCTGGAAAATTTTTCCTAAACTTAATTTTCAACTAAATCAATAATTTCAATTTAGTTTAAAATTGGAGGGGACTGTGACAGTTCTGGGACTTTATTAAGTGAAATAAGATTATGTAGGTTTTTTACACTAATGTTTAAAGTAATGATACCAAGGAAAAATGAAACGGCTTTTAGGCAATATAAATAACAAAGGATGGGGAAAACGACTCATCACTCACAAAAGTTAAAGGCTGCGACAAGTGAATAACATATGTGATGAACAAACCCAATTACAATATTTCGGTTTTACACCTTATTCATGTAATAGGGAATGAGTCATATAGTTTGGGAGGGTGCACACGCAGAAGTTTACCATGTGACTGGCTCTTATACAAAGATGATATACATAAATATATATATATATCATAGGCGGTGATAAAATTAATATATATAACAAAAGGGAACATAGCATTAAAAAGAAAAATTAATTTGGAAGAAATTTGTTAAAAATTATCACTAGATATATGATAACAATGATAAAACCAATAATAATGAGTGATGGGTCAAAAAGTAGAATTTTATCGGTGGTTGAGGCCAGGTGGGTGTCTGGTATCCAGGACAGTTTGGTATGCAAGTTCCCATCTCCCAAGTTCTGAAGCGGCAGTAATTTTTGGGAAAACTCAGATTCCTCTCACAGTGAAGTTGTTAGAATTGCGGTAATTGATTGGCCCATGAAAGTAGAAAAAGTCCATAAAAAAGATGGTATAAGGATGACTTATCAAAAGTAGAGTCATTAGATCATGGTAAACTTTCTGTCTAGGAAACCAAAAAATAAACAGCAAAACTCAGGTCCTCCTGAATGCCATTCCCACACATTAATGCTAACCACCATGCTAAGCAATTTTAAACTGAAACTGTTTAATGTAATATTGTTTGATATCTTTAGTAAGAAAATGATGAGTCAATGCCTGAATTAACATTGAATAAGACATAATAAAGTATTATTTAAACAATTTTGAACAAAATTACATACTTTTTAAAAACTTTTTTCTTTGTTTCAACATTAAAACAATATAGTCCTTCATTTCTGACACAGATGAAAAGAAACCTTCCATCACTGGTTGTTGTAAAACAGTCCACAATCCCACTTAACTGAATGTTAACATGGCAACTTAAAACCTGATCATTAGTGAATATTATCAAGTTCCTGTCAATAGCAACACAGAGATTTCCAAGTGCACTGGTAGAAGCAAGAACTCTTGGCTCCCCAACGACCTGCAAAAAGAAAAGAAGAAATCGGCTGTAAGTAGAGTTAAAAATAAACACATCATTTTGGTATAAAGTTAAAAGTCATGAAATTGAAGTGTTAGTTATATTTGTGAATAGATTAAATAGAAATACAAAAAAATATTCTCCAATGATGAAAAGCTATAATTATATCTAATCTTCCTTGTATTTGTTAATTTTGTGAAAAGACTTTTGAATAAATTAATCTGAAGCCTCTAATACAGTAAATTGGTAATATAAACAGAATCTTAAGAATAAAAGAATTTCCAATTCAAAATTAAACCAATATAGTAAATATATGCTGAAAATAAAAGTCATAAAACTAAAGTGTTTAGAAATCACCACATACATTTTCACTAGTAGTAATGATGAAAACATTGTGAGGGAGGATTTATTCAGTCTAAAATGAAAGAATAATTTTAAGGTTCATTCGCCGTGTCTTAATTAAGGCATTATGACTCATTAGCTATGACTGGCTTAGCAAGCAAGTAGTACAGCTGATAAATATGCTTTCAAAATAAAAGCAAACATCTGGAAAGAGGAAGTGGTGTGGCTTAAGCAGGAATGTATAAAAAGTCTGTAAAAAGGTACATCAAACAGTAGGAAGTTAGTTATTAAAAACAGATTAATTGAACTCAACTATAACAATAGATTAGTCAGCACAAGAGAATGCATTCTGATGAAAATTAGAGTTCAGAAATTAACTGGAAGAGGTAGAAAGAAAATCAATTTTGTAAATAAAATAGTTAGGCAGCAGAAAGGATAGAGAAAATTATAATACAAAAAGACAATACTAGTTTAAAGTTTAACTTAGGAACAAAGAGTAATAAAGGGATTTTCATATCTGAATTTGTAGACAATGTCATTAAATACATCATATATAGTATACATCATCGTATGCCAAATGCCATAATAAGAGGGATTTGCAAAAAGAAAGATAACTATTAAAAATGTAGGGCAGACAATACTGAGGAAGTAGAACAAATTGATAGTGTTGCACTGGATCGTTCAAAGGGTTTTGACAGAGTCAACCATAAAATGGTAGTAAATAAGGTAAAATCTATTGGAGTGGATCAGAAAGTGAATTGCTGGGCAGAAGAATTTTTAAAAGGCAGAAAACAAAACGTTAGTTAGGAAATGCAGTATCAAAAGAAGTGGAAGTAAAAATGGGAGTGTCACAGGGTAGTGTATTGGGACCATTTCTATTCATTATTCTAATTAATAATTGTGTGGATGGCTTACTACCCGAAATTAGATTGTTTTCAAATGACATAATGCTATATAAACGCATTAGAAAGGCAGAGGACTGTAAACAGGTGCAGGGTGATCTCGACGGGATATCTTGTTGGGTTGGTAAACATGGGATGAAGATAAATACAAAGAAGAGTCAGCTTGTTAGATACACAGATAAAAAACTAAAGGTTGATTATGATTATAAGGCAGGGAAAGAATTGCTTGTTGAAGACTTGAAATGTAAATATCTTGGCATTACATTTGATAACAAGCGTAACTGGGCAGGACACATTGGACAGGCAGGTTTCAAATTTCTGCACTTGTTGGAGAAAGTGATGAGAGGATGTATGAGAGAAGTAAAGGAAGTAGGTTACAAAACTTTGGTCAGGCCATTGCTTGAATATGGTAGTGTAGTACGAGACCCACATTTTGAGTATCGAATACAGGAGTTGGAGAAGGTGCAAAGAAGGGCTGCTAGATTTGTTTCTGGAAATTATCGCAGAATGCAATCAGTTACAGATATGATAAAAGAGCTGGAATGGAACTCATTGGAAGATAGAAGGAGGGTGAAGAGGGTAATGGGAATGTACAAGGCGTATATTGGTGATGAGACATGGAAAGATATTGGTGTAAGAATTGAAAGTAAGGGGAAAGATGACCATGACACAAGATGGCACTCGATTTCAGGCACAAGGGTGTAGGAAGATTCTCTTTTTTAGGTAAGGGTGTCAGGGATTGGAATAAGTTATCAAGAGAAATGATGAATAATTTGCCAAAAACATTGAAAGAATTTAAAGTTAAATTTTGTAAAGGGTAAATGTAAGTGGATGGGGGAAGATGGGTGTTTAGGGAAATTGCCACCGGAGCATGCGCTCCATTGCAATTTAATTTGATTTAATTCGATTTAATTTAAATTTTATTAAAAGCTATAATACCGGATGGTTATAATTAAACTGTCCCTATGTAACACGTTATAACACGGAAACTAATTACCATACGAGTACCAAACATGGTGGTATTAATGTCAAGGACTTGGGAAAGACAAATAATGCAGAATCAATTCAACTGAAATACTTTTAATGTGCTGCTATGGTACATAATTCCATTACATACCGGTACCTTCCTGCTAGAAAAGGGGCCCAATATGGACAGAAGAGTCTGAAAGTGCAGGATTTCATTCTGCGCAGCAGAACGAAGCATGTCCGTAGGTATTGAGATTTTTCGCTTCAAATCAGCACATGTGTGCATGTTCCCCTTGTAAATCTTGTCCTTCAGGTAGCCCCACAACTAGAAATCACTGGAAGTGAGATCAGGTGATCACGCCGGCCAAGCATTAAGAAACGATCGACTGATATTTCGATCGTTTCCAAAGGTGTTTCGGAGAGACTATGAATCATGATGACTGATCACAGCACCTGTTGGCCATAGTTGGATCTGGACGGTAGCGCTGTGACTCATGGAAATCATGCACCCCATACTCTGGACATTGATGGTTCCAAGTTTGGTACTCGTAGGGTAATTAGTTTCCATGTTATAACATGTTAAATAGGGAAAGTTTAATTATAACCACCCTGTACATTCAATGAGATATTAATTTATGTTTGAAGAGTGTACCAAGCAGGCTGAAACAGGACAAAAATTTGAATGTAATAGCAGCAAAGGAAACATTTTTCCCAAATAAAAATAGTTACAGAGTTGATACAAATGTCAATTAACCCTTTCCTCCCTGAGGGTACTTATAAGTACCACTGTATTTACCTCCATATAATTCGACAATACCAGTGTCCACTGCATTGTTAAGCCTGTTGATGCATTGTTGTAAGATTAAGTCAGACAATGACAACATTTATTTTTCAATTCTGCGTGAAATTGCCGAGAAATTAATTTTCTAAGTTGGGGCTTGACAGCATACTGACCAAAGTAACAAGTGGTACATTACAATGAATTTTTAGATGATAATTTACTTGGTAAGTGTCAATTTCTGCTATTACTTTTTTAGTTTGAACATTTAACCATATATTTTTTACCTATAAAATATGTTTTTTCTAGTTTCTTTACTAAATAACTCAGGGAGTTCTGGGTAGTTTTTATACATATTATTGGTCAATAGATTTAGGAAGTATACAATTGGTTTTATCATTGTTTTAGATATTTTCAAATGGATATTTTTATGAAATAGGCTCTGATTGAAGCTCTCCTCTTAGAAGTTTATAATTTATCAGCTCTTCTCTTAGAAGTTTATAATTTATCAAGGCAAAAATGAAGAAATGACTGGAATGTTCTCAGATTACTCATTAGGTCAAAGAGTGGTCTTAGAATTGACTGAAGAAATGGAGCAATGACGATGTTATCTAGTATTATCATTATTTTTCATCAGTTTCATTATTAAAAACTGAAACGACTTTTGTTTGTGGGAGAATCAGACCCTACTGCAAGGGACTTTCTAACAATCTGCTGATGGAAAACTAAAAAGAGGAGATTGTGAAAATGAATTTACAAACCTAGGTATTTGCTACTGGAAATGGAAGGATAAAAAGGTCATACATTTAATATCAAATTTTCATGGCAGCGGTGAAACTCCACTACACTGGTTGGGTCAATGGCAACTTCAACAGATGGGCCCTCTCTCGGGATGGATTGGTGACCTGGTGGATCTTGGACCAGAGGGCCTCTCTGGCTGGTCATTGGGGGCCATCTCCGGCAGTAGGTCCCGTAGCATTTTGCTCATCCCGCCACCCTGTTGTTACACCACTAGTTATATGCAAAGAAAAAGATGGATTGAAGTCGACAATTTCATGCTCAGGAGTCGTCAAGGACTACAATACCTTCATGTGTGGGGTTGATACTGCTGATCAGCTGATGACTTTGTGCAATGCTGACAGAAGATTACCGAAATCATGGTAAAGATTGTTTTTGGGAATTCTGGATGTTGTATTTGTCAATGCCTATAACATAAATGGTCCGATATTTGAAAAAAAGTCTGTAAAAATTTTTAGAAGATCCTTTGCACAAGGTATGATGACTATGAAGGATATCGGTAAGAAGAAAAGGTCATCTATATATATTTCACCAAGCCCTCATCCATTCAAACAACACAAGTCATAATATTCCACAATGAGAGATGTAAGATTGAGAAACAGAGGTATACACTGTCCCTAAATTGTAAAAATCAGATGAAGATGTGAAGTATGTAGAATGAAGAAAATACAGTCAAAACATCATTCCAAATGTTGCACTACAATGTCTTTTGTGTCTGAATGAGCAAAAAGAATTGGTTTTTTTGAATATCATGAGGCAAACTTTTCATACCAATATGAACATAATTGATTTCAATTGCTATTTCTGTACATCCTGTGATACACAAAGTCCCTGGCGGTACTTATAAGTACCGGCTTAGTAATTAGCACTTAGAGTTCAAAAAAAAAATTGAAAAAAATATGTGTGTTTAATTTCAAGTACCTTTATACAAATATATAATTGAAATTATAAATTTCCCTTTTTTCCAATAGCCGGTAGGAAAGGGTTAAGAGAGAGAATTGAAAGGAATCCCATGAGGTAAAAACCTTTGCCATGAACTAAATACTTTAAAAGATACAGCCAAATAACTAAAATGAACATTCTAAAATGAATAAGAACTAAAGACAACAATTTGAGAAAAAAATTGTCATAGCATTAAGTAACCAGAATAGAACAGACCACAAAGTGACAAAATTTTAGAAGGATTGGAGTAAAAATAAAAAAATAAAGAATTTCATTCCCATGCCTTGACACTATTTAAGCCCCTGGAATTTTTCATGGTTATGCCAGTTTAAAAGGAGCACCCTCCGCGTCACTTGTGATGGGGCAGCAGCAGCCAAGACTTGTAATTGTTACCAAACATCTAACTTTTTGAACATAGAATTTTTCCAGTTGAGATGCAGATATTTTGAGTGATCGGAACTTAGAAATTTCACAAACTATGCAAAACTTACAAATTTTTGGAATATGAGCTGAAACTTTAACTTTGCCTTTTATGAAAAATTGAGGATCTCATGATAGTTTTTTCAGGCGTGAGTGCGAAGTCATAGTTGTCTTCCTAAAGGATTTCGAAGCATGATGTTATTTTTGGAAATTAATGTGCAAGATTTGATACCAGTTTTTGAAGAAAAAATTTGGAACAATATAAGAGATCATTTTAAACTGTGATTTTTTTTTAATTTTTATATTGAACCTGACCATTAGATCTTGCGGTGGAGTTATTTCAACACTTTGGCAACCGTTTCATTGAACTTCGCACTTGCAAATATCTATCAGAATGATTACATGCACATCCATAGTTAAGCTAACATCAGAACCCCAAGGTCAGTTTAAAGTGTTACAACTTGGGCATTAAATATCGTGGTGAACAATGGAAGAATTGAGAATGCTTTAGATACTATATCACATACAGCAGATATAAAAATGAGGTTGTTACAAATGCAAATAATTCAATATATGCAATACAAAACATTTTTGTCTTATATCCTTCAAAGCAATGTAACATTATCAAATAATACAAGGACAAAATTAGATACTGAGATATGGAACAACAGCAACATCATTGCTGCCAATTAGGAGAAAAATCTAAAGCTGATTATATGGTACCAGAAAGAGAAATCACAAATGGAATTAAATATCAACACATAAAGTGTAGGAACGGAGACTTTCCCGGCGTATGCTTGAAATGAAGTCTTCACGGGTGTACCGCCGGATACCTGTGAAGACTTCATTTCAACAGATAAAGTGTTTTAAAGGTAATGTAGTCATTCATACACTCAACAAATAAATTTTTAATCCAGGGTAAACTGCCTTTTTCAGGAAAAGAAGTAGTAGCCTAGCTTTCTGAGAATACTTTCGTATATGGAGATATTTCAGTTGAGAGGGTTAAAATTTTCTAAATGTGTTTAAAGAACGTTCAGTAAACCACAGTAATGCAATAATCAGACTACCAGCAATTTTCATCCAGGTTGACCTATCCTCTTCCACCCCACCCCACCTTTTTTGATATAATTGTGATTTTCACAGTATCAAATTACACAAGAAAGATTAAATATAATCACAGGCTTTAATTACTGCTATTACAATGTTTCATTCTCAGCTGTGTAGCATATCCTTAAATTTTCATAAAAATGTGAGATAATTTTTTGGTTACATTTTCGAGAATGTGTGGGCTGCTTGCAATATCTGGAATTAACATACACTGACTGTCATAAAAATTGCTGCACCAAGAACAGATAATCGAAAAGAGATGAAATTTGATATAAAACAATATCACTGATAATACTGCAATAGATGATTGGAATAGAGACACAGAACTGGTTTCAGAGGCACTACAGTCCTGATAAGCTGAATAGCTGTAGAAAGATTCCATGCGCAATAATATTCAGTGTGCTTATAGAGTGAGAATCAACAAATAGATAGCATGCCAGCACAGTCAATCTGGGTACATATAACACAAAAAGTTAGAGAAAGTGGGGATCACTGATCTTCAGGTGATAGAGAAGTCATCTATCAAATAGCCTGCTGCTAGAACCATTGTGGCCATGCTGTACAATGGAAGCACAAGGAAACGTACATGGACAAAATGGGAATATCACCAGAAGGGAGGATTGCCAACATGCACAAGCTCAACCAACAACAGCTCTGTCCACCATTGAGAAACATGCAGCAGAAACATTAGAGGTCTGTTTCCAAACATACAATTGCAAGGCAACTTGCAGAAGAAGACTTGCTTTCCTGGAGCCTTTTGTGCAGTTCTCAATTGATGGCCCAACACTGGCAAAGTCATTAGCAGTTTTATCACAAGTGAGTGGCATGTATGGCTGTGGAATGGCAATGTATTGTCTTTATTGATGAATCCAGGATTTGTCTGGATTTGGACAACAAATGTACTCTGGTACTGTTAACCAACACACCAGCAAAACTTATAGTGTCATGGAGTGGGGAAAATACCCTACCTGTGTCGGCCTCCACTGGCGGTGTATTGGCATGGATACACTGTTGATGAAAAGATACATTTTACAGCCTCAATTTCATCTCTTCACACAAGTTTTCCAACAGGATGATGCGTTCATTTTATCGTAAAAAGTGAAATGCAGTACTTTCAAAAGTTATGGTGGTGGAAAATAAGTGTTTTATTGAGTGTGTGTGAGAAAGTGGACCCATAATCGCTAAACAGACACTGCTTTTGTGGTTTGCAATTGGTTCAGCAGTCACCGTCTTCACCGCACAGTTCAACGCAATGTGATATCGGCATGCTGACAGCAGCAACATAAGTGAAAGATGCTCGTAATACCATGGCTGAGGCTTCTTCAAATGCACATAAGACCTATGAAAACCCAATGTTAGCCAAAAAAATATGAAAATCTGGCCAGCTTCTTAAATGAGAACTTGGGCAAAAAAACTGAATGAAACAGTGCTCTGTGAAATTAAATATAAGCTTGGTAGTTGGGCGGTCACAGTTTCTCGCATAGAAGGAAAAAACTAAGAATTAAACAAAGAAATAGAGAGGCTAAACAAAACAACTGAGGGACTTATTGCTGTACTTTATTCTTACTGTCGGACTTCATATTTCTTTATAGCTTTAAGTCTTCAGATGCCAGGGATTCAAGTCCTGTTTTAATTTGTTTAGAACTTAAAGCTTCAAATTTGCTAGCTTAATCTTTTATATTTTAACTAGCAGCTACTCGCGACTTCGTCCGCGTTGAAGAGTGTTGTAATATAAGATTTTCTTGAGAGGTCTGGTTGCTCAGTGGTTAGGGCGTCCAACTGGAGATGGAAAAGTCCCCAGCTTGAATCCCAGTCTCAGTGAGGATTTTCATAGGTCCTTAGCTCGACCTTCACCTCTGGTATAGATTGTTGTGTGATGTGAATTACGCCAGAATGCTCACTTGGTTCTGATTCGCTGTTGAACTGTGGGTCCTCTATGTCTGGTAGGATTACTGGGTTACGTTAAGAGGCTAGGGGCTGGTTGCGGAGACGTAAAGAAGCCTTGTCACCAGGTCAATACGACCATACAATTTATTTTAAAGCTATTTTTATTAGTAACAGTAGTAATAAATGTTGCAATAAAACAACAAAAATTTATTTATGTTCCACAACTACTTCACTGAATTTTTAAAACAATAAAAACTATTCTGTTTGTTATGAATATTTTCAGTATATACAATATTGAAGATTTGTCTCCTAGGTTTTGGCTATTTTCATAGCCCTAGTTTTCTTACATTTCTTTGAAAGATTTGACTTTCGTTTACCCGGCATCTCTTAAAATTACTAAATTGAAGTCTCGCGAATGGAAACGAATATACTTTTAACGTCAAAATATTAGCAATACATTGATGGAATCGACTAAATATCTATAAAAACATTCAATGGGCAAATGAATACTTAAGTGGCCCAAGGACATTAATTTCAGTTAAAAAAAAATGTGAAACTAAAAATGAATATTTTAACTTGTACCGAATATCTGAAAAAAAAAATATTAAAAAAAAGAGAATTTAATTTGCTTTTTGAATATTGATTTTGATTTGAGGATATATCAGTTTCATCAATTAATTCTGCTTTAAAACAGAAACTTACGTATTATTGTAGTAATGGATTCTTTTATTCACATGATCTTTGGAAACAGTTGAATGCCTGCAGACCAGTTTACTATTGTTCGTTCGTTTCGATCCATTGATTCTGCACTAAAATATAAATTTCAACGTTAAAGTAGTAATTGATTCTTTCATCATAACTGGTTTCTCAATCTGCAAAATGAATTGAATGTCTACCAGGAAATTACCACTCCGCTTGTCTGCTACTGCACTATCTGAATAAAACATTTATAAATTTCAAAAATTTACTTCGGGCAACACACCGCGTGTTCTGCTTATTATAAATCTTTTGATACAATATCGGTACACGACGTCACTAAAATGGCTCTCATGGAATAACTAATAATGTTTCAGTTATTCTGGCTCAGGCTGCACAACTCTTCTAATATTACAGCTAGAAAATCAAAGCATCTATTAGTCGCACATTAATACATTCACTATTGCATGTTAGTGACGTTATGAATGGCAAAATAAACTTGACTCATTTCAGATCCCGATAGTACATGAACCCGAATAATGAACTACATTCAGCTGCATCAACTATGGCGACAGCATGATGACAGTTATTGAAGTAACGTAATTAAAAAATTTATACTAAAATGCTTGTAACTTACATTGTTCAATGGTAAGTCCATAATTCTCTAGAACTCTAATACAACTTTCGTTAATATTGTTGGTCAAGTTTACATCCCAATAAAGTGACTGTAACATGTATAATGAAGTTAATTGGGATATTATTTTATGCTACACTAATTAGGAATCTTGATATAGGCAATTCTGTTACTACTCGAAATGTAGTTCCAATGTATTTAATGTGTTTAGGTGTGTCCGTATCGTTTGATTTTGAAGTGGTAATATAAGCAGATATAGTGGTTTGGTTGAAATGCTACCTGGACCAGAATGTTTTTGTTACAGTATAAGGTAGAAGGAATTTAGTTATTATTAGTAATCAATAAGCAGCTTTCATAAGCTCCGTGTAAATGAGGTGTATTGTGTCGTAAACGACTCCCACTGTAGCTTCATGTAACAATAAGTTTCTACATTAGCCCATTGAATACATTCGTTTTAAGTGAAGGATTCGATAGATATATGCAGAATATTGAACAGTAAGTAAAAGCAATGTTTCGTGAATCATTGTCTCAACTATTTGTACAAAAATTTTGAACGAAAAACAAAAAGGGTTAGTTAAGTTTTAAATTTTGGCAAAAATAATTTATAATGAGGACTATATAGTAACAAAAAAAGAAACGGGAAATAAATTAAACCGAGATAGAATGGAATCCTTTACATTTTTATAAATACGACATTTCGGGCACGACAACTTTGCATTTTTAGTCAACTGACTTTCGTGCTGCTATACTCATAGCATTTTTCATTGTTTTTTTTTTCCAAGCTTTGATTTTTCAGATTTAATATAACGTATATATTACGAACGAAATTATGGTGTAATATTTGAGATGTCATACTATTTTATGTACGCAAATGAAATTATCTCTTTGCTAACTTAACAACAGTACCCCTACCTTTTTTTAAAATTTAAGGTTAAGTATAGATTTATATTTCCTGCTTCCAAACTATTATTTGTCAAGTGTGTCGGTTTTATGGCTTTTAAACTAAACACAAATTTGTACATGTAAGTAGGTTTTTGCTTTTATTTCCAAAAAGTAGTGCCTGCGATTTATGTAAAAAGCAAAGAGTAAACATGGCACGGCTATCTATGATAGTAGGAAACTCTTTGTTGTTTCCGAATTGATATTAATGGCAATTTTTGCGGGATAAAATCTATCCTATGTCACTTCGCACGCAATTAACTCACTTCATGCCAAATTTCATTTAAATATGTTGAGTTATTAAGGCCTGATTGATTCCAGAAGTACATCCAAACACACAACCGAACTTTCTCATTTATAGATATTTATTGATTTTTCAGATTTAATATAACGTATATATTACGAACGAAATTATGGTGTAATATTTGAGATGTCATACTATTTTATGTACGCAAATGAAATCATCTCTTTGCTAACTTAACAACAGTACCCCTACCTTGTTTTTTAAATTTAAGGTTAAGTATAGATTTATATTTCCTGCTTCCAAACTATTATTTGTCAAGTGCGTCGGTTTTATGGCTTTTAAACTAAACACAAATTTGCACATGTAAGTAGGTTTTTGCTTTTATTTCCAAAAAAAGTAGTGCCTGCGATTTATGTAAAAAGCAAAGAGTAAACATGGCACGGCTATCTATGATAGTAGGAAACTCTTTGTTGTTTCCGAATTGATATTAATGGCAATTTTTGCGGGATAAAATCTATCCTATGTCACTTCGCACGCAATTAACTCACTTCATGCCAAATTTCATTTAAATATGTTGAGTTATTAAGGCATGATTGATTCCAGAAGTACATCCAAACACACATCCGAACTTTCTCATTTATAGATATATAGATAATAACAAGCTTCACAAGATTCTTTGTCATTTATTCAATCTGTATTCAAGAGTCAGGTATCTGAAGATATAAGGACCTTTGTTAGCAGTAACAATCTGACTAGCATGGTGTAAGCCCCTTAAAATTTGGATAAATTCTAGTTTTCTTAGCTACAGAGCATAAGAGAGGGAGTAAGCTTCCCAGTAAACATTAAATTTTTCTGAGAAAACCGTTTCATGCGGAAGCAGATACTGCAACATAACTCAATAAATAAACCAATTTAAAAGCAATAAAGTCACTCAACACATAATATAAGCTCTAAATAAACATTTTATAATAGTAAAGAACCGTTAAACTAACCTGGAATAGGGTAATCCATTATTATCAAAGTTGTAAACAATAGATTTTGGTTACGTGATAATTTCACTAATTCTCGACACTTTTAAATGCAATAAAGCAATTTCATAATAATAATAAAGAAAGCTAAATTCACTAAAATTCCGGAGTTTCAGACCGTGTAAATAAAGAAAAGAAAATTTGAAACACTTCTTTAAATACACTTTCGCTTTTGGCATTTTTGATCATATGTTTTCAATAATTTCTCGAACGAAAAAGCAGATTTCCTGAAAGGACGTAAAATCTAGTATAACATATTAAAATTTCAGAACATTCCATACAGTAGAACAGATATTACACCAACTTTTAAAATTAATTCGTCATAAACCACACGTGGTAGTTTCGTAGACTTATTTACAAGTAAACCAAATCACTTTCGTAAATAAAACAACGATGAAAACACTAACTAAATTCAAAGAAAATTCAGATAACTGTTTCGACATAAACAACACTTCAATAATTATAACTAAAAACCAAGTATCTGCTAAACAGATTACAACCCTCAAACTCATAACTTTGCCATTACACCACCCATAATAATAATACTTACACCATTTTAATCAGGAATTAAAGTAGAACATAATGACAACAATTCAGCAGAGTCGCCCAAAAATTGCCAGAATTAACACACCTCGGGGAATCACTAATTAACTTTCGGAAACTTTTTACCAATGCGCCTGAAAACTAAATTCATTTACAAGCAAGATAATTATTTGAGAATTTTCACTAAACACTTTTCATAATCGTTGAAGGCCAGGCTACACACGATTAAATTTAGAACACATTCTATAATTACACATTTTTTAAACTATTTTTGGTAAGTGCTAGAACACATTAGGCAGGCGGTTGAGGATGTAAATTTGAATGCTCAGGCCGGCTGGCTGCCTTTCGATTTCATCTTTTGTCTTTATCCCAGGATACAGGATGTGTCCGGTGTGTGCTGAAGTGATTGCCAGTTAGGTTCGACATGTTCCGGTTGGTCGATGCACCACCATATTGATGTTAAGTTAATAGTAAAGACTATAAACTTGTAAAATTTTCAATGGGGATCGGTCAGTGAAATTCTCTCTCTTCATAATCTGCAATTTGTTTGGAAAAATTTAGTCCAATAGCCTATTTGACTATAATGCTGTCCCCCCCCCCCCCCCGAAATGTGATTTTTAATAAACTTTAGAATTTTTCAACAAGTGGATTTTTCAAATGTTTTAGTTTTGAACAGTAACATTTTCTAAGCTTTTGGTTCAAATAAGCTTGGTGGCGGCCAATAAGCTTTACAGTTAAACATTCCAGGCAGGCAAATGGTCAATTTAAAAGTATAGAAGCAGATTCAGAGAACATTTTATTACAAACAAACATTCAGTTAAGATAACTAAGCCTGATACTCAGCCCCGGTATCAGCTTTGTCCCTTACAATCGACTTATAAGCACACTAACGTTATACCTCACTCGCTCAGTTTTTGGTTACTCTATTGTTCCCATGACAATGAACTCTTCTTGGAATAACCTATAGTCATTTATTTGGGGGGGGGGGGGGGGGTTTGTTATGCTACATTATGTCAAACGGAAACACAACTTTTCAGACAAATTATGCTGCAGCAGTGGCCAGCAAGGCAATAACTTAAACAAAAAATAAAATCATACCTGCGAAAACAAGTTCTCTCTTTGTGAGTTCAAGATGTGGTGAAACCCAAAAATAATTGTGGGACAGATTGCCAAAATAATGAAACCACCAAAAGACAAAATTTAAATTAGTAAAATAAGGAGTTCAATAACTCGGTAATTATTGATGCAGAAACTAAGGATGAGGAAAAAATTAATGGGACACAAAGAATTGATTCAAAAGGTAAAAGAAAGGTCCAAGAAAGAGGAGACCATGGGAATTCTATATGATGTACCAAAAAGTCTTGAGAAAATGATTTAGTAGCCACAGTACATGAGCCAAATCTTGAAGAAAAACAATCAAAGGAGGAGTTCGCATGCGGTTTCTGCCCTAGATTTAAGAAAGGACTCTGTGAAAAGCCAACCAATCATCAAATTATAGAAATAAGCCCAGTTATGCGCAAATTATTATTAGAGCAGCTTAAAAAAATATGTGGAATTCAGTGCAATCAATTGCAAAGATTAAACTGTGGTAACAACTTGTGTCAAGGGCAGAGATCTCAGTCATCTGAATAAACACTGTCAAATAGATATAGAGACTTACAGTCATTGTGGTCCAAAAGGTCACAAGCGTGATCAATGTAATAAGAAGTCAATGTCTCAAAAGTGTATCCCATGCCAGAAAAGAGATAAGTAATGCAAAAACAAAGGAAAGGATTGTCCCACATATCAACTGCTATTACAACGCCTAGTCAACAGAATAGTTTATGGCTAGTCTATAATTCAGTTGCCGGATGATGGGGAAAACAGCAAACCTGATATACAAAGCAGTCAACAGCAGTTGGAAAAGTGGGTATGGAAAATCAAAAGGAGAGAGGCAAACCCTCATCCCATAAACGAAGAAATGCTGCAAGGGTCAAAACATTTAGGAAGAAGAAGGTGATGGAAGTTCTGAAAACGATGGTAAACATCAGAGTGCAAACAGATCGGCAGCAGTTAATAGATGTGCAAGTGGACGAAATTTCTACCACTTCTGATTCAGCTTATCGACCGCATTTTGTTAGAGCCAGTAGGCTTGCATATTCCAAAGAAAATGAATATCATCTTCGCAAACTATATCTTAGTAATGCTAAGCATGTATTTCAAGTACAACGACGAGATCTACCCATACCTAGATAGAATATACACAGATAGATACTGCTCAGGTAAATTATCCTCCACTAATTATTGCAGCAGACAATGTACTGTCTGCTCTCTGGCACAATAAGAAGACTGACAGGAGAGGGCAACTTCTAGAAGAACTGATAAGCAAATTGGGTCTAGCGGTTAGAAACCAAGCATATAATCTTCCTCCTTTCTGCAGTAGTGTTGGTGCAAGAACAAATATTGATGTATCAATTACAAACATTCATGCTGGAAATCTGCTGTGGAGTTGGAGAGTGCTTGACAACATGACAAGTGATCACAATTTCACTGTCTACGAACTGGGCAGAACACAGACAGATGAAAGTAGTGGTAATGGAAGCATTAAACCAGCATACATCAGAAACACTGCATGAGAAAAGTTAAGGAACGTGTTCACCCTATCAGATTTGTCAGAAAACCACTTCGATGTAGACAAAGCTGCAAGAGAGCTGACATCTGCAATACAAAAAGCCAAGAAACAGGAGATATCACTAAAAAAAAAATACGGTAGATCCCACTGACAAAATATGGACAGAACAACTTCAGAAACTACGACTAAACATGAAAAGAGTAAGAAGAACGTATCAACGAAGCCTGATGGAAGCAGACAGAAGTTTCCTACTTGAGTGTCACTGGTAGATTTTCAAAGACACCATGAGAGAGACAAAACAAAAATGCTAGGAAACCTTCATTAGGGAAAACCATCTGAACAGTCCATAGCGTATTCATCACAAAATAGCTGCAGTTAAAATAAGGCATCCCACAATCCTATCCACAGTAAACAGAACAAATGGACGATTAACCACAAATTGAAGAAACTCAGCGGAGGAGTTATTAAAAGTTACCAGATGACAACCCAGAAGAAGAAACAGAATAACATACTACACTGCAAAGAAACATGTGGCAGCTCTGCTAGAATGAAGAAGGAAATAATATATCATCAAAAAAACTAATAGCTGTAATAAAAAATGAAAGGCTCCTGGTCCGGATGGAATTCTAGCTGAGGTCCTCCAGGAGTTAATCATAAATTAACACCTGTCCTATGGAGACTACTGTACGAATGATTGTATCGTGGTAGAGTTCCAGGAATATGGAAAAAAAAACAGTGAGGTGGAAATTTTAAGGAAAGAAGACAATAAGGATCATTTTCTACCCAAATCTTACTGGCCAGTTTGTTTATTGAATGTGCTTGTTCAAGAGAAGATCGAATGCAAAAAATTACAAAACTACCAGGAACTTCAGGGAATGAATCCCAGTCAATACGGATTTAGAACGGGGAAGTTGACAGTGGATGCCATAAATCGGTCGATAAAAATAATTAGTAGCAGTACAAAAAAAGTATGTAGTGGGCATTTTTGTGGACATCTCAGGGGCATTTGACTATACATGGTGGCCTGCCCTGTTTGAATGACTGAGGGAGTTTGGTTGTCAAAGAAGATTATTCTACACCTTCAGGGACTATTGCAGATTTAGAACTGCTTCCTTGAGATGCCAGGACTCACCCATCACGAAGGCCTGCAAGGTTTGGTTTGCAGTCCCATATTCTGGGCTATAGGGATGGAAGCAGTGACTGAGTTATTACAAAGAATACCTGAACTTCTAGGTCTGACTGCTATAGCTGATGATCTTTCGTTGCTCGAGAAGGAGCTACAAGAGCAGAATTAGAGACCAGCAGTAATGTAATACTTAATTGTCTCAGTCAATGGTGCAGTAAAGTCAAGTTTAGCAACACATAAAAACATTTATGTTGCTCAAGGGCAAGCTGACTCAAAAAACTATTATAAAATCAACAGTAAATCAATTCATAAAAATCCAGTGAGCAGGTACTTAGGCATTCAATTGGATGAACATTTAAACTTTGAAGCCCACTTAGAGAAGACAATAGCACGAGCAGTGGCTGTCATGGATGAAGTCATCAATATCGGCCAACGAAAATTTACTTTTCCAGTCAAAACAATAAGACTATACCATTAGTCAATTTCATCCTCTTAGTGGGATACTCAGCAAGGGTGTGGGAAAAGCATTCAAGAAAAATAAACCAAAACAGCAAGTCAGATGTGTCCAACAAGGAATACTTTTAAGGTTGACAGCAACAAGAAATACTTTAAAGTTCACAGGAGCATACTGAACTGAGGCAACAAATTCATTAACCATTGCCATTGGTGTCTGGCCAGTGGACCTTGAAGTAAGGAAAGAGGGTGCCATATATTGGTTCAGAAAAGGGAAACAAAATACGGTAACAGAAATTATAGGATAGGCAGCGAAGCAACATCTGAGATGCCCATTCGGAAGCTCCTATTGGCAGAATGGTAACAGGAACGGAACAACAGTGAAACAGTAAGAAGAACATATGACTTATTTCCATCAGTAGAAGAGAAGTTAAAGCTGAAGTCCGTTCAAACATCTCCCAGAGTTGTACACTACATTATTGGTTATGCTTCCTTCAAAATTGGAATATTAAGAACTGAATCAGGTGCAAATGTGGTGAAGAGAGTACGAAAGCATGTGGTGTGGGAATGTGGAATAACAGCCAGTTTGAGAGAATACCAACAAGCGCGGCTAAATGGGAGTAGAATATCTGACATACTACGCGACGAAAATTTGTGACATTTGCTGAACGAGGCAGCTGATCTAGAATCAAAATTTTGGAAGGAGAAATTTATAGACAGAAAAAATGCTGAGCTAAATCTGAAGGCCAAAGATAGCAGAAGAAGAGAACACATTAGAACTTGTGCAAAAATGGAAGCTAATTCTGGAACCAACTGCAGAAGGAACAATGAAGCTGGAAGCCTGACTTTTACAGCACTTGACTGATGGAAGATGTCCGACAACAACAATGCTGCCAGCCACTTGGCTTTGAATATCCGTAGATGGCTGCTAAAATTTCGTAGATTTGGTACAAAAAACCAGAGACTCGCTAACTGAAACAATAATTATTTGAAGAAATAGTCAAAATTAATAATACTTTTTATTTCCAGGTCTTTAAAATTACAAAACTAATATTCTACATTGAAAGTAAGAAATATTTCTGAACATACGTATTTTATACATCGTCACTTTCATCACTGCTGCTGCTATGCCTAGTAGTTAATTTTTATTTTTCCCTAGTGACCATTCATTTTCTTTGTTGACATTAAACTTAGCATATCTTCTGTAACAGGAAATGTTAAAAACTGCGCGCCCTTTGATTCTCGGATATTGGTTAAGCCTTCTCGGAAGGCACTGCTTTGTAAGCCATGCCAACGAATGTGTCACCGTGCATAGAGAGTGCGCTGCTAGTTTTGTGATAAGATATATAAAAATTGTAACCAATCAAAATATGAGCTTTATTTCAATCGTTGGTTCACACAAGTGGTTGCAAGAAAACGATTCACAGTTATTGACAATTCTGTAATGTATTAACACTATACGCTCAAAGTTTAACAAAACACCAGAATAAGGAAAAATCAACAAATCATAAAACGTGTCAAAAATCCGTAGATATTCAAACAAAATCCTAACTTTTCACAAAAATCTGTAGATCTACGGATAAATCCGTGGGAATGGCAGCACTACAACAACGATTTACATCGATTATCGGAGGAACTTCAGAGTGTCCCAGAGAAGCCATCTTCTGAGTGACAGCTGGGATCATCTTGGTATTCCAGGAAGTCAATTCTTGATGACATGATGACTTTGCTGTCAGTTCTGGGAGTCTGTATCTTTGGAGCACAATCAGCAACAAGCAGAAATGAAATGTTAGTGGAATCGAAGTACAATTGTGACTATCGGTGGTGGTAGCAGTGGTATTAGTAGTAATAGTGATGTTAGTAGCAGTGCTAGAAATTCGTTTATAAATCCAGGCGTATTTGTTATGCCTAACTTTTAGACTCAGGCATAAAATGAAAATGTTAGGTGTAATTATATTATAATTATGAAAATACAGATATTATAGCATACAACCTAATCCAGCACAGTTTAAAACTGTAAATAGGCGCTGAAAAAATTAATATGATTTGCATGTGCCAATACATCATATACCAAAATTGTGAAATAATTCAATATGATTACTGATTTCATTGTACTATGACAGTAACTTTTGAATTTTACACAATGATCTTCAGAGGTTTAATTCCCAAATATTTTCGAATTTTTTCCCAAATCATTGACAGAGATTTTTTCTTTTAAATACAAATATGTCAATATGTAAAATAAAAATTGTAAAATATTTTCCTTGATGTACAAATTCTAAGAATAATTTGATTTCACAGTTACTGTGTACAATTTATCGGCAAGATTGCAGAAACTAAAACATTCAGTTTATTGAATACTAGCCCGTACCCACGACTTCGTATGCGTGGATTAAGAAATTTTTTTGCCAGAATTAAATATAGAAAGTTACTAACGAAGGATTGGTCCCAAACAATATCAAGTAGGGATAATATGACAGGAAAGCTATCACTATATCATTGAACCTTCAAACCTGTCTCTTGAAGAGAATCAATTTCCAACATATTTCTGTCACCATTCGATAAGGTCTCAAAATTTCGTGACTACAACTGTTAATCATACTGGAAAAAATATCCTGTGCCCTTCATACAGATTTCCTTATAAAATTGCATCACAACGATATAGCCATTTAGTCGTCAAAACGTAACAAAAAGACAGACACTTACTTCCGTATTTGTAATAATATTACTGTGGTTCACACTCACACACCGACTGCGAACAACTCCTGAGGGATCATTATAACGTAAAAAAGTGTACACCTACAATATTGCAAGACTACCTACGATTTTCCTCGCATTGCACCCCTAACTATCTAATATCTACAGTTTAACATTCAATCCGAATAACCTACGGCCCAGGCCTGACTCTTACGATGAAAAACAATTTTTAAAAATCTTAGCCTCCAAGGAGATTTGAACCGGAGACCACGACGTTCGTAAGCAAGCGCTTTAAGCACTAAGCTGCCAGTCCACTATACGGAACCACGGTACGGAGGCGACCATATCCAACGTGTCTGTCTATCGCCTTATTTCGAAGTTATGAGACAACATGTGTTATTTATACAGATATTTTTTCAACCAAATGTAGACAGTATTTTTCTTCTTGTTTCAAAGGATAAGTGTGCAAAGTTTCATCGAGATCGAATGAAAACTGTGGATTTGTATGAAGAATTACTTACTGACTGCGAACAACACCTGAGGGATCATTATAACGTAAAAAAGTGTACACCTACAATATTGCAAGACTATCTACGATTTGCCTCGCATTGCACCTCTAACTTTCTAATATCTACAGTTTAACATTCAATCCAAATAACCCACGGCCCAGGCCTGACTTATGATGAAAAACGATTTTTAAAAATCTAAGCCTTCACGGAGATTGGAACAGGAGACCACGACGTTCGTAAGCAAGCGCTTTAACCACTAAGCTGCCAGTCCACTATGCCGAAACACGGTACGGAGACGACCATATCCAACGTGTCTGTCTATTGCCATATTTCGAAATTATGAGACAACATGTGTTATTTATACAGATAATTTTTCAACCAAATGTAGTCAGTATTTTTCTCCTTGTTTCAAAGGATAAGTGTGCAAAGTTTCATCGAGATCGGATGAAAACTGTGGATTTGTATGAAGAACAAACAAACAACCCAACCAACAAACATATATTCATCTTTATATATAAAGATATCATAGCTGAATAGTAAATGCAACGATTCTCCACTTTAAATACCAGGAAAAATGCCTCATGGCCTTACCTGAAGTGCTGTGTCACTTCTTATCTAGGAATTCTGGTCTTCGAGGGTTCTGTGCGATTTTCCACCAGTAAGCCACAGCTGGGTTGGGATCAAAATCATGCAGTGAAGGTCCATTCACTTTGATGAGTAATAAGTCATCTACATTTAGGGTATCCAAACAATATCGTTTCTCAGTTTTCAAGTTTTTAAGCTCACTGAAATCTCGCTCACATATTGCAGTGGTGAATGGAAGCACAAGGTAACATGAAATGATTTTTAATAAATTTAAATATTGGTTGTCTTCACTATTTTCGCTATATACTCTGTTCCAAAGCTGACGACTTGATAAAGATTTCTTGTCCTTAGCCCATATTTTCCAGCGCAGACATTCATCAGAAGCTTGTTCTTTGCTTATGGTCACTGCTGCAGGTAAATCCTTGAGGGCCTCTTCAAACTCCTTTACTCCATAATTTAATATATACTCATTTGGAATGTTAATTGCATAAAAAAATGTCTATATTTTTAAATATGCAATTAGTTCGAAGATCTTCGAAGCGTTTTGTTAATCCTTTCAAGAAATTTCTGATTATAGCTTCGCGATCACGTAAAAAATACTGCAGACCCTCTTTACTCAATTTTATGCTTTTATATTCACAAGTACCAGTACCCAAGTTACAGTCCTTATCAAATTGATACAGGGTTGCTCCTTTGGCAACAATTATATTTTTCAGTTTCATTTCGCAGATTGTAAGTTCAGACATCACTTTCTCACTGTTCTCCTTGTCATATTGAATATTTTTGAAAAATGTTGACAAAACATCAGTTACATCAATCGGAAAGCACAAAAATCTCATGAACCGCACCGATTTTAAAGTTTATAAGTAGTTCGTCACATTTGCTTGAAGGATTTTATTGTAGTTTTTATCAGCACAGAGGTCTTCAAAATACGAAACAGTGACTGTGAAATTCCTGAGCAATGCTTTTAAAGCTCAGTTTTTTGAAGAAATCCACCTGGTGGATATGATATACAAGTGGTTAATGACTGATTCATACAATGCTTCAGCCAAATCTTTAAATTGTTTCTTATGCTTTGGACTTTTAGAAAAAAAAATTGTATACACCATTTATTACTTTTTCGCATGTTTATGTTACTGAGGCTATCAGAAACACATAGTTCTATCCGATGAGCAATACAATGCACCAATATAATATTCCCGCACACGTTGCACAATTTTGCAACCACACCATTGCTAACAGCCATATTAACACTTGCCCCATCTAGACAGACACCTACAAGTTTCTCTTTCCATGAATCACCATCAAATGTTTCATTTAAAGTGTCCAAAACACATTCGAATAAGCTTTTAGCTGATCCGTCACTTAATGGCTTTAATTTTAAGAAAGCTAGTCGTTCCTGCCCTTCTTTAACAGATGCTACGTAGATGATTTCACATTCAATTGCACCCTTATCAGTTGATCCGTCACACATAATTGATATATAGTCACTACTTTGAATGATATCTTGTAATTTGATACGTGAATTTGCTACTATATTACTGATGAAAAGAGTACACAACTTGTCATTTCTGTATGTTGAACCAATTTCGACACCTTTTTTTTTGTTTTTTTTGTAACTCTAACAAGCATGGATAATCTGTGAACGCAAAGTTGCCTTTTGCAATGGACTAAGCAGTATTAAATAAAGCACACATTTTTTGGTGTAGTTTGTCACTCATGACACTCAACGTAAGAGCTAACGGTGTCTGCAATTAATTTTTTTTTTCGCCACATCTGCCGCACACAAATTCTGATGGACTTCACTTTTGTTATGTTTTTTTAAATGTTTCTAATCTAGATATAACCTTTGCATTTACGAAACTCGTTAAAGATGAATTCAAAAACTGCCTACAAACGACGCAAAACAAACTATTTTTGCTGCCTTGTTCTACTGATAACCAAGGAAAACTTTCTTGCCACTTACTTAATGTGTGTTTACCCGCGGCATTAGTTGTCGATGTACTAGTGGTAACAGCAGGCATAGTAGCTGATAAATTTTGAACTGTTTTTGATCGTTTATTTGCTTGTTGACCTTCTGGATTGCGTGAAGTCGGAGGAGGCCTACTGAAGGGCCTGATGATTTGTCAGCAGCTGATGTTTCTTCATTTTCTGGCAGTCCTCGTTTATCGGTACTTGTAACACTTCTATCACCAATACTTGTCTTTACAAATGGTATAAAGTCAGTAATTTTATGAGACATATTTAGATCCTTTGTTAAGTGAATAACAGAGAAGAATAACGCATGCACTAGAATTGGTTTTTTTTTCTCACTTCGCGGTACTTCCCCCTACAATGTTGCCACTTCCGAACTTCAGAAACGTATTATTGGAAACATTGAAATAGATCAAAACGACGAGAATTGAAATTAATTATTAGAATTTAACCTTGAACACGAAAAACTGAAAACAAGTTCCGAAATGTAATTTTTTTAAGTTTTGATGCTTAGGAGTATTTTCTACGCCTTTGACGGAGATTGCAGGCATAAAACGAAAATATTTAGGCGTAATTATGCCTAACGCCCAGTCAATTTCGAGCATTGGTTAGTAGTAATATTAGAAGCAATAGTAGAAGTAGTAGATCTCTATGACTGAGCGGTCTGGTGGCTCAGTGGTTAAGGCATCTGACTGGGGATTGAAAGGTCCCCAATTTGAATCCCTATCTTGTCATGGATTTTCAAAGGACCTTAACCCGACCTTCACCTCTGGCACAAATTGCCGTGTAATGTGAAGTGTGCCAGAATGCTTCCATGGTTCGGATACCCCGTTAAACTGCAGGTCTCCTGTACCCAGTAGGATTGCCAGGTGAGGTTAAAGCGACTACAAAAGGGGCAGAACATGTAGCCAATAGAAACTCTGTCACCAGGTCATCACAACAACACGGAATTATCAACATTTCTATGACTCAATGTCAAATTGTATTATCCCATATATCCATACTAAAGGCTGTATAATCAGGTGTTACAGATAATGGCAAACTGCCTGAGTAAACAAATTATTTGGATTGATATCATAATTAGTTATTTGTGTAACTGTTTCCATTATCCACGCTAAGTTTATTGAATTTCAACATCTCATTCTGTGTGTGAAAATATTTATGCCAATCAGTGTACAAAAATTCTGAATACCAGAAAATTATGAACAGCAGCAGACTCAAGAGAATGTAAGGAACAAAACCAGCATACCGGGGTGAAGTATCGGTTTAGTTATCTTAATTGACTTCTGACTTGCTGAAAGTTTTACTAAGTTTGCATTAATAAATTTTAATGACCATGTAGCAGCCTGGATAATTCAACTGTAAAGATTAGCGGTCACCACATAGCTTACTTAAACCAAAAGCTAAGGAAAGGTTAATGTTCACTACAAAAGTATGTAAAAGTCCACTTAGTGAAAAATTTTGAACTTATTCCACAGTCACATTTTGAAAATAGCAATTACACTTGAATTGGCAAAATCGAACTAAGTGTCTCCAAAAATCACAAAGAGGAAGAACTACCAAACTAAACCCCTTTAGAAAATTTAAAAAGTTCATAGTAGCAGATTGCACCACTTGCTGGCAGGAAGATTCAACATGGCCCCAAGTCACCCATGTTGTGGCTATCTCAAAGTTTACGGGAAATCATCTTCGTTGCGTGACACCAGCACCACCCAACACACTAGCTCATAATTAACTCCGCGATTTGAGACCAAAGGTTAAAGATACAAGACTCCGCAATAAAAGAATCCCTCATACAAGACAGCCCAGATGGTCTGAGCACCTCAATTTATACTCTCCGCCATATGCTGTGATCTTTAGCCGGACAAAAATAGCCTGAAAAAATTTAATTATAGTTAGTGTTCAAAATTTAACAGTGTGTAGCCTGGCCCGTAAGGTTTGTTAAAAGTATGATGACTATAATTCTAAATTAACTCATTCTCTTGTAAATAATTAAACTGTGCAGGCGTAATGGTAATAGACTTCCTAAAAACAGTTAGAAAATCCCCGGGCTATTTCTTAATTTGTGCAGTTTTAGAAATTCCTGCTGGATTGCAAATTATCGTGTTTAAACTTATGTCACTGTGTGCTTCCTCCTGATTTCAAAAATGTAACTTTTATTATTATCGGTGGTGTATTATCAAAGTTATTTTACCTAATAAAGATCGAGGGTAAAACTGTTTAGAAGCCATGTTAGAAAAACTTGGTTTCTAGTTAATAATTATTAAAATTGCCATTTATATCGAAAAAGTGTTATTAGCTAAATTTTTCTTTTATTTAGTTACGTGTTTTAAAAGTTGTTTTATTTACGGAAATGGTCTCAATTGTTCACAGTTCAATTTCGAAAACTACCACGTTTTTATTTACGACATCATTACTTGAATATTGATTTAATATCTGTTATACTGAATGGAATGTTTTGAAACCTTAATATTTTATACTAGATTCTTTACTCTTTCAGGAAATTTACTTTTTAGTTCAGGAAATTATCAGAAACGTATTGCTATTTAATGTAGTAACTGCAAGTGTGTCTAATGAGGCATTTAAAATTTTATTTACTTTATTTATACGGCCTGAAACTACTGATTTTTAGTGAATTTAGCTTTCTTTTGGATTACTATTATTATAAAAATACTTTACTCCATCGAAAAGTGTTGAGAATTGGTGAAATTATCACGTAACCAAAATCGACTGTTTGCAATTTGGATAACACTGGCTGAGGTTAGTCTAAAGGTTATTTACTGTTATAAATTGTTTATTTAAGGCTTGTATTATACGACGAGTGACTTTACTCTTTTTAAATTGGCGTATGTTCCGAGTTAGACTGCAGTATCGGCTTCTGCACGAAACGTGTCTCTCATATCCTGTAATTACTAAATTAAAAATTTTATGTTTACTCGAAAGCTCGACACAGCAACTTCAAGCTACACCAATGCTGCTGTTGGTCATTTGAATAGTTTTTAACTTTTAAATTAAATATTTAAAAAAATTTACAACTACGCTTTTTTAGTCACCACCATCCTGGCCAGCCTGCCCAACCTGTCAGGAACTTAGCCCTCTCCACTGTCATCTGTTCTTCCACCTCTCCCTCCTATATGTTGCACACTCCTTTTACTCCATTAATCCATCTATTATGTGGCCTTCCTCAACACCTCTTCCCTCCTAATTTCAATCTACAATTCAGCTAACTGCAATCTTACCTGCACAGGTACCTCTTTAATTTCTTAACAAAGTCATCTTGTCTATTTCCTACTGTCTATTCTGTAACAGAGAATTCATTATTCTGGGAGACATTGAGAATGTAACATTAATGAAGCTCCTCTTTTTATTAAATCTAATGGAAAATTTAAGAAATATATTCAAGTGCATCATACATATTCATTTAGCTTTAAAATAAAGATAATGAATAGAATTTAACCTTTTTTTTTTTTTGGTAACTACTTTACGTCTCTTTTTAACATCGAGGTCTTTAGAGACGGGAAAGGATGGGGGGCAAGGAATGGGAAGGAATTCGGCCATGGCCTTTTGAAGGAAGCATCCCGGCATTTGCCTGGAGTGATTTGGGGAAACCATGGAAAACCCAAATCTGGATGCCCGGACGGGGATTCGAACCGCCGTCCTCCCGAATGCGAGGCGAGAACGCTAACCGTTACACCGCCCCGCTCGGTCGGATTTAACCCTGACAGAACAGTATGTGACATTCAACAGTATTTTTTAGCAGAAAAGAGTCTCGAGTCCAACAATTCTACAAAGCAAAATATGTAACTTCTATATTAAAAATAAAAGTAATGACAGATCATAATTAACATAACTTTTCACTAATACAAAAATAGTTTAAAACTTAAAGCAAGCAACTTGTTTCTTTCCTCTGTGTCCCACAGGTTATTGCAGAATCATGGAATACTTCAAATACACGAGGCAAATTTTTTCAATGGTCAATATCAGATTAAGGACAAATAAAAATCCCACCCAACAAACCAGGGTAATATGGAATACAAAATATGGGTATCAAATACACGAGTTGAAGTGGGTGCACCGGGCAGCAGCTAGATGTGTATGTAAAAATAACCATAAAAACCAAACAGTTGCTGCCATAATTAAGTAGAGCTACACTGGGAATCGTTGCAAGACTTTTCTGGAGAATATAAGGAATTAGGGATGTAATGGAGCTCAACATCTGCACGCACAAGAGCAGAACGTTTGCATGAAATCCCACATCCTATAAGACCTAGATGTGCACTGGGGTAGGTGCAAAGGCTTTGTCTTAACTCTGACTGTGTGTAAGCCTTGGATAGTCCAGTTATGACTATGCTACAATATAAAGATCGCCACTTAGCTTTCTTTCTACCTCAAGCCTAGGAAAAGGTATAAGTAAATAATGTTGAAGAGTCTGCTGTTGTTAAAACTCACTATTTTCTTGAAATATTACAGTTGATAACTGAATAGGCAATCAGACAAAGTCACAGAAGAAAAGTTTGCAAGTTCGAAACAGACACACCACAAAGTTCACAGTATCACTTTCCAGTTGTAGAAATCGAATAAACGTTAGTCACACATTTCCATTGTTCAATTGGTTGGTTAATGCCCGAATTTAAGCAATCCCGAGGCCCCACATGGCGTGATACTACTTCACTGCTACATTGTAACAAAACTTAAATACGCGAACCTACATTGTGTCAAAAATAAAACTCTTGCAATGTAGTGCTTAATATGAAACTTGCTGGTCTACTAAGCCTACATCTTGTCCTGCGCATGGTTCCTGACAGACTGAGCTTACATCTTGATGCGCTAACAGCTTCTGAACGACTGAGGCCGACTGGCTGTGCTGCAATCAAAGAAAATTCTAGGCGTCTACCTGCTCTCTCACGAACCGTGGGAAATGGCAAAGTGATTGCTTCACATGGGTAGTTTCTGGAAGGCTGATCATATACCAAATCACGTCAGAAAGGTTTCGTCATAAAATTTTGACCTCGCCAATAAAAATAATTCTATCTCTCTGAAATTTTACAAATGGCTAGATCTTGTAGCAAATGTTAACTTTGGTTATTATAAAAAAATCTCGTAAATAGTTTAGCCGAAAATAAATAATTTAAATACGAACATTCGCAATACCACACCAGGGGAATGCTGAAGGCTGAAGCAACGCAAAATACTATCTTGAAACTGTGAAAACTCCGCTTTCTATCTTGAACTAACATAGTTACTGACTTCAGAAATAAAATACAATATTATACAATCTAACTCACGGTTCTGAGAATAAAATTTTGTCACACAGTTACAAAATTTAAGAGATACCTTACAATCCGCTTTTGCATCTGCAATTTTTAATGGGGATGTATAGTAGATGTTTTGTTTACATTGCAATATATATTATTCTTTTTTCTTTATAAGAGTTTATGGCCTTGTCGTCTAGCTAACAACAACATGGTTGTTTTTTTTCTGACAATCTTCCAACAAAAGTAACAATGAACTGAATGTTGTTATTACCTATGTGACGAATTTACAAGTTTGAACTTGCATGTAAGGTAAAGTGGCCTATTCACGGTCCAACTTAAAGGACAAACATGTAGAACTACCGTAGAAAGCGCTCACCCATTCACGCTAATAGAAGGGGTTCAACAAGATCCTCCAAGCAATCCTTTCCACTCGTACTTTCTCGTGGCACACTGTGTGTCCTCATCACAAACTGGTAGGATGTTTCCTCCAATCATGACATACACTATAGCTTGGTGGACAGCAAGGACCTTTGTTGGTAATCTAACAGTCCAACAACATCCAACACGTCCTACAATGGCCCATCAAGAGATCTTTATTGACAATCGGATCTTTGTAGGTCCTACAAGCTGGACTGTGAATGGGCCATTAGAGTGGTGCAAAGGCAAGTGGCAGGAACTGTTGGCGTGCCTTGCGCTGGACGCTTGAATTAGTAGTCTCGAACTTCAAAAATTTCATATGACAAAGATTGTTGTTTAGACGCACACAGTTATGTAAATACTGGAGATCATGATTCCACAAGGAACTGGTGTCAAAATACTGTAGTAGTCAAATGCAAGACACTGCCAATAATAACATTCAAGGAACATTTAATGGTGTCATGCTGGTCCAGGCTGTATTACAATGGAATTATTGCTTGAAAATAATATGTCTTTCCACTGACTAGAACAGTATTATGACGTCATTAGTGAATGACGATGTTGCTGAATTGCGATCTCCAGTAGACCCAAAAAATGAACATCTGCAGGGTGACCTGAACAGGATATCTAGCTACGTAGGTCAACATTGAATGAAGATAAATGTAATGAGGAGTCATCTTATTAGGAGCACAGATAGAAACTATGGTTTGATCATGATTATATGGTGGGGAAAGAATTGCTGATTCGAGACTTGAAACGTAAATACCTTGGCATTATATCTGATAACAATCTTGACTGGGCAGGATCTAGGAGAAGGTTTAAAGATCTTTCAGTTGTTGGAGAAAGTGATGAATGGATGTACCAGAGAAGTAAGGGAATTGGGTTACAAAACTTTTGTCAAATAATTGCTTGACTATGGCAGTGTAGTACACTCACATTTTGAGTATCAAATACGGAGCTGGAGGGCAAGCAATGGAGAGCAACTAGATTTATTTTTGGTAATTACTGCAGGACCCAGTCAGAAACTGATATGGAAAAAAAGCTGGGGTAATATCTAGATTGCGATACCGCTGCAATCACTTACTGCCTCGCGATGTAAACACTTCCGGATGGAGAGAGTATGACGTCACTACGTTGCTGAATGTGACGTAAACGTTCCACGCGCAGCTTTAACTGTCACTAACGTGGCCTTCCACGGAAACTAGTCCATCGCTAATACATCTCATATAGTGAAATCATTAATTTTGCACCAGTAGTACAGGAATAAATTAATTAGTCATGAGGTTTTGATGCAGCCTGGACCAAAAGGAAACGTAACTATTGAACACCTTATTGCGGATACCTATGTCGTATCTATCGCTGTTACTATTGTTTGCGTCTCAATGCAGCCAGGACCATAGTGAAACGTAACCGTCGCACATGATATTGCTTATATCCAATTTCCAAATCGCATCTATCTCTGTTAGTATGGTCCAGGCCGCGTTACAACCTAACGACAAACGGTTATTGACGAAATCTTTTTTTATATAAATATTTTATGTCGTATGAATGATTTTAATAGCAATTTCAGCAACGCGAGGAGATAAATGGAAGTGTGGCTAATAATGTTAACATTGCAGGAACTGTAATTACGTTAGTAATGAACAATATCAATTATCAGTTTCGAATGTTGTTGATATTTTAACAATATTATTAATTGTGCAAGAAATAATTTTCTTAACTTTTTAAATCCGTAATTTTATTATTACTATTGGATAGGTTCTATGGCTTAACGTGTATTCACAAATCGATTGAAGGCTGAACACTTCACATTCTGCAATGTAGTGACGTCATACTCTCTCCATCCGGAAGTGTTTACATCGCGAGGCGGTAAGTGATTGCAGCGGTATCGCAATCTAGATATTACCCATTTAGTGTTAACAGATGGATGTAGAGTGGTGGGGATTTAAATTTACGGAAGTCAGTTTGGTACGAAATAAGATTAACAACACCAGGAATCAAAGATTTTCGAATACTTTGGTACATAAAGATGGCTTTACACAAGTGGTGGACCAAAGCATAATGTGACCAGGCATATATTCTTAATAAAGCTTGATGACAACCTCAAGTTACTGAAGGAATAAGTGGTCATGAAGCAGTTTTAATAGATATCAGAGGATTCAGTACACCAGTGGCTAAAACTGACGGTGGTTTTTAGGTATAGTTATAAAAAGATAACAATTTTGGTGTAATATCAAGATGGGGATACCGTTGCGACCTCGCAGAATAAACACACAGATCATGTATACATGACATCATTGTGATGTATGGTCCAGGCTGCATTACAACATAAACTCAAATGATGATTGACGAAATCATATTTTATAAATATGCAGCCTGGGCCAAAGTGAAACATAACCAAAATGCACGATATTGCAGATATTAAATTTTCAGATCATATATATAGCTGTTACTGTGTTGGTACGTGCAGATTGAATATGTCACAATGATGTCATATATACCGTGTGATCTGTGTGTTTACTACGCGAGGCCGCAGTGGTATCCCCATCTTGATATTACCCCACTAAATATCTATTCAGTTTCTCCCCAAGAGTCATCATTAATTCTTACACAAAGTAAGCAGCGAACACACCATTTTTTAGAATAACAAACCCATAAAGGTATTACTGTGGATCGCGATTCCGCCAGGAGTTGGCATCATAATACTGCAGTGGTCAAACGAAAGACTCCACTAGACATTATTTCCAAAGTACATTTAACGGTTTCATGATGGTCCAGACTGTATTACATAATTTCTGGTTGAAAATAATGGTCCAGGCTATATTACAACGGTATTACTGCTACAAAATAATGCGTCTTGCGTCTGACTACAGAAGTATTACAACGATATTATTGGGAACTGCACCACTTTGGTAACCTATCAGAAACTGGTACTAACCTGTTGTAGCGGACTCGCGATCTTTAATAAGCCCCCATAAATACTCTCAAAAGTAGGTTCATAGAAATCATAACATCATATAAATCAACAAACATCAGCGGGAGTAGTTTACGTCGCGATACATGACGTCACAACGTGACAGTGCTTATGTAAGTTGCTTAAATAACTGACAACTAAATTCCTCGTGCCATTGGTTGTGACTAAAAGTTTCAGTTTTCATTATGGTCCAGGCTGAATTTCAAGCTAACCACAATCTCCGCTAATATTGGCGCTACAAATTCAAAGCCTCAATCACACGCGCATTGATACAATCATTTTATCCTAAGTTAGCAACGTCGTGTATCGCGACGTAAACTTGAACCACATCAGCTTGTTAACAAATCATTGGGTTCCATATTAATCGTGTCATATGCAGCAATGAATAGTATTAAAAATAATTATGTTACTGGGACCCTTTATTTATTTTTAATTTTGGTTTGATTTCAGTGGCGACTTATTGCTGCTGTCGTTAATTTGGTGGCAAGTAAGTCGTTCCAGATGTATAAGATGTTAACTACTACCATTTTTTCCATCTATATTTCTTCCCCATTATCAAAATACGTCTACTAATAACATTAATGAGCGATGCGTACCTTGCAGTCAGTAGAAATGACGGCTTGAGTTGTTGCCTCATAAATTACTCCGTCATTTTCAATGCACGTACGCGGCCCAAATACGAATGTCTCATCTGCAGGATTGAAGCCTTCCTTTACATTATTCCACAGCGCCATTCCCTTCACTTTGGAACACTGTGCATCCAAAATTCATCAATCTCAACAAGGTTATTCAAATTCTTTCGAATTCATCGAAAGCGCGGTAAAACAAGATAAACAAAAGACCATCCACTCATACCTTTATCGAAGAAATGTGAAAGATACTACATAATACACAAACACTAGTCCAGAGACAATCGGAAGCTGTGTATCCATAGATGATTTATTTATTAATTTATTGGCCTTTAGCCTTGTCGGCCATACAGCCAGCCTTTGTGTATTTTACATTGATGTGTACATAGTATTTTCATTTAGTTATCAAACTTAATATTGTTGTTTACATGGGTTTTTCATTATTTACTAGACTACATCATTTCTGACAATTCACTTATGGATTGCTCACACTCAAACATTATAATTTGGCATTGTATACTTGTGTTCTCACTTGTAAATAGGATACCATTTAACAGGAAATTTTGATTGGTATAAAGGTTACACTTTTGTGGTATGTATAAGTAGAGCTAAGTTAGATTTCTTCCATCTTCTAGATATATCATTTTCTAAAATTAAATGTTTTGTCGATAAGTTATGTCTTATCTAAATTAACTACCAGTAAGACGTTAATTTTAGTCGTTATATATTTACAATGAGACTGCATCTATAGCATACTTTAAAGAGGTAGTCTTTGGGCGTATAAATGGTGCCGTTTTAAGAATTAGATGGGGAGAATTCAGATAAATAAGTCTCCATCCTCATAATATGTCATTAATGTCCTATAAATGTTTTTGTTGTTGGAGGCTAGCAAGATAATCACATTCGTTGGGAAAGGAATACCGAGGGTTTTTAATCCTTTCAGCATTTTGTCTTGTCGTGTTCTATATTTCTGGCAGGAAAATAGAATGTGATTTAAATCACCTACTGCTGTATCTGAACAGTCGCATATTGAAGTTTCTCTGAGCCGTATTCGATTTAAGTGGTTTGGGAAATTACCATGGTGGAAGCGACTTCTAATTATACTTGTGATGAACCGCCTGCTACCGTTCCATTTGTAATACCAAGGTTTCGCGGGGATATCTGGTTGTATACGGCCGTAGTGTGTACCTTTTAGTTGTTAAGAGCTACTCCATTCCGTTTGCCA
The DNA here is from genome assembly GCA_031002005.1 of Vandiemenella viatica. Lineage (NCBI taxonomy): Eukaryota > Metazoa > Arthropoda > Insecta > Orthoptera > Morabidae > Vandiemenella > Vandiemenella viatica. The sequence continues at coordinate 27,106,613 of JARYHS010008075.1, forward strand.
TAGTTCTTTTGTTCGCTGTTTGATGGTTTGGTAGAATTCTGAGGAGTGAAGTTTTAAGTCTTCTTCATGTCCCGCCACTATAGCTTCCTTCGCCATCTTGTCGACGTATTCGTTGAATTTGATTCCCTTGTGGGATGGAACCCACAAGAACCTTGTGGTGATGCCCTTTATGTTGTTGATGTATATTTCGTGAAGGATGTCTGCTATTATGCTTGCCATCCTTGTGTTCCAACTGGGCTTTTCAATGCTTTTGATTACGCTCAGGGAATCGGTGATGATTATTACTTTGATTTGGTCACGGTTGCCACTAAATTACAATGCCTCTAATGTCACTTTTGCTTCTGCAAGAAAAATTGACGTTTGCTCCGGTAACGAGTATAGTGCATGATATTGTGTTGAGGTTTTCGTTTACATCCGTGTTCGCCGATTTAACTAGGAGATGGATTTTGGTGTCGATTGTTCGTAGCTGGAATGGAGCTTGATAAATAGGATGTATTTCGAATTTCTCTATTTTGTCACTGATTTCTTCCCAATAGTTGTACGCTTTCGGTAATGGTATGTCATGTTGAGCCGCTGGATCTTGATTTGCAAATTTTTCTACCGCTTGTTTTAATGTTTCCATCCGTTCCCTCAGTGGATGCGTTTTGAGGTTTAGTTTGTCTACTAGGAACTTTTCGGATAGCTGACTTCTTCTTATATGTCGAGGCGTGTCCCCGGATTCTACTAGTAGTGCTTTCGTGGGTGTAGACCTCATGGCTCCTACACATGTTCTGAGGCAGCGGTATTGCAATTTGTCCAACTTCCATAGTGCGTCTTTCCGGCCGTTAACGTAAAAGAAGCAGCCACAGTCTACTAGCTATCTGATTAATACTCTGTATAAGAGTAGGAGGGTTTTAGGATGGGATCCCCACCACGTTCCCGCTACTGCCCTTAAGATGTTGAGTCTTTTATCAGATTTGGCTATCGCTTGTTGTATGTGCTCTCTCCAGGTAAGACGATTATCGAGTATCATTCCTAGGAATTTACATTGATTTTTCACTGGGAAGCTGTATGGTCCTAGCGACACGTTGTCATTGATGATGGTTTTTCGTTTGGAGAATATTACTACTGTTGACGTATCAGCAGATATCCATCCCATTGTTAAATAACCAGGTACTGAATTCCTCCAATGCCTCATTCAACATATTCTCTCCCATATTGAGCTCGTGCTTGTGTCTTTACCCAATGTTTCACAGTACTCAATCCAACTTAATCGTTTTTGTTTCTTTAACGTAAGTTTGGTCCATGCACTAATTTTTTTGTATTCTATGTAATGCGTTAGTGTTGGTTCTCTCCGGTATTTATGTAAAGCTAGACGTCTTTTTGCAACTGCTCTTGAGCATTTAGAGTTCCACCAAACTGTTGTGGTCTTGCCTGGATGAATTCGTTGTTTTCTTGGAGGTATTGATTTGTTTGCTACTACTGTTATTGCTGCCACTAGTTGCTTATATGCTTCTATCCCCGTTACTTTTGCTGGGATTTTGTAGATTTCCTCTTCCAAACATCGCTTGAATGATGTCCAGTCAGCTTATTTTATGTTCCAGCATTTTGTAGGATGTTTTCATAGTCAGGTGGGCATCCAATTGAAAGTTGAATTTGGAAATGGCCCGATCCCAAAGTGTCGTTTAGTACCTGCCATGTGGCAATGGTTGCAATGCTTGGCGAACAGAGTGTGAGGTCAACGACGGATGGTTTACCGCCTACTCTGCGAATCAGCGTGGGGGTTCCGTCGTTCATAATGACGAGGTTCTCGCCTTCTACCATGCCCATTACTGATGTACCATATGTATCATCGTGATGGCAGACCCAGCTCCGGCTGTGTGGGTTGAAATCACCTGCTATTAAATATGGTGGTTGTATCTGTTTGAAAAGTTTTGACCAATCAGCCTGTTCGATTTTTGTTCGAGGGGTGCAGTATATTGATACCGCAGTGAATGAAAATTCTTTGAGTCAAATTCGTATTGATACAGCTTGGAAAGGAAGATTATTGTTGTTTAGGTGTTGAGGCTCATGCGAAATGTGTTGGTTAATTAAGATAGCTACCCCTCCTTTTCCATCAGTTCGGTCATTTCAATATACCTGGTAGTTTTTAAATCTAATTTCTTTGTGGGAGTGTACCCATGTTTCCGATAATAAGGCTATATCTATTTGTCTGTTTTGTAGTTCTGAACCCAAACTTTCTTTGTTTTAAAACACTGATCTGCCATTCCACTGGAGTATTTTTAGTTGCGGGTCATGTGTGGAGGACGAGTGAAAACTTTGTTTGTTATCTGGGTCCATTATGTGGTCGTTGTGATGATCGCCTCTAGTAGCGTTCTTACATGTGATGGATCAATTGTATTGTTGTATCTTGTCTGCTCAATTATGGTTATTACTAACGCCATCAATTTTTCCACTAGTGGTATTATTTATTTATTACAGTGTTTCTCAAACTGGGATACGTGAACCCCTAAAGGGTTCGCTAGTTGATCGTAGGGTATTCGCGACAAAATTTACGTAATGGCGGACTGGCTATCTCAAGTGTATAACGAGCACAATGGTGAATATCGCTCATTGTTGCTAGTAGTGGAGATAAAGAAAGAAAAAGGTAGCAGTTTTTTGTCAAGGGAGTTCACCACTGCCTTGGGAAATTATATAGGGGTATGTGGAGCTAAAAGTTTGCTTTAGGACTGATCAGCCATAGAGCCAGCCTCAATACAATTTCTTGGAATAGCATTATTAATGCAGGTAAAATCACAAATTACACAATTTTTTTAAAGTACTCCTAAGATCAGATTAGTTTTAGAATAGCAAACATTATACATGGGTAACATATATTGCCTCATTGCCAAACTATTTTCCAATGGACTCCCGAGAAATTCAGATAAGAATGTTTCCACTTTTGTTATAGTTATGAAAATTCTGGATAGCGAGAAGATCATTTTGTAGTATACGGTTTCTCAGAGGTTGATCATACATCAGTTTGTACTGCATTATGCAATATTTCGATCGGGAAAACAAGGCGCGATTAATTTTGCCAAGTATTTGATCTGCGCAGTCACGTAGACGGCTTTCTTGGATTCCTGTCTGATTTAAATTGCCGTACTGAGAGCGCCTTCTATTACATAACGTCTATTATGTTCCAATTGTTGATCCACAGCTTCGTAGGGATAAGTGAATAAACACGGTCTTTCTGATGTAACAACTTACTCCATTTATTTTAGGTGCTTCCCCTTTGGACTCTAATTAATATTTTGAATGAATGCAGAATAGGAGGGAAGAGTTGTAGATCTATTCTCTGTCTGCATTTAATGGTTTACACCGTTGACGTGTTTACATACACGATACGTTTGATCCCTCTGCAAAAGGGGAGCCATAATAAACTTGTTTAATGTCTTATCTTGGTTCTCCAGGTGGAGCCGCGTCGATTGGCAGTCCTCTGGAGGAAGGCACAGCACGATGGCGGAAACGTTAGGTTTTAACAACTCGACGCGGCTCCACCCGAGAACCAAGATAATACTTACGACGACCGCGGAAGTCTACGCAATTATTTGATTAACGTCCTTTGTATTCTTATGATTTAATTCGTGAAGGGAATCTAGTATAAGCAACGCCATCCTTTTGTTACCACTATGCCTATAATTACACTCACGGAATCATAGTGAATTACCACTTTCTTTTCTCCCCTGATCCTGCTGTTCTTCACCACTTCTAATATCACTAATGAAGGGTGGAGGAAAAAGAGAGAGAAGAGATGACAGACCACTATAATCCCCTCCCCCTCTGTAAACTTCTGGATCCTGCAGCACATGCCTGGTGGCCATCGTGCAATGTGCATTGTGTTTACTGCTTTGAATATACGAGGGCAGATCGGAAGGTAACGAAAATTAAATTTTTTTCTCCCCTGGTATTGCAGCTGGAATGTTAAAATTTCACGGCGATATACACAGACGGAAAAAAAAATCCCAACACCAAGAAAGACTTGTGTTAGATAAACGAAATTTGGTAGGCGTGTTTATACATCTGAAAGATGACATCGATTCAAATTTCGCGCTTCGCGCATAAGTGTGGCGCTAGTAGCGCTACTCAGAGCTTGCAAATCAGGTTTGCTTTAAATACGCGCTGTAAAGTTTGTGAACGTTATTTACCGCTGAGATTTGACATAGTGAGTTGATGTTAGCCAAGAATGCCTTTAAGAAGACGAAGAAGCCATTATCAACAGCTCACCGAGTTTGAACGAGGTCGTGTAATAGGGCTACGAGAAGGTGGATTTTCTTTTCGCGATATTGCAGAAAGACTTGGCCGGAATGTATCCACTGTGCATGATTGTTGGGTGCAGTGGTCAAGGGATGGTACTGCCTCAAGAAGACCGGGTTCCGGGAGGCCACGTGGCACTACTGAGAGGGAAGACCGCCGTATTCGGCGTACAGCTGTGGCGCATCGTACTGCGTCTGCGGCAGAAATTCGAGCTGCAGTTGGTACCACAGTGACACAACGAACTGTTAGAAATCGGTTACTTCAAGGACAGCTCCGAGCCAGGCGCCCTGTAGCGTGCATTCCACTGACTACAAGCCATCGCCGTTTGCGACTCCAGTGGTGTCAAGCCAGAGCTCATTGGAGGACGGAGTGGAGATCTGTTGTGTTTTCTGATGAAAGCAGGTTCTGCCTTGGTGCCAGTGATGGCCGAGTGTTGGTCAGAAGGAGGCCAGGGGAACGCCTGCAACCAAACTGTCTGCGGCCTAGACACACTGGACCTACACCTGGAGTCATGGTCTGGGGAGCAATTTCCTATGACAGCAGGAGCACTCTTGTGGTTATACCAAACACACTGACTGCAAATTTGTACGTCAGTCTGGTAATTCAACCTGTAGTGCTGCCATTCATGAACAGCATTCAAGGGGGAGTTTTTCAACAGGATAACGCTCGCCCTCATACCGCTGTTGTCTCGCAACGTGCTCTACAGAGTGTCGACATGTTACCTTGGCCTGCGAGATCACCAGATCTGTCTCCAATTGAACACGTATGGGATATCATTGGACGACAACTCCAGCATCATCCACAGCCAGCACTGACCGTCCCAGTATTGACAGCACAAGTACAACAAGCATGGAACTCCATACCACAAAGTGACATTCGAAACCTGTATGACACAATGCATTCACGTTTGCAGGCTTGCATTCAAAATTCTGGAGGTTACACCGGCTATTAATTTAACAGTATTTCACATTTGAAATGCATTTTCTTGAGCTTAAATTAACCTGTGATCTTGAAAATTTAATCAATTAAACATGTTAACTTGACAAATGCATTGTCCAAATTTCATTACTCTACTATAATTTTTTCTTGGTGTTGGGATTTTTTTTTCCGTCTGTGTAGTTTGACGTTTGCGCTATAGAGGGTATTTTGTTTTCATGTGCAGCTTTAGCGACAAAAGCGTGAACTATGAAACAAACATGGCGCGCATGTTACTGTCATCCGCGTGTGAAGAGCAGCGAAGTGTAGTTCGATATTTGTGGGCCAAAGGGCATTCACCGAGTAATTTTCACAGAGACTTGCGTGGCGTGTATGGGGACGATTGTCTGGACCGTAACAATATCTCCAGGTGGTGTGCTTTCTTTCAAGAGGGCCGCGTGAACCTTAGTTATTCGCCACGTTCCGGACGGCCGCTAAAAGTTTCAACTCCGCAGAATGTCCGCGCCATTGAGGCAGCAGTCTTGAAGGACCGGCGTGTGCACCTGCGAACCATATCGCAGACGTTAAACATTTCCTATGGTGCAGTGTACGGCATTGTTCATGACACGTTGAGATTCCGTAAAGTTAGTGTTCGCTGGGTGCCTAAGAACCTGACAGGCAACCAGAAGTGCCAGCGAATGATGACAAACTTGGATCACTTAACGCGTTACTCCGCAGAAGGGAACGACTTTCTGAAATCGTCACCGGAGATGAGTAGTGGGCGTACTACTACACGCCCGAAACCAAGCAGGCCTCTATGGAGTGGAAACATGCTGGTTCCCCAGTACGAAAAAAATTCAAAGTGACTCAATCGGCTAAGAAAGTGACTGTGACAGTGTTCTGGGACATATTTGGCGTGTTATTGGTAGACTTTGCTGAACACGGAACCACTGTGAATGCTGCAGCCTACATGAAAACGTTGGTTAGGTTGTGTCCTGCCCTTCGTGACAAACGCCGCAACATTAATGCTAATGGTGTCAAACTTCTTCATGACAATGTACGTCCCAACGTTGCTGCTCCAGTTCGTGAGAAACTAGCCACTATTGGGTGGTAGATGCTCCAGCATGCACCATACAATCCGGACCTGGCACCGCCTCACTTTCATCTGTTTGATCCCATGAAGAAATTGCTGGCCGACCAACATTTTACAACAGATGCGGAAGTGAAATCAACAGTCCGCAGATGGCTACACTCTACGAACAGGGCATATTGAAGCTGGTACCACGATGGGAGAAATGTGTTGAGAAAATTGGTGAGTATGTAGGAAAGTAGGTCAAAGATGTAAGTTGTGATTTGTTTGGAAAAAATTATTGTGCGTTACTTTCCGATTTGCCCTCCTAAATATTTTTTAAAGTTTTGTTATAATGCAGTTGCAAATATTGATCAGATAGGAAACAACCTGAAATATCATTTGATAGGTAAGTCACACTGAAATTACTGCTCTTGAAGTGTTTTATACAGTGCAGTTGGCAAGAGTAAGACCTGTCGTTATAGATTTACAGTGACTGTTTAAAAAGTTTATTCATAGCTCTCAATAGGCGTACGTTGTTCTCAAATATTTCTTGGTGTAGTTTAGACAAGCAGCATATCTTACTTTTTTACATTTTGCACATAATAGGTAACAGGGTTGAATTTAGGCATAAGCTATCTGGGATGTAGCCAAGGGCTCCAACCACATGCAAAAAAAAATGGTCACCTATATGCATAGAAAGTACCCTACTTCTGAAACGATTTTAGCACCGAAAGTCCTGAAACGCGAAAACCGAAAACTACGTTCACGCATGCGCAGTTTAATCCTCTGAAGTAGGGGTGTAATATAAAATAACATTTCAGTGTACCTATACGGAAAGTAACAACTTTTCGGCTCAACGATAAGGACTTATAACCCTTATAACATAAGGTTAGAGTGTACTGTGATCGGGGCGTACGAATGTAAACTGAAGTCACTGTCGTACACTTGCAATACGAACGAAAACTCACTACCATTCAAGTTTAGGTAAGATAAATTCATTTTGTAGATGATGTAATCAGCAAGTAGCGATGGGAAGTACTAGTTTTAATTTTTTTTTAAAGTATTTATAAAAAAATTACATCTATACTAATATTATACTTGCGAAAGTAACTGAATCTGTCTTTATGTATGTTTGTTACATTTTCAGGGCTAAATTGCAAAACCGATTATGATGAAATTTGAAACGCAGATACTATTTGATATTAGGAGGACTTAGGATACTTTATTCTCTAAAAATAATATGTTTTCTAATGAAATTTTTAAAACTAAATGAACGGTGACAGACAGACGCATTGCCTCCGTTGGTTTCAGCTTGCAGGAGACCGGACTTCTGGAACATTGGTTATAGCGCTTGCTTTAATAATTTCTAGATCACGTCTGTGGTTCGAATTCCGTAGGGAGCAGAAATTTTTAGGAGTTGAGTTTGATTATATGAGCCACGCCTGTACTTTCCGTTATATGGATTCCATGGTACACTGTAGGTGCAGCCACAACAGACGCAAATCGAAACTCTGTCATGTAGGAGAAAAAAACTATCCTTTGGGATCCAAAAGTACAATAAGCGTATAATTTTTTATGCTACATCTATCGCTCGGCTTTTTTTTTTTTTTTTTTTTCTCTCGTAGTCAGTTAGTGTAAGATCTACAATAATAACATTATAAATGCGAAAGTAATTCTTTCTCTCTCTCTGTCTGTTACATTTTGACGACTAAATGGCTCTACCGATAATGTTGAAAATTTGACAAGGAATTACTGTGTTCATTAGGATAGACAGAGGATAAATAACGTTTTTTTGTCACTAAATTTTAAAACTAACTAAATGTTGCCAAACACATGGCTGGTATTTGTAAGTCTGTAACAATATATCTGTCGCCCAGGCTATGCTTCTCTGGCAGTCTGTTAGTGTATGAGCTGTTTACAAATCTCTTTTACAGACTAAACATATTATACAGGGTGGTCAGAAATTCACTCATCGGCGGGTAAGGGCAGTGTTTGGGACGTTGCACTAACGAAATAAATACAAAAAAATCTAGTAAAAGTCGTACCGTTTTTGAGTTATTCGCAGCTAAAGTTGGCCAATAAGAGCACTGCGCGGGCGAATTCAAACAGCCTTCCACCGGCGGTGTTGCCAAGCGCACTCGAGGCATGCGAGCGCCACAGAAAACGAAAATAAAAATTCTCTGCGGAAGGGGGGATCGAACCCGCAACTTTCAGATTGAGAGTTTGCCGTCTTACCGACTACGCTGCCAAGGCACTAGAATTTCCTTGTTTTTAGAAGCCACTAGGACGAGAAGTCGGTGGTGGGGCTAAAGGACCATGCCAGAAGAAGTCTCGCAGTCGAACGCAACTTACTGATAAAGACACTGTCATCATGCAACGTCATCAATTTTCATTTGAAGAGTACGCCGATATGCATTTGGCGTATGGCGCTGCTGGACAAAACAGGGCCGAAGCAGTTAAGATTTACACGACTCGAATTCCTAACCGTGTGATTCCATCGGCCAACACTTTTGTGTTGGTTGACATAAGGTTGAGGGAGACGGGAAGTATGGTTGTCCACAGGCCCGACGCCGGACGAAATCGGTTCAGGCGGAGTGTAGGATTTGACGACAATGTCCTGGAAATGATTGCTGATAATCCGAGGACAAGCTCTAGGGTCATTGCCAACGCATTGCAGATACGTCCAGTCGAAGTGATCCCTCAAATTCTCCGTTTAAACGCAGCCTTTCAATAGGGTATTTTTTGTTGTTTTTTAATTACCAGGCCTCACATGCCACTGTTTTGGACGTTATTCACGACGAAGGGTTACATCCCTTTCACTTTCAAAAGGTTCAAGATTTGGAGGAAGACGATTTTCCACTTCGAGTTCAGTTTTCACAGTGGTACCTGCTGCAATGTAACGATTATCCAAACTTTGAAAGGAAGGTGCTGTGGACGGATGAGGCGTGCTATACCAGGGAGAAGTGTTTTAATAGCCGAAACAGCCATATCTGGGATGTTGAAAATCCGCATGCAATTTTTGTCAAGTCATACCAACACAAATTTAGTGTTAACATTTGGGCGGGTATTTTGGGCGAGTTTATACTAGGCCCTGTTCTACTTCCGCAACGTTTAATTGGCGCTTCTTATTTAGCATTTCATGAAAACGTCCTTCTGTTGTACTTAGAAGACGTTCCTTTGTCAATTCGTAATGACATGTGGTTTCAACATGACGGCGCGCCGCCGCATTTTGCAGTACCGGTACGTCAACACTTAGGTGCATTGTATCCTAACAGGTGGATTGGTCGAGTAGGCCCAATTCACCTGCCAGCTCGGTCACCAGACAACAACCCATTGGATTTTTATCTCTGGGGAGCTGTCAAGGCCATTGATTATGAGACTGAAGTAGATACAGAGGAAGAACTTTTGGCTAGAATAGCTAATTCTTGCTTTTGGTGAAATTATAGAAAGTTACAATTTTGGAAGACTCGCAAATTCAGTAACTCAGCGTTGTCGTGCCGGCATTGCAGTTCAGGGAGGACATTTTGAGCAGTTGCTGTAAAATGTAAGGACCCGTATTTTTTTGTTATTATTGTTTATAGGGATACATTTTTACTACGGTTACTGTTGCGGGTTGACGTTTATTGTAAGTAAATCCCTGTTGGCTTTCAATGTTGCGACTGATAACGTCAAGTTGGGAATGAAACTACTGTACAGTAATTTTGTTTTGTATCAGTGACAAAAGGGCTTTCAATGAGTAACAGCTTGTTTACCTTTTGCGGCTTGCCGCGCGTTAGCGAGTTGATACACGTTACCAAAATGTACAACTTGTTTGAATAAGAACAGACTTTTTGCAGCAGAGAAAGTTACGTTACAAACGATAGAATGGGTTTAATGTTCTTTTTTCCAATAGTTTATTGTTTTTTGTTGCAAAATAGTAGCAAGGATATTCGCGTTAATCAATAAAAATGTTGTGATGGAAATCTAGTGAAATACGATTACATGGAATAAAAGAAGCAGCTTTGCAACGAATAAATTAAGTTTACAGATTTTTTTTTTTTTTTTGTGCCAGTAACTAAACGATTTTTGTACAAAACTTGAAGATTAATCTATCAAGAAGATCAACTAATTAAAAAACAATTCCCATAAAAAAAGAATCCTCTAGCCCCACCACCGACTTCGAGAAAAATGTCGCGGATTACCGATCAATTCCCATTACGAACAAACAGTCCGCCCTAGTAGCTTCTAAAAAGAAAGAAATTCTAGTGCCTTGGCAGCGTAGTCGGTAAGACGGCAAACTCTCAACCTGAAAGTTGCGGGTTCGATTCCCCCTTTCCGAAGAGAATTTTTCTTTTCGTTTTCTGTGGCGGTCGCATGCCTCGAGTACGCTTGGCAACACCGCCGGTGGAAGGCTGTTTGAATTCGCCCGCGCAGCGCTCTTATTGGACAACTTTAGCTGCGAATAACTCAAAAACGGTACGACTTTTACTAGATTTTTTTTGTATTTATTTCGTTAGTGCAACGTCCCGAACACTGCCCTTACCCGCCGATGAGTGAATTTCTGACCACCCTGTATAGTACTGATTTTGATTTTCGCTGCACCAGTCTATTCTATTGTGTCTACCTAAAACTTTCTGGCATCAGTATATTTAGTCTTCTTTTTTTACATTCCTTGCCGAGCATGAGCAGCTAAAGTTATTAGAAACACTGAATCTGATGCTCATGCAAAAGAAAGAAGACAAGATCAAGCTGAAAGCCCCACTTAGTGTTTCACTATTTTTTTATATACATGTTGCAAATTAATTCTCTGTTTCAGACAGGTTCGATGGTAGAATGGTATGATTATGTCTTCTTCGCCATATCCTGAATCCATGTTTTTTGGGACATCTGTTGCGTAAATGACGTCTGACTATCGTACAATACAATAAATTGATTTTCCGTTGTTACAAATATAAGATACTGGCTCTGTGGGATGTGGAAAGTTCTCAATTTATAGATAAACAATGGCATAACAAAATAAATACATACACCAGAAGATGTACAGACATAGTATAAATGGCACATTAATTATGTCAACTACATTTACACAAACTACTAGCAGTTTATTTTGTAGGTACCTTAGTAATAAATTCTTGGACAGAGTAGAAAGAGTTTTCAGTTAAATATTCTTTAAATGTTTTCCTGAATTTATTCTTATCATCTGCTAGACATTTAATATGTGTTGCAAGCTTATAGAATATATGTATCCGTGAAAATCGGACCCTTTACGGAACAGATGACAATGACTTGTGTTAAGTTTTTATTGCTAATTCGTACAGCCCAACGTACAGGAAACAACTACTGCTAAACAGTACACGCTACAGCATGTCGGTACAAAGTTTTTATAACAACAAAGATATAGCATACACACATATATATCGAACTCATTCAATATATTTTGACCAACTTAACACCCCCACTTCAAAACATTTGAATGATTTCCTTAAATAATATCTAAACCTAGACAAGTCATAATGTTTCTCTTTTCCCAATCCTTTAGTCATGATATCTGCAGGCATATCAGCAGTTTGTAAATAGAGAGGTTTTACAATTTTATTTGACACAACTTTTCTTATAAAATGATGTCGAACATCAATGTGGTTTGACCTCTTGTGATTTGACGGGTCAACAGACAATTTCAGGGCACTCTGACTGTCATTAAACAATGTTATACACTTATTATAGCCTACGAGTTCATCTAACAAATTCTTTAAATAAATGGCCTCTCGACAAGCTTAGGAAAGAGCCATATACTCTGCTTCTGTGCTAGACAGAGCAACAGTCTTTTGTTTAGCCAAGACACTACAGAGCCACCCAACTTAAAAATAAAACCAGTATATGACTTCCTTGCCCAATCTGCATCTACATAACCACATAATTCTAAACCTCCTTTTTTAAACTTTAAAACATAATTCTTAGTCTCTTTCACATATCTCAAAATTCGCTTAGCACATTTCCAATGTTTTTCAGTATGAGAAGTATTGAACTGGCTTAAGTAGCTTACACAGAAAGAGATATCAGGTCTTGTTAGTACTGATAAATACATTAAACTTCCTATTAGGGCCTGATAAAGTACATCATCAGTTTTAGTTTCCTCTTCACTTAGATAATCAAGTTTAGTTTCAACAGGAGTCTTTGCAGTTTTACAGTCTGTCATATTGAACCTTTTCAATAATTGATCAATATAGTTCTCTTGACTTACAGCTAGCACTTCATTAGCCTTATCATATTTGATTTCCATTCCCAAACAATTTTTAGCCTTTCCTAAATCCTTCACTCTGAACTCAACCTATTTTTTAAAAATTCAGTCTCACTTGAGTCATGGGAAAAAATTAAAAAATCATCAACGTACAATGCTATCATAGTAACTAAACCTTCATCTTTATGTTTTATGAACAAACAAGGTTCCAAATCAGATTTTTTGTAACATCATTTACCCTTTGATTCCACTCCCTGGATGATTGCTTTAAACCATACATAAACCTTTTTTAACTTTAAAACTTCACTTTTATCACTACAAAGATTTAAACCTTCAGGTTGTTTTAGGAAAATATCCTCTTTAAGAATACCATTTAAAAAAGCAGTCTTAACATCAAGATGGGAAATGTTCAAATCTAGTTCAACCGACAAAGCCATTAAAAGTCTAAGTGTTGAATGTCTTACCACAGGAGAAAAAGTTTCACCATAATCAACTCCAGGTTTCTGAGTGAATCCTCTTGCTACTAACCTGGCACGATGTTGCACTTTACCTTCACTGTTGACTTTTTTCTTGAATACCCACTTACACTGCACAGCACTTGCACCTTCTGGAAGATTTACCACTTCCCAAGCATCGTTGTCTTCAAAAGCTTGTATCTCTTCTTCCATGGCTTGTTTCCATTTTTCTGCATCAGGTCCATCAAGGGCCTCCTGCACGGTTGTCAGGTTCTCGAGTTGATCCAAAGTTCCAGCCAAAAAACAAGTATCATAATCATCAAATCTTCTATTTGGTTTGGGCTGCATTTGTGATCTTCTAATATTCTTTACTTCATCTTCTTGCGTACCACATTTTTTATCATCATCAGTTTCTTTCTCTGATGTAACTACTTCTTTTGAGACATCATGTAAGTCCTCTCTTAATGCGGTATCAGACTTCTTGTTTTCTTCATCATCCCCCACTGAAGTGATGATTTCTTCATGATTCTTTAGTTCAGTTTCTGCATCATTAATATTTTCCATTATTGTCACATCTCGGCTTATCACTACATCATTCATTTCAGGATCATAAAATCTATAGCCTTTTTTATTCCATTTCTTTCTCTTAACTTTGGGAATATGTACCATGACCTTATTTAGTTTGTACACACCATCAGTAAGATCTGCAGTTGACACCAGTTTATTATGCCTGTTATAAATATTGTATTTATCCCTACTAAATTCAACAGAATTTCCATGTTCAATCAACTTACTCACAGAGAGCAAATTTGTAGTTAGTTCTGGAGCACACAACATTTTTTACAGTAATATCAAAAGCGTCTTTTCCAACTACAGTTGCTAAATTAACTTCTCCAGAGCACAACACTGGAATTTTTGTCTCATTCACAGCCATTAGTTTATGCACTTTAACATTATTTACTTTGTTTCTTATACAGTCTTCATTTGCTGTGAGATGCACACTAGCCCCTGAATCAACATACCAATCACTTTTGTTAAAAGAGCTACTCATAAACACTGCACTGAAAACGTTTGAAGTTTTTCTTTGTCTTGTATCACTGCTGAAAACGTTTGAAGTTTTTCTTTGTCTTGTATCACTGTTGAAAACGTTTGAAGTTTTTCTTTGTCTTGTATCACTGTCACTGTTATGACACTCTCTTTTAAAATGTCCCGATTTCCTGCAATTATAGCAGACAACGTCCTTCTTATTTTGATTTCCCACTACATTTCGGTGAGAAAACTTCGGCTTACCTTGCCAACTCTTAACCTTAAAAGCACTACTGGCACTAGTAACATCTTCTTCCATATCTAGAAGCTTACTTTTTATTGCGTCCGTTGTGATTTGAATTCCTGAATGCTCAATTGCCATTATCATAGGAGAATATTTTTCCGGCAATCCTGCTAACAATAAGGAACCAATCCACTCATCACTAATACCAATACCAGTTCCACGTAATTTCTGACCATTATCTACTACCTGGTTCACATAGCTTGTCATCGAATCACAATTTTCTAGACGTATTGATATCAGTGTTCTCAATAAATTAATTCTTCTTGCAAAACCAGAATCGTTGATCAATGACTTCAGCTTCTGCCACAAGTCCACTGTTGTTTTTGCTTCTTTTACATGCACATACAAAGATGGATCAATCGTTAGAATTATCTTCGCTTTGGCCTTAGAATCTTCCGCTGTAACTACTTCTGAAATACATTCCGCTAATCCTTCGAGAATAAGCACATTTTCGATAGCGAATGCCCAATCTCCGTAGTTCTCGCGACCTTTCAGCTTCGGTACACTTACTAGATAATTCGTCGCCATATTTATGAACAACAACACACAAAGGACTTTAACGATACATCTGTTTTATTCAGCAATTCCTGCACTGGGTACCTGGGTCCATAACCTGTTAAGTTTTTATTGCTGATTCGTACAGCCCAACGTACAGGAAACAACTACTGCTAAACAGTACACGCTACAGCATGTCGGTACAAAGATTTTACAACAACAAAGATATAGTATACACATATATATCGAAATCATTCAATATATTTTGACCAACTTAACAACTTGTAATCTTTGTAAAGATCATTTTCACTTCTAGTGCCATAATTGTTTATTTTACTATTTGTTTCAAGCAAAGTTTAATTTGTGACTACAAAGGACATTAATGAGTATATATACTCAGCCACCAATTGTAGTATAACAGGCTACCATAATAATTACCCGGTGAAATGGGTAACCAAGGAAACGTTTAGAAAAACAGATGGAAAAAGAGATCAATACTATACAAGCTTGGTGAAGGCCGTGTCGTGTTCGCTTTGGATTTTAAAGTTACTGTGAAAAACGAACCTGTACTTATTCAGAGGTTTAAGAATGTTATAATATTATAATAAAAAAGGGAATTAAGTCACATTATATTATTATTTATTTGGCGAAGCTGGATGATGGATGAGTTAAGGAAATAAGAACAACAAATAGAAATACGAGATCAACGATTAGAAATACGAGATGGCGACCGAGTGGACAAGCAGTAACGAATAAAATACAAATTATCACGACACACAAGAAACCAACCAAAGATCGTCGGTAAACATCGCAGACTGTGGACAGCATGGAGGAAGGAAATACATGGAGGAGAAATGACGTTCAATCGGTGACGCCGGGATCCTACTGCGCATGCGCGGCGGTTATAGCGGACCGAGCTCAAAACATTGCATTTTCACAGTGTGCTCCATGCAGTAAAAATTTGATTTTGTAATAGTTATAAGTTTTTTATAATGCCAGCTTGTGTTGCTTTCGGGTGCACAAATATGACAGATAGGAAAAAACCTCGAATATCATTTAATTTGTAAGTTGCATTCTAATTATTGTTATTGAAATGTTCAATAGTTTTCAGTCAGACTAGCTACTACCATTAAAGATTTATTCATAACTCTCAAATTGGTGACTTTGTTTTCAAATATTTGTTGGTGTAGTGCAGCCAATTGGCATACCTTACCATTTTGCACATCATAGACTTCCATTACTTTATACGAGTGTTGTAAAGTCTAATTTAAGTGGGTCATGTTTACATCGTGATTGAGTTGTGCATTCTTTCATTACGTTTGCAGTTTCTACTGAAGTGTGGGATGAAATTAATTGTGATAAATTGTGCTTTGCGAAATAGGAATCGTGATGAAGGAAACAATGTCGTTATATGAAATGTAGTTCGCGATGCAAAGTTAGGGGATTCTATCATTACCGTGGCGCCACAATCTGATGATTGATTCTTATCGAGCTCGACGAGACAAACTGAAAGTAAAGAATAAAGTTTTTTGATATCTCACTTAGTTCTCGAGATAACGTATCTCAAAATTGACATAATTAGGTTAAAATACGGCCTGGACCAGAAGAAAAATTTCGGTATATCCAAATTTGATGATGAATTCGTATGTAACTCGACGAGACAAATGGAAAATAAAGAATAAAGTTTTTGGATGTCTCGCTTAGTTCTCGAGATATTGTAACTCAAAAGTGAGGAGGTTAGGGTGAGATCCGACCTGGACCAGAAATTTTTTTCACAAAAACCACCATATCTACACGGTGGAAATGCACTATAGGTGTTTTATTTTCTTCCTAGTGATTGTTGGTAGGTTGAAATACGGCCTGGACCAGAAGAAAAAACACCAAAAGCAGAAGGAAATATATCTATGACTGTTTTTTAACATGCTTTATCTCGAAAACGAAGCAAGATATCAAAAAATTTTATTATTTATTTTCGATTTGTTTCGTCGAGTTCTACAAGAATTCATCATCAGATTTTGGCGCCACGGTAATGATATAACTGCCCAAAGTTATGAGTGTCTACAAAGTTTGTTTTTGTACCAAATTATGTCCTGTATGCTCCAAGCATCACTGTAATCACCAGGCTGTCGTAGTTTGATGCTTGATTATTATGTAGCTCGAAGAGACAAGTTGAAAATCAAGAGCAGCATTTTTTTATATCTCCCTTAGTTCTCGATATCGACTAACAAAAATTTGTTATAGGTATAGTGTGGTTATAATTCCTTGTGCTTTTGGTGACATTTTTATTCTGTTCTATGCCCCATTTCAATGTAAAAACAAGCGGCAGTAAAATAGGAAAACACACACTCTGCATGTGCAGCATGTAATTCATTGTGGTTAGGACGGAATTATTTTTTGGTCCAGGCCGCATCTCCACCTCACGTCCACAATTTGGAGACTATATCCCAAACAATAAGCGAGATATTGAAAAATGTTTACTCTTTATTTTCGATTTTTTTTCGTCATGTTACATTAGAATCCATTATCAAATTTGACTTTTGCGAAAGTTTTCTTCTGCATTTCATCCAAACACACCTCACCTTTGAGACGGTACATCACGATAACTAAGCGAAATACCGAAAATTTGTATTCTTCGTTATCTTTTCTTCTCGTTGTGTTATGTAAGAATCCATTATCAAATTTGATTATGGTAAATTTTTTTCTGAATTTTAACCAAGAACACCTCACCTTTGAGAAAGTATATCTCGAGAATTAAGCGAGATATCAAAAAAAGATTATTCTTCATTTTTTATTTGTTTCGTCGACTAACATAATAATCCATCATCAAATTGTGGCTCCACGGTTATGGTAGAGTTCCCTGGATATATTTGAGCATGTTCCCGGTGATTCTTGGGTAGGGTAATATGGCGTCCCCACCTCTCTCCACCCGGCGTCACTTCAGTGCGTGGTGAAGGTCCCTTGCGTCGCCTCCATATATTCCTTCCTCCATGGTGGACAGCTGTTTGCCGATCGAGGAGTACCTTTGACTGCGCCGAGTCGGCTGCTGTCTACGTCAACAAGCAGAGACCATGGAGGAAGGAATATTTGGTGACGACGTAAGGGACCTTCGCCACATACTGGAGTGAAACCGAGTGGAGACAAGTGGGGAGGGGAGGCCGCCATATTGCTTGACCAGAGAAACACGGAAATATGCACAAAAACCTCAAGGGAATCATAAGACAACCGTGGCACCGCAATTTGATGATGGATTATTATGTAACTCGACGAGACACATCAAAAATGAAGAATAACATTTTTTGATATCGTGCTTAGTTCTCGAAATATACTGTCTCAAAAGAGTGGAGTTTCTGGTTGAAATTCAGAAGAAACGTCTTCCCAAAGTCAAATTTGGTGATAGATTCTTATGTAACACGACGATACAAATCGAAAATAAAGAATACAATTTTTCGATATCTCGCTTAGTTCGCGAGATATACTGTCTCAAAAGTGAGGTTGTTAGGTTATGAGGGGATTCAACGATAACCGTGGAGCCGCAATTTGATGACGAATTCTTATGTAACTCGATGAGGGAAACTGAAAGTAAATAATAAAATTTTTGATATCTCGCTTAGTTCTCGAGATATTTTAATTTAATTTAATTGCAATGGAGCACAGGCTCCGCAGGCAATTTCCCTACACACCCATCTTCCCCCTATCCTGCACCTACCTACATTTGCCCTCTACAAATTTTATCTTTAAATTCTTTCAAAGTTTTCGGTAAATTATTCATCATTTCTCTTGGTAACTCATTCCAATCCCTGACACCCTTACCTAAAAAAAGAGAATCTTCCTACACTCTTGTGCCTGAAATCGAGTGGTCATATTTCTACAGTCCTTAAATTTTAGTTGATGTTCAAATAGGTTATATTTTCACATTCTATTTCAGTAATTGACAAGGAAGATTTCAAAATCTAGAAATATACTTGTAGACATATTTACAAACAGAAACAAGTCATATCTGAAATTTAAAAAAAAAAGCATAAGTCAATGTTTAGAGCTTTAAAAAAAATTAATACTTCATAAAACCTCATAGTTTCTGAGCTTACTTAGAAGATATTGTACTGGTAGTGGCCTACATAATTTTGATAGAAAAATCAGTACATTCAAAAATCAGAATCTAACAGCTAATAATAAATAAATTGTTTGTTCTCTTCTGGTATACACCGCATTTCAACCTGCCAACATTTCCATTAATATTGCCGCTACAAAACCAAACTATGTAGACACATCTAAACACAAGAAATGCATCGCAAACTACATTTCCGTCAACAAAGTTTATTTCATCACGTTTAGTAGTTCACACAGCACAAATTATCACGATTAATTTCATCGTGCAATTTCAGTGTAAACTTAAACGTGAGTAATGCATGCAGAATACCATATTCACTGTGTCGCGATGTAAACATGACCCGTTTAAATTAAATTTCCAACATTTGTCTACAATGAGGTTAGCTTTTCAGGTGCAAAATAGTAACATATGCTAATTGTCTACACTACACCAACAAAAATTTGAGAATAATATGATCCTATTGAGAGCAATGAATAAATTTATAGCGAATGGCACTAATGTTGCGGTTGCCTGTCAGATACTTCAAGAACGATAGTTACAATGTGACTTACTTATGAAACGCTATTCAAGGTTTTTTCCTATCTCGTCTGTTTGTGCAACCATATGCATCACAACTTGGCATTATAGAAAACTTTAGAATATTAGAAAATGAAATATTCTCAGCAGCTGACACAGTGCAAACAGCACAATGTTTTGGTACTCCTACGATATCCGCCGCGCAGGCACAGTTTTTTCACGAGGTTTCACGTATTTCGCGGTATCTCGTCTCCATATATTCCTTCTTCCATGGCAGAGACATCAACAAGCGACGCATGCCGTTAGAGTTATAAAGATAAGTATTTTTTTTATATATATTGAACTAAAGTGGTGCAGATTATCGTAGAGTACGAAACATTGGATGTGTGACAATTTATAGAGCATAATTTTGAAAGATTCCAGTACTTTCTTGACCTATATATCATTCATATAGTAAACTAGTAATATTTCCGATAGAGTAAATACAAAAGCGCAGTTTACTTCAGAATATTTCTAAGGTCTCTTAAAAATAACTGCCAGTATCTTGTGTAAATATAGTTCAAATAATTAATTTACCATGTATGCTATGACGGTACATCTCCTGGTGTATGTATTTAGTTTGTTATGTAATTGTTTATAGTATCATATATGTTACGACTGTACGTCTTGTAGTGTATGTATTATTTTGTTATTTTTTTTTTAATGTACCATATATCCTATGACTGTACATCTTCTGGTGTATGTATTATTTTGTAATGGAAGTGTTTAATGTACCATGTATACTATGACTGTACATCTAGTGGTGTACTTATTATTTTGTTATGCAACTGTTTATCTGTAAATTGACAGCTTTCCACATCCCACAGAGCCAGTCTCTTATGTTGGGATCAATGGAAAATGAATGTATTGTATTGTATTGTATTCCTAATGCAGATTAGATAAATGACAGATAATGAATTATCGTATATAAACTAAAAAGTCATTGCTTTTATTCGAGGTTAGTTTTGGCTTGCGTTAATTTCTGCAACTATTTGAATATGCACGAACCTGAATATCCTGGGGATGGGCAGTCATTGAGCCTTTCTCAGAATATAGTGCTAACCAGTGATGACGTTTCGGGAGATTTTTATGGGTTTCCCGAAAGCGCATCATCGCCGGTTACTCATGTTGACACACTAGTACCGAACAACGATAACCGACCGCAATCGGACGTAAACAATCAACTGTTGGCAGAAATCTATAAATTGCAGCAATTAGTATTAGGACTCTCCTCACAGTTCAAATCTGAGTTGAATGAACAAAAAAAATGGAATGGGGAATCAAGTGAAGAAAACGGAAACAGACATCCCTACATTAGCTACTACTCAAATAGATCCTATTACAGAAGTAGTAGGGCAAGAAACACCCACCACCTGCTTAGTTCAAAACTCTGATACACTAGGAGACAACCTAAGAGATATGGAAACTGAAGTTAATACCAGGCAACAGACATTACAATTACATGACTTGCAATTAGCAGAGGTACATGAAAAATGTAAAGAGGCACAAACTTTAAACTCTTGTGGTAATTTGAGTCAAATAACAATTACTGCTACTAATAAAGTAGAAATCATTAAATTCTGGGATAATGGCAATATACACCCGGTTACATTCATTAAGAGCTTTGAAGCCTATAGGACATTTCAAAATCAGAATGATACAGAAAAAAATATATTTTTTTATCAACAACTGAGAGGCAGAGCTCAGGTATGGGGAGAACGACAAATCCAGAAGTGCAAAACCTATGAAGAAATAAAAAATAATTTTTTGAATCATTTCTGGTCTCAGGAAAGGCAGTACAGTGAAAAGAGAGAACTTTGCAAGGAGAGACGATTTCAAGAAGGGCGAGACTTTTATTTAGACTTTTTTGCCGGGGAAGCAGCGAAGAAGGATTTCTTTACCAATCCACTCCCTGAAGAAGAAATAGTAAAGGACATTGTAAGTAGGATGCCCGATAGAATACAAGATATATTTACAACACAGAATATTAAGCCTATTGAAGAAGCTGAACAATTATTATGTAGACTTGACAATAGACATTATCATAAAACTTGTAAGGATACGAGTTATAATACCAATAGCTTTAGACAGCAAAGGAATTATGAAAAAATTATTCAAACTATAGTCATAACCAGAGAGGGTATACAAACAATCAGTATTTTAATAACCGCCAAAAACTGAATAATAACAGATATGACAAACAGGACCATTTAGAGAATAATAACCACTATTCTGATTCAAAGTTCAATCCCAATTCTGAACAATTTTTCCCCAACAGAGGTAGAGCAAATGTCAGAAATATAAACCGAAGGAAACGGAGTAGATTCCCAGAAAGACATTTTCAATATCACACGAATGGAGAAAGCAATGAGACCACACTTAATACGAGTAGCGATCAAGAAGGGAGTGAAGAAAACAAAAAAAAACACAAAAAATTAGAGAATGCCGAAGTTATGGTCCGGACGGAGGCAAAAGTACAAAATGGACCAAACTATGAACATAACCTAGTATCAGTTAACAGTATTTTTCACAATAACCCCAGAGATGCCTTATTGGAGGAGGAAGTAACAATTGAAGAAGCAGTATATGAGCAGGAACCTGAGCATTCTGTTGCATTTGATGAGCAGCCTAGCTATGAACATGAACCATTTGAAATTGCTGATCATACTTCAGTGCCAGAAGATACTGCTGTAGTAGTAATATCTAAGTCTGCAAGCATTGTTTGCAATATCACCGGAAAAGCACCAGAGGAATCAAAAGAAGAAATGAAGTATAATGTCACAGCATCATCTGATGATGAGACTGGTGTTACAGCTGTGGCACAAGAGCGTGCATACAAGTATATGCAAAAAAGGGAAGGTGGAGACGTTTCAGCAATGGATGTGGAAAAAAATCATTTGTCATATGCACAAATATTAGCACAAGGATTATGCGTTAAAACAATCCAGCCATCCAGCCAAACTTTATCTTTGGCAAAAACAGCAAGTAACGACCGATCACATTCCCCCCAACAAATTTCACGCTCTAATAGTAATTCGAGAGATTGGTCTGCCTCCCCTTCTCGTGAACGTTGTAGCATGGTTGGAGTTGAGGTATCTAAATCTGTTCCCTCCGATCAAAGAAACTTAATTATGAAGACTGAAATATCTGAAAAAAAATTAAGAGATCAAGAGAAAACAGCAGAATTGAAGAAGGAAGTAGATGTATCTGATCAAGAAATGACTAGACAATTTCACAGTCTCATTAACTCAGTGCAGCAGAAGTTTATGACAAAAAAGGAGAAAAGAAATATTTGCAGAAAGGAGGTAAGACGAAAGAGGAGGAAGTTGCATCTCCATGAAGAAGCAAAGAATGTGATTAGGAAGAAAGGAAGAGAGAACAGAGAATGTTGGAAAAAGGGAAAGAGGAAGAAGTGGCATCTCCATGAAGAAGTAAAGAATGTGATTAGGAAGAAAGGAAGAGAGAACGGAGAAAGTTGGAAAAAGCGAAAGAAGAAGAAGTTAAATTTGTGGGAAGAAGCAGAGTAATGTTAACAGGACGAAGGAAGAGAGAAAAGAAGAAAATTGGAAGAAACGACGGAAGAAGATGGTATTAACACCATGTCACAACTCTATTTTGGTAACAAGTTTTGAACACATGTTTAAAAAGAGTACAACGAGATAAAGATATTTAAGTCTCATATACAGTAATCGGTAGAGACCATGGGAATTCGTACACAGCATCCTATCTGAATGAGGAAAAGATTAGCAAATAACACACAGTTAAGTTGATATAGATGTATTCCATTCGCAATAAAAATAGAGACTTTGATAAACATGTTTTATGTTGACTCTTATCATGAGGAACTGCTATGAAAGTGTTTTGAAGCAAGGTCCACAGAAGTGGGGTAAATAAGTCACTTGTTTTGTGAAATATTGCTGTATAATGCATAAAACTTATGATGCTAAAGTATATTTTTATGGTCCAGGTACCTTCTTTCCTGTAAATGAAAAGTTCGTTCAGGAACTAATATGTGACTGGTTATATGGATTATACATGTGATTAATCAGTCTTTTATTTATTATTAATGTAAATATCTTGAAACAAAAATATGTAAAGGTCAAGAAAGTAATAACAAAGACGATAAAGTTAACATTTGTAAATACCGGTTAGCTATGTACTCCGATGAGACTGAGGTAACAGTTTAGCAAATTTTAAACACTAATAAATTGTTATATTAATACAAATATTTGTTTCACCATATTTTGTTTTCATGTTTTGTTCTGATAAGAGAAATGATACCCAAATGTTATTGTTACAGACGTTTCGTTGACATATAGTGCTGTCAGTGACACCAGAGTGGACTGATAACGGTGATGAACTCCCGTGACAGGACATGGACAGGAGTGTTCTATCGGCCTCAGTGTCATTGTAGAAAATTATACATGTATGGTGATTCAAAGCGAAGACATAAAGGTCCTCAGCAAGTTTACCAGAATATTTGTTACTACAAATATATATGGCAAATTTGAGGGGGGCTGTAGTATAACAGGCTACCATAATAATTACTCGGTGAAATGGGTAACCAAGGAAACGTTTAGAAAAACAGATGGAAAAAGAGATCATGACTAGAAAAGCTTGGTGAAGGCCGTGTCGTGTTCGCTTTGGATTTTAAAGTTACTGTGAAAAAAGAACCTGTACTTATTCAGAGGTTTAAGAATGTTATAATATTATAATAAAAAAGGAAATTAAGTCACATTATATTATTATTTATTTGGTGAAGCTGGATGATGGATGAGTTAAGGAAATAAGAACAACAAATAGAAATACGAGATCAACGATTAGAAATACGAGACAATGTTAAAATCACAAAGTTTTTGAAAGACATGAAGTTCCATTGTTAACCCCACACATAATTCTTATTACTCCTTTTGGCATCTGAACACTTTGACTCTATGAGTAGAATTGTTCCAGAATATTATTCCCTATGACATTAAAGAGTTAAAATAAGCAAAATAAACTAATTTTCTCATACAGAGAACACCTACAGCTGAAATTGTATGAATTTCAAATGTGGATACACCCAGTAGCTTTAGTAAGTCAGAAACATGCACCTTCCAAATTAAATTATGATTTATGCAAACCTACAAGTTTCACGCACACTACCTCTTGAATGGATAGTTCTTAAAATTTTATGCCTATATTTGGTGTTAATCTGTGTGATGAACTGAATTGCATGTACTGAATTTTATCAGACTTTAAACTCAAACCATTAGCTGTAAACCATTTATTAATAAGTTCAAAGACATAATTTGAAATATTTTCTGTAGATAAACCTGAAGTATTTTTAATATCTATGTTTGTGTCATCTGCAAAGTGGACAAATTTTGAGTTTTTAGATGCAACATAGGGTAGATCTTTTATATGTATTAAAAACAATACTTACCCCAATACAGAACCTGGAGGTACTCCACATCTGATAAATTCCCACTCAGAAAACAGTGGACCACTTTAGCAACCTTAAAATTCTCTATCGACATTTTCTGTTTAATATTCAGAATGTAATGACTAAACCATTTATTAACGACGATGCCATACATACAATATTTTTTATTTCTGTATCAGAATTATATGATCTAGACGGTCAATGCCTCAGATAAGTCACAAAAAATTCCTACAGGAATTTATTTATCATTCATTCCTTCTAAAATATTGTCAGTGAATGCAAATATCGCTTGTTCCGTTGAATGGCCCTTTTGAAAACCAAATTAAGATTTATTTAGAGTACCATTATTTTTAAAGTATTCACCAACTCTATTGTAAATTGATTTCTCAAATACTTTGGAGAAGACTGTTAGTAATGAAATAGAACAGTAATATGAAACAGATGACTTATTACCCTTTATAGAGTGGTTTAACTATAACACACTTAAGCCTTTCTGAAAAGGTACCCACAAGTAACGATATATTAAACAGATAGCTTAGTATATTCCTTAATTCTGTGGTGCATAGTTTAATTAATCTGCTGGAAATCCCATCATTTGCTCAAAAAGACATTATAACTTTTCTTATTTTTTCTGGAATGGCAAAATTTACAGACATAGCGCCAAATTTTTCTTAGAAGCCTATATTGACAAAATGTATATTGGTCGTTATTTTATCACCAACCGATAAAAGTTTATTAAATATATCAGCAATTGAAAAATTAGATTCTACTGAATTTTCTTCGACTTAAATGTTATTACTGGTTTGATTTTTTTAACTATTTCCTTATTTACAATGTCCCATATTGTCTTAATTTTTTTTCAGAATCATGAATTTTATGTTTGTAGTACATACTTTCAGATTCTTTAATAACCTTCTTTAGTATTTTGCAATACCGCTTGTAATTTGTTTTAACATTAGCAATCTGACTGTTCCTAGAGGCAATATATAACTTACAAATGCATGATATTCTAATGCCCACAGTTATCCATGGTTTTTGTTCTTTTAGAGAAGCACGACGCCTTTTCAGGGGAAAGCAATTTTCAAAGTAATTTGATACAATGTTATCAAAAATGTTGTATTTTTCATTCATACCTTGTGCACTGTAAAAATATTCTCTATTTGTGGTACTGAGGCATTTTCTAAAACAAGTAACTAATTCATCATTTTTACACGCTGAAGTTTAGAAGCATTACTCTTGGAGCTAGTAGCTATTTAAGCGTTGATAGATGAAGCTGAGCATCGTGATCAAAAAGTTCATTGATTAATGGCTTGATTGTATAACTGAATTTTGAGGTATCTAGGAAAATATTATCGACAGCTAAGTGACTAATACTCATTATTCTAGTTGGAAAATTAACTACCTCAGTTAAATTGAATAAACTGACTAATGATTCCAAAATGACTTTACAGGGTAACTTACTTTTAAGAAGTCTACACTAAAATCATCACACACGACTATGTTAGAAACTTTTCAGCTTAAAAATGTCATTAAGAGTTCAAATTATTTCAGAAAAATAGTAAAGTTTCCAGAAGGTGCTCTGTATACGGTTACTGTTATGAAAATTTTATTATTGCACAGGCTACAAAACGTTCATCATGACAATACTTGCTAATATTTATATCATCAAAACTATAACTTCTTCTAATATAAGTGACAACTCCTACTTTCTCCAAGTTTGTTGTACAGTAATGCGAAGCTAAATTAAAGTCAGTTACTCATGACATATATATTCCTTCATATATATTGTATAGTGTTCAAACAAGCATAAAAATTCAATTCTATTGATAGCATTTAATTAAATAATGTAATGTAGCAATTCGTCCACCTTCTTTGATAATCCTCTAATGTTCTGATGTAATAAATTAACCCCTACACAATTTTTAATTATGGTACTGTATTTGAAAAACTCATTATTGTTTACACTAATTTCTGTAAAAACTCTTTGCCCAATACTTGACCACAATCTAAAAAAGGAGCTGCCCTAACACCATTAACGACAGGAATATTTCATGAGAATTTGTGGCCCCATGTCCTGCTATCTGATCTGAAAGAGCCCCTTCCTTCTACCATTGTGGGGTAAGCCAAGCCTAGTGTAACCCAACATATAAATAGCATCTACAGGTACAGCGCCCACGCCAGAGCCGCTGTCAGATATAAGAAGCTGTTCCAGTTCCAGATTCAGTCTGCTCACAGCAGAGTTCATACGTGGCCGATCATGGCGTCTCAGGACCGACATCATACTGACCCGAGTGAGGTACAGTGCTTTTGCTATATTCTCCAGGTCATCTCAGATACTGTTACTATCATACTTGCCCAGACTATTTTCCGCTTCTCCCACTATTACTATATTATCCTGCTCTGTGAAATTCTTACAAAAAGATCCCATTCCTTCTACCACCTGAGCAAGACTAGCACTAGGTTTGAAGAAACGCATGGCCTGGAACTCTGATCCTAATTTTTCCTGCTCCAATGGGCCCACACCTATTCCATGACTACAAAGCAGCAAGATATCCTTTTTCCCTAATCCTTGCCTATCAGACAAGCACACTGAGCACACAGTGTAGATTTGAAACAGTTCCCACAGGCGGCTTGTATTCTACTGAAATACTAGAGTACTATTAAAATATTGAAATATATTACACAGTTTAGTTACACAGGAATTGTAGTAACCCAGTGCATGAGTTTATAGGTCATTAACGCATTGTCCACGGTTGGTCATCACGACAGAAAAACAGTGGAACTAAGTACAGAAACAATTAAGTACTGCTATTAATGCCAAAGTTGGTCCAAGTATTTAAAACCAGTCAGATTCTTCGTTACGTCACGTATAACTGGCAGTGGCGGTCATTTCTACTAGAACAAAGGATGCGGAGTAAGGAGCGAGGAGAGGCATGTTTCAAATAAGGCCTCATGCACTTCTAACGCCACTCAGCAGCAACACTTACAACGCCAAGACAGAAACAAATGCTTAGGAGAAACAAACTACGAGTGAGCTAAGAAAAGAAAGTGTAAGTACAGGACAATCAAATTCTTAAACAAATTATAAGAGGCTCTAGTTCATATGATACCTTGCAGACACTATAGTTGGATCTTAAGCTGCTACAAATCTGATTGCTAGAAAACATTACGAATTATTGTTGTGAAAAAAATGTTTTAAATCTGTCAATAAGCAACCACTACTGGCAGCGGGCCTCGTATGTGGCCGCAATCGATCATCTGTACATGTATTAGAGTTCATCCTGAAGTTCACTGCTCATTCATCACTCTGTGGCTCCCTCAAACGGTCGCACTGATCATCCTGGAGTGCGCACCGCCATGACTGCTACAGCCAGCGATGCTGACCTGTCGGCAGTTAAAGACGTGGCAGAGAGCGACGACATCATCATCGAGGGAAAACGTGAGCGAGACGGTTTCGTGCACCGCCTTGACTTGCGCGCAAATGTACGCCACGATGCAAAGCATTTCGGGGAAATGCAACGGAAGTACGATATTATTTGCTGGCCTGAAATACGACTGGTCCCTGGCAGTCAACAGCTACGAGTGCTATGGGGCACTGATGATCATGGGGGAGAGTGATGAAGAAGTCAGTCTCATCCACGATGATGCTGTGGCTAAAGAGCCCAAGCTCCATGCAGCCTTATCAACAATACCGTTGGACTTCACGCAGGATTTCTGCGCGTATAAACTCTTCCGCAAGTTGAATGGGAGACAGAAGTGGCTGCGCAGAAGGCAGCAAATTGCAGGGACCAAGGATTGGCAGGTTGCTGGTGCTGGAAGCAAGATTCTCGTAACTACAGAGAAGCACTTGTCTTCAAGGTCCCAGAGCCTCCAGCGCCAAACAGCTCAACCCGGGACGACGCAGCGGAAATCCACCAAGCGGCGGCGTCGCCCAGGCCCTCTCAATAAAAGGGGAAGACATCACCAACCACGGAGGAGGGTCCTGTACAACGCGTGATGGTGCCCTACGCAGGGAACTGGGGACGCCTGTATGTGCAGCTTCTGCACATACAGGCTACCTCTGTTCTGCTGGCCGGCTGATGGAGGCATCAATATCTTAGCCTCCTGCCCCTCAGACGAGGTGAAGATCGCCAGCCCGCTGAGTGAGATGGGTATCAGCTGCGTCATGGAGCAGACCAACCCACCGAGCCAGCCATCGCCTGTGGCTGTTGAATCGCTGCCGAGGGAGAGGGCTAGGAGGACAGCCAAGAAGAAGCCTTCTCCACCCCAGATTCTCCAAAATCAGGGACATCATGCATGCAACTGCACTCAACAACGCAGGTGTGTCAGATGTGGGGCTGACCAAAAAGTAGCCGGCTGTACCACAGCCAGAGAGGAAACAGTAGGCCGCAACTGCGGCAGAGGTCACGCGGCTTGCTTCTCTGGCTATGATTCCAAGAAGAAACTTCGGGCGAGTCGCCCGAAAGCCGCAGCGGCCTCCAAGCGTGCCCACCACGAAGACTGCTCTAGGCAGCTTCCCCACCATCACAGACCGGCAGCCAAGACTGCTTGCGAGCCGCCAAGACACAGGTGTTGGAGAGTTAGGGTTGACATTTTCTGTTCTCATCTGTGCATGTGCTGTTCCCGGAGGCGTTCTCTCAGCTGGAGTAAGAGTCGTCTGTATCTTCTCTGATCCCTTGGGTCTCTGTATCTTTGCGAAAACTTCCTAGTCCTATTTCTCCTGCCTCATAGCTAGGCGAGTTCGGGAGGCAGTTCTTCGCGTGTTGTAGCGGCGAAATGGTTATAACCGTGGCTCTCTTCTCTGCTTCGTCCACTACACGTTTGAATTGCTTCATTGCCTGCTCGATTCTGTCTGGGCTCGAGACGTTAAATCATCATATATATTATTCCTATAAGGTATTTTTTTGTCACAAGCCTGTATTTCCTTCATACTTAACCGAAATCAATGAATGAGGTGTCATTTTAAAGCTTATGGCCTCAGCTTTAATCACATCATATTTTAAGAAATGACATTTTCGGAATTCGACCCTTAAAGGGAAAAAATGTCAATATTACTAAAATGCTGCTTTCTGTGTTACGTGTGATTTTTCTCCCTGGATACCTATCTGAATTCGTTTAATGAAGTATCATTTTAATGATAAAGATCTCCGCTTTAGTGGCGTCATATATTAAGACAGAAATTTCTCGGAATTCGACCCTTAAAGGGTAAAAGTGTCAATATTTTTGCAATGCGTTTTTGTGTCACGAGCAATTTATCTCTCTTAATATCTAACCGATGTAGATAAATGAGGTATCATATTAAAGACTTTGGTCTCCGCCGTAGTAACATTATATTTAAAGAAATTTTTTTTCGTGTGTCGACCCTTAAAGGGCAAAAATGTCAATTTTTCTAAAATACGTTTTTTGTATCTCGAGCCATTTATCTCCCTGGATATCAAACCAAAATCGATAAATCAAGTAAGATTATGAGGAATAATGTCTCAGTTTTGGTGACATCATATATTTAGACAGAATGTTTTTGGAATATAACCCTTAATTGGAAAAAGTATAAATGGTTCTACAACGCATTTTTGTGTCACGAGCCATTTATCTCCCTTAATATCTAACCGATACAGATAAATGAGGTATCATATTAAAGACTAAGGTCTCCGCCGTGGTAATATAATATTTTAAGAAAGATTTTTTCGTAATTCGACCCTTAAAGGGCAAAAATGTTAATATTTCTAAAATGTGTTTTTTGTGTTTCGAGCCATTTATCTCCCTGGATATCTAACCAAAATCGATAAATCAAGTAAGATTATGGTTTTGGTGACATCATATATTTAGACAGAATGTTTTTGGAATATAACCCTTAATTGGAAATAGTATAAATGATTCTACAACGCATTTTTGTGTCACGAGCCATTTATCTCTATTAATATCTAACCGAAATAGATAAATATGGTATTGTTCTAAAAATTAAGGTTTCCGCTGTCTTTACATCACATTACATCACGATTTTTTCTGAATTGAACTCTTAAAGGGCATAAATATCAGTATTTCAAAATATGCGTTTATTGTGTCACGAGTCATTTATCTCCCTTGACAATAAAACAAAATTGATCAACGAGGTATCACTTGAATGATTGAGGTCATCGTAATGCCTTCGGTTCTGTAACAACATTTTAAGAAATTTTCAAAAATTCTAACCTTGGAGGGCAAAAGTATCAATATTTTTACAACGCATTTTTTTGTCAGAAGCTATTTATTTCCCTTGATACCTAACCGAAATCAATAAATGAGGTATCAATTTAAATATTAAATTATCCGCTATGGTCACATTCTATTTTAAGAAAAAACTTTCTCCAAATTACACCCTTAAGGGGCAAAAATATAATCATTTCTCAAAACTTTTTTTTTTTAACCTCGCTTGATAGCTAACCGAAATCGATAAATGAGGCATCATTTTAAAGACCAAGGTGGCTGTTTTTATCACACCATATTTTATAAAAGGAATTTATTGGAATTCGACCCTTAAAGGGCAAAAGTATCAATATTATTTATACAACGTGTTTTTTATTATTATTATTACAAGCCATTTATCTTCTTCGATACTTAGCCGAGATCGATAAATAACATATCGTTTTAAAAATTAAGGTCTCCAGCTAGGTAAAATCATAAATTAAGAAAGAATTTTTCGGAATTAGTTGCTTAAAGTGATAGCGCGTATGAGACTATTCAGAGCCAAGTCCCTAGATTGCAGCAGGGGATACCACAGAGATGTCAATAAACTTTTTTTATTCAATAAGTAGCTTTCCGGATATTTTTTTTCTGTTATGGAAACACTGTCGTTTTGCTGTACAGTTCCAAAGTAAACATTTTATTCACACAGCAAAAAATATTTCAGAGATGTTGTGTGCATTTTGTTCATGTTGGTTTTATTCTGTTAAGGTCAGTGACTGTTTGTCATAAATACAGAGTGTTTTAAACTTTCCTAACTGTTTCGTAATATGTTGTGAGTATTTTGATGCGTACCTCTTACACTAAAAAAAAATTGCTACAAAAGTAGGTTTCTACATTTCATTATATTACAAGCATTCAACCTCACTATTCATCGCATTTTATTCGCGAAATTTTCGCACGGGTCATCTAGTGTTGGTTTAATGTTGTTTTGGATGTGAATACTGAACTGGCCCCAATCCATTCGGTTGATTGTCTTCACTTTGGTTTGGGGCTGGATCCAGTTCCAGATTGTCAGCAGTAACGGCAGATGGTCTGACGATAGGTCGTTAATGGTGGTTTAAGTTCATTGCGGTGTCTAGTACATCTGCTCTGTGCCTTCTGTCGTCTGGAATCTGCCGGTCCTAACACTTGGATGTTGCGACGTTCCATCAGTTGGCGTAGTTTATCTCCTATCCTATTGATGGTTCGGGAGTTGCATGCCTGGTGTTTGGAGTTTAGGTCTCCAAGGAGCAAATAAATAGTGACACCAAAGAAACACTATTAAAAAAAATTCAAACTAGTAGTAAAGCTTCCGAATAGCAGGGCTACACTAACAAGCCGTAGAGGCAAAGACACAAAAAAACTCTTCTCCACAGCTCATGGAAAAGAAGCGGCAACCCGTCTCGCCGGAGTGTGCACACGTGCGCCACCAGGTGGCAGCACCACCGCCATGCAATATACCCAGTGCGCACATCTCTGCGACCCAGTCCCCATCGCGGGGTCCATGTTACCACCGCACCCCGACGGTGAGCATCCTGGGTAGAACTTGGCCCTCCGGGCCAGTCACCGGTTGCCATTGCTGGTGACACAAGATCACTCTGGTCTGTGCCTTTGGAGGGTTCTACGTCTTTAGAGTATTCACCGAGACAGACCTTGACACCTCATCACTCCCCAGCAAGTCACGCGTACAAATCACAAGTATCAATGTATCTGGGTATGAAACTAATTCTGACGACAACAGCACGTTCGATGAAGATCTCCCTGTCTACATCTACTGCCGTAAAGGCGAAACGGAAGTCACGGTCGGATCTCGACACTTCAAGTCCAACGACTGGTGAAACTTTATTTGATGTGACTGGAACGAGGTGGAGCTCCACATCAGGGTGTGGAAGACTACATACGCCCGGAAACGCGCGGGCATGTACGCTTACATTCACGATGCCCTAACCTATGGAAGACCTTCGACCTCTGTCGAACCCATTCTCCACGACGGGAAAGATTGGACGCAAGTCGTTCCCCTTCCAAGGATCCTAGCATACGATTACAATGAGAATGAGTACCTCGAGAATCTTCATCGTAGGCACTTCTCGTCTTCTCCACCAGCATCAGCAAGCAAAGAGGAAGAATCAACAACCATCAAGAAGGAACCTGAGAGTACCATTAGCCCTAACAACGAGGACCCAACGCAACCTCCCACAAACGTTGATCAGACAGACAACCCACAACCATCACTGGGCCACCTGCTACAAGTATCCCCACCCATGCACCACGACACCATGATCGAACCGCTACGCAAAGTTTCCATGCTCCCAACGAGCATGTGGATGAGATTAGCAGCATTCCTCGCTACATTCTCCTGCCAGGCAGATATCGAGGCAGCCATGAAAAGTCTTAAAAGGCGTAAGAATCAAGAAGGTACTGAGCACACAGACAACCCACCGCAGAGTACGGATCTACCTGCCAATGGAACGATACAAAATTAAGCAAATCGACGATCCGAAATTCACAAACCGCAACCGGACACTGGACGAAGAAGCACAGAACCAACAGCCGATCATCGAGCCACAATCAACCTACAATATAGACACCGAAACACCAGGACAGCTCCAAAGAAAAAAAAAAAAGCCACAATCACCCAGTGTTACGGCTGCCAAGACTTCCAGCATCAAACGAAGGACTGCAGAAGCCAAGTGTGGTGTGTTCACTGCAGTGGAAATCATAGCTTCCTAGTTTGCGCACGCCCGCGTGGATATATATATATATATTTTTACTGCTTAATGTCTATTAACACCGAGGTCTTTAGAGACGGGAAAGGATGGGGGGCAAGGAATGGGAAGGAATTCGTCCATGGCCTTTTGAAGGAAGCATCCCGGCATTTTCCTGGAGTGATTTGGGAAACCATGGAAAACCCAAATCTGGATGCCCGGACTGGGATTCAAATCGGCGTCCTCCCGAACGCGAGGACAGAACGCTAACTGTTACACCACCATTCTCGGTACCCGCGTGGAGAAACGCCAACGTGTGCGAACTGCGGCGCTGACCACGCTGTGTGTTGCCCTGTTAGGAAGAAGCTGCCCATAGAAGCAAATCGCAGACCGACCACATCCACTCAACAGAAAATAGATGTAACAAAAAGTCAATACAGTAAGCAACAATCAATGCCACCAGAAGTACAAACCACAGGAATCCGCCAGGACCAGCAGCTTGGGCACATAGTCCAACTTTAACCCAGCTGATCCAAAATGACAACATCAATCGATTCGAAACCTGAAGGGAATTTTAACATAAGGATGTCACTGACATCCACAACCCTTTTCCCCCTTAAAGAGTAAATAAAGTGATCCCAAAAACCAAAAACCTGACACCTAGCGATAAAGCTGCCAAGGCAGCTGGATACGTAAATCGGCA
This sequence comes from Vandiemenella viatica, assembly GCA_031002005.1. Lineage (NCBI taxonomy): Eukaryota > Metazoa > Arthropoda > Insecta > Orthoptera > Morabidae > Vandiemenella > Vandiemenella viatica. Next base: position 27,141,069 of record JARYHS010008075.1, read on the forward strand.
GCCAGCCTACCGTACCGGACTCAGCGAACAGCTAACGGTGGTGGTGACGCTGCTCACGGAGATCATCATCGCCCTCATGCCGCGTCAGCAAGGAACAATCTAAGGACTTAACCAACAAGCTACGTGAGAAAAAGCAAATCAGCCAGCAGGCATAGGTTTAGAACCTGGAACTGTAAAACAATCATAGTGAAAGCTAAATAGATGAAGCTGCTGCTGATGATGCTGCTACTTCTCACTGCGAGACGTGCGACTGATCGCTGTAGATGATTGACGGCTTAAAGATTAGTGACATCCGAGCAAAGATTCAGACTTGTCGCTCTCGAGTGTGTCAAAAGGCGTCATGAACTTTGAACGCGATGAAACCTACATTAATACATGAAGCCGCTCTGCTGCCTGTTTTTCAAGATACTCGAAGAAAATGGCCTGTATGGTTTCCGCAGTTGTAAATATACAAACGCTCTTTTAAATATCCATCAGGCTGCACTGAAGTATGACTGATGTCTTCCTAGTGATTCAGTGTCCGTGTGGCTGCCTTCAGTGATCCCAATATGCGGAAATTACTCTTATTGTTTCCTCGTCTTTAGGATAAAATCTCTCAATTTTGTATCATGGCAGTCGAAATAAAATTAACTCCAGAACTTTAAGAACTGAAAAGAAATTACATTTTCCCTTATATGAAATCACACTTTCAACTTATTTGCACACAGAGAAAAGGAACTTCTTATTAACTCACTTATCTCCTTTAGCAATTCCTTTTATAACAATTGAAAAAAGGGGCGGAGTAACACAATCATCATTACGAAGACAAATGCACTTGCCTTCTCTTCTCAAAATCTTATTATCCACTTCGGATCTTGTTCAATCATATATATTATTTCTGTACGATATTTTTTTTGTCACAAGCCATTATTCCCTTCATACCCAACAGAAATTAATTATTGAGGTATTATTTCAAAGCTTATAGTCTACACTTTGGTAACATCATATTTTAAGAAAGAAATTTTTCGGAATTCAACCCTTAAAAGGCAGAAATGTCAATATTTCTAAAATGCTGTTTTTTGTGTTATGAGTCATTTATCTCCCGGGATACCTATCTGAAATCGTTTAATGAGGTATCGTTTCAAAGACTAAGATATCTGCTTTGGTGACGTCATATATTAAGACAAGATTTTTTCGGAATTCGATCCGTAAGGGCAAAAGTATCAATATTTCTGCAACACGTTTTTGTGTCACGAGCCATTTATCTAACTTCATATCTAACCGACATAGATAAATGAGGTATTATGTTAACGATTAAGGTCTCCGCTGTGGTTATATTATTTTTTAAGAAATTTCATTTCGTAATTCGACCCTTAAAGGGCTAAAATATCAATATTTCTAAAATGCGTTTTTTGTATCTCGAGCCATTTATCTCCCTAGATATCTAACCGAAATCGATAAATGAGGTAGGATTATGAAGAGTAATGTCTTAACTTTAGTGACATCATATATTATGAAAGAATTTTTTTTGCAATTAATCCCATAAAGGGAAAAAGTGTCAATGGTTCGGCAGCACAAGCTATGTGTCACGAACCATTTATCTCCATTAATATCTAACTAAAATAGATAGATGTAGTATCGTTCTAAAAATTAAGGTTTCCGCTGTTGTCTCATCATATTTTAAGAAATAACTGAACCCTCAAATAGCAAAAATATCAATATTTCTAAAATACGTTTTTTGTGTCTCGAGTCATTTATTTCACTTGATAATTAAACAAAATTGATAAACGAGGTATCATTTTAAAGACTAAGGTATTCGTAAGGTCCTCGTTTCCATTACACCATATTTTAAGAAAGAAATTTTTCAAAATTCGACCCTAAAAGGGCAAAAGTATTAATATTTTTACATTTTTTCTGTCACGAGCTATTTATCTCCGTTGATAGCTAACCAAAATCAATAAGTGAGGTACCGTTTTCAATATTAAAGAATCTGCTTTGATCTCATCATATTTAAGAAAGAACTTTCACCAAATTCAACCCTTAAGGTGCAAAAATAAAAATTATCACTCCTAAAACACTTTTTTACATTGCTTGATGCCTAACCGAAATCAATAAATGAGGTATCATTTTAAATTAAAGACCAAGGTGACTGCTTTAGTCACGCCATTTATTAAAAAAGGATTTTTTTTGAAGGGCAAAAGTTTCAATATTATTTTTAAAGCGCTTTTTTTTTAATATAGTCATTTATTTCCTAACCGAAATCGATAAATGTCATATCGTTTTAAAGATTAAGGTCTGCAGTTAGGTAAAAGAATTTTCGGAATTTGATGCTTAAAGAGGTAGCGCGTATGAGACTGCTCCCTAGAATGCAGCAGCAGTTATCACAGACATGTCAATAAACTGTTTTTTATACAATAAGTAGCATTTCGGATAATTTTTTCTGTTACGGAAACAATTTTGTTTTCCTATAAAATTCCAATGTAAACATTTTATTCGTACCGCAACACATATCACAGAGATGTTGATATATGTGTTCATTTTTTTCAGGTTGGTTGTATTAGTTAAGGTCAGTGACAGTTTGTCATACATACAGCGTGTTTTAATTTTTCCTAACTGTTTGGTAATATGTTGTAAGTATTTTGATGCGTACCTATTATACTACACAAATAAATATTTGTTACAAAAGTGCGGTTATACTTTTCATTATATTACAAGCATTGAACCTCAATATTTATCGCATTTTATTCATGAAGTTTTCGCACGGGTCGTCTAGTATACTGTTTATTTGTCCAACGAGATGTTCTTGATTTGACCTATCTGAGATAAATCTTCAGAAATCAATTTAAATAACTGAAATTATTATCTCCTGCCTCTCTGACAAAGTTAATCTCCAATCTTTCTATTTCTAAACAAAAACCACTAGACACAGAACTTCTTTCATTGACCATAGATATTTTATTATGTTTTTACTACATATTCTCATAACAATTAAAGCCATAAACCAAGAAACCTTTTTCTCTATTCCATAAAATTCCTAAAACAAGTAAAGTCAGAATTGGCTTGTGTCCACTAAGGATAAATCGTACGAATAGCAGGTTTTAATGATTAATCATACTAAGTAGATAACAAAAAACTAAATTATTTTTTATAAAAGATAAAGATTAGTATTATTTTTAGAAAATAAATTCGGCAAAATCAGGCATTCACTCACGTGAACGCCAACGCCAATGAGAAAGCATTACGTCACACCTCGCAAGACGCCAAATTTGTTATTGACATTTTCGTGCAACAGAACAGGTTACTTGATAAATTATTCGTTTGTAGGAACTTTTGTCACGTTAATACAATTATTCTCAGTTATACGCTGAAAGACAAGTTTAATTCGCTATGGAACCAGGATTTAGCAAAGCAACAGTAACAATTAGCACAAAATTGACGCCGTACCACTTCGCAGATTTTTCGCATCAAACATCGACTTTTACTCATCGGAGTTCCACAATGTTAAAACTTCGATGCAAGTATACACAAGTGTCACACATTATGCATTCATAAGCTTAAATAGCATTATTTCACTTTTGTAAACAAGACATACATTTTATAAATTAATTGATACTGGTATGAGGTTACATTTGCGAAGTCTAAGCAAGTGTTAAATAGCTATACCAGAAGGAAGACCTGAGCGAAATACTACACTCATTCCTAAAGACATATTATTTCATAACACGTTGTATGTAAAATTATAGACCACGTACTGTAGAGTTAATTCGGCACTGAATTTATCAGTACATATATAGCTTACCTTTCAGTAGCAGGTATGTTCCTATATCTCAGACGTCAAAATCGTCCAGAAATTTTGTTAGAAACGTTTCTCGTCATTCATCACCAAATAAGATATTGCCAGGAAAAACGATAAAAACAGATTTGTAGAACTAATGTAAGTTATAATCCCGCAAACTAGGGATGGCGATCTGAGATCGATTAATCGAAGAATCGATCTTTTGGACCCAAAAAATCGATTTTTTAAATCGATTTATAGTACTGAATCGATCCAGTGAATCGATATTTCACCCGTAAAAATCGAATGTGAAAAAACCACTTTCTACTTGTAATGCACTTGCACATGAAAGTCAGCGTTTAAACAAAGAATTTAAACATTATTTATTGCAAGCAGTTGTGTACCTGAAGTACGATCATTTACTATACTGGCAAGAACAAAAAACAAAAAAATCAATTTATCGTCACTTTTACTCAACAGCCAAGACGTATATCTGTACAGTGGGAACATCAGAACCTTGCGACGCCCTTTTTTTTATTACTATTATTTCCGGCAACATCGCAAGTGATGAGCGGAACTGCATGGATCCTATTAGAACGTTCACACTGTCACGACAGCATCCAAATCTCAAGGTAGATCACAACATTTGTCTCTAGGCTTAAATTCAACCACGAACGCTTCGCGAGCCAACTCTTTAGGATTAATGCGGTCACCTCCCCCATTTGTGAATGTGATGGCATTAGTGTCGAGAACGTGGATATTTTTTCCTGTGGACGCCGCTGGACAGAATCAACTGTAATAATAGAAGACTAAGCACGGGGTGGAATTCCCTTCCAAGATGCAGACCCTTCTCCACGAAGATAGGGCGGAAATCTTCATGATTCTCTTCAATTTTGCAATAAGAAACAACATAGAAATATGACATTCACATTTCTAAACCCCACATTACATTCAAAGGTAACTACTGTCTTTTTGAGATAACCAGTCTGCTGACTTCTGTACCCAAAGGCTGTATATTTTATACCGTGGCTTAAGTGTACATGTAACCACTGGAACAAGTTAGAAAACTTGTATGCTGAATTTTGTACCTACATGATGCATATTATATATTGTATTTTAAGGGGTAAATATTTTATGTAAAAACGGTAACTTATGAATTTTATATTGTATTGTATTGTATCATATTGTATTATTGTGATTTATATTATATTTATAGTTAATTTAATTTAATTTAATTTAATTGCAATGGAGCACAGGCTCCGGTGGCAATTTCCCTACACAGCCTATCTTCCCCCTATCCTGCACCCACCTACATTTGCCCTCTACAAATTTTATCTTTAAATTCCTTCAAAGTTTTCGGTAAATTATTCATCAGTTTCTCTTGGTAACTCATTCCAATCCCTGACACCCTTACCTAAAAAAGAGAATCTTCCTACACCCTTGTGCCTGAAATCGAGTGCCAGCTTGTGGTCATGGTCATCTTTTCCCTTCCATGCACTACTTTTCATACCTACTTGCAATATCTTTCCATGCCTCATCACCAGTATATGCCCTGTACACTCCCATGACCCTCCTCATCCTCCTCCTGTCTTGCAATGAATCCCATTCCAGCTCCTTTATCATATCCGTCACTGATTGCATTCTGCGATAATTTCCAGAAACAAATCTAGCAGCCCTTCTTTGCACCCTCTCCAACTCCTGTATTTGATACGTAAAATGAGGGTCCCATACTACACTACCATATTCGAGCAATGGTCTGACCAAAGTTTTGTAACCCAATTCCTTGACTTCTCTCGTACATCCCCTCATAACTCTCTCCAACAAGTGCAGAACTCTGAAACCTTTTCCTACCACCTGTCCTATGTGTCCTGCCCAGTTAAGTTTGTTATCAAAAGTAATTCCAAGATATTTGCATTTCAAGTCTTCAGCAAGCAATTCTTTCCCCACCTTATATTCATAATTAACCTTTTGTTTTTTATTTGTGTATCTAATAAGCTGACTCTTCTTTGCATTTATCTTCATTCCATGTTTACCAACCCAATTAGATATCCTGTCCAGATCACCCTGCAACTGTTTACAATCCTCTATCGTTTTGATTCTTTTATACAGCATTATGTCATCTGCAAACAATCTAATTTCAGATAGTAAACAAGTCAACACAATTATTCATTAGAATAATGAATAGCAATGGTCCCAATACGCTACCCTGTGGCACACCCATTTTTACTTCCACTTCTTTTGATACTACATTTCCTACCCTAACTTTCTGTTTTCTACCTTTTAAAAATTCTTCTACCCAGCAAATCACTTTCTTATCCACTCCAATGGTTTTTACCTTATTTACTACCATTTTATGGCTTACTCTGTCAAACGCCTTAGACAGATCTAGTGCTACACTATCAATTTGGCCTCCCTTGTCCATTTCATCTGAAATATCTTGCATATATCCCACCAACTGAGATTCGCATGAATATCCTTGCCTGAAACCATGTTGCCTGCTTGAAAACCAATTACGTTCCTCACATATATTTCTGATGTGGTTGCATATCAATCTTTCCATTAATTTACCTACCACTGATGTCAAACTGATTGGCCTGTAATTCTCAACTCTATTTCTCACCCCTCCCTTATGTACCGGTACTACTATTGCACTTTTCCAGTCCTGTGGTAAGCAGCAAGTGTCTAGACTCAATTTAAATAATATTTCAAGATAAGGTACAATGTCACATCCGGCTATCTTTAAGATATCTGTAGTAATATTATCTTCACCAGCCCCTTTATGTTTTTTCAGCTTTCTTATTTCCTTCATGATTTCCTCAGGATGGATATCAAATTTTTTACTATCGTCATTTCTAATTGTGTTGTTAAGCTCGTTCTCCGAATTAGACCCTCCTGTTTCTGATTCATTGTCCCTAATGCTTTCTCTGAACCAGTTACTTAAAATCTCTGCCTTTTTCAAATCGTCAGTAACTTCTTCTCCATCCTTATCTATAAGTGTCTCTACATCCTCCCTTCCCCTCAGTTTCCTGATATAGCCATAGAAATTTCTAGATGCATCAGTCAATGGTCCCCCTGCACTGACAATACTCTTCATAAACCCATCTTTAGCCATTTTCTTTGCTGTTATTAAGTCCTTGTTTAGTTGTTTTAAATATTCCCTACTACCCTGCTGTCTCTTAACTCTGTTATGTTCTTTTCTTACCAACCTCTTTAACCTCCTCACTTCCCTATTATAGTACATAGGATCTCTACTTCTCTTTATTTTTTGCTTTGGAATAAATTTTTCTTCCCCCTTTCTTATTATCTCCTTGAACTCTTTCCCACCTTGACTCTACTGTACCTGAGCCTTCCTTCCATTTGCTGAATTGTTCTCTGAAATATCTCCTCAAATTTGAAACCTGTGCCTTTTTATAATTGTACCTATTTCCCCCTTCAATTTTGGCTGCTGGTTTACTGAATCCTCTAATATCCATCAGAACTGCTTCATGATCACTTATTCCTTCAGTTACTTGATACCTCAAAAGGTTTTCATCGGGCTTAATTAGAAATATATCCAAAATATTTTGTCCCCTAGTGTTTTGCTCAACCACTTGTGTAAATCCTCCTTCCCTTATTAAGATATTTGCAAATCTTTGTTCCCTTGTGTTATTTATCTTATTCCCTTCCCAGTTTACACCTGGTAAATTTAAATCTCCGCCGATGATGATCATTCTATTCTCACCTCTGAAATCTGAGTATGAATTTAATTTCTCCCCAAGAGCCTCATCCTCTTCTGTCATTCTTCCACTGCGGTAAACAGCCAACACTCTGATTTTTTCTTTTTTACTACCCCAGAAATCTACCCCAAGTAACTCATGGTCTTGATCTATGAATGCCAGTGAACTATGGTAGTTTTTGCTAACTAGTATGAAGACTCCTCCACCAATTGCTCCTCGATCTCTGCGGTACACTCTGTAACCATCAGGAAAAACCTCACTGTCTAGTACTTCTTCTTTTAACCAACTCTCTACCCCAATTATTACTTTGTGGTTCATGCATCTCTATTAAGTTTGCAAATTCGATTACTTTGTTCATTATACTTCTACAGTTTACCATTAACACCCTTACTATTGGCTTTACATTTTCAGAATTTATCTCCTCTTTCCCACTTTTAACGCAGTCAGTTATTGTTTCAGCCATTTCATCTATTTCTTTAATATCTGTGACTTTCCCCATCGCGAATCTGCAATCAGTATCACTTTGATAATCTATTTCTGTCCCTTCACCAGCAGCCCCTAACCTAAAAAAGGCACAGTCCTGACCCCATCATCACTGGAAACGGGCTCCCTCACTGCTTTAGCTAACAACTCAGAAAGTACTCCCTTCCCCCTTCTATTTAGGTGTAGGCCGTGCCTAGTGAAACCCCACCTACCAATGGTGTTCACAGGCACAACCCCCAACACAGAACTAATGCCTTTCCCAAGTAGCACTTCCGTTTCCACATTAACCCGCCTCACAGCATAGTTCAATTGTGGACGGTCATGGCGACTCAGGACCTGCATGAGCTCCACCCTGGTATGCTGTGCCTCCTTCACCACCTTCCTCAGGTCACTCTCTATACTATAACTCGCGTTTCTATCAATACTATTTCCCGCACCTCCCACTATCACTACTCTATCATCCTTGGTGAAACTCCTACAAAGGGAACCTATATCCTCTATTACCTGGCCTAATGTTGCACTAGGTTTGAAAAAGCTTGTGACCTGATATCCTGTACCTAACTGATCCTGCAGAAGAGGGCCTACACCTCTCCCATGGCTACTACCTAGCAGCAGAACCCTTTTTTTCCTATTCTTGCCCTGCACGCCCTTATTCCTAAAGGTCTGCTGCATCTTACCTACTCCTACTCCTACATCTACATGAGGCTCTTCTCCTCCTGACTCTGGCAACAGGTCAAACCTATTTTTTCCCACAATTACTGAAGTGTCTGGCTTGTTCATCCTGTTAACTATGATTCTCCTACGACCTGTTACCAGCTCCCACCCATCCTTATCAACTTCCTCCAACCCACTATCTCCACTTTCTGCCTCTACAGCTTGAGCCTCGACAAGCTCAGCCCCCACAGGCTGTGCCTGTGCAGTCTGAGCCTCCACAGGCTGAACCTCCACAGGCGAGGCCACCACAGACCACGTCTGCAGAGGCTGAGCCTCCACAGGACGAGCCTCAAGAACCCTGATCCTTTCACGCAACTCCCTAATCGTTTCACCCATCTCCCACATCCTATCATCCCTAACACACAGTGAACAAAACCATGGGAGAGCCTCATTTATTTCCCCCGTTTCCTCTTCCCCACATGCCCAGTGAAACCACTTCTTACACCAACTACAACCCATCCCCTTCGCAACGTACCTACGACAGGCGCCACAGTTTCCAGTCATGATTTTCCCAAATTCTTCAACCTTCTTCTAAACAAACCTTAAATTTATTTGATAAAGTAGTCTTATAAAGTTTATACTATATTTTTTAACGTTTTTTACTAAATATGATAGGCGCTATACTCGACTAACTGTTGAATTGTTATATATACTTAATTTGATTGAAGTTTTATGAAAAACGACTAGGTAATTAAACTACTTAAGAACCAATGAATAAAACTTAAGCTAATGGATTTCGAAACAAACTTAAGATGGTAGGTCAATAGGCTACTATTTAGTGCTAATGTGGATAACAACTATTTTGTTACTTATGAAAGTTAAAAAGAAAGGTGGAATTTTTTTAATAAATATATATATATATATATATTAGATGGCAATTAAACTCTATTAAATTTCAGACAGAACACGTTAAATTATTAGAACGTACGTTTTTGTTATCGTAAACTTGATTTCGATATCGATAGTCGCTCTTAACGATGATGTAATCTATGGTAACCTATGTGAGTAACTAAATGATATATATGAATACTTATGTTTATTATTTATTATTTCCAGTTGATTTTATTACTATTTCGGAACTAATTAATTAAGACACTGTGTTATTTTAAACCTAATAATGCCTTAATATAGGACAATACAGAAAGCTTTAACAATCGAAATTCAAACTAGTGATTTGAACTATTTTTGACGGTATATAAGAAATTTAACACTACAAAATAACTTAAACTACTATTTTTACCTATGCTATATTATTATAGTAATCTAACTATCAAGCTTATGCTAAGTTTAATCCAATGAAACGTGCAATAACTAGCAATAACGTTAACAACAATGACGCGAAATTTAAAAACTGATATTTATGGTGTAATCTTAAATAATTCTTCTTGCTAGCAATAATTCTAAGAGTTTAGATGATAATTAAAGATTTTAAAATAATTTAGTCTACAAAAACTTAGCTGATGAATGCAAAATCGCAGTTTGATGAGCAGCTCTCGACAGACACAGCCAATCGATCGCACAACCAGAGATATCCATTTATATTGTATTATATTGTATTATATTGTGTTATATTGAGCATGTGTTTTATGATGTCCAGTAGAGTAACGTATAACAAAGAAAACCAGACGTCAGAACTATTCAAAATTCACATGTATAAATAACCAAATTGTAACTAAGCTGGCTGTATGGTTTGTACCAAAGGCCAAATAAAAACAAAACAAAATCCTATTAGACTGGACAGACTGTTGTTCCTGAAAAGCTTGGACATTAAGCACTGGGAACTGTAAACTATATCATTTCAAAATTGTTTTATGTAACCAACAAATTTGTGACATAAATGTCTCTTTGTATACCTGATACTTTCATTTAGTTGCAAAACAAATTTTTAATTAGTTTAAAAATGATAAAAGATCGATTATTGTAGTGTCCTTTTTGTTTTCCATAATTGGAACTGTATTACAAGTATGAACACGAAAAGAAAAAATATTCGAAAAAGATCGATTTTTAGAAAATCGATCTTTTAGACCTCGATTTTTTTGTGAATCGATTTACCAAACTTCGATTCGAATCGATTCAAAAATCGATCTTTTTCGGAGAGAATCGCCATCCCTACCGCAAACAGCTTCAGTGACGTTGTTATATGCCGTAACCAACAATTGAATATTGCAGCGAGTGTAAATTACATTATTCATCTGAGAATACGATTACCAACGCAATCTAACAACACAAATTAGATAACTGGCTTTATTTTGATACGAATCGAAAATACATATTCACCACTGCCATGAATGCATAATGTGTGTAGTAAATTTTAGACCGACAGCAAATTTCCTTCTTTCCTGTCGTTGCGTCCGAGCCTTTCTTTTTTGCTTTTATATACACCTTTTCTAGAAAAGTATATCCTAAAAAAACAGGTGTGGGAAATTTAAAGCTATAGCACTGATAATTTTCCGTCAGCTCTAAGCTTTGCATCAGCCTAACAACATTACCTTTCAGTTATGGTATCTCGAAAACCATGAGAGATATTTAAAAAAATAAAAGAATCTTTATTTTCGATTTGTTTCATCGAGCTGCATAAGAATCTATCAACAGATTGTGACACCACGGTAATGATAGTGCTGCCAGAGTGTCTTTATTATATTAAATGTAACACTGAAGAATGATTTTAAATCATAAAACCAAAACAACGTCAACTCATACCTTATGTTATCAATACTTGAAAAGTAGTGGTTCTGCAAAATTCATCAGTTTTGCTTTAGATTTAGAAATATATAGTGCACAAACACTTACATCAAAATGATCTTCACAAAACTAGATACTTGAATCTGCAGATAATCTATGAGCATCCTCCCTCCTTGCAAGTTTTAGCCACTTTTTCCGTATTTATTCATTGTTTGGAATATATATAAATAACTTGTTTGGCGTTTTTGTTGTTGTACTTATACACTGGGGCTCTGCACAGTACTTATAAAACGAGGCATTCATGTTTAACTAAAGAACACTTGTCACCTGCCATATACATACACGACTGCTTCGTTTACGTTCGCGAGGTGTGACGTCATTCAAGACACCATGACAGTATTGAGCCTTTTCGCGGTAAATTTAAATTAGTTTTTTTTAATGTAAAATACATAAAGTAAGTGCTCGATATTTTAAAAAAAAATAGTACGTTTTTTGAGAAAAAGAGATACTAAGGTAAAGTATTAACCTATTTTTCAAATTTAGTCAACTAGCCAATTACATACACTTTAGGGCTGTTCCTTACAATAACAAGCATCATCTGTTTCAACTGCTACAAGTTGGTCAGACACTCCCTGAAGGTTTGATGATGATTCCCCGCATAAACCCCGGTGAATTTTCAAAGACGTTCTCCCGATAACTCAATGGGTAAAGGAAAATACTTCGAAGGGAGCAACAGACAACAACCAAGCTCAAACAACCTGTCAGTATCAATGAAGACCCGTGCCTGACGAAAGTGTACCTGCTGCTGAACTATCAACTTCACCTGCACCTTTTGTCTCCCTGGGGCTATCACTACCATCCAGCACTACCCTACTGATGCAAACTTCGAAAATGATATTACAAACATCATGAACGAAACTGTGCCACCACTGGTAGTACTTCACATCAGCCACAAAGGAATCCAGCTGCAGCGTTGTATGCAATTGTACTTCTTTTGTTAGCAGAAATAGGAACCGATCAAGATCCTTCTATCCAACGCCTCTCGCCTAACGTCAACTATTCAGATGCTTGAAGAAACAGATGCACGGTATGGTTTCCACTTTCCTGGAAAATTACGGCGCCAGGTCATCCACCTGCCTCAACACTTACGCAATTGTTTACGCGATGTGTGCACAAAGTCAGTGAAGTGCAACAAATGTGGTGTCCTGGCCAAGCGGAACTGCTGATGCTGTTGACGTTCCAACCAGCAGCGGAAGCAACAATGCCGTCCATCAGAGTTGACACGAAACATGGTCATCGGGTGCAGGTTGAGAAATAGAGACACCCGTACTTTAGTATAAATGACAAGGCCAAGTACATCACGCACGCGTTTCCAACAATGTGTCGCGATTTTGGACACATTATATTAGCCTTAAGAAAGGTAATTTGCTTTCCGAGTCAGACACTCAGTGTAACGCCACACCATTCTACTTGACGACCTCATCCAAGGTCGCAAGAGCGGCAGTCCCACTGTGGAAACATTAAGGACTATCCAGTGTTCACAAGAGGTCCATCTTGCTGGCAATATACACGTGAAGACGGCGTGATACTCAGCCAATGGCAGAAGCCAATTCCCCAGAGCTGGGGACGCTTCTTGGTGGCAGAGACGCCGCAGTCCACGATGTAAAATTAGATGGGGCAGTCCTATTGTAAGTCATAACCGCCATTTCAGACAATTTCTACCATTTTCCTCTCTGCTGGCTCTGGAAGCAATTACTTCCAGTTCGGATCTGATGATCCACTATTTCACTATCGGAAAAACCTTTGACCTGTGTAATAATAATCTTTGTAACGAATGACTTGCATCGGTTTTTGTAACAAATACATTGCACCATATCTTTTGAGATCATTCCAAGGAGCTTCCTAAGCCATTACAATGCTAAGTCTCTGTTTTCATTTCTAGCCAGATGCTTAAGATGCCGACTGGAAAATCTACAATCTCAGGCGACAGAAAGTAAGCGCTAGGACAAACCTACAAATTGGGGTAAGTGTCGCTTTTCGCTCGGCTACCATGCTACATAACACCCTCCTAATTTTTGGTGTGCAGATGTGTGGTGTTTATTCTCGCATACTGATTTGGACAAATATCCGCTCAGCATAACAGAGGAAAGCAACTATTTTGTACCGCTATATCCAATGCGGAGACTAGCTTACCACGGTGAGAGAGTTAGGCCAAGTATAAGGAGCAAGAAAGGAGAAGACAAGCCGAAACCAGGTGGGAAAGCGACGCAGATTTAGTCGTCACCTGTAGTGTAGTTAATCCAGGTCGCAGAGCAAAAATTCCGGTGTCATAGGGACAGCATTGACCGCCAGCAGCGCTAGTTTTCAGCCCAGCGCGCAGCTCAAGACACCACGTCAGTACAATAGCAAGGACAACAGAAACAGTGAAAAGCAGTGTTTAACAAATATTCAAAGATGCCTGTCGACAGGCCACCAAGTGCGTAGAGGGTACTCGAGTCAGGTGGTATAAAAAATTCAGTCACAAATGCACTAAAATAAATTCCCAATAGTTTCAGTGGAGATAAATAAAAATTGATGAAAATGTGTCAACAGCCTTTTAACTTGGTAGCCGTACAGGAGCATGATGTATTACTGCAGTTTGTTAAAACCAAAATAATTTCGAAAACGAGAAGTAAGGTTCTTGTCAGAGATCAAACAAAAGAGTGGCCTTTAATCAAAGCTATTTTAATAGGAAACTATGAGAATCAGAGATCTTGGTTTTTTATGAATATTAATTATTCTTTGTTATACAGAGAAGTGATGAATCTATAATCAAATGGGTTTCTCGAGTTGATGCATTGGGGCATGATTTCCTGCAAGCCACTGCAAATAAAATGGGAGCAGCTTATGTTGAAGATCGTCTTGTATTAATAGATAAATTGGTGAACGGGACTTTCATCCAAAGGTTTCAAAACGAGAGAATACAGACAGTTGTCAGGGTGTAAGATCAAAACGTAACCGTCCCCAAGGTAATCAATATAGCATTTGTGGAAGAGTCCGCCATCTTGTAGCAAAAGGAGAAACTTTCACTTACTAGAACAAAATGCAAAAACAGTAGGAGTACCTCTAAAAAGTGCGATTCTTGTGGCGAAATTGTTCACTTAAGCGGCGAATGTCGAAGCACCACAACTTGCCAACTGTGCAATCATGTTGGTCACAATGCAAAAAATTGTAGAAGTAACACAGCATTCAAAAGAGTCCAGTAAAATTCATTCGATTACTGTCATAATGTCGGTCACGAAATGGCTGATTGCCAAACAACACATATAAAAGGTTTAGTAAATATGTTATTTCTCATCCAAATGTAAAGCAAATTTTTGGGTCAAAATACAATCGATCAAACAAAGAAACGGAATGCAAGTGCGAGAATAGACAGCCATCTTTGCACTCGAAATTATTTGTCACGGTCAGTATATGTCGTAGGTTTATAAAAATTCCGTACCCTAATATACTGAATCCGAATATTCCATATTTACTTGATAGTTGTGCACAACTAAGCCTTATTAATCAGTCAGCATTGAAACCTAATACATCCATAAACAGGCAACAAACAATTCAGATCAAAGGAATAACAATTGGTCAGAAGTCGTGGAACCGTTCTAGTGAAATTATACTTGAATCCTAACGGTTATCTAACCTACAAATTTCATGTTGTTTCCGGAAAAGTTGACAGTGATTAGTAGGAAGAGATTTTATGTTGCAGCATGGTCTGGTAATTAACTATAAAAACAAAATAGTTTATATTAAAGGTGTCTGCATTCCCATGTTGTCTAGAAAGGAAAAGAGTTTCACAAATCAGAACGCTCGAGTAGTAGATGCAAATGTTAAATCCAAGTCACAATTATACAGAAAGGAAGCATCATACTGAAAATTCACGAACTCAAAACAAACCAGGTAGGAGTAAAATACCGCAGCTCAATAATCAGAATAACAAATGAGCAAAAACTCACAGAATCATTTCACTCAGCAGACAACCAGATACCCGGCATCCACACAGGGCAATTCTCGATAGTAGAAAGCAAGACACAAGAATATTTCTACAGAACACAATTCAGTACCTAATCAGAGAGAACAGCGAGGAAACAAGTCAAAACAAAGAACAGTAAGATCCAGGACAATCTCACAATTCAAAACAAACCAAATCAGATGCAGGAGAATATGTGATCAAATTAGGTCCCAGAGAAATTTTGAGGGTAAAGGTAAAAGAAATCCAGATGTTGTAATAACTAAACATGAACTAATTTGCGGTATTCACGTACCAGAATCAATTGTTAAAGTATGAAATGACGAGTGTATTATTTCTGTTTTGAATACAAGAGAGAAGGAAGAACAAATCTATTAAACAGTCTTGTAAACACAACCATTCTCTGAATCGCTAGCTCTCACTGGCACACCCAGCCCACCACCCAGCCATGTTGATAAGCAGTTGCGTCATATGACGCAACGCCCAACCAAAACAAAGTCTTGTGCTATCTTACCCTAAGAGAATCTCCGACTCGAACATCTTAACTCAGAGGAGATACAGTCCATTACAGAATTAGGACTATTATACAACGATTTATTTTTCCTACTAGGTGATAAATTCACACATACACTGTGACACATGAAATCATACTTAAGCTAAAGGAACTGTTATTAACAATGGATCATACAGGACGCCAAAAGTTTTAACGCCCATATTAAACAAAGAGATTAATCTCATATTAGAACAAGGTATTATTACCGAATCAAAAAGCCCGTGGAATTTCCTAGTAAAACTAATTCTCAAGAAAGCTGATGTCAGTGGAAAGCAAAAATATACAGTAGTGGTAACCTTTAGGAAGCTCAATGAAATTACAGTGGGATCTACCTTTCTATACCTTTAATCTCAG
Source organism: Vandiemenella viatica (assembly GCA_031002005.1). Classification (NCBI taxonomy): domain Eukaryota; kingdom Metazoa; phylum Arthropoda; class Insecta; order Orthoptera; family Morabidae; genus Vandiemenella; species Vandiemenella viatica. The sequence goes on from JARYHS010008075.1 coordinate 27,157,328, forward strand.
AGATTTTTGACCCTAGTTAAAGGTAAATATTTTTCCACCCTCGATTTGGCGATAGGTTACCACCATTTTAGTCCATGCCAATGGGATTCTCCTCTTCTCCATCCATGCTACAAAGACCGAGGAAGTTAGTACTCACCGGACTTTATTGGGAGAAAGCATTAGTTTATCTCGACGACCTACTAATTATTTTAGTAGTTTGGCAGAACATCTGGAGAAGTTAGCGGAAGTCTTTTCCAGGCTCTGAAAACATAACTCGAATCTCGAACTATGTATATGCAGGTTTCTTCGAAAAGAAGTTTTCTATTTAGGCCATAGGATAACACGTGAAGGAGTTTCTCCAGATCCTACGAAAACTGACTAGGTTAAAAATTACCATCAGCCTGATACCACAAGACACTTCAAAACATTTCTAGCACTCACTGGTTAACATCGTAGGTTCATTGAAAGTGCAGTAACATTGCAAACCCATTGTATAAGCGTCTAAAGAAAGACGTCAAAATCGAATGGGACCCTTTCACTACCATTTTTGTTTTCTTGAAAAGTAAAACAAATTCCCTCATATACATGTTTGTAGGTGATTAGGTGGGGGGGGGGGCAATTTTGGGGGCTGGGACATAAATGTATCATTAGTATTACTGGTTGGGACAAATGTGTCCCAGTGGTATTCTAACCATGAAATAGAAATAGTAGTTATAGTTTAGAAAATTGTCATTTTGGCAAAATATACAAAGAATGTAGGTATTTATGAAAAAGTTACAATCAAGTTATTTGAGAAATGGTGTGAAACATTGTAAACAGAGTGGTAATTGACACATGGTACAAACAGTTTTTGTCCTATTTTCGATTCTACTACCACACACAAACACCAATGGTCTATGCTACGTAGTTATGGTAGAAAAGTGACATATGCGGAGACACATGTCTTTCGTCGAAATACGAAAATATCCTTGATCGGCCATCTTAAACCATCAAAATCTCCCACAGTATCATAGTTACTGAAATTCGGCCGACGTTGTGATCAAAAGGTGACTCTGTTTTACTACCACACACAAACGCCTGTGATCTGCGATCGATAGTTTTCGCTGAAAAATGATATACCAAGACACATGCGTCTTTGGCAGAAATATGAAATTTCCGCAGGTCGACCACTTTCAACCCCCATATCTACCACACCCCCATAGCTACCGATATCTAACAACCATAGTGCACGACAGGAGACACAATTCTACTACCACACACAAACACCAAGGGTCTGTGCTATGTAGTTTTGGCAGGAAAGAGAAGTATAAGAAGACACAAATTTTTGGTTGAAATATGGAAACGCCCTGCATTGACCAATTTTAATCATCATATCTCCCACATCCCCACAGCTATCGGCATTCGGCCAACGTTGTTCATGGCAGGAAACTCCATGCTACTTCCAGACACAAATGCCAGTGATCTGTGCTAGGTAGTGGTGGCTGAAAAGTGAAATATAGGAAAACACACGTCTATATATATATATATATATGTGTGTGTGTGTGTATAAGATTTCAAGGGCCTAAAATATGTAAAAACCATGGTAAGAGCCAGTTTTATTGTGAGCGTAAAAGTACTTGAAACGACGGTGGAAAACAAACTTAAGGATGAAGTAAACATCTGTCCGGTACCGATGGGACATATATATCTCACCAGCGAATATTGATGAAATCATTATATAATACTAGTATATACTTACCAATTTCTGATTGGACAAAAGTAATACACTTGGAGACGAATAATTAACGATTATTAATAAAAAAACATGAAATAAACACAGAACGGTGTCTCTGTACAACCGCTGAAAAGCAACTGGCGGGAAACAATTGTTTTACGTCTCAGTACAACATAACTGATGCCATCTCTGGACAGAATGTCTCATCCTAACTTCTATACTAGCGGGACAGCATCGTATAACATTCAGAATTACTACTGCCCCAATCGTTTCTGAATACCATTTCACGGGACACATATGTCCCGTTGGTAGTCAAAGGGATAAAGCTGAGCAAGCATTCAAAACCCTTAAGGAAAAGTTAGTTATACCTTCGTTTTACAATATCTAAAATTTGACGATGAATTCCTAATTGCTGTTGACGTAAGCGGAGAAAGTGTCGGAGCAATTTTATCGCAAGGGACGATAGGAGAAGATACCTCAAGAACGTTGTACAAAGCAGAACGGACTACAGTGTAAGTGGACGGGAGTGCCTGACTTGTCTTTGTTCAGTGAAAGTGTTTCGTCCCTAGATATGCACATGCACTCTCATGGGAGCGTGCATAAACCACGTAGCTCCATTTTGGCCTCCTGTGAACCCCCCTCCCCCCACGTAGCCCTACGTGGATTTTGCCTCTACCCCCCCTCCCCCCACGTAGCATGTAGCTTTTTTCCCTTTTGATTCCAGAAAACATTTTTTACTTTTTTTTCTTGTCAGACTATTGCCAATTACATACGGAGATAATTAATTGGGGGAAATAACATGCTGTTGTGAGTTCTGTTCCTCATTTTAACTGTGAAAAAGTTATGAAAAGAAAGCTACATGGCCTGGCTCGGAACCCTCCCCCCCCCCACCGTAGCCCAGTGCAGCCTTCCAGCCAACCTCTCCCCTCCCCTGGACCGAGCCACGTAGTTTGTGCACGGTCCCCATGCACCCACGTGCAAAATGGTGGAGGATCAAGAGGGAGACACACCAGGGCGCTTACCCCGGGCATCAAAATCATGTTTAAAGGGGCGGTAAATGACAAATTCGTGGGCGGTGACCATTCTTAGCTCTACTACCCTGAGCAGCAACCTTCCGGGGGCGGAAGATCAAAGAACAGCTTTAAACTGCTGCGGGCGGCAAATTCATATTTCAAGGGACGGCAGTCGCAGGTCTTTGTCCTGCCTCGGAAAATTTGTAGATCCGTCACTGGTGCATGAACTGCAAGACTACAACCAAAAGATAGGAAACAGATACGAGAATCGCTGCGCGACGCCGAAGAGTGCTAATTGTGGGACGAGTTGTGGTTTTCTTGAATGGAGTATCTTCAGCTGACTCGGACTATACATTAAGCAGAAGCTCTTACGATTATAAACTCTTCTGGATGATTAGTGTATTTAGAAAATATGTGAACAGCAAGCTGGGCTATTATATAATTTGTTTTTAATTTTTTGCGCAGAGGATCTCTCGCTGAATTTTCGGTGCCCCCCATATGACGGCGCCCGGTGCAGTCGCACCGCTCGCATCGCCCTAGGGCCGCCCCTGGGTTGGAGTATAGGCTTGGTACCTTAAATGAAAGTTCTCTTGAAAGAAAAATGTTCTGACTTTATGCTCATAATTTTAAAATGAACATGTTGCCTGCCTGGAATCCTCAACTGAAATACTGAAAGGCCACCACTAAATTTGTGTAAACCACAAACTTAGAAAAGGTTTCCAGTCTACTACGAAATCACAAAAAGTTCACTTGTGCAAAAATTTGAAGTTTATTTACCAAGTCACATTTTCGAAATTTAGCATTCTACTGTTGAGTAGGCAATCGAACAAACATTTCCAGAAAATTACATATTGTGGAGAGAATAGAACCAACAGCATAAACCCGTTTTGAAAATTTAAAAGTTCTTAGTAGTTGTTAACCTCCCGATCTGGTAAAGGAAAAATCATCATGGCCGACACAAGTTCCCAGTCTGGCTCAACCAGTTTCCGGCTCCCACTCAACCCGCACCAAAACAACTTATGAAGATCGTACTTACATCGTGTTCCCGGTGTAAAGACTGAAGACCGAACAATAGAGGACCAAATACCCACCCCCTCTATGAGCTACCCGCTTATATAGCACCATCCACGCGACATCAGGTATTCAACTACTTTCCCGAAATAGTGTAAAATGATTGTGATTATAGAAAGTGTTCAAACTTTAACTGTATATAGTCTTGTCCTCAAGTTACATAAATAGTGCTTAGTGATAATTCTTGAATGATTAGTTTGCATAAAAATGAATTTAGTTTAAATGGCGTATTGATAGAGAGTCTCCGACAGTAATAGGGATTTCCCTATTTCAATGTTTGAATTTAAGCCAATTTTTAGTAATCCTGCTGGATTGCAAATATTGCAATAAAATTAGTGCCAAAGTGTTCTACGTTAATTCCTGAGTCCAGTGATGTAAATTTTGTGAATATCGGTGGCGAAATAGCTAAGTTATCTATTTAACAAGATCGTGTTTAGAATGTATCCCTAAGTCAACTCGGCTTATGCTGAATAACTATTCTTATGTTGTTTATATCAAAAAAGTAAAGTTATCGGAATTTTCTTTGAATTTACTAACGTGTTTTGAAAGTTATTTTATTTATGGAAGTGGCTTAGTTTACTCGCAAATAAATCTCAAGTGAAACCACGTGTGTTTAATGATGAAATGATTTTAAAAATGTGTATAAAATCTGTTCTACTGCATGGAATGTCCTGAATTTTAAATATGTTATACTAGATTTTTGGTTCTTCTAGAAAATATACTTTTTTGATCGAGAAATTACTGGAAACATAAATGTTAGAATTGAAGGTGTGTTTATCGAAGTGTTTACAAATTTATTTATGTTATTTACACAGTTTAAAACTATGGAATTCTAGTTAATTTTCTTTCAAATTATTATTATTTTAAAATTACTTTACTTCATTTAAAAGTGTTCACAAATAGTGAAATGCTCACGTAGCAAAAATCTCTTGTTTGCAAATTGGATAATAATGGATTACCCTATTCCAGGTTAGTTGAAAGTTTCTTTACTATTAAAAAATGTTTATTTAGAGCTTGTGTGTCTTTACTGTTCCTGAATTGGTTTATTTAATGCATTAGCTTGTGGTATCAGCTTCTATATGAAACGTTCCTCCCATAACCTGTACTTACTTACCTGTATGGAACCTTATGTTTAAAGGAAAGCTTACTTCCAACCTTATACTTGAAGCTAAGAAAACTAGAATTTACCAAAATTCTAAGGTGTTTACATAGTAAACTCAGACTTCACAACCCATACACTTTCAATCCTAGCCTCCCATATAGTATCACACTGTGGCTTCAGAGTTAAGTTCACGTGGTTCTTCAGTGCTTCTCAGTGATTCACAGAGGCAGAAAATAATGTAAACAGTCTTTAAACTATACCAAAAATTGTAGCACAATTACAGATGATTTAACTACACAACTAAGTTCAAACTATGAGCACAGCAAGGGATGTAATGAGCCCTTGAATTTTCTTCAATAAAATGAGCTTGAGTACCATTCTTCTTACCTTGTAGCATAGCCATATGATAGAGGTTGCTTCCAAAGCCGGTGGACCGGGAGATCGAGAACCGACTGTGCTATTTGGAATACGGCCGAGTGGATGTTAAATTTCCCGCCGGTACGTGGGAGTACCGTGGAAGACCCCGGGGTGCACGCCGGCTACCGGAAGTCAATTAAAAACGCCCGCGAACCCAACGTGTGACACCCACTAATCTTCCTGGGGCAGCCGAGCTCATCGGGCACGCCACCCATGTGCGAGTTTTTCTCGAACTCCCTCTTTTAATGTTGAACTATTTTCGGTTAGAGTTGTGAAAATGCGAGTGTGATTTGTAAAGGATTGTTAATGTGAACCGTTTTTAACTGAGGATTCTGCAATCTTCGGGTACATATATATATATAGAAGTCCGATGAAATATATGATCACGACTGGTGTGGGTAAAGATTTTGAACTCTATTAAACTTACAAAAGTTAATTTTGTTATTCTTTTTTTGTGTGATTCTTCTTGACACGGTAAAGTGTGTTAATAAGCTGAATCACTGGCGACCGCGTCAGCAGAATTTGCTGCTTCAAACATTTTCGTAAAATGTACTAAATCCCACCATCCGCGAGCATTAGTGTTCTCTACCAAGAGAGAGAAATGCAACATGGCTATCTATGGACAGGACTCTCGCGACCTACGAATAAAGTGATTTATTAAGTAAACCGACGAGAAAAAAGTTAAAACGGTACATCAACAAACTTGTGAAGTGATAGCAGTGCGCCAGAAGATCCAAAACCAAAGTTGATGAGGAGCGGAGATATTTTACGCGGCCGCAATAACAGAGGAAGACCTGGCAGCGATAATTCGGGATTTGATTTGATTTTTTATTGGTCAATTTATAGTACAGGTGTACATACTGACATTAGACAAGTCATTTTAATGAATTGATGATACATATACTTATGAGATGATGAGATTTGTACAGGGATTTGTACAGATGATGGATAATATGATGACAAACAAGTATACATGCAAACAAGATACAAAGTTAATATTCTTAGAATATTTTTTATGAGTCCATATATTCACCAATAGAGTAAAAACTGTGTCTCACTAGAAATGCCTTTAGTTTTATTTTAAATGAGCTACAGGAAACATTTTTTACTTCCTCTGGGATTTTATTATAGAGTGTTATTCCAGAATTTAAAATACTTTTTTGTTATGTTGTAGTCCTGTAAAATTTTTTGTGGATGTCTGAATGCCCTCTAGTGAAGTGATTATGTAGCATATTATTTTTTATTATTTTGTTGTTTTTTAAGAGATACTCTCTTGTGAAGATGATTATTTCATAGATGTACAGACATGGAACATTTAGTATGGCAAGGTTTATGAAATGTATTCGACATGATTCTGAACTTTTTAGGCAACAAATGGTTCTCATTGCTCGTTTTTGCATCCTAAATATATTAGTGCTTTGTGACGAGTTATCCCAGAAAATAATTCCATATCTTAACAGTGAGTGGATAACAACTAACAACTGATTGGAAGAGAATTGGAGGGATCACAAGCGGCGCAGAACGTCGAAAGATAAGTGCAGTGCAGATAAAATTGAACAGTTAAAGGGAAACCCATTGTAGTCGATATTTTTAAAAAAAAAATTCACCATGAATAAGGAAAGCAGTTTTGAAAATGGGGGGGGGGAAGCTAGTAAAGAAGATCCCACAAGCCAGGAACCTTTGATAGTATTTTTAAACACCGAGATACCAATCAATGAAAGTTTGTCACCAGCTCCTGAAAGCAGTCCACCAAACTCTGAGACTTGCTCTCCCATACTCACTACAAATGCATCAACATTTGAAGCATTTGAAGGTCCAGCATCTCCTGAGAAGGATAATCCAAACCTGATAGTTAAGATTTTCACAATGTTATCAAATTTATCAACTGATATCCAAACTAAGTTTGAAATACAATCAACTGACATCCAAAATAAATTCAAAAGTCATGCAGAAGATGTCCATAAAAGGTTCAGTAATGGTCTAGCAGTTCTGGAGTTAAAGTTAGAGGGTAAAATAAAGGAGGAATTAAAAGGGGTGACACAGAAACTTGATGAAGTCGGCAGTGAGATAGAAAAGTGTAAAAATTCATGCCACGTTGTTAGACAGTAGACACAGAAACAATTTGAACGTCTTGAAGTAAATGTCAGGCAAAGAATTGATAGTAATGAAAACAATATAGCAAATATAAAACAGCAAAATACTCAGTTGAGTATAAGACTTGAAGGAGTTGCAGAAAGAGTAGATGAAGTTGGTGAAAAGTATATTAAATTGGGAGCAGCAGTAGATGAAGTTGCAATAAGGTGTGAATCATTGGATAAGCGAGTGGGGAATGTAAGTGAGGAGATGAATAAAATTCCCAACTTCGAGAGTCAAGTAACCAAAATTGGGGAAGAATTACAAGAAGTGAAGTGCCATCTAAAGAAATCACAGGTGCAACATGTAGTTGGTGTGGCAAACCCAATGTCCCTGCCTATACCTGAAAAAAATAGAAATTGAGAACTTTGGTGACAAGGGAGGGATCCATCCAGTAAATTTTATCAATAGTTTTGAGAAGTACAGGATTTTCAGTTTTTATGATGTCAGTGAAAAAATGAACAGTGTATATCAAAATTCAAGGGCAGTGCTCGAATTTGGGGAGAAAGGCAGCTTCAGATTTATAAAACATATGCAGAATTCAAAGCAAGTTTCCTAAATAATTTCTGGTCAGAGGAAAGGCAACATGAAGTTAAGAGGGGTCTCTGGTATGGCAGGAAATATCAACCTGGAAGGGAATCACTCAAAGATTTCCTTTTAAATGAAACTTCCAAATGTTATTATCTGAATAACCCACCACCTGAAAGAGAAATTGTGTTGGATGTTGCTCACAGGATGCCAGGGGAGATTCAAAAACTTTTGGTTATGCATGGTGTCAGAACGATTGAGGCAGCGAGTGAGTTTGTGCACCGATATGAAACCCAATGCGCCAGAGATAGAATCAAGGAGAGCTACCAGAGCAGGAACCAGTGAAAAGATCAACGGGAATTCCGTCATGAAAGGCGAATGACATATGATCAGGAAAGAGGAAGAAATCAATTCCACACCAATGGAGGGGGGAGGAATTCTCCACCACATAAAAATAGTAAAAACAATGTTCGAAGAATTGGAAGAAAGGGAAGTCCTAAAGAATACTTAGCCCAACAATGGTAGTAAGTAGTAATGATGTCAAAAATGATCCCGGTACAAGCCAACAAACTAATGGTATTGATACAAAAAACTGAAGACTGCCAAAGTTTTTGGCCAGACTGAGGCAGATGGGTTAATAGGGTCGATACAATCAAAACAGAGGAACCAGCTTAGAAGTATTTTCCACAACAACCCGAGTGAAGACTTAGCAGAGAAAGAGTTCCAGAAGGAAGAACAGTTGGTCCAGGCTCCCATAATCTTAGTGACATGTCGTGGAAAACAAATTGAAGTATTGTTGGATTCAGGTGCCGAAATTTCATGCATCTCAGAAAATTTGTTTGAGAGTTTACTGGAAGCTGCAAATCAAAGAAACTATAAAGTGGATTCCTTACCAGTAAGTGGGATGTCAGTTATCACTGCCACAGGGGGCAAGAGCAAATTAGTGAAAACGCAGATGTTGTTAGAAGTAAAGTTGGAAGACTATTTCTTTGAGTTTGTTGTTTTTGTGGTGCCAGGGCTGACGATCGATTGTATTTTTGGCATCGATTGGTTGTGTGCTTTTAAAACCATCTTGTATTTTGAACAAGGATTATTGGATTTTCAAGTTAATGGGTAAGGGAAGAACTAGTATGAAGAAATGTTGGAAGGAGAAGGAAATGGCGTCAGTTAATGTACTAATGTGGGGAAATGCAGTAGCCAGTCGGAAAGAACCCCAATTCCTTCAAAAGTTTATACGGTTTTGTGTATTGTCAAGGCAACCAAGCAGACAGGTGGAGAAGAATGAGTTAAGAATAGTGGACAGTGTTAGCAGTGAACACCGTACAAAGCTATGAAATCTGATAGACGAGTTTAAGGAAGTATTTTCTGACCAGCCTGGACTCGTAAAAGGTTATGAGTGCAATTTTACTGTCAATTGTGCGACACCTTTCTTTGTCAAACCTTACGTCATTCCAGTTTCAAAGAGGAAGCAAGTCGATGATGAGATAAACAGGATGTTGCAATGGAAAATCATAGAAAGATCCAAGAGTCCTTATAACAACCCACTAGTTATAGTCACAAAAGAAGACCAATCTGTCAGGTTAGTTTTAGACGCTTGCACTTTAAATAAAATTCTCGTCACTGAAAGGGACCATCCGCCCACAGTTGATGAAATATTACAAAGCTTTCAAAATAAGAAATTTCTAACTTCCTTGGATTTAACTGCATCCTATTGGCAGATTCCAATCGCAGAAACATCCAGGCAATATACTGCATTCTTGTACCAAGGCCGGAGTTACCAGTTCCGAGTTTTGCCATTCGGCATGAATAATTCAGTCGCGAATTTCATCCGTGCTTTGGATCAAGTCCTTGGTAAGTAATTATTGAGCAAAGTACATGTGTACGTCGACGATATATTAATTGCAAGCTCAACCATGGAGCAACATTGGAGTACATTAAAAGAAGTATTAACCACTTTAAAGAAAGGGGGAATGACTATTAAAGTGAAGAAGTGTCTTTTTCTGACAAGCAAAATTGAATTTTTGGATCATACTATCACCCCATCAGGAATAACTCCCAATGCGGAATAGCTTAACGCTATCAAGAATTTCCCAAGACCCCAAAACAAGGAACAACTATTGAGTTTTCTTAGACCTTGTAATTATTATCGTAAATTTATCAGAGGTCAAATACTGAACAGCCCACATTTTGGGAAACTCAAGAAAAAGAATGCACATTGGGACTGGACTGAGCATTGTGAAGAAGATTTTCAAGAAGTAAAAAGTAGTTTATTAAAGAAAGTGCCCCGGATTTGAATCTTCCTATCTGTATTACCACGGATAGTTTGGAATATGGCCTGGGTGTGGAGATCTTCCAAGAGATAACAGAGGGAGATGAAATAATAAAGAAACCTCTCACTTTTGCTAGCCGGATTCTAAACCAGTCTGAACGCAACTACTGTGTTACCAAGAAGGAAGCGCTGGCTATTGTTTGGACCTTCCAAAAGTTTCGGTACCTCCTTTTGGGCAGGAAGGTGATAGTACATACTGACCACAAGGCACTGTCGGTTTTGAAGAAGTATAAATTAGTCCATGGAAGGTTGGCAAGATGGAACTTACTATTCCAGGATTATGAATTTGATATTAAATATATTCCAGGAAAGGAAAATTGTGTAGCAGATGCCTTGTGAAGGTTACCAGTAGGTTTAGAAGAAAGCGAGTCAGCAATGTCAGTAGGGAAGGAAGCTTGGATATTTTACATTAAGGAAGTGGACGGAGAAAAGGAGGTTAAACATTGCCTGAAGTTCATGAAAGAGGAGCAAGAAAAGGACCCCAATATAAGGAAGTTATTAGACAAGTTAATTGAGAGTGACCCACAGTCAAAGTTACGCAAATACTACATGCAGGTCAGTGGAATTTTATTCAGAAGAAACCATGAAGCTAGTTCAGAGTGGAAAGTATGGGTGCCAGAAAACTATGTGGACCATTTTATTAAGCAACATCATCTTAGTTACGGCCATTATGGTATAAACAAGTTTCATATGATCACGAAGGAAACCTTGTATTTCCCTAATATGTCTCAGCGGATACAGCAGGTAGTTTCTCATTGTGAGCTATGTCAGAAAACTAAAGCAGATAACGTCAGGAGGGCCGGGGAGATGCAGAGTGTGATCCCAGATAAACCACATGAACTAGTTGCTTTAGATATCTTCGGCCCACTGCCTAGGTTCCGTGGGGGAGTAACTCAAATTTGTGTGGTCATGGACATCTTCTCAAAATATATAAAGTTGTACCCACTGAAGAGGGCCACAACCAAAGTAATCTGTTCAAAGTTAGTTCATGATTATATACCACATGTAGGAAAACCTGAAAAAGTATTGACAGACAATGGACCCCAGTTCACAAGTAAAGCCTGGGCTGAATGCTTTAAAGAGTTAAGTATTGAAACAGTTAAGACGTCTTTCTACCATCCACAAGGGAATGCAACAGAATGAGTAATGAGAGAGCTTGGTAGATGGTTCAGGACATACTGTGAGGACAACCATAAGAAGTGGGCATACGAATTAAGTGAAATTGAAGGAGTTATCAATACTATTCCCCATGCTTCCACTTCACTAACGCCTTATGAAATCATGTTTAAGAGGGAACATCCCCGAATTGTTTATGAGCTCCTCCACTTTCCGACGAGGGATAGTGATTATCCTGACAAGATAGCTTTGGAAGAGTTGAAGAAGTGTGCCTTAAGAAGAAAGGAGGCCCATGATAGGAACCTCAAACCCACAGCATATGGGATAGGTGACCTAGTTCTGTTAAAGACACATTTTAAGTCATCATCTATAGACAATGAAATTAAAAAGTTTAAACTGTTGTACGAGGGACCTTTGAACTCGTTTCCCGAACCAAGGGGAACTGCTATACTTTGGCTCACCCTAAACATGGTAAAGTTAAAGGAAATTATAATGTGGTGGCACTAAAGCCTTTCAAGACAGTTAATGTGACATATGGTGGTGGTCCAATATAAAGTTTCCTCCCAAATGAGTTAATAAAAGTGGAGTAATAAACTGTGTATGTTGCTGCGTTGCTGACTTAAAGCAGTGCTTAATGAGTAAAAGGTGGTATGTTAGCATGAGAGTCAACAATCCACATAGAATACACCTTGGAGCATCGTCCAAGACAAAGAAGACATCAATCATGAGTAATAAATGTTCTGGATGTGCATCAGGAAGTGGTTTTTTATCATTATTATTATTATTGTTATTTGCTCCATTGTTGGTGATGAATTACTCCATAAATATTAATTGTAACATGACAGTCTGTGACGGCACAGGAGTACAATTTTTGTTAAGGTTATTTGGATGAATATAAATGATTTCGTATTGTGTATTTTGTGATTTAGCATAAGCAGACTACCGTTGTATCTTTGTTCTTTCTCCCTAAATATGGTAATATTCAGTTTACAGAATTTTCTTATAGGGGAAGTGATACTTTAGTAAAAGTGACAATAGACATTTGGCATGGACAGTTAAAACTATGGTTTAGAACAATCATCGCACCCCAAAAGATGCGATTCAGATAATAATATATTGTGTGGTTTCTTTGATATAATCTTGATGTGTTTCCCTGCCTCCTTGTGAAGCTATTTTTATGTTTACTTTTACTTAAAATTATTTTCTATGTACATTTTAATAAGGATGTGTTTGGAAATATGTATTGAAGGCCCACACCAGTAAAGCGATATTATGTATGGTATTTAGGATAGGAACCCGAGGTTGCAATTTGTATGTGAGCGAATGTGGAGTGAAGTTTGTAAGTAATCTTGGGGAGCATTAGTCAATTGAAGAAGTTCATCATTGCCATTTTGTCGGAATATCCAAAATCTTATGTTAAACTTGAGGGGACTGTAGCATAGCCATATGATAGAGGTTGCTTCCAAAGCCGGTGGACCGGAAGATCGAGAACCGACTGTGCTATTTATAGCTGTGAGTAAATTTCTCCCATGTAATGAAATAGACGTCGATACGAACTGTGAAATCATATGGATTAAACTCAACGTTGCTGGGTCAAAACTCATCATAGGTGCCTTCTACCGTCCACCTGATTCGGATATAGCTATCGTCGAGGAGTTAAGAAATAATGTAAATAGTATAGCTAGCCGTTTTAAAGATCATGCTATGATTCTAGGAGGCGACTTCAATCTGCCTTATATTGACTGGCGTAATTACGTTCACATCACAGGTAGCAGGGATAAGGCAGCTTCTAAGTAATTCTCGATTTGTTGTCAGATAATCATCTCGAGCAGCTAGTTAATGAACCTACGCGGTGTCATAACGGTAGCGAAAAACATTTTAGACTTGCTGGTTACCAACAGGCCAGAATTATTCACCGACATTTCAACGACCACAGGAATAAGCGATCACAAAGCGGTAATTGCGACTATCAAATTAATGACCGAGCGAAAAAGGAAAAAAGGGCGGATTGTATACAAATTCAGTAAGGCCTCAAAGGAGTGTTTTAGAACCTACCTGAGGAATAAATACCATAACTTCAAGTCAACAAAGGACACCGTTGAAGAGATGTGGCTTCGTTTTATACATATAGTCAGGGAAGGCATGGAAATACATATACCAAATCGTACAATAAAGCGAGAGGATGATCCACCGTGGTACACATGCGAAGTCAAAAGATTACTCAAAAAACAAAGGAAAACACACACACGCACAAGAAGGAAGGGGTGTCGCAGCGATTTAGAAACCTTAGCTGATTTAAGAGGACGTATTAAGAATGTAATGCGCGAGGCCTTTAACGATTTTCACTCCAACTCTCTCTCTAAGAGTCTCACAGAAAACCCAAAGAAATTTTGGTCGTATGTACGAAAAGTTAATTGTACCAACAGCAATATTCCAGCACTAATTCGTGAAGGTTCCGAGGTTAATGAAAGCCGCGATAAAGCTAACGTACTAAATACTGTATTCAAAAATTCATTTACAAATGAACATAAGGATAGTATTCCCGTTTTCCCACGCCGTGGCGAGTCGGTGATGGAATCATTACGAATAGATACTGCAGGTATCGTTAAGCAATTAGAGCTCCTGAAGTGGGGGAAAGCACCGGGCCCGGATGGAATTCCAGTAAGAGTATTTTCAGAGTATGCTGCAGAAATCGGGCCATTTCTGTCTGATATATTCAGTAAATCATTAGAAGAGCGAAAAGTACCTTCAGACTGGAAAATCGCGCAAGTAACTCCGATTTTCAAAAAAGGTGATCGAAGTGATCCTGGGAACTATCGTCCCATATCTATAACATCTGTTTGTAGTAGAGTTATAGAGCATATTATATGCTCGAACATTATGAATTTTCTAGATGATAATAATTTGTTTACAACAAATCAACATGGATTTCGGAAGAAAAGATCATGTGAAACACAGCTGGCCCTATTTACACACGACGTAATGAAAGTTATCGATACAGGTTCACAAGTAGATGCAATTTTTTTAGATTTCCAGAAAGCCTTTGACTCTGTGCCACACAACCGCCTTTTAGTGAAGCTTCGAGCTTACGGTATATCGGATCAGCTTTGTGAATGGATAAAGGATTTTCTAACTGGTCGGTCGCAGTATGTTGTCGTTGAAGGAGAAAGTTCTTCTAATCTAGATGTTACATCGGGTGTACCTCAAGGAAGTGTAATAGGACCACTTCTTTTCTTAATTTTTATAAACGATCTCGGAGACAAAGTGAAAAGCCTTTTTAGATTGTTTGCTGATGATGCGGTTATTTATAGGGAAGTAAGAACTTTGGCCGATTGCTTAGAAATTCAGCGCGATCTGGATGTTATTTTGGCTTGGTGCGCTGAGTGGCAACTTACTCTAAACTGTAAAAAGTGCAAGACAATGAGCATAACTAACAAAAAGAATCCGATTGTTCAGAAATACGAGTTAAACAATACAGTTATTGATATGGTCGATTCTATTAAATATTTGGGAGTAACAGTACAAAGGAACATGAAATGAGACATACACATTAATTCTTTAGTAGGTAGAGCAAATTCTAGGCTGCGATTCATAGGTAGAATCTTGAAAAATTGTAATGAACAAACAAAGGAGATAGCGTACAAATCTCTTGTGCGTCCACATTTGGATTATTGTTGTGCCTTTTGGGACCCGTTTCGTAAGGGATTGATCGAAAGTATAGAGAAAGTACAGAGAAGAGCCGCTCGATTCGTGACCGCTTGCTACAGTCCTTATGAAAGCGTCACAGAACTGATTAGTAGATTAGGTTGGAAGTCTCTGGTAGATAGACGACACACGTTTCGTTTAAACTTATTGGAAAACATGCGTACTCCAACTTTCACTCACGAGTGTAATGAAATACTTCTTCCACCAACCTATTTGAGTCGGAAGGACGGGAAAGATAAAATTAGAGAAATAAGGTGCCGCACTGATTCTTATATGAATTCTTTTTTCCCTCGTACCATTAGGGATTGGAATGCACAGCAAAGAGATTAGCTTTGGTGCTGAGCACCCTCTGCCACCCACAATTTTGTGAATTGCAGAGTATATATGTAGATGTAGATTTGGAATACGGCCGAGTGGATGTTAAATTTCCTGCCGGTCCATGGGAGTACTGTGGAAGACCCCGGAGTGCATGCTGGTTACCGGAAGTCAATTAAAAACGCCCGCGAACCCAACATGTGGCACCCACTAGTCTTCCTGGGGCAGCCGAGCTCATCGGGCACACCACCCATGTGCGAGTTTTTCGCGAACTCCCTCTTCTAATGTTGAACTATTTTCGGTTAGAGTTGTGAAAATGCGAGTGTGACTTATAAAGGACTGTTAATGTCAACCGTTTTTAACTGAGGATTCTGCAACCTTCAGGTATATATATATATATATATATAAGTCCGATGAAATATATGATCACGACTGGTGTGGGTAAAGATTTAGAACTCTATTAAACTTACAAAAGTTAATTTTGTTATTCTTTTTTTTTGTGTGATTCTTCTTGACACGGTAAAGCGTATTAATAAGCTGAATCACTGGCAACCGCGTCAGTAGAATTTGCTGCTTCAAACATTTCCGTAAAATGTACTAAATCCCACCATCTGCGAGCATTAGTGTTCTCTACCAAGAGAGAGAAATGCAACAACCTTTCTTATTGCTTCCGTTGTCGCAAGATTTACTGCGACAATCTGCAAGCGGTATACCAAGGTTATAGAGTATCTGAAGGAGCAATTCTCTTAGACCCTTTCCTGTAGTGTCATTAGCTTCAAAAACTAAAAATTCTTCAATTTCAACCAGTGGCGGGGCGAGACCAAAATTTTATGTGGGCGAGATAAGTTTGCGAGGCCCTCTGGAGGCGCAAGATGACAGGGTTTATAAAGTATTTAAAAAAACTTAAATTTTTATTTATAAAAATACAATCACTTTTACTGTGTATAATATTATTAAATAATGAGTAACTGTATATAATTAAATAAATAGAAATTTTCTGCTTTTAGCCTTGCTGAACTCCTTAATTAGATGCTATATCTGCTTCAATCGATAAAACTGCCAAAGCTGAAAGTCTTTCCTGACCCATAGTACTTCGTAAATAATTTTTATTAATTTTAATTTTGAAAAGCTCCTTTCAGCGGAGGCTGTACTTACTGGTACTGTTAGCAAAATTCGTATGAAGAAACATGAACGTAGACGAGAAGCAAACTGAATGAAATAAACCCGGTGGCCGAAGATTCCCCGGTAGAGTCATTGTAACGCCAGCAAATATTGCTAAGCTATTGATATTGCCATATTAGTTGCTAAGTTGTAGGATTTATCGCATTCTGATGACTAAAATATTTAGTCGTAGTCACGGCTTTTAATGGTGCTAATCTGTTTTACTGGTTAAGTTGCTTAAACTTTCGGGCCGCGAGGCCCCTCGGGGCGCGAGGCCGTAGGCGGTCGCCCACGCCTTGCGCCGCTTCTGATTTCAACTGGTTTGGAAACCACACTTAATTGTTCCTTGTTACTTAAATCTGGTTACGGTCCAATATTTATGAATAATATTTATTTTTAAGTATGGTATCCTTCAGGATAGATACTATTTAATCAGAAATTATGGTCATAATTTCATTTTGTATGTCCTTACTTAAGTAAGTAACCAGTCTTCCAGGTTTAGCTACATGATTAATGTGCTTATTTAACGTGGGATCGAACTTTGCCATTGATTCTACTTGTCCTAAAAAGTTTCCATTACCTGGATTTCCTAACACTTCATGGTCACCTCTTAATGGAAGATTTCTTTCTGCAAGGAAAAATACTATTTACAATAATCTTAGCAAAACTGATCTCCACCTCCTTTCTTCCTGATCAATTTGATCTTGAGTTGCCTGATCAATTAATTTTTAATTCTCTGTGATAGCTCTTTCCACTTACACAAGTGTATAATATGGCTGCATGACAGTTCATGGCTAGATAGAATTTTTGACAAGCTTTGCCAGTCTCTTAAACCATTTCTTGTGACAGCGCCACCATTTGAATTAAATACCTTGCAACAAAAGCAATACACAGCATCTTATGTTTGAGAATATAAATTTAAATCTTTCATCATTTGAAAGATGATAGAAGCAATGAAAAATAGAGAAACACTTTCTTGTTTCCCTATCTATAGGAATTTTACATTTTTTTCACTAATGTCTTGCGGAGCTTCCGTAATCGCTCTTATCCTAAAATTATCTTTTATAATTTCCGGCCAGGATCGCAGATCAGTAATATCATTGATAACTTTAAGGCCATAAAGGGCCCCATACACACAGCAACTTGTTGGCCAACTTGGTTGTGTTGTAGCTGAAGTTGGTGTGTGTATGGGTAGGTTGGCAGACCAAATCACAAGTTGGTGGTTTTCAAACGCTTTTGATATTTGTAGGCGGGGCCTATTGTTGTGCCAACGTGTTGTAGTGTGTATGGGCAAGTTGTCCAACTTGACTGCCAACATCAGTCTGCTCCGGTTTCTCATCGAGGCAGTGCTAGTGATCTATGCTAATAGTGGTATTCTGATGGCTACTATTCAGAACAACGATGCATGGAACACCGTCATCGAAAAGTTTCGCAGTCTACCACAGTTGTGGAAAGTGAAATCTGATTTATATAAAAATAAAAATTCAAGAAACAAGGGCTGGGAAGAATTGCTGATTGCTTTCAAAGAAGTGGAACAGGATGCCACACTCGAAAGCATGAAAAAACGTATAGCAAATATGCGTACATGCTATCGCCGGGAACTCAAGAAAAAACTAAAAAGTGAAAGATCTGGAGCAGAAGATGAAGATATATATGAACCTACCCTGTGGTACTTTGATAAGTTAGATTTTTTAAGGGACCATGAAACACAGTTGCCGGGAATATCGTCCTTTGACGGTGCAGACGACGATGAAGACGACAATGACGACTCTGAGAAGAGCTCAAGTTTAATTAATAGCTTTACAATTAAAAAGATTTCGCTGAAATATCGCGAATTACAAAAGTATCTTAAATATGTAAAGTAGATCATCGGTTAAACGACCATCCGTTAACCGAAATCAATCTAGAAAAAAAAAAAAAGAATAGTTTGATAGGTATTTTTAGTAATTTTTTGCAAATTCGATAAATAATATGTACTAATGTTGATTGTAATTTAAAATTTCTAAAAACTTTTAAAAAATAGTAATAAAAAGTGAATAAGTTGAAAGTGTGCTAGGAAACCAGGCTTCCTCCATTTTTTCACTCAGTTCATCAATTTTTGGCTCCCCTCTTTCCCGATTTTTCCTGTTATTATTTCTTAAAACGTATTCCAATTTTCTAGTTCATTCTTCTACACGAAATTTTCAAGCCAATTATTTCCAAACGTTTTCCAATTGTTATTAAAACATAGTTCATTTCATTGTTAGAAAATGTGTAAATGCCGAGATTTTTCATGAAAATTTTGTGTGCAGTACGTGTAGGCCTATATTTATATATAAATTGGACTTGTGGCTGTCATATATTTCGGATGATCGAATATCTACTGTATTTAAAATACTGACCATCTCTGTTAAAAAAGCTTGATTAAACATTTACTAACTTATATTTGCATGTTTGGTAGGAGTCCTTAGAAGTCATTAAGAGAAAGAGAACCAGTAAAGTTGGGAATGATAACTGTACATAAAGCTATTTCTTCTAGTTCCAACATTACTGTATAAATAAACACCTTGTTCTCCGTATGCTTGTTCTTTCTCTACTGATGTCGGGCAACAGTGTTGGCCAACTTATTTTTGTGTTGGCCAACCAAGTTGGGAGACATGGTTGGCCAACAAGTTGCTGTGTGTATGGGGCCCTTTACGATCATGGAGGAAGTTCCTCCATGATTACGATGTTCTTTCTTCTCAGAGGTGTTCAGCTATGGTTTTTTCTGCAGGAAAACTTTCACTACTAGTAGGTGTTTCCACTAGTGAGACAGTTTTGTCAGCCACTAACTCTTGCTTCCACGGGCCATACAATTGTTCAGCAGTATCAACAGATGACGTTTTAATAACACTACATTCTTTTATAACACAATGTAAATTATAAACACTGTTAGTTCGATTTAAAAATTTATTTGATGAACCCTTTTGCCGCAACTGCTCTTTTAGGATATCACACCTATGTTTTCTTTTTTAGCACCTGACAAGTACTTACAATCGATTCTACACTTTTGTGTGAAACAAATCACAGGTTCTGATACCAACAGACATATACACACAAACTGTGTGCATACTTCACACCTGGCTGGGTTGCCGAACCACCGTACCTTTGAGGCCCATTTTTCGAACGCGCTTGTCTCCACTAACAGTGGAAAACCCAAACAGCCAGGCGTCATTGTGAACAGAGAGGCATATTTTTCCTGTTGGTGACATCAAATGTTTCTGGTATTTCCTAAGAATCCAGCAACCGACAGGAACAGAAATGGAAAGCGGTCCACATTCTTATGAAGTAGAAGGTCTAGTAAAGCCAAATGCAACTCTAGCCAATATAATAAACAACAGTGATATGTCTAAGTATACAAAAAATGACTTTATAATGATAATTGGTGGATCAAATGACATTTACAGAAATCAGGCAGCAGAGGCAACTAGTGTACTGCAGAAGTCTTTATCAAGCCTTACACATACAAATGTTACTGTGGTAAATGTGCCAAAACGACATGACCTGATGCGGTGGTCATGTGTGAATACCGAAATCGATCGTGCCAACTTGAAGTACAAAGAAATCTGTAATAGCTTCAGCAATGTAGATTTAGTGGATGCTAGTATGCTGGATAGGTCATGCCATACTACACATGGTCTACATTTAAACCTTAAAGGGAAAAAAGTAATCAGTAAATCTATCTCTAAAGTAATAATGGACAAGTTAGATCGTCCAGCACCTTTTCAGGACAAACTTGATTCTTTTTTAGAGGTAATCAACACCCCACTGTCACCATAATGTCAGATATGGGTAAGGGGTGTTGGTTAACAGATGAACATGTAGGCCTAAAAGACAATAATGAGTACCTACAGTTCACTATCAAGGACTCAGACTAATAGCTTAAATCTAGATTCTAATCCTAAGAGCATATCCTTTTGTCAACCAAATGAGATGTCAAATGTTCATATAAATAACATTGACAAGATAGCTGTAGATGATCAGTGTAATAATAATATAGTGAATAAGAGTCTAGCTAAGAAACTTAATATGTATAATGTATTGTACTGGAATGTGCAAGGTATTGTTGACAAAGTTGAGTTAGTGGAAATATTGATCGAAGAAAAGAAAATTGATATTATATGTATTGTTGAGCACTGGCTGTCACATGAAGAATTAAAAAGCCTCGGCATTCCAGACTTCAATCTGGCAAGTCACTTCTGTAGGGCAAAGGGTAAAAGAGGGGGCTCAGCGATTTTTATATAAATAACTTGACAGTATATGAACAGCCTAATATTGACACATCAAACCTTGCAACTGAATATGTTTTTGAACTGTCACAATTGTATTTAGAAAATATTAACACATTTGTGCTGTGTATCTATCGGATTCCTCAAGTCGATAATATGAATATTTACTTTGAAAAAATGGATAATCTGTTAGCCAAACTCAGTTCTAAAAATTGCAATATAATTATGTGTGCTGATTTCAACCTGGACTTTAATTTAAATGGGCCAAATATAGATAACCTGCGTAGCCTTTTTACTAGCTATGGCCTAAATGTTCTTCTAAAAAATGTAATTACACGTCCAGGGATTATAAACGAAGGTACATGTATTGATAATATTGTTACTACTTTCCATTACTCAAGAGTCAAATCCTCTGTCATACAAACTGTACTATCTGACCACTATGCTATTCTCTCATCATTTCTCTTGACCTCAGAAAAAACCTCCAAACAGATTAGACCAAATATTAAATATCAATATAGAGAGATTAATGACACAAATATAGCAGACTTTTGTTTAAATAATATGAATAGACCTCTCATTCACTCTCAGACTAATATTCTTGATAAATTCTCAGCCTTCTTCACAGACTTTATGTTCAGTGTTAATTACGCCTTCCCATTAAAAGTTGTAAATAGTCGAGAAAGACAGGTCAAAGCAAATAAATGGTTCACTCCTAAGTTATTGGAGTTAAAAAATATATGTGATAAGTACCACTTTATATCCAAACAAAGTCAGTCTGCGGACATAAAAACTAAATATAAACAAATCAAATACATGTACAAAGATGAAATCAGAAAGGCTAAACTAAATTATAACAGTGAAAGAGTCCTTAGATGTGCAAATAAACCAAGGGCTATCTGGAACATCATTAAAAATAATCTACCTACAAATAGAAACATCATTCAGGATGGGACACCAACCAACTTAACAGCTGAAGAATTCAATAACTATTTTATTGATAGTATTAGTGAAACAATTAAGAAAATAGCAGTTAGTCAAAATGAAGCCAACTACTATCTGTCCAAAGTCAAATATGCTGATACAATATTTTCTTTCAAATCCGCTTCTGTACAGGAAGTCCTTTCTGCAATTATGTCTTTAAGAAATAGTAAGTCTATGGATGTCTACAACCTAAATTCAGAAATTGTCAAGCTTAGTAGTTACTTTATATCAGAAATGATGACAGAGGTTGTAAATGGCTGCTTTGATAGTGCAATTTTTCCAGAACAGTTGAAGGTATCTAAGGTAATTCCAATTTATAAAAAGGGTGATAAAAAATCCTTCTGCAATTATAGGCCAATATCCCTGGTCCCAATTATGTCCAAAGTTATTGAAAAAATTATCAGTCAACAAATTTATAAATATCTTGAACAGCACAATCTCCTCTGTAACAACCAGTTTGGGTTTAGGAAAAATCGGTCAACATGTGATGCAGTTGCAAATTTTATCGAGGACTGTCTTGAGGACCTCGAAAATAAACTCAATGTTGATGCTAAGTTTTTTGATCTGTCCAAGGCATTTGACACTGTATCCCATGAAATTTTACTATCGAAACTCGAGCACCTAGGTTTTGATGATAAGGCAGTAAAGTTAATTAAATCATATCTAAGTAATAGATCACAAATGGTCTCACTCAACAATAATGTATCTAATCTTAGGGAGGTAGGACATGGTGTTCCTCAGGGATCTATTCTTGGCCCCCTATTGTTCATCCTATATATCAATGACCTATCACCAATTATGGAAAACGGTAACTCCAAATGCTACAACTAAGCGATGATCTTTGTGTAAAAGTAAGCTCCACTACAACTTCAAATGACAAAGCTTTCTCATCAAAGATAGATCTACTTATGGATTGGTGTAGTGCCAACAAACTATCTCTTAACTTAGAAAAAACACACCACCTTGATATATCCTTAAAGAGCAACTCTACCTGCAATTCTGTCAAATTCCTGGGAATAATTATACAATCAAATCTAAAATGGCAGAGGCATATTGAATTGATATCGAATAAAATCGCTAAAGGAATTTTCACGATTAGGAGACTTAGAGGTACAGTGACAACAGATGTCTTACTCTCCATTTATTATGGTTATGTCCACTCCTACCTATCCTATGGAACTTACCTTTGGGGAAATAGTCCCTACTCACAGTGTCTCTTTGTCTTACAAAAAAAAGCAGTTCGCCTGATATGTGGAGCATTACCTAGAACACACTGCAAGGAATTATTCTTAAAGCTAGGAATCATGAAATTACCGGGTTTATATATATATCAATGTTTACTTTTTGTAAAGAAAAATCAACACCTCTTTAAAAGACATATTGAGGTACATGATCATAACACTAGAGATAAGCACAATATAAGAATTGAATACTGTTCACTTAGCATAACTAAATATAGTTTTAAGTCAATGGGAATCAGATTCTTCAATCATCTACCTATGAATCTGAGAATGATGACACTAAATAAATTTAAAAATAGCACTAAGGATCTTATAACTGCAATATGTCCTTATAAAACTGAAGAATTATCGATGTAATATATATTTAGTTACATTATTTATCTTATACTATCATTTGTATTAATATGTATATATAATTATAGTATGTATATGACGAAGCCTATTTCAATATTGTATTGACTAATGGTGAATAAAATGATATGATATGATATATCATCGTCGGTTCGAGAGAAGATCGACAATTGCGATATTCATCAAATCTGTCTTGTTTATGGGAAAACAGGATCAACACTGAAGGTGCTATTGACACTATGACTATTGTGAGCACAGCTTGTTAACATTCTAAATTTATAGATTATTTATTTTAGCAGGAAAATTGTTTGTTAAGTAAGGACAAATTTTGAAGGGAATCGTGATGGTACCCTCTGTGACTGTGGTTCTTGCGGTAGACTTAAGCTACCCCTGTTAATACTAAAGCACTTTTAAAGAGAATTACCATATATGAAAAATTAACAAAAAGTTGAATGAAAAATGCCACAAACATTTACACAGATACTAAATTAAAAAAAAAAAAAAAAAAAAAAAAAAACATTTTAATGCATGGTCGGGAAATTTTACTTAAGACTCTAAGTCAGTCTGAAGTTATATTTTAACTAGTGGTCAGAAAACAGAAAATTGGGAGTCAGTTGATGACTCAATCAGCTAGAAAGGGAACACATGTGTATATAAGATTTCGAACCAAGAATAAAAGACAATTATTTAAACAGATAAATAAGAACTAAAAATGGCAATGTCGTACTGGCATTGCGATAAACTTTTTAACAAAATTTTGAGGTATTAACCAAATTTTGCATATAGGGTTTTGATAAGTAAGGAAATTCAACTTCTAAACTAAAATAGTTATGAAGTTAAAAACTAGGCTTAAATAATAATTAATTCAAAATAAAGTCATGATACAACAGCAGCTGTAACATAGACCTTTAAAGAATAAAAAAGGAATTTAAGATGACTAGTTTTGAATGGTACAAGTCAGAAAGATAATTCAAAAAATAAAGATTTGTTAAAATTAGAATAGTAATAAATAAAAAAAGCATAAATTTAATGAAGAAAAGTGAAAACCAGATTTAAAACAATGTTTAAATAAAAAAGATATGATATTTTGAAATCTTGGATTCACTTGGAGGGATAAAAGTTGCAACACAATAAGAGGTTTTTAAATACTGCATCTAAATTAAAAGTCACAGATATAAACAATATGCCAGATAAAGTATAAAGTAAAAGGTATCATTTCATATGACTAGCTTTGTGAGGGATTAAATACTTTGGGTTTTATAGGCAGTTAAGTGATAATTTCATCCATCCAACTTTGATAATTAATAAATTTAAATGAGTAAAATTGCAGGAAAAGTTGTCATAGGTAAAAGTTGGTTCTTAAAATGATTTCTATCTAACAAATGTCAACATTTCAGATGGATCCAAAAATATTAAGGTAATGTGAGAATTGGTTATTCTTAGCAGATCAGCCGAAGGTTCATTTTCCAAGGCATTTGTATGAGCTACAGTACAAAAGGGGATCAGCTGGAGATCTCCATAGTAGTTAGTTAGCTAGGCAGTTTCTATACCACTCTGTCATGAGTAACTTTCATACATAGTAAAATTCTAGCAACATTTGGTTACAGTGATGGAAATTTTTCAGAGATAAGTTTGGACTTAGAAAAGTTAAATGAAGTGATATGTTTTGTGAACTTTAGTAACCAAGTTTTTTGAGTTATGAAGGAAACAAACTTAAATTAACTTTTCTGGATCATTTCATACAACTATTGTGGTTCATGATCATTGGGGAGTTTATGAATCTTGAGTGGAAGCAAAAGATTGTGACTTTCATGTTGTAGTAAGTAATCTGCAATCTTCATACAGTAGAAGAGTCTGATTAACACTCAATTTACAAATGTGTTGCCTGGCTGAACAAGCATTAAATTAAACAATTTGTAAAACAGTGACATATTCTCCTAGGGGCGTAGGGGGTGATTGACTGGGGCGGCAGGTTCCAGAGGGGTGCCAGCAATTCTTCACTGCGGAGGTGATAATCAAGGCAGTGACGATGACATTCGGCAATAATGGGGGCAGCAATCTCTCATTTTTTGCCCTGGATCAGAAAATTCCTACAGCCATCACTGGGTGGCAGAGAGGTGCAGCTAATGATATTTCCCCGGGACGCACAATTTAGAAACACATCCCAGTGTGAAAATATACTGAGTGACTTTTAAATTTGACTTTATTGTTTTCATCATTGACTTTTTCCACTGGGATCTCTTGTGGTGTAAATACAAGTAGATTGGAGACTGATTAGGAAAGGATTTATCAGTAGTTCCAGGGCAAGGAATACAGCAAGATAATAGTTTCTGGTAGGACGTATACAACACCAAGGACCATTTTGTCATAACAATATCGCTAAGATTTCTCATTATTCTCTTCAAAGCATTATGCTCAAGCAATGTTATTTCTATTTAATATTGATTTTACATGTCAGTCTGAGAAATTTTCCAACCTTTCTTGTCTTAAAGTAAATAATGGAAGTTGTATTTCACATTTATAACTAATCAAAAAATTTAGCTCTATGACATTATTGTAAAGTATAAAAGCTTAGGACACTGACAAGCAAACAAGAAAATAGGTGCATTAGTTGGGTTGGTAAACATGGGATGAAGATAAATGCAAAGAAGAGTCAGCTTATTAGATACACAGATAAAAAAACTAAAGGCTGATTATGATTATAAGGTGGGGAAGGAATTGTTTGTTGAAGACTTGAAATGTAAATATCTTGGCATTATATTTTATAGTAAGCTTAACTGGGCAAGAGGACACATTGGACAAGTGGTAGGAAAAACTTTTCAAAATTCTGCACTTGTTGGAGAGAATGATGAGGGGATGTATGAGAGAAGTGCATTGCTACAAGAAGAACATGAAACATGAAATTTATTTTGAAACTGGAAAATTAATAAATACTGTACATTTTGTGTTCTTTAATTATTTTAGCATACAAATAATGAAGTGATTACAATGTTAAATTTAAAAAGTTACCCAGCACTTTTTTTTTTTTTTTTTTTTTTTTTTTTTTTTTTTTTTTTTTTTTTTTTTTAATTGAGGATGTGCGAGTGGTGAAAATATAAAAAGTCTTTTGACATTTTAGTTAAAAAATTAACAATTGTCAACAAAATTAACTATATTACATTTGATGTGAAATTACACAATATATTAAAATATAATTACATTACAATGGTACATAATGCAAAGCATTACAAATCTATTTATGTCTGCAATGAGTTACATTCATCTTTGAATTAAATTAAAAAATGTAATAAAAAATTAAATTTACATAAGATCTACATTTTAAGGAATTTGTGCGAAATGCAGGATCTGAAACAAAGAAAAAAAGTTCAAGAAGTTTCTAAGGAAATCCAGATGTACATTTATTTTATTACTATTAATATTCTGGAAGAGAAAATACTGTTTGATGTAAAACAATTTTTCCTGGGATGATTTTTTAGTTTAGTATATATGAATGAATATTACTTCAGTTTGTAAATAAATAAGTCTTTTTGGTGTGTTAGAATAAAATATAAAGTGCCATTAGTTTATTTTATAAATTATTATACAAATTCCATTGTAAAATGAAGATAAATGGTAAAAGACCTATCAGATGTTACTCTTTTAACAATTTTTTAAAACCAAATGTAGTATAAGAATGTAATGGAGTGATAAAGAGGTTATTGAAAATATAGTAACATAATTTGTTAGCAGAAAATATTAGTTTGGTCATGTGAGAATAGAGGGGGGGGGGGGGGGGAAACCAAGGAGTTTGGCAAAACAAAACTGTTTTGAATTATAAGGTTTCCTTCTAGAAGGAAACAAAATTTTTTCTTTATATATATATTTCTTCTGTCTGTGTGTATCTCACTGAACTCCTCCTAAACAACTGAACTGATTTTTATGTAAGTTTGTGTGTGTGGTTAAGTTGATTCGAGAATGGTTTAGATTCACAAAAATCCAAATAATCACCCCTCCCCCTTTTCCCCTTTACAATCCTTAATTTTATACGAATCCACATTTTTTATCCGATTTCGATGAAACTTTGCAAATGTATACTTCAAAATAAACAGAAAAATACTATGAATATTTGGTTTTCAGAAATACAACCCTTTCCCCATTTTCACCCCCATAATTTTTGCCAATGTTTTTATACATAGTCACAATTTTTATCCGCGATGGACGGAATTTTTCACACATATATTTTAAAACAAACAGATAAATACTGTATACATTTGATTTGCAAAAACCCAACCTATTCCTCTGTCCACCCCCTTAATTTTTGTTAATGTTCTTTACACATACACACAATTTTTATCCACTATTGACAGAACTTTGCAAATGTATACTTTAAAATCAATAGAAAAATACTGTCTACATTTGGTTTTCAGAAACCCTACACCTCTCCCCCTCTCCACCACCTTATTTCTGAAAATGATAGTGACTGAGGGATGTCTTTTGGTCAGCATATATTAATTTGGAAGCACCCACTGTCAATAAGGAACTAGCATCCACAGAAAAGAGTTCTGATAACTGATTATCTAAACCATATGTACGTTCCAGGATTTTAGGTTTTTCTTCAGACTAGCTGTGTCTCTACACTGTTTACATTTCTAACAGTCTCAACTCCAGTTCTACACTGAAATTTATCAGAGGTTTCTTTGGAAATCTGTAACTGGGAACTAGCCTACTACAATATTCTTGACACCTAGCATCCACCTGGCTTCATTAAAGCTCACCAAGAAACCTAACTTTTTCTTTTTGCTTGTGGCTTTACTCATCATCGATGACATTGTCATTAGAGGTGGGTAAGGACTGAGGGCAAGGAATGAGAAGGAATTCAGATATGGCATTTTGAAAGGAACAATCCCTGCATCTGCCTATAGTGATTTTGAGAATCAATGGAAAACCAAAATCTGGATGTCCAGATTGGTATTTGTAAGGAGTAATTTGACACCAGAACCATCACAAGGAATTAAAGGATTTAAAAGTTATTCAAGATTTTGTGATTTGAAGCTTTAGAAATTTATGTCTATGAAACCAAGCAATTATGGGCAGAAGTCACAATGGAATAAGATAATCAGAAAAATAGGGGCTACACAATATCAAAGTTTCAGGGAGATTCAAGTAAGTTGGCGGATGAAGAAAGTAGTTTCAATGGTCAGTTTTAGACATCCTCTATATAAATAGCTGAGATTTCCTTGTTCAGCAACTATCCAGGACTTTGTTGAGTGAAGATGTGAGTGGGAGTTGTCGCGGATGGGAGGCAGATGTAGCTAGCCAGATTTCAAAGAGTAGGATTTGGGACTTGTAATATTTTTGACGATGTGACCGGTATTCAATCCTAGTAATCTTCTGAAATTAGGAGTGAACTTTTGTTTTGGATTCATGATGCTGAAGAACTTCTTTTACAAATATTTAGGGGGATGGTGAAAGAATGCTGTGAGTGTGCTTGAACTCTAAGTATTGATGACCTGTAATTTTAACTTCCAAGGATGCAATAGTTCTGATACTTAACTTATATACTGGTACCAAAGTTTGTTAAAACAATTTTTCCAAAAATAAACATTTTATTTTCAAGTAAACTATTTGATTTACTAATGAACCAACCCATCAACAATTGCAGAATTATTTCAATAGTTTGGCAGCTGTTTTATCCTAGCAATCTTCAGTAAAGGAATCAGTAACCATTTAAGCTTACATAGAATTTTGCAAGAAAACCCACAAGCAACAACTTCATAACAACCTGACAAAAGACTGATAGCTCAGAGACCATTGATCATCAACAAAGAATTTGGGGAAAATTCAAGAAGGTAAGAAAGTACAGGGTAGGAGTTAAAGAGCATAAACTCAATTATTGTAAAATTGGAAACTATTTCACAGAAATGTCATATGGGGAGACAGGAGTAGTTGACAGCAAATATTACAAAGTAAAAACTTCTTTGTACATATATTAGGAATATAAAATTTAAAAATGAAAATAAAAAAACATAAGAAAAACTTTTAATAGGTGAACAGAGACCTGTAGATATTATTTCCTCATTTTAACAACAATTCTTGTGAGTGGTGATTTGATTTGGGAAGAGACAGTGAGTGGAAAAGAAAGAAGGTTGCTAGGCTTTGTCTCAAGTTGAGACCAATTGATGCATGGTACCCGTTTTGTACTGATAGGTTAATTCCCACCTTCTGAGATCAGAGGGGCTGCTGCTGTTTGGGAGAACTCTGGTAACTTTGATGGTGCAGCAAGAATTAAAATTGTGGGTATCATGCAATGTGCCATGAGCAGATACTGGATGGTCAGGGATCTGGGTGAATATCATTTGTCTCTGGATATTCATCTTTAACAGACAGTGGAGTCATGGTCAGAATTGTTGAGTTCCAGCAACCGTCGAGTCAAGTGCTGCATTTTCTGAGTATTTTATTTTAAAGTGTTGTAGGTAGATTTTATCTTTGAATATCTTCTGTCGTCACAGAGGAGCTGCTAGTTGAGTTCCAGCAACCGTCGAGTCAAGTGCTGCATTTTCTGAGTATTTTATTTTAAAGTGTTGTAGGTAGTTTTATCTTTGAATATCTTCTGTCGTCACAGAGGAGCTGCTAGTTGAGTTCCAGCAACCATCGAGTCAAGTGTCGCATTTTCTGAGTATTTTATTTTAAAGTGTTGTAGGTAGATTTTATCTTTGAATATCTTCTGTCGTCGCAGAGGAGCTTCTAGTTGGTCCCCAGCAACCGTCGTGACGAGTGTCGCCATCTGTTTACCTAATTTAAAGTGTTGTGATAGCGTTTGATTTATTTGCGTTAATTGAATTATAGCAGTGTGCTCTAATCGTGATCGCATTTATTTGCTTTTTCTATAGGGAAGTATATAGAGCTTATTTGTTTTTTATTTAGTATATTGGTTGTTATCAGTACGACCTATTAACTAGTAAGTGCAGTCGTCTGGTCTAAATTCTTCTCCTCAGTAGGTTCTTTTTAGGTCGTGCTTAGCGGTTGGTAGTAAGTTGTGAACAGTTTATTTGGATCACTCAGTTAGTTCAACTTTCATCCTCTCCGTAGTTTCTGCTTTCAAAGCAATAAGTGTAGGGACTGTGACTGCTGTGTGCAGACGCGGGCTGAGGTGGCTGATCTTCGCGCTCAGCTTGCAGCTTTGCTAACGAAAGTTACGAGGCTGGAAGCTGCCGTAGGTGAACTGCAGCAGATGTGGAAGGGGTGACCCTGATGAAGCTAGTGTTCTAACAGATTCTCCCCTACCAAACATCATACCTGCAGTCCAGGCTGAGACTTCGGAGTCTGTGCGGCAGTCACCTGATGGTGTCTGGCGCGTGGTTTCCGGACGTCGACGCCGCATGCGGGGGCAGGCGTACAGGTCTGAATCCCAGGAGGGCAAGCCTGTACCACTGTCCAATAGGTTTGATGTGTTGTCTGGATCTGATTCAGATCCACAATCGTCAATCAGCGAGTTGCCAGCGCACCCGCCGGCTAGGTCTGGGCGATCACAGAAAGGGATTCTGGTGATAGGTAGTTCCAACGTTAGGCATTTCATTGAGCCCCTTAGGGACATGGCGAACAGGTATGGGATGAAGTCCAATGTCCATTCATTGTGTATTCCGGGAGGTCTGATCCATGATGTGGAACAGGCCATCCCGGATGCTATTGAGCGGACGAGGTGTAGCCAGCTGTGGATTGTAGCTCATGTCGGCACCAATGATGCTTGCCGCCTTGGGTCGGAGGGTATCCTCTCTTCCTTCCGGCGGCTTGCTCATACGGTGAGCTCTGTGGCTGATGACCGCAAGATTTCGGCTGAGCTAATCATCTGCAGCATTGTCGATAGAACTGACTGTGGTCCTCTGGTTCAGAGCCAAGTCGAGGGTCTGAATCAGAGACTGCGTCGTTTCTGCGATAATCATGGCTGCAGATTCCTTGATCTTCGCCATGGGGTCGAGTCGTGTAGAGTTCCCTTGGATAGATCTGGTGTGCACTACACAAGTGAATCGGCTACACGGGTGGCAGGGGCCGTGTGGAGTGCATTGGGGGATTTTTTTAAGCTGAGGGATGAAGACCCGAAACTGGGATTACAGTTACGGGCAGCCCAATTAAATTCGGCACCATGTGTTAGGAGTAGCGAAAATCAATCTCGACCGTTAAAAGTACTCATTATAAACTGTAGAAGTGTTTGTAATAAGCAGCCTGAGCTTGAAAGCGTTATTAGTAACACAGAAGCTGATATTGTATTAGGTACTGAAAGCTGGTTAAAACCGGATATAAGTTCAGCAGAAATTTTTAACCATAGCATGAATGTTTTCCGTAAGGATAGGTTACATTCAAATGGAGGTGGTGTATTTATAGCTGTTCGTAAACACCTGTCGTGTAACGAAATAAATATTGATACGGTCTGTGAAATCCTATGGATTAGACTAAAAGTAGCTAGGACAAAACTTGTAATAGGGTCTTTCTATCGTCCACCAGATGCAGATGTAGGTGTTGCTGAGGCCTTAAGAAATAACGTAAGTAAATAGCTCGTCAATTTCTGGATCATGGAATAATACTAGGAGGCGACTTCAACTTGCCGTATATTGACTGGAGAAATTACGCCCACGTTACTGGTGGCAGGGATAAAATATCCTGTGAGATTATTCTTGACCTTTTCTCAGATCTTAATATTGAGCAGCTCGTCACTGAACCAACGCGGTGCGACAACGATAACAAAAACATTTTAGATATTCTCGTTACAAATAGGCCTGAATTATTTACGGACATTTCTACCACCACGGGAATAAGTGATCATAAAGCTGTAATTGCTACAGTAAAATTAACTGTTGCGCGCAAAAAGATAAAAGAAAGGGTCATTTACAGGTTCGAAAAGGCACCAAAGGAGAGTTTAAGAACGTTTTTGAGGGATAAATACATTACCTTTATAGAAGGAAGAGGCTCAGGTTGAAGAGATGTGGCTTCGATTCATAAATATAGTCAGGGAAGGTATGGACTTACATATACCGAAAAGGACAATCAGGGACGGGAACGATCCCCCGTGGTATACGCGTGAAGTTAAAAGGTTACTTAAAAAGCAAAGGAAGATTCATGCACGCTCAAGAAGGACGATGTATAGGAGTGATTTAGAAAAGCTAGCTGAGACAAGAGGACAGGTCAAGAATGCGATGCGCGAGGCCTTTAATGACTTTCGATGCAATTCACTTTCCTAAGAGCCTCATTGAAAATCCAAAGAAATTTTGGTCGTATGTAAAAAAAATAAGTGGTTATTACAACAATATGCCAGTTCTACTACAAGACAGTCGGGAAGTTGATGACGGCTGCGACAAGGCTACCGTATTTAACGCCGAATTTAAAAATTCCGACGAAAACATGGAAAACATTCCCGTTTTTCCACGGTGTATTGAATTTGAGATGGATCCAGTACAAATTGATAGTGTAGGTATCATAAAGCAATTAAAGCTTCTGATGTGGGGGTAAGCGCCAGGTCCTGATGGTATACCAGTAAGAGTATTTTCGGAATATGCGGAAGAAATAGAACCATTTCTGTCACATATATTTCGTAAATCTTTAGAGGAAAGAAAAGTACCTTCTGACTTGAAAATTGCGCAGGTTATTCCCGTTTTCAAGAAAGGAGATCGGAGAGATCCTAGGAATTGTCAACCGATATTGCTAACATCTGTTTGCAGTAGAATTCTGGAGCATGTCATATGCTCTAACGTTAAGAAGTTTCTAGATGAAAACGAGTTACTTTCAGCATATCAACACGGATTTCGGAAGAACCGATCATGTGAAACGCAACTGACTCTATTTTCGCATGATGTAATGAAAGTTATTGATGCAGGATCACAAGTTGATGCTATTTTCTTGGATTTTCAGAAAGCTTTTGACTCTCCTCTGTACCACACAACCGACTCTTAGCGAAGATCCGAGCGTACGGTATATCTGATCAGATTTGCGAATGGATACGCGATTTTCTAATTGGTCGGTCACAGTATGTCGTTGTAGACGGGGAAGCCTCTTCTAAACTAGATGTTACTTCGGGCGTTCCTCAAGGAAGTATAATAGGACCACTTCTTTTCTTAATTTTTATAAACGATCTCGGTGACAACATTAATTGCAGGAATGCGATTTTTTGCTGATGATGCACTTATTTATAGGGAAGTGAGGTGCTTCGACGATTGCTTAGAAATTCAGCGCGATCTAGATGTTATTTCGGAATGGTGCCATAAATGGCAGCTTACACTTAACTGTAAAAAGTGCAAGGCAATGCACATAAGTAATAAGAAGACCCCGCTTGCTCAGGAGTACAAAGTTAACAATTCAGTTGTTGACACTGTGGATTCCCTGAAGTATCGAGGCGTAACAGTACAAAGCAACATGAAATGGGACTTGCACATAACTTCCGTTGTAGGCAAAGCTAATTCCAAACTACGATTCATAGGACGTATTTTGAGAAGTTGTAATGCTCATACAAAGGAAATAGCATACAAAACACTAGTGCGTCCGCATTTGGAATACTGTTGTGGAATTTGGGATCCGTATCGCAAGGGATTGATTGACACATTAGAGAAAGTACAGAGAAGAGCCGCTCGATTCGTGACTGCTAGTTACAGTCCTTACATAAGAGTCACAGAGCTGATTCGTGGGTAGGGCTGGGATTGTTTGACGGACAGACGACGTCGTTTTCGTTTGAATTTGCTGGAGAATATGCGAAAATCTTTAAGTTACGAGTGCAACGAAATACTTCTTCCACCAACCTATTTAGGTCGCAATGACAGGAGGGATAATATTAGAGAAATAAGATGCCGTACTGATTCATTTATGTATTCCTTCTTTCCTTGATCTGTTCGGGATTGGAATGCGCAGAATTAGGATTGGTGCTTAGCACCCTCTGCCACCCACAGTATTTGTGATTTGCAGAGTATAGATGTAGATTATGTAGCAGGCTGGACAGAAGTTGCAAGTTAGCTGGGATATTGCATGGAAGGCATCAAAAGTGGCATGATGGAAAAACTTTTCCTGGTGTCAGGATAGGCGAAGGTAGTGGAGGAATGGTGTAAGTTGCACATATTGCAGCAGGATGATATTCATGGAAAAAGCCTTTGGGATTTTGGGGAGTGATCTCATTTTCAGGTAAGCCTGAAGGAAATCAAAGCCTAATGAAGGCTTTGGTTGACAGATTTTAGGCCTGGAAAGTACTGAGTGTACAGAGCTGAAAAATTGTTGGTTTTCAAGGATTTAAGATGGTTGATGGATATCTCTGGAATACCGTGGAAACATGTACCATGCCAATGTGTGTATTTAAACTATAAATAAATATAGTTAATAGTTAGTTTTTGTTGTAATAGTAATTTGAAACTCTAAATTCTAATACATTTTATACTGTGAGTGTTAGTGAGTAATTTTATTTGTGCAAAATATATATATATATATATTTGTAATTTAGTGCTGTGGTCTGTTTCATGTTTATTTTCTGTGTTTGTTTCCATTTTTGAATGCTAGGCATAAGTTCTTATTTTTGTTATAGAGCATAAATATATTTAGATAAAGCTTACTTGTGAATTAATTTAGCAGTTTTTTGTAAGGTTAAGTTCAACAAATTTTCTCTCTTGCATTGTGTACTTTATTGTAATCATGAGTGAAAAGTGTGGAAATTGCTGTAGATTTGTGAGGGCAGGAATTTTTTGCGAACGGTGTGAGAAATTTTTCATTGGGGAGGGAATTGTAGTGGCGTCGAAAATGGGGAAATTGAGGAGGCTCTCCCATGTAAAGATAGTTTCAAAAATAGGAAGATATTGGAGCAGGAGGTAAGGATTAGTGCCCTTGACGCTGAACTGATAGACGCTAGAAAGGAGTTGGATAAGCTGCACAGGGAGGGAAACAGAGATGGTTGGGAACTGGTACCAGGGAAAATGGCAATTAGAACAACAAGGGCTTCTGATTCTTTTGTTGTTGGGGTGCAAAATAGGCTTGCCCTGTTGGCAGAGTTAGACAGGGATGAGCCTTCTGTAGCTGTAGGTGTAGGGTATAAGCAGCAGACTTGTAGGAAAATCTATGTAGTTAAGTCTGGCAGGCAGGGATTAGGGAAAAAGAAAGTCTTGCTGTTAGGTAGTAGTAATGGACAAGGTGTTGGCCAATTGGTGCAGGAAAAAATAGGATCAGGTTTCCAGGTCATGAGTTTCTTCAAATCTAGTGCTAGTCTTGCTCAGGTAGTAGAAGATATAGGTTTTTTGTGTAAGGATTTCACAGATCAGGATCATGTAGTTATAGTGGGAGGAGTGGGAAATAGTTTGGGCAGGAATGATAGGTATAGTATCAGAGATAACCTGGAGAAAATAGCAGAAGCAACGTGCCACACTCGGGTCAGTGTGATGTCGGTCTTGAGACGCTATGATCGCTATGCTGTGAGGTGCGTGAATCTGGAACTGAAACGGTTTCTTATGTCTGATATTGGCTCTGGCATGGGCTTGGTACCTGTAAATGCTATTGATAGGTAGGGTTATACTAGGCATGACCTGCACCTCAATAGTAGAGGGAAGGGGGTTCTTTCAGATCTGACAGCAAAACGATTAATTGGGGCCCAAATTCACATGAAAAGATTCCTGTTGTTAATAGTTTTAGAGCAGCTCCCTTTTTAGATTATGTTCATGTATTAGGGAGAGAGTTTTAACAGAAATTAGTTTAAACAATAATGAGTTTTCAGATACCAAAATTAAAAATTGTGTAGGGATTAATTTATTACATCAGAATATCAGAGGGTTATCAAACAAAGTGGATGAATTGCTAGTCCACACTAATGAATTAAATGCTATCAACAAAATTTATGTTTTATGCATGTCTGAACACTATATAACTACTGGAATAGGTATGTCAAATGTAACTGACTTTAATTTAGCTTCTCACTGTTGCAGATCAAACTTGGAGAAAGGAGGAGTTGTCACTTATGTTAGAAATGGTTATAGTTTTGAGTAAATAAGTATTAACAAGTGTTGCCTTGATCAACATTTTGAAGCTTGTGCTACACGGCTAAATTTCAATAATGAAATTTTCATAATAGTAACAGTATACAGAGCACCATTGGGAAAATTTTATATTTTTCTGAACCAATTTGAACTATTATTAACATTATTAAGCAGAAAAGAAGTTAACATAGTGGTTTGTGGTGATTTTAATGTACATTTTCTAAATAACTTACCCTGTAGAGTCATGTTAGAATCATTAGTCAGTTATTTCAATTTAACTCAGGCAGTTAATTTTTCAATTAAAATGATGTATAACAGTCACTCAGCTATACAAAATGTTTACCTAGATACATCAAAATTCAGTTATACCATCACACCATCCATCAATGGTCTTTCAGATCACGATGCCTTGTTATTAATAATCAACACTTCAATAGGAACTAGCTCTAAGAGTAAAGTTTTTAAACTTCAGCGTGTAATAAATGATGTTTCAGTCACTTGTTTTAGAAAGTGCCTCAATACCTCAAACTAGGAACACGTTTACAGCGCATAAGGTGTGGATGTAAAATACAACATTTTTATTAGCATGGTACTAAATTACTTTGAAAGTTATTTCTCTTTGAAAAACTGTCATGCTTCTCAAAAAGAACAAAAACCATGGATAACTATTGGCATTAGAATATCGTGCAGTTATAAAAGGAAGTTATATATTGCCTCTAGGAACAGGCAGAATGCTAATGTTAAAACACATTAAAAACCGTACTCCAAAATACTGAAAAAGGTTATTAAAGAATCTAAAAGTATGTACTACAAACCTAAAATTCATGATTCAGAAAATAAAATTAAGGCAATATGGGACATTCTAAAAAAGGAAAAGGGGAAAAGTAATCAAACAAGTTATGATATTTAAGGAAGGATAGGGAAATATGACCCAGCACTTACCACAGATGAAGGCGGCTGGGACGACGAACAAAAAACAAACACAAGAGAAGTGCAATATTTCGGCCTACAGCAGCCTTAAACGTGCAGAAGGTGAAGCCCCAGGCGGCGTCACATGTGTACACATAGACAGCCGACTGGTGAAGATAAGTAAGCCGTATCGAATTACTGAATAAATTCATTACTAACAGCCTTCTCCAAAGTTTTTTGAGAAAACAATGCACAATATATGTAAGACTGGAGATTTTCTCGGCGTTGTAAATGAATAAAATTTTCTCGGGTAACTAGCCGAGTTAGTCCATCGTTTGACCACGACGTTTCGGCGGTCACAATCTCTGCCGCCATTGTCAAGTGACTGACTTTATTCAATGCACAATATAGTTTATGAATACCTTAGAAATAATAATATTCTAACTAAATCACAATTTGGTTTTCAAAAGGGTCATTAGACAGAACAACCTATATTTGCATTCACTGACAATATTTTAGAAGGAATAAATGATAAATTAATTCCAGTGGGAATTTTTTGTAACTTATCTGAGGTATTTAACTGTGTAGATCATAAATTTCTGATACAGAAACTAAAGTATTATGGTATAGATGTGTCACATAACCTTAGTTATGTCAGTATACTTTCAAAAACAGTTCAAAGGGTCCTTAACACACTTAAAACCAATAGCAGATCATTTTAGAAGCATTTTTCAGTAGTTTGAGAATCAGGAAACATGTTAGTAAGGAGAGTTTGAGCTATTTTGTAAGTTTTCGAAAATATTATAAAGAAATTTAAACATTTTTAGAAGCCTTTTGGCCACATTCATTTTCAGAGGTGTAAAATGAGATGACAATTCAAATTAGATCCAACACTTGCATTTTAGAAGATTATATTAATAAAATATCATGAAATTGGTGATCTTGCAAGCTCATGGAATTTATTGCACAAGTAACTTTTTTCACCTAATTTTGAAGGTACAGCTAAGATTCAGAACTCAAAATGTTCAGCATAAGATAATACACAACATATTATAAGATAGACTCAATAAGTGAAAAGAAAGTATGTTTTTTAGACAAAATAAAGAGATTTCGCTGACTCTGCAATTCAACATTTCTGCAGACATCTGAGGGCATAGAAAAGACATTTATATTAAAGAGAAGCTTTCACTGAACACATGGAGTGATTTTCGTAAAGATTCCGACAATATATAAGCTGTAAAAGGGAAATTAAGGTTTGAAAATAATTGCTGCTACTAAGCATTATTTTGGAAACATAGGATTGGCATTAAGGGAAATAGATAATGAGGAAATAATATTACCATCAGATAGATAATTTAATTTAGTAAAGTTTGAGATATATTACAGATC
Source organism: Vandiemenella viatica (assembly GCA_031002005.1). Taxonomy (NCBI): domain Eukaryota; kingdom Metazoa; phylum Arthropoda; class Insecta; order Orthoptera; family Morabidae; genus Vandiemenella; species Vandiemenella viatica. The sequence goes on from JARYHS010008075.1 coordinate 27,195,997, forward strand.
GGTAGCACTCATATATTTGGAGATAATGAACATACAAGTTTTTAGCTGACTTTGCACTTATAGTCAAAGTCGATTTTCACCGTCAAATACATTTGGGATCTAGACGTGTTGTATGTCAAAAGTTGAGGAAATTTTTCTAGAACAATTTGATAACAGAATCATTTCACAGACTAACAAATTGTAGGGATGGTGACAGAGTAAAGCTTTTATGACTCGAAATACACAAATCCTAGGAGAAAACTTGTCATAACTAAAACTGACATTTAAAATATGCTTCATAACATATCAAAATTTCAGACTTATCGGAATAAAAATAAGGTTTCCCTTTGTCAAGTCAAGCGTCTGCTGAGTCAGCTGGCCCAATATGAATATAAGGAGCATCCACTGGCCTAGGCGGACAGCAGTAATACGGCAGAAATTGAACCGAAAGGACGGCGTGTTAGTCGGTCGCGGATATGTAGGAAATTTTAGTAGTGACGTTATAATGGTGCGGGGTCAATCTTCCTTCGGGATGAACTTTTAACTTTCATCTAGGGGTTAGGAGGAAGTTGCTTACTGTGAGAGGATGGTTTAACCTGTAATCATTTATTTCAGATAGAAGTCTGATGCTTTTCTTTTAGGCCTACGCTGGTACCGAATTTATGTAAGAACTTTTGAAAAAAATATAATCTGGAATTAATCAGGAAGTCTGAAGTTGTGTTTTAAGAACAGACCTTTATCCCTTGGGGTAATTACGAGGGATTGGTAACCGTAAATAGCATCACTTAAGGGTACCAGACACGATCATAGTTAAGACAAGCTGTAAGCTACAACCCCGAGCAAGCAGCAGGTTTTACAGATGGTATTGTTAATAAATAGCTTAGTTCTTACCTTCTAAGTAGAAACCAGAAAGTGTCAATGGAGAATTTTAACACTGCCTTAAGAGGTCCACTGTTTTCTGAGTGGAAATTAATCAGATGTGGAGTATCTCAGTGTTCTTTATTGGGGCCATTATTGTTTTTAATATATATAAATGACCTATCCTGTGTTTCATCGAAAAACTCAAAATTTGTCCAATTTACAAATGACATAAACATAGGAATTAAAAATACTCCAGATTTATCTAAAGAATATTTTTCAAATTATGTCTTTGAACTTATTAATAAATGGTTTACAGCTCATGGCTTGTCTTTAAACTTTGATAAAACTCAGTATATGCAATTCAGTATATCACACAGATTTAATTTAATTTAATTTCAATGGAGCACATGCTCTGGTGGCAATTTCTCTACACTCCAATCCTCCCCCTATCCTGCACCCACCTACATTTTCGCTCTACAAATTTTAACTTTAAATTCTTTCAACCTTTTCAGTAACTTATTCATCATTTACCTTGGTAACACATTCCAATCCCTGACACCCTTACCTAAAAAAGAGAATCTACCGTGCCCGAAATCGAGTGCCAGCTTGTGGTCATGGTTATCTTTTCCCTTCTATGCACTACTTTTCATACCTACACCAAAATCTTTCCAAGCCTCATCACCAAAATATGCCCTGTACACTCCCATGACTATCCTCATCCTCCTCACATCTTGCAATCAATCCCATTCCAGCCCCTTTATCATATCTGCCACTGATTGCATTCTGCGATAATTTCCAGAAACAAATCTAGCAGCCCTTTTTTTACCCTTTCCAACTCCTGTATTTGATATGCAAAATGTGGGTCCCATACTACATTACCATATTCGAGCAATGGTCTGACCAAAGTTTTGTAACCCAATTCCATTACTTCTCTCGTACATCCTCTTATCACTCTCTCCAACAAGTATAGAAATTTGAAACCTTTTCCTACCACCTGTCCAATGTGTCCTGCCCAGTTAAGCTTGTTATCAATGCCAAGATATTTACATTTGAAGTCTTCAGCAAGCAATTCTTTCCTCACCTTATATTCATAAATAATCTTTTGTTTTTTATTTGTGTATCTAATAAGCTGATTCTTCTTTGCATTTATCCTCATATCATATTTACCAACCCAACTAGATATCCTGACCAGATCACCCTGCAACTGTTTACAGTCCTCTATAGTTTTGATCCTTTTATATAACCTTATGTCATCTGCAGACAATCTAATTTCAGATAGTAAACAATTAACTCAATTATAGATTAGATTAATGAATAACAATGATCCCAATATGCTACCCTGTGGCACACCCATAAATGCTTCCACTTCTTCTGATTCCACATTTCCTACCCTAACTTTCTGTTTTCTACATTTTAAAAATTCTTCTACCCTGTAAATCACTTTCTCATCCACTCCAATAGTTTTTACCTGGCTCACTCTGTCTCACGCCTTTGACAGATCTAGTGCTACAATATAAATTTGGCCCCCCTTGTCCATTTCATCTGAAATATTTTGCATATATCCCACCAACTGAGATTAGCATGAATATCCTTGCCCGAACCCATGTTGCCTACTTGAAAACCACTTACATTCCTCACATATATTTCTTATGATGTTGCATATCAATCTTTCCATTAATTTACCAACCACTGATGTCAAACTGATTGGCCTGAAATTTTCGACTCTATTTCTCTCCCCTCCTTTATGTACTGGTACTACTCTCATACTTTTCCAGTCCAGTAACTATCCAGACTCAATTTAAATAATATTTCAAGATAAGATACAATGTGACATCCGGCTATCTTTAAGATATCTGTAGTAATATTATCCACACCAGCCTCTTTATGTTTTTTCAGCTTTGTTATTTCCTTCATGATTTCCTCAGGATGAATTTCAAATTTGTTAGCATCTTCATTTCTAATTGTATTGTTAAGCTTGTTCTCTGAATTAGACCCTCCTATTTCTGATTCATTGTCCCTAATGTTCTCACTAAACCAGTTACTAAAAATCTCTGCCTCTTTCAAATCCTCAGTTTCTTCCTCGTCATCCTTATTTATAAGCGTCTCTACACCCTCCCTTTCCCTCAGTTTCCTGATATAGCCATATAACACCAGATATAGACATGAAATTTGCAGGCCAGTCCATTCAAGAGGTAGAGAGTGTGAAATTTCTAGATGATCTCTGTATGAGGTAGCTAGTTTATTATGCTTATTTTCACTGCTTATTGTTATATGGAATAATTTTCTGGGGCAATTATACCCATTGAGACAAAGTGTTCAGAGCCCAAAAGCGAGTAATACAAATTATGTGTGGGGTTAACAATAGAACTTCATGTAGAGTGCCGTTCAGGAAATTAGGGATTTTAACATTAGTGGCTGAGTATCTATACACGTAAATGTCTTTTGTAGTCACAAATTATACTTTGACTGAAACAAATAGCAAAATACACAATTATGGCACTACAAGTAAAAATGATCTTCACTAGGATTACAAGTCATTTGTTCAAATAGGGGTCTGGTATTCAGGGATTCATACCTTCAATAAGCTCCCAACTCATATTAAATGTCTAGAAGATGATAAGAATAAATTCAGGAAAAAAATTGAAAGAATTTTTAATTGACAACTCCTTCCACTCCGTCAAAGAATTTATTTCTAAGGTATCTATAAAATAACTGCCAGTAGCTTTTGTAAATGTAGTTTACATAATTAATTTACCATAACTGTACATCTCCTGGTGCATGTATTATTTTGTTAAGGAATTTTTTAATGTACCATGTATGCTATGACTGTACATCTTCTGGCATATGTATTATTTTGTTAAGGAATTGTTTAATGTACCATGTTTGCTATGACTGATGTATGTATTATTTTGTTATGCAACTGTTAATCTGTAAATTGACAACTTTCCACATCCCACAGAGCCATTCTCTTATATTGGGATCAATGGAAAATGAATGTATTGTATTGTATTGATGGTCTGCATAGGTTGTAATAAGGCATGTGACAGTTGTTTGTAATACAAATGAAATGTGCTGAAATAGAGGTTCTACAGTCAAAATATGACAATTTCAATATCCTCAGAAAAGTTAGAGAGGTAACAGGCAGATGTAGACCTAATACAGCAAATAAACTAGGGAAATGTCATTGTTGATACTCAAGATATCAGAGATGCATGGAAGAGACACATAAAACAACTGTTCTCAGATAGCCGTCCGGAATCTCCATAGTAGGAATGTGAAACATGTCCAAGCATTTTACTGACTGAAGCACAAGCTGCAATAAAAGGAATGAAAGATGATAAAACCCCAGGCCCTGACAAGATAAATGCAGAATTTTTTAAACTGCTTGATGAAGATAGTACAAAGTGGTTGACCTCAGTGTTCAATGACATCTACAACTCTGGCAGAATTCCTCAAGATTGGCTCAGATCAGAGTTTATTACATTACCAAAAAACGCGGAGCTAAGTCATGTGGTGACTACAGAACGATCAGCCTTATCAGCCACACATTAAAACTTTTTCTGAAGGTTATCCATCGAAGGATATATTAGCTCTGTGAAGAATATGTATCACCTTTACAGTTTGGATTCAGAAATGCAGTTGGAACACGAGAAGCTGTGTTTAGCATCCAAGTACTATTTCAACGCTGCAGAGATATAAATTGTGATGTCTATGCTTGTTTTTTTAGATTATCAGGTGGTCTTTGACAGGGTAAAGCATCAGAAAATGATAGAAATTTTAAAAAGTATTGGCTTGGATGATAAAGACCTCAGAATTATTGTTAACCTGTACTAGAACCAGTCTGCTCATGTGCGACTGAAGGGAGAAAATACAGATGAAGTAAAAATTCTTCATGGTGTAAGACAAGGTTGTATCCTCTCCCCCTTATTATTTAATATCTACTCAGAGTATATCTTTAGGGAGGCGTTGAGTGATGTGGAGATGGGAGTGCTGTTGAATGGAAAATGGATAAACAACATTCACTACGCAGTTGACACAGTCATTTTTGTTGACAGTCAGGAAAACTTACAATATCTTATAGACAGAGTATCACAATGCAGCCACGAATACAGACTTGACATTAATATAAATAAGAGAAAAGTAATAGTCATTGGCAAAAACAACAACTCCCAATGCCATATTATGATTAACCAGAAGATCATTGAATGTGTATCAAGGTATATGTATCTTGGCACCACAGTAAACAGCCAATGGGATCCATCTGATGAAATAAAGTCACATATTGGTAAAGCCAGGGCTACTTTCAATAAAATGAATAACCTTTTTAAAAGTCGTAATTTATCAATTACCACGAAGATGAGAGTCCTGTGTTGCTATGTGTTCTCTGTCCTCCTGTATGGCGTTGAAATGTGGACATTAACAGAAACTATCAGTAAAAAGCTAGAAGCTTTTGAAATGTGGCTGTATCGAAGAATGTTGAGAATATCATGGACAGACCACACCACAAATGCTGAAGTGCTCCGCAAAATGAAAAAAGACATGGAAATACTGACCACCATACAAACACGAAAGCTTCAGTACCTTGGCTATATCATGAGGAATAATAGCCGCTATGAACTCCTGCAATCTGTTCTCCAGGGGAAAATACCAGGAAAGAGAAGTGCTCGTAGAAGAAGAACTTCCTGGTTACAAAATCTAAGAATGTGGACCTCCAAGACAACGATGGAGTTAATCCGAGCATCAGCCAGCAGAGATGAGACAGCCAAGATGGTTGGTGACATCCGGAATGGATAGGGACCAGAAGAAGAAGAAGAAACAAAATCTGGAGGGTATTGGAGAAATTTGTTGCTTGGAATATTCAGTGAGGGACTGTCGGTTAGAGCATATATGAGAGTCGTTCAATAAGTAATGCAAAACATTTTTTTTTTTTCTGAAACAGGGTGTAACATTACAGAGCAATAAGCTGTCAAAAGTTCATCTATGTCAAAGATGTCAATAATCAATATCTACCATAAGTACATCATAGTACTAAACTCTTTGTAAGCAGTCTGTGTACGATAGTTGTTGATGAAGGTAGTGCAGCAATGAGAATGTCATGTATGTGTGGTGTAGGGGAATTCTTCCGAGTGAAAATGGATTCCTAATTCATGCTTCTGCACCAGTACAGAATATTGGCTGTCGTTTAAGCTTCATTCGGACAGACCAAGTCGTTCAAACTGCATTTGGTGAGTGTATAGTAAGAGGATTATGAACAATGATTGTTGTGAGAACTGTGATCACGCTAATAACTGATTTTACGCCAAGTGATGGTACCTTTCACTCGAACAGACCTGTAATCTTGGATTAATATTATTTTCAGTTGTGTGGTTGTTTGAAACAAAACTGTTCGAATAAAATTGTGTTACAGCATTAATTGACTGTGTGTGTTCAGTGTTACAGTACCTCGTACAATATTAAATGTTTAAACTCTAGTGAGGATTAATAAATTGCTTGAAATTACATCAACTATCCAGCTGTGGCGACCGCATTGTGTAAATAAGTTTAAAACAAAGTCTGAAGCTTTTCCATTAGATTTGTCAGAATATCAGTGTCTATCAACTATAATTTTCATTAATTAATTAACCCAGTAAATCACAGACATTTTACATGGCTCAAGCCATAACAGGACTAATCGTTAATGATAATTTATAAGGACAGAAATGGCACAAGGCTTCTGCTCGCAAAAGTGACTGAATTATTGGAACCCTGTAAAACACAGACGTTTTGCAAGGGGTTGTTTTAGTCAGCATTAAAATACACCCTGTTATTTCCCATTATTTTAGTTACCCAACACTATTTTTCAACATAATCTCCATTCAATACTATGGCTTTACGCCGCCTTGAAATGAGGGCCTGTATGCCTGCACAGTACCATTCCACTGGTTGATGCCGGAACCAATGTCATACTGCATCAATAACTTCTTCATCATCCACATAGTGCATCCCACGGATTGCGTCCTTCATTGGGCCAAATATATGGAAATCCAATGGTGCGAGATCGGGGCTGTAGGGTGGATGAGGAAGAACAGTTCATTGAAGTTTTGTGAGCTCCTCTTGGGTGTGAAGACTTTTGTGAGGTCTTGCATTGTCATGAAGAAGGAGAAGTTTGTTCTGATTTCTGTGCCTATGAACACGCTGAAGCCATTTCTTCAATTTCCGAAGAGTAGAACAATACACCTCAGAGTTGATCGTTTGACCATAAGGAAGGACATTGACCAAAATAACCCCTTCAGCGTCCCAGAAGACTGTAGCCATGACTTTAATGGCTGAGGGTATGGCTTTAAACTTTTTCTTGGGTGTGGTGCCACTCCATTGATTGCTGTTTTGTTTCGGGTTTGAAGTGATGAACCCATATTAAATTGCCTGTAACAATGTTTGACAAGAAATTGTCACCCTCAGCCTCATGACAAGCAAGCAGTTGCACACAGATGGTTCTCCATTGTTCTTTATGGCCTTTGGTTAGACATCGAGGGACCCTGTGGGAACAAACCTTTGAATATCCCAACTGGTGAACAATTGTGGTAGCAATACCAACATAGATGTCAAGTTGAGCACTGAGTTGTTTGATGGTGATCCATCGATTGTCTCATATGAGAGTCTTTGCACACTCTGACATTGCAGGAGTCACAACTGTGCACGGCCGGCCAGCACGCGGGAGATCAGCAGTACTACTAGACTTTGCAGCGGTGATGACACAACGACTCACTGTGCTTATGTCCATTGCCACATCACCGTAGACATTCTGCAAGCACCTATGAATATCTGATATGCGCTGGTTTTCCGCCAAAAGAAACTCAATCACTGCCCACTGTTTGGAATGCACATGCATCACAGATGCTATTTTAACAGATCTGTATAGGGCTGTCACCTGTTGGAAGTCAATGAAACTATACGAGACGAATTGGGAATGTTTGAAAATTGTCCACAAAAATGTCCTGTTTTTTTCAACCAAAATTGACCAAGAAAAAAAAATGTGTTTAATTACTTATTGAACGACCCTCGTACAACAGCCACAAAACAAAGGCTATAGGGAAGAGAGCATTTGGTATAGACATTGTCAAAATGAAGATATTGTAGGTGGGTTTGGTGTGGAATGAAGCATTTGGATGGCTGTCTGAGAGGGACAAATCCCATGATAGCCTGGTTGTGAGAATGGGTTCATCTGATGTTCAGGATGCTAAGGGTTTTGAGACTGTTTTAGGTTGACTTTATACAAAAATTACTGTTACAGGCAGCCTAGGAAGATATTTGTATGAGGAGAAGCCATCTTCAAATGCAAAGTGGTGCCAGAAATCTGTTGGTAAATTTTGCATAAAAGGATAAATAGTTCTTGGTTAGTATTAGGTGGTGTAAAGGGCATTTAGTAATAGTACATTTATGGTAAATTGGAATAAAGAATTAAGGCGCGCCCGAGGCGAGCGGTCGCTGTCGATCAGCCGAGCCAGCTGGTCATTGACCGGCGTCAGCAATTCTGTGACATACTTGGCGACGCCCGGGACGTTGCCCGCGCCGAATGTTCTGGAAAAGTCGCGAGTGACGACACGCCACGATCCACTATATAAACCCCGGGTTTTGGAGCCTCGGGGGCAACAAGTTCAACACCACTACGCGCCGTCACTGCGCCGGCCCGCGCCACACTCTGCCGCCCCCGAAGCCAGCCAGCCAGCCACCGCAATTGCTTGAAAGTCAACTCGCCATTATTCTAGTAACTGCTGCGTGGACTCTGCTTTACACAACCAACGCTGTACTTGGCAAACACAGTGGCAATAAACTACTGGTTGTCTTCTAATCATACAACCCGCTGGTCTAGCAATTAGAATAGTCAGAGCTGAACCCTATCCTATAGCAGCTTGTACCCGGACGACTGGAACGCGGAGCTGCCGTACACCAACAACCACAAGTAAGTGTAGTATTACCTCCGGCCTACCGCTCGTTAATCCTGGCTGCATCTGTGACTGTGGCTACTAGATCAATGATTGGTCCACAACCCTCGGCCACATAGAAGGCACTACAGTGGGAAAGGGTGATAAGGAAAAATGTGCTGAGAAGGCTGTTAGGAATACATTAATCCACAAAATGTTCCATGACACTAAGCCCATGGCAGTGAAGAATATTGGTGTATAAGGATGTAATGTCAATTTTTACCAAGATTGATTGAGAAGGTAGAGGTGTGGACACAATAGGAGACAAAAAAGGAAGTGTTGTGTATGTTTGGTGTGGAGGCAAGCTGAATGATTATTTTGTAGGTATTCGTATACCATAGGCATTCAGTTGGAAAGCTATAAGCAGAAACTATGGAACATCCCCTGTTTCAAGACTTATGTATTTTCGGAAGCAGGTATAAGGTAGTGGTGCGAGGATTCTTGGGAGTGAGAAGTGAGATGACTGTGAAGGGTACACTGAACTGTAATAATGCTCTTGTTGACTGTGGATCTATTTCTCCTTTGGCTTAGTCATGAGGAAAGTCTCAGTGAGTATACATCCATTACCTTGCCACACATTATGCTCTAGTCATGATTACGGTTTATATCAAAATATTTTAAAGTGTTTGTGTTCATCATGGTGATTTCTATGATGCGTAACTGTTTTACTTTCCCTACATTTCCTTGTTTTCATTGCCTCAAGCAATTGTTTAATATCTCTGAATTATTTTTGGCATTCTTATGCATAAATGCCTAAGTACCTTCTCTTGCTGTCAATTTTTAATATAGCAACAAAAGATGTTTGTCTTCCATCCATAATATTCTTCATGAACAAATCTTTTCCTTTACCCTTTAATACTACCACCTGTTTGTTTTCTTTAACAAGTTTTCCTTAATGTCATGCTATTTTCCAATTTTACTGTGTTCTTCTCTTACCAACTTCTGAGTATCCTTCTCAATTCCTACTGTATTATGTAGGTTCAATGCTTTTCTTTATTTTTTTGGATGAGACATTTTTTATCCAATTCAAATTAACTCTCTAAATTGAAAATATGATAGGATAGGGAAAATAAACAGTTACCCGTCACTTACCACAGATGAAGGCAGGAGGGCGAGACACGTAAAAACACAGAAACACACGAATTGCACAATATTTCGACCTTAGTCTTACTCATGTGGGAGGCGAGACATATGGCATGGGGAAAGATGTGGTGACATCCCAACCCGCCACATGAATGAAGCACAGGCGGAAAAAGCGTGGTAGTGGTAGAATTGCCGGGAAAGGGGGGGGGGGAATAGGCTTGACCAGCGATAAAAGTGAAACAAAACAATATAATCTTTGTGTAGCTTAATTCAAAAAGTTGAAAATAAATAATAAAGTTGTAAATAAATAATAAAAAATATATTTAAAAAATAATATAATAATATATATAAAAATAAAAAATAATAAAAAATAAATAACCGACTGTAAAATGAAATGAGAGATGGCAAGTGACAGGTTTAACGTAGGTTTAGGCCAGGAGTGTGCCTGGTGTCAAGGATATGTTGATAGGCTAGTTCCCATCTGCGGAGTTCTGAAGGGGTGGTGGTATTCGGAAAAACTCTAATTGCTCTGACTGTGAAACAGGTGTTGAGGTTGTTTGAATTATGGAAGTTCGCATGAATTGCCACGGGATGGTCTGGGTTGGAAGTATAAACTGTTTGCCTGTGGCCATTCATTCTGTAGGAAAGTTGTTGAGTGGTGAGACCAATGTAAGAGGCAGTGCAGTGGATGCAGGTGAGTTGGTAAATAAGGTGAGTGGTAGCACATGTGGCATGTCCAATTAGCACATGTGGCATGTCCAATTACAGGGAAAGATTCGCCTGTGACAGGATTAGAGTAAGTAGTGGTGGCAGGGTGCATTCTGCAAGTTTTACAGCGGGGTCTGTAACATGGGAAAGATCCCTGTGGAGGTCTAGGGGAGTCGGCAGGTAAATACTTGTGGACCAAGATGTTGTACAGATTGGGCGGTCTGCTGAAGCAAGTGCGGGGAGCAGTGGGTAGGATTTTGGGAAGGAGGAGACGCATTTCAGGGAAGGAACGTAAGAAATCATGCACACGGCGGAGTATCTGGTTGACAGATTCCAGGCCAGGAAATAACTGGGTGACAAGTGTTGGTCCACGGTCAGCTTTAAGAGGTGCAGAACGAGGGTTGTGGGTGATGGCACGGGAAATTTGTTTTTTCCACAAGATCATGGGGGTATCGGCGGGAAACAAGGGCTTGGGATAGTATTTTGAGAGTAACTGGAGATTGATTCATGATCAGAACAGATGCGTCTGCCACGGATTGCAAGGCTGTATGGAAGGGAACGTTTAATGTGGAAGGGGTGACAACTGTCAAAGTGTAGGTATTGTTGTAAATTGGTCGGTTTAATGTGTACTGAGGTATGGAGGGTCCCCTGTCGTAGGGTGATATCTACGTCGAGGAAGGTGATACAGGTGTGGGAATATGACCATGTGAAATTGATGGAGTGATTATCATTTAATGAGTTGAGGAAGTCTAGGAGGTGGTCCTCCCCGTGGGTCCAGATCATAAATATATCATCTATGTATCTGAACCACACGAGGGGACTGAGGGGGGAATTCTTCAGAAAAATATTTTCCAGACGGCCCAGGAAAAGGTTAGCATAGGACGGGGCCATGCGGGTACCCATGGCAGTGCCGCGTATCTGGTGGTAAATCTGGGAGTTGAAGGAGAAATAGTTTTTGGAGAGGATAAAGTTGGCAAGGGATATGAGAAAGGATGTTCTGGGAAGACTGTTTGGAGGGCGCATATCCAAGAAGTGCTGAAGGGAACTGAGGCCTTCAAGGTGGGGAATATTGGTGTACAAGGAGGTTACGTCAATTGAAACAAGGAGGGAGTCTGGTGGTAGAGGACTGGGGACTTTTGACAGACGTTCCAAAAAATGTGGTGTGTCTTTGATGTAAGATGGAAGGTTCTGCACAAAAGGTTGGAGGTGTTGATCCACCAAGGCTGAGATTCGTTCAGTGGGGGAACCATAGGCCGCAACTATAGGTCGTCCCGGATTGCCAGCCTTGTGTATCTTGGGGAGAAGGTACAGAGTAGGTGTGCGGGGATTTTGAGGGGTGAGAAGGGATAAGGATTGTGAAGAAAGACCTTGTAAGGGGCCTAGGAGGTCCAGGAAGGAGCGAATTTTGAGGCAGTTGGAAGAGGTGGGATCTGTGGCATGTGGACGATAGGTGTTGGTATCAGAGAGCTGTTTAAGGGCCTCCGCATCGTAGTCACTGCGGTCCATGACCATGGTGGTGGAGCCCTTGTCTGCTGGGAGGATAATGATATTTTTGTTATTGGACAGTTCTCTCATGGCCCGGATTTCAGTAGGGTTGAGGTTATTGGAGTTGGGAATAGAGTTGAGGAAAGATTATGAAGATAAGGTCGATGTGAGGAAGTCTTGGAACAGGAGGAGGGGATGATTTTGGGGAAGTGAAGGAGGGTCAAGTTGGGATGGTGGTTTGAACTGCTCTAAGCTGGACTCAATCTCACCTCGGCGGCTGTCACTCTCTTTTGTGGTAGCAAAGTGATACCGCCAGCGGAGTGTGCGGCAGAAGGCAAGCGAGTCCCGGACCAGAGCAGCATGGTCGAACTTGGGAATAGGCGAGAAGGTAAGTCCCTTGGAGAGGATAGAGAGTTGTGGTTCAGACAAGGACGTGGATGAGAGGTTGACCACTGACCGTTGAGGTGTGTCTACAGGTCGGGCAGTGGCTCGAGGGATGGGTGGTAATGGAGGGTGGGGGTGGCATATTAAAAATGTGGGCAAGACATGGGACTTTGGCAACCAGGGGAGGAGGTGGTGTGTGCTGCCTATTTGAAGGATGTTGGTAAGGAAGAGACAGGCCTAAAACAAGACGTAGATATCACCCTACGACAGGGGACACTCCATACCTCGGTACACATTAAACCGACCAATTTACAACAAAACCTACACTTTGACAGTTGTCACCTCTTCCACATTAAACGTTCCCTTCCATACAGCCTTGCAATCCGTGGCAGACGCATCTGTTCTGATCATGAATCAATCTCCAGTTACTCTAAAATACTATCCCAAGCCCTTGTTTCCCGCCGATACCCCCATGATCTTGTGGAAAAAACAAATTTCCCGTGCCATAACCCACAACCCTCGTTCTGCACCTCTTAAAGCTGACCGTGGACCAACACTTGTCACCCAGTTATTTCCTGGCCTGGAATCTGTCAACCAGATACTCCGCCGTGTGCATGATTTCTTACGTTCCTTCCCTGAAATGCGTCTCCTCCTTCCCAAAATCCTACCCACTGCTCCCCGCACTTGCTTCAGCAGACCGCCCAATCTGTACAACATCTTGGTCCACAAGTATTTACCTGCCGACTCCCCTAGACCTCCACAGGGATCTTTCCCATGTTACAGACCCTGCTGTAAAACTTGCAGAATGCACCCTGCCACCACTACTTACTCTAATCCTGTCACAGGCGAATCTTTCCCTGTAATTGGACATGCCACATGTGCTAATTGGACATGCCACATGTGCTACCACTCACCTTATTTACCAACTCACCTGCATCCACTGCACTGCCTCTTACATTGGTCTCACCACTCAACAACTTTCCTACAGAATGAATGGCCACAGGCAAACAGTTTATACTTCCAACCCAGACCATCCCGTGGCAATTCATGCGAACTTCCATAATTCAAACAACCTCAACACCTGTTTCACAGTCAGAGCAATTAGAGTTTTCCGAATACCACCACCCCTTCAGAACTCCGCAGATGGGAACTAGCCTATCAACATATCCTTGACACCAGGCACACTCCTGGCCTAAACCTACGTTAAACCTGTCACTTGCCATCTCTCATTTCATTTTACAGTCGGTTATTTATTTTTTATTATTTTTATTTTTATATATATTATTATATTATTTTTTTAAATATTTTTTTATTATTTGTTTACAACTTTATTATTTATTTTCAACTTTTTGAATTAAGCTACACAAAGATTATATTGTTTTGTTTCACTTTTATCGCTGGTCAAACCTATTCCCCCCCCCCCCCCCCTTCCCGGCAATTCTACCACTACCACGCGTTTTCCGCCTGTGCTTCATTCATGTGGCGGGTTGGGATGTGACCACATCTTTCCCCCTGCCATATGTCTCGCCTCCCACATGAGTAAGACTAAGGTCAAAATATTGTGCGATTCGTGTGTTTCTGTGTTTTTATGTGTCTCGCCCTCCTGCCTTCATCTGTGGTAAGTGACGGGTAACTGTTTATTTTCCCCATCCTATCTTATTTTCAGTGCCTCGCGGCAGTTTCTTCATTTCCTTTATCCAATTGTTGCCTTACGGCTTCCTTCTTGTTTTGTCCTTTTTTGTTCCTATCTCGGTGTTCTCCGTCTTTTTATTTCCATCTTTTCTCTTTGTGTACTTGTATTTGCGTATTCCTTCCTTAGAACTTCGTTTTAATGTACATTTTTCCACAACATTCACATACCTTTTAAACGTTTGCGTAGTTCCGCTGTATGTATCAGTAACTTTTTGTATCACATTAACTGCTTTTGCTCACGTGTTAAAAAATTTTTCGTTTTTTTCGTAATATTTATTTTCTTCCCGCTCTTACGGTTACCGCGTGTGTTTCAATTCTTATTCCGTTTCATTTCCCGGGTATTGTTGCCGGTTGGGCTACTAAACAATACACATATATATATATTCTTATCCTTATTCTGTGCTTTTCCCGGAATTAGTATCAATACTGCCGGCGCCGTTCTAACTAACCTCACTTTTTTTTGCTTTTATCGGCATTTCAGTGAACACACTTTTTCCACCGTTTTCATTGTCGGTGTAGTGACCAAGCACTACATTTCTTATTCTTTATTGGTTTTATAATTTTTCTTATAATAATTATTATTATTGTTTTTTTTCCGTCGATGTTTGACACCGCTTAAATAATAAAATTAATTTTTCTGTTGTTCCTGTGGCCGCTTAAATTGAAATTTCCAAATATTCCCCCCCCCCTCCCATTTTTATATGTATTTTTAGTTATTTATTTATCACCCTCTTTTTGTGGCTCTCTGACCTACTGACCATTATCTTCCTAACTGGTCGTGTGCTGTTGTTCTTTCCATAAACTTCTCTAAAATCATGTCTCCAATTTACCATTACTTGAAACAATTCCGTTTCCATGCCATCCACCTCACTAGACTCCACTCCCATATACTTTTCCTTCAATCATGCCTCTCTTTCAAACGTACCACCCAATGGCCTGACAATAAAACTACCAGTCTCCGGTTGCCACCCACAACTCCACCAAACTCTCCATGCTTTTCGTTTCACACAATCGCTTACTCTCACCCATATTGTTCTCCAGCAATATCTACTAAAAGCCCAGCAACATTCGATTCAACTTTCGTCTTTCCACAAGATTCTTTGTCTAATGCATCCCTCCCCAACTCAACATCTTAAATAAATTCTCACAGAGTGCAGACAGTTGCAACAGAAATGTGCACAAAAACATCTGCTAAAGCTATCAAATCTATTGAAAAGCTACCTTGGTTTAGGCCTGTCTCTTCCTTACCAACATCCTTCACATAGGCAGCACACACCACCTCCTCCCCTGGTTGCCAAAGTCCCATGTCTTGCCCACATTTTTAATATGCCACACCCACCTCCATTACCACCCATCCCTCGAGCCACTGCCCGACCTGTAGACACACCTCAACGGTCAGTGGTCAACCTCTCATCCACGTCCTTGTCTGAACCACAACTCTCTATCCTCTCCAAGGGACTTACCTTCTCGCCTATTCCCAAGTTCGACCATGCTGCTCTGGTCCGGGACTAGCTTGCTTTCTGCCGCACACTCCGCTGGCGGTATCACTTTGCTACCACAAAAGAGAGTGACTGCCGCCGAGGTGAGATTGAGTCCAGCTTAGAGCAGTTCAAACCACCATCCCAACTTGACCCTCCTTCACTTCCCCAAAATCATCCCCTCCTCCTGTTCCAAGACTTCCTCACATCGACCTTATCCTCATAATCTTTCCTCAACTCTATTCCCAACTCCAATAACCTCAACCCTACTGAAATCCGGGCCATGAGAGAACTGTCCAATAACAAAAATATCATTATCCTCCCAGCAGACAAGGGCTCCACCACCATGGTCATGGACCGCAGTGACTACGATGCGGAGGCCCTTAAACAGCTCTCTGATACCAACACCTATCGTCCACATGCCACAGATCCCACCTCTTCCAACTGCCTCAAAATTCGCTCCTTCCTGGACCTCCTAGGCCCCTTACAAGGTCTTTCTTCACAATCCTTATCCCTTCTCACCCCTCAAAATCCCCGCACACCTACTCTGTACCTTCTCCCCAAGATACACAAGGCTGGCAATCCGGGACGACCTATAGTTGCGGCCTATGGTTCCCCCACTGAACGAATCTCAGCCTTGGTGGATCAACACCTCCAACCTTTTGTGCAGAACCTTCCATCTTACATCAAAGACCCACCACATTTTTTGGAACGTCTGTCAAAAGTCCCCAGTCCTCTACCACCAGACTCCCTCCTTGTTTCAATTGACGTAACCTCCTTGTACACCAATATTCCCCACCTTGAAGGCCTCAGTTCCCTTCAGCACTTCTTGGATATGCGCCCTCCAAACAGTCTTCCCAGAACATCCTTTCTCATATCCCTTGCCAACTTTATCCTCTCCAAAAACTATTTCTCCTTCAACTCCCAGATTTACCACCAGATACGCGGCACTGCCATGGGTACCCGCATGGCCCCGTCCTATGCTAACCTTTTCCTGGGCCGTCTGGAAAATATTTTTCTGAAGAATTCCCCCCTCAGTCCCCTCGTGTGGTTCAGATACATAGATGATATATTTATGATCTGGACCCACGGGGAGGACCACCTCCTAGACTTCCTCAACTCATTAAATGATAATCACTCCATCAATTTCACATGGTCATATTCCCACACCTGTATCACCTTCCTCGACGTAGATATCACCCTACGACAGGGGACCCTCCATACCTCAGTACACATTAAACCGACCAATTTACAACAATACCTACACTTTGACAGTTGTCACCCCTTCCACATTAAACGTTCCCTTCCATACAGCCTTGCAATCCGTGGCAGACGCATCTGTTCTGATCATGAATCAATCTCCAGTTACTCTAAAATACTATCCCAAGCCCTTGTTTCCCGCCGATACCCCCATGATCTTGTGGAAAAACAAATTTCCCGTGCCATAACCCACAACCCTCGTTCTGCACCTCTTAAAGCTGACCGTGGACCAACACTTGTCACCCAGTTCTTTCCTGGCCTGGAATCTGTCAACCAGATACTCCACCGTGGGCATGATTTCTTACGTTCCTTCCCTGAAATGCGTCTCCTCCTTCCCAAAATCCTACCCACTGCTCCCCGCACTTGCTTCAGCAGACCGCCCAATCTGTACAACATCTTGGTCCACAAGTATTTACCTGCCGACTCCCCTAGACCTTTCCCATGTTACAGACCCCGCTGTAAAACTTGCAGAATGCACCCTGCCACCACTACTTACTCTAATCCTGTCACAGGCAAATCTTTCCCTGTAATTGGACATGCCACATGTGCTAATTGGACATGCCACATGTGCTACCACTCACCTTATTTACCAACTCACCTGCATCCACTGCACTGCCTCTTACATTGGTCTCACCACTCAACAACTTTCCTACAGAATGAATGGCCACAGGCAAACAGTTTATACTTCCAACCCAGACCATCCCGTGGCAATTCATGCGAACTTCCATAATTCAAACAACCTCAACACCTGTTTCACAGTCAGAGCAATTAGAGTTTTTCCGAATACCACCACCCCTTCAGAACTCCGCAGATGGGAACTAGCCTATCAACATATCCTTGACACCAGACACACTCCTGGCCTAAACCTACGTTAAACCTGTCACTTGCCATCTCTCATTTCATTTTACAGTCGGTTATTTATTTTTTATTATTTTTTATTTTTATATATATTATTATATTATTTTTTTAAATATATTTTTTATTATTTATTTACAACTTTATTATTTATTTTCAACTTTTTGAATTAAGCTACACAAAGATTATATTGTTTTGTTTCACTTTTATCGCTGGTCAAGCCTATTCCCCCCCCCCCCCTTCCCGGCAATTCTACCACTACCACGCGTTTTCCGCCTGTGCTTCATTCATGTGGCGGGTTGGGATGTGACCACATCTTTCCCCCTGCCATATGTCTCGCCTCCCACATGAGTAAGACTAAGGTCGAAATATTGTGCAATTCGTGTGTTTCTGTGTTTTTATGTGTCTCGCCTTCCTGCCTTCATCTGTGGTAAGTGACGGGTAACTGTTTATTTTCCCTATCCTATCTTATTTTCAGTGCCTCGCGGCAGTTTCTTTATCTAACTCTCTAAATTGGCATCTTTCTTCCAATAAATACACATTTACATGGAATATTTTTTTCATTTACGAACCCATTCCTTTAACCATTCCATAGAGCCATCTTTAATTTTGCTACTGATTTACTGAATCATATTATATCATTCAGAACTGTTTCACATAGCTTCACCTCTACCACCGTGGTACACCCTATCACTTTTAGGGAAATCCACCTTTTCATGCACATCTGCCTACCCAAGACTCTAACCCTATGATTTTATGTGATTTATGCATATCTATTAAGTTACCAAATTATATTACTTCATTCATTATACTTAGTACCTGGGTGATCGATCTTCACTCGGTATCTATTGAATTTTGTTCAAATGCAAGATTTTGAGTAAAATTTGATTAAAGGATTTTTTGAAGGCTTCATAGGCATTTTTATGTACACAGTTCCCTGCAAAGAGAAACTTAACTAACATCAGTAGGCTTATTGGTACCTGAATCCTACAAGATGAGGTTAGAGCCATTTCAGAGATACCAAATCCAAGAATTGATTTTTTTTGTTTGTTTGTAAAATTGCATTAAAAACTTGAAAAACAAATCATTATCTACATATGAAATTTCATCCAAATCACTAGAGTAATTTCTGAAATCATCTGGTTTACCACCTCGTAAATTGCTTTTAAAGAAAAATGCTATTATTATGTTAAATAGAAATAGTAATGCTAATCAGAGATTAATTAATGGTGCAAGATTAGTGGCAATTATTTTAGACAAGTACATCATCAGTGATAAATTAATTCACTCCAATAAAACTACGTTCTTACCTTGCATTACCCTCACACCACCAACCCTGCCTTTCTAAATGATAAAAAAACAAATTGAACATTAATAAAGCACAAGGTCAGACGCTTCAAAAGGCAGGATTATATTTATCAGACCGTTTTTTCATATGGATGCATGTATGTGGCTTTTTCAAGAGTTTGTAGATTCATTAATATTTATTTTTGTGTTAGATACACATACGATCATAAAATCAACGATGATCACATTAAATCTGTCAATACTGTTTTCAGACAATTTATGTGAAGTAAAGAAGATTGAAAAAATTGCTTCTAACGAAGCCAATATGTTTTTAAATATTTAATTTTGAATTGTTTTACAATTAAATATGTACTATTTAATGTTAACGACTTTTTACAGTGAAATTGATATTTATTACTACTCTTCAAAATAAAATGCCATTAATTAATAAAGATTTGCATTTACTTATTTCCTCATTCTTATATTACCATTTGGTGATTGATCATGATATTGAGCGAAATATTCACATGAGTCAGTTAGTATACATGAATTGTTTGTTTAAAGATATGAGTTCCTTGTTGAATCCAATGAGAACCTATCTATTAGTAGGCTTTCTAGTACCTGAAACATCTACAAGATGGCATTAGAGCCGTATACGAGATATCAAACTAAAAAATTTTCATTTTTTGTAAATTAGCATTTTTGCAGGGAAGAAAATAATTTAGATAAACTTAAAAAGCAAAACGTTAGCTAAATATGAAGTTTCATCCAAATCGTTACAGCCGTTTCCAAGATCCAAAATATATATACTGTATATATACAAGAATTGCTCACTTAAAGATACAACTCAGAATTTGTAGTATTTGACATATTCTTATCATTATTGTGCAGCCTTCTTATTGCAACACAACTTTAGGTCATTTTAAAAACATCATTCATTTCTTTGGTATTAAGGATTTCTTCCTCTATGCCTCAATATCCCTCATGTTATCCATTTTAATCTCATCTGCAGCAGCCTATAATCTATGAAATGCTCTTTTATAGTCTTATTATAGCTGAAAGTTTGATTAACATTTAAAAATACAACCCCTGTCCTTCTGTACTAAGGTTTAAGCTATTTCTACTTTGGCCCTCTTTGAATTTTAAATTCTTTCAGCGTTCCTAACTCCCATAGAAAAGAAAATTTTTCCACAACCTTATGACTAAAATCTAGTGCCAGCTAATGGTCAGGGTCATCTTTTCCCCTACATGCAACATTCTTCATTCTTCCACTAACATCTTTCCATGCCAATATGTGCCTTGTAAACTACCAACGCTTCCTGTCTTCCAATGAAACTGATTCTGACTCCTTCATCTTATCAATGTATTCTGCAATAGTTTCCAGAGATAAATATAGTAGCCCATCTTTGCATCCCATTCAACTCCTATATTTGATACCCAAAACGTTGCTCCCATTGTACACCTCCATATTGAAGCAATTATATGACCAATGATTCCTTCACTTCTCCAATAAATTAAGGATTTTGAAACTTTTCCTACCACTTGCATAAAGTGTGCTGCCCAGTTGAGTTTATTAACAAATGTTATGCCAAGGTAATTACATTTCAAGTCTTCGGCAAGCTTGCTAGGAATTTTATAATGTTTATGGCATATGCAGATGTGTTGTTGGGGTCGGGGGGTTTGGTAGAGTCTATATTAGCCCCTTCCAACCAAATGTCAACTTCTCCTTCCCATAATGCACCCTGTTTGCTCTGGTGACTAAAAGATTTCTGGTATAAGGAGTCACCCACTGTTTGCCAATGGCCTCCTAAAATAGGGCAGCAGATTGGGCAGTGGGCCAGGGCACCCTCTAGCCCTTAATGCTGGAAACAGCACCTTAAGGAGGAAGAATCAGAAATGATAAATGGTATGGGGATGTAGAAGGCAACAGGAAGCCACTGCATTAAGTTCCCTAAAGGTATACCAAGGTCACCTAATCCTTTCAAATTACATATAATATGATGGCTTCTTCCTGGGTAAAATATTTTTGAGATAAAGTAGTCTCCCAATCAGATCTCCAGGTGAGGACTGCTCAGGAAAAGTCAGCAGAATGAGTAGAAATATTCAACAAGTTAGTGTGTGGAATGTTAGAAGACTGAATAGGGCAGGTATGTTAGAAAACTTAAAAAGAGAGATGAAACGACTTAAGGTAGATGGTGTTGGGATTAGTGAGAGTATGTGGAAAAATGCACAGGATTTCTGGTCTGGGGAGCAATGAATAGTTAACACAAAAGCTGTCAGTGGAGTTACTAGTGTATGAATTGTAATGAGAAAGAGATTAGGGAAACAGGTGAGTTATTATGAATAGTACAGTGACAGGATTATTTTGATGAGGTTAGAAACTAAGCCCGCCCCAACCATGCTAGCACAAATGTATACACAAATGTCTTAGGAAGACAATGAAGAAACACAGAAAATATATGCTGCAGTTGAAGAATTAATCCAACATGTGAAGAGGAGGAAAAATCTAATAATCATGGGTAATTGGAATGTGGTAGTGGGGAAAAAAGAGGGGAATATTGCAGGAAATTTTGGTCTAGGTGAAAAGACTGAGGAAGGAAGCAGGTTGTTGGAATTTTTTGAAGGATAGTGAACACACTATTTAAGAATCGTGCAAGAAGGATATAAACCTAACAATGTCCAAGTGATATAGGTAGATATCAGCTAAATTATATCATGATCAAACAAACATTCAGGAACCAAGTTGTAAACTGTAAAGCATACCCAGGAGCATGTAACGTGAGTGTTAAGAAGCCGAGCTATTTTGGTACAGGTGAAGGGCCGGCAGAGAAAGTGCTAGCTAATGAGAGAGAACAATAAAATTAGATGAGACTCAAAGAATAAAGTGGAGAGTGGAGAGGCTTAAATAAGAAGTAGGAAAGAAATACACAATTGGCTAGATAGACCCAAATGACAATAAGAGATGCTATGATTGACCGAAAGTTGAAAAGATGAAAGTGGCCACGTTGGGAATGGACAGCAACTTTGAAACTGTCAGTCTGCACAAAAGCAACTCATGTTCAGGAGTGAACTTAGTTCTGTAGCCATGTGGATTACTAGTTGTACTGTTGTTGTCCTAATCTAATCCACAATATGTGAAATCAAACCATGTGATGGTATATCTGATTGACTGCCTTCAATTATGTCGGTGTCGATAAATTTATGTCATTTAAAGTGGACATTTCCTATTTGCAAGCTCGGGAGCGAGGTCCATTGTTTAACACACTCTAATCCATGACTGGTACCGGACTGGGAATTTTGTGATTTTAAATAAACTGTTGTGGAATTGTATGCCGAATTAGAAACCATTATTTTATAGAAACAAATCCATCTTAAGAATGCCCAATTGATTTCCTACTGAGCATGGTGGTGTAACGGCTAGCATTCTGGCCTCACATTCGGGAGGACGGTGTTTCAAATCCCCGTCCGGCCATCCAGATTTGGGTTTTCCATGGTTTCCCAAATCACTCCAGGCAAATGCCGGGATGCTTCCTTCAAAAAAGGCCATGGCCAAATTCCTACCCATTCCTTGCCCCCCATCCTTTCCTGTCTCTAAAGACCTCGCTGTTAGATAGACGTTAAGCAGATAAAAAAATAAAAAATAAAAAAATATAAAAATAAAAAAAAAAGATGATTTCCCTTAGAGGATGCGACCAAGACTATTTTTTGAACCCATGCATAATACCTTTTCCAAACAGCAGAAAAGGAGGACATTTCATTAACAAGACCATCACATAGCAATGATAGACAATATCGTAATATTAAACATAATATCCTAACAAGTAGACATAGAATCTGATAATAATGTGATAGTTATGAAGTGCAGGCAGAAATTCAAGAGAATAAAGAAGCAATACAAGCACAACAGTCTGAAAGTGAACAAACTGAAACACAAGACAAAAATTTGTGGAAATGGTAGACATGGGATTAAGACATAACTCTGAAAGGAGCTCTAATCAACAGAAATGGAATGCACTAAAGAAGAAATAATGAAAGCTGGTAAAGAAACGTTAGGCTTTATGAAACAAGCTGCCTGAAAACCTTGGATGTCAGAAGAAATTTTGTAGCTGATGGATCAGAGGAGATGGTATAAAAATGCTCATGTTGTAGCAGGAAGAGAGCAATACAGACAATTTAGAAATCAAGTAAACTGTAAATAAAAAAGCAAAAGAAAAATGGTTGCAAGAAAAGTGTGAAGAAAATAGTTGCAGCTAAAGTAGATGTGGCACATATGAGGATCATACAAAATTTTGGAGAAATGATGAAAAGATGTATAAACAATAAAGCTGCGAATGTGAAACCTCTTTTAAGCTCAGAAGATAGAGCTAACCAATGGAAGCAATACATTGAGAAACTATGTGATGGAGATGAATTAAACAACAGTGTAATGGAAAAGGAAGGCAATGTTGACATTTGATTCTTGGCTGTCCGGGTGGTGCTGATAAAATATCTTCTTCCCATAGAGTTGAGTCAAATGTAATCGTAGGCTTCTGCGGCCAGAGTCAGTTGATTCTTGGCGCCACCCGGACAGCCAAAAATCAACTGACTCTGGCCGCGGAAGCCTACGATTAGAATGTTGACATTGATGACTTCAGAGATCCTGTTTTAAGGACAGAATTTGAGAGAGCTTTGAATGACTTTAAATCAAATAAGGCAGTTTTAATTGATGAGATCCCTGGAGAACTACTTAAATTCTTAGTAGAAGAAGTAATCCAGAAACTATTTATCCCGACCTGATATCAAAAAGTTATGAACCAAGAAAAATTTAAAAAAGTATCATATTCATACTTCCAAAGAAATAACAAACCAACAAATGTGAGAAATGATTGCATCATTAGTCTATAATCACATGCTTCAAAATTACTGCCCAGAATAATATAAAGAAGAATGGAAAGTGCAGTAGAAGACATAGTAGGTGAACATCAGTTTGGGTTTAGGAAAAACTGCGATAGAAGAGAAGCAATTCTTGCTATAAATTTAACACTTAAAGGGCAAATCAAGAAAAAAAGAGATGTTTACAGCATTCATTGATTAAGAAAAAGCTTTTGATAATGCCAGGATGTTCAAATTTTGAAAGAAGTCAGGTGTAAAATATCAAGATAGAAGAATATTTTATAATCTATATAAGTGGCTGTAATAAATGTAGAGAATCGTGACATGGTACATGCATCAGTGTATGACACAAGGTTGTATTCTGTCCCCATTAATATTTAACTTGTATGTAAAGGAAGCAATACAGGAAGTGAAAGAAAAATATGAATGTGGCATAAGTGTTCTAAGAGAAAAACTCAGTATGCTACGATTTGCTGATGACATTGTCCTGTTAGCAGAACAGGCTGATCATATTGAGAAATTACTGAATGGCATGAATAGGAAGATTTTGGAGTAAATGTGAATCAAATCAAGACAAAATTTATGAAATATAGCAGTAATGATACCAATAATAGTCGATTGAGTATAAAAATGGATTGAATGCGATTGGAGAAGTAAGTGAATTCTTCTATTTGCGAAGTAAATTACAACTGATGGCCAAAACAGGAATGATGTTAAAAGAAAAATAACACTAGGAAAAAAATCCTTCATGACAAAGATAAATCTTTTAGTTTCAAATATTGATCAAGGACTTAGAAAAAAACTGTTTATGCATGGACCACGACCATTTATAGTAGTGAAGCTTGGACTTTAGGAATGCCAGAAAGAAGAAAAATTGAAGCATTGTCGTGCTATAGAAGGATGCTGAAAATTAAGTGGACAGATTAAGTACAAAATCAACAAGTTTTGAAAATGATGGGGGAGGAAAGAAGTTTGTGGAAGAGCCTTACAGAAAGAAGAGAGTGGATGGTAGGTCACATTTTGAGACATTTAGGACCGGTTGATTTCTTAATGGAGGGAACAGTTGAATTCAAGAACTGTAGAGGAAGACTTAGATTAGAATATATGAAACAGATAATTGAGGATAAGTGTTGTACGGGACATGTAAAGAGAAAGAGGTTAGTGCAAGATAGGGAGGTATGAAGGATTGAACCAAACTAGTAAAAAAACTGATGACAGGAAAAAAATGATGTGTTGTCAGCTGAGCAACATGAAAAGAAGCAGATGCGAGATGTTTGTTCCACATTGACCTACACAACTGGATATTTAATGCAGTTCACCTTGCAGCTGTTTACAGTTTTCTCCCATTTTGGTCCAATTATGTAACATTATGTCATCTGCAAAACTTCTGCTAACTTCTGACTATAAACTATTGACACAATCATTAACTAGAATAACGAATAGCAGTAGTCCCAATACACTAGCCTGTGCTACTCTCATTTCCAATCCTACTTTTCTGTTTTCTACCTTTTAAGAATTCATTTACCCTGAAAATCAATTTTTCGTCCACTTCAACGGTTTTTACTTCAGTTGGTTGGTTCTGTGCAAGATATTTCAGATGAATTGAGTAAGCAGAGCCAAGCAGTTGGTAGGAGATGGTATCTTACTTTAAAAATAAGCATAGCCTCCAGAAGAGGATGTGGAAAATCACCTACAAAAGTGGATACATTCTAAAGATGATCATAATATATGAAAACTGCTTTCCCTCCCCATAATCATAATCAAACTTTAGGGTTTTCTTCTCCTGTTTACCTGATAAGCTAATTCTTTCTTGCCTTTATCTTCACAAATATCCATGCCCAAAGCATTTGGCAGTTTGCAAACCATTTTCTTTCCCAACTGACATTTCTGATGTAGTTGCATATTATTCTTGCCATCATTTTGCCTATTTCTGATGTGAAACTAATTGGTCAGAAATTTTCAACCCTATTTTTCATCCCTCATTTATGAACCATTAGTACTATCACTCTTTTCCAGTCACTGGTAAGCAAGATATCTATAAAACAAAAAACCGGATAAATTTGCAATATAAAAACTCAGAAACTACCCCATTCTTAGAACTGTGCTGCTGAATCACAGTTCAATTTAGTACTGGAAATGGCTGTTACGAAATAAATGAAGCTTGGCACCCATGTAGCCTTTCAGAAGAATAAAAATAGTGTACGGGTAAGTCAACTTCAACCTACACCTTTTTTGGTAGGGTGCTGGTGAATCTAGATTTGCTTTGATTCCTGAAATGGATGGCGTGAATTGTATAAAACTTGGTACATGTTTCTCATTGTCTGAATAAAAATAGTGATTGGATAAATCAAAATGCTGGGAATTCTGCTAGTTTGTAATAACATGTAAATTTAAAAAAATAATGCTTGCTTTTACTTAATTTAAACTCTCCAAAACTCTTCACCAATTGCTTTTGAATTGACTAAAATGTTTTTATCTTTATTAGTGAACATTAATTTGATTACTTCAGGAAATTTAGTATAACATTGATTCAACATACCATAACTACTGAGCCACAGCAATGCATGACCGGGTCAGCTAGTTCTAAATAACATTTCAAGCTAAGGTAGAATTTTGTATTGCACTATATATTTAATACATCTTCTGTAATATTATCTATACTCACCACTTTGGACTTTTTCATTTTTATATCTTTTTTAGTTCCTTTATAATTTTGTAATTCAATCATTTCTAATTATGTGGAGAAGCTCCTCCACTGATTTATTTCCTCTCATTCCAGGATGAAAGTCCTTAATGGTCTCATTAAACCAGTTACTTAATTTAATAATTATTCTTTAATAATTACGCCAGTACAACTGTTTTTGACAATATTTATTTGACGGACGCGTTTCGCCTCTCGTCGAGGCATCATCAGCGTACAACGTTTTCTGTAATTTGTGATATTTTACTTAATGGTTTTATTTTACATATAATGAAATTTTTTCTTATATATAGGAAGCGTAAAGATGACTTATATTTTTACATATCTGTTTTTTTAAATTAGCAAGCAGAAGGTCTTGTTTACATAGATGTAATGAGATAGATTCATATTATTACTTACATTTTACATTTCTATTTTAAGGTGTGGCTGTTGGTCGCCTGTGCCCTCAACCAGCATGTTGTTTACACTATTGTGCATATTTGCATATTTTGTACAAAACTGGTCTTTTATGAAAACACTTTGAAGCACAGTTTTTTCCAACGGCATTGTCAAACTTTAGTTTTGTGTGTGCGCTGTTGTTGTTCAGCTGTTTTCCGGCGGTGCTCTGTCGGAAGTGGCGTGAGCGGAGAATTTGAAATTTCGTGCTTACATTTTGTGTGTGTGTTTTGCTTCGTTTTAGCCAAAATGTGTATGTCTTGTGGATGGGGGAAATGAAATGTGGTGTTAAATTACTGTTGTGGTGAAATTTGAGTGTTTAATGCTGTTATGTGTCAATTTCGGTGTTTATTAGCTTGAATAAAGTTTGGTTTGTTAGGTTTATGTGATCATTGAGTACGTGTTTTCCTGAGAATATTGCTTTCTGAATTTGATAATTTTCTTGAAGGGTGCAACTCTAGTATCATTTGACATTCAGAACATGTATACAAATATCCCCACAGCACAAACAATTCAAATAATACACAAGAACCTACAAACATATAACACAGTACCAAACACACACATTAATGAACTAATAAACATACTAGAACTCATAATAGCACAAAATTACTTCAACTTCAACAACAATCATTACTTACAACAAGAGGGACTCCCTATGGGATCTCCAATATCAGGAACACTAGCTAATATCTTCATCAACTTCATTGAAGGAGAAATATTCAATAAAATAATCCCCCAAAAAGGCTTTCAGGTAATTTATTGGTTTCGTTATGTTGATGACCTTCTATGTCTCATTAATGAACCGTTAGAACGCATAAAGGAATTACACTACACAGAAACATCACATTAGAAATAGAACAAAATGGCCAATTAAATTTTCTGGATCTAACCATAGCTAAAAACCAAAACAAACACACATTCCAAATATACAGAAAACCCACAACAACAGACCAAATAATACACTCCTCATCAAACCATCCACACAACCACAAACAGGCTGCAATAAGACATATGCTAAACAGAATAAACAGAATCCCTTTAACAGAACAGAATTACCAAAAAGAACTCAGTACCATAAAAGAAATAGCCAAGAACAATGGATACAAAGCACACATGGTTGATGCATTAAATAGAGAGATAGTAAATAAGTTAGAAAAAGCCAAAACAAAGAACAGCACCACCACACCACACCAATTCAACAACCAAAACACAAATACTTCAACAACAGTAACACCTCAAATCACACAAACATCCAACAAAATAGAACACAAGGGAATGAAGTGGTACACCATGACACACTCAAACAAGCATACACACAGGGTAACAAATATATTTAAGAAACAAGGGATAAACATTGCTCTCAAAACAGACAATTCAATACAAAAACAAATCAGAATTCAGGCACAAACAAATAAATTCTCTAACTCTGGTGTATACCAGCTGACATGTCAGAATTGTGATGCAGTTTACATCGGACAAACAAGGAGACAATTCCAAACACGATATAAGGAACACTTGAGAGCATTGAAGTATAGTAATCATTCAACTTTTGCCGAACATCTTTTAGAAAATAACCATATGCCCACTAACATAAATACAGACATGAGAATCCTAACAACAAACCACACTAAACACAATATTCTAACCCTTCAAGAAAATTATCAAATTCAGAAAGCAATAGTCTCAGGAAAACACGTACTCAATGATCACATAAACCTAACAAACCAAACTTTATTCAAGCTAATAAACACCGAAATTGACACATAACAGCATTAAACACTCAAATTTCACCACAACAGTAATTTAACACCACATTTCATTTCCCCCATCCACAAGACATACACATTTTGGCTAAAACGAAGCAAAACACACACACAAAATGTAAGCACGAAATTTCAAATTCTCCGCTCACGCCACTTCCGACAGAGCACCGCCGGAAGACAGCTGAACAACAACAGCGCACACACAAAACTAAAGTTTGACAATGCCGTTGGAAAAAACTGTGCTTCAAAGTGTTTTCATAAAAGACCAGTTTTGTACAAAATATGCAAATATGCACAATAGTGTAAACAACATGCTGGTTGAGGGCACAGGCGACCAACAGCCACACCTTAAAATAGAAATGTAAAATGTAAGTAATAATATGAATCTATCTCATTACATCTATGTAAACAAGACCTTCTGCTTGCTAATTTAAAAACAGATATGTAAAAATATAAGTCATCTTTACGCTTCCTATTTATAAGAAAAATTTCGTTATATGTAAAATAAAACCATTAAGTAAAATATCACAAATTACAGAAAACGTTGTACGCTGATGATGGCTCGACGAGAGGCGAAACGCGTCCGTCAAATAAATATTGTCAAAAACAGTTGTACTGGCGTAATTATTAAAGAATAATTATTAATTTAACAAACAACTGTGGAAGAGATGGCCTACAATAATCACATATCAGTTACTTAATATCTCTGTCTAACTCTCAAATCCTCAGTAGCTCCTTTCCCAAACTCTTCTTCAATTGCTTGAATAACTATCCTTACACTAACCTTCCTTCTAACATAACCATAGAAATTTATAGATGTATAATTCAGTGGTCTCCCTGCATCAATAGCATTCTTCATAAACCCATCTTTAGCTTCCTTCATAAGTACAATAGTGAAAACTGCTACCCACCATTGTGGCTGCTCACTTTAAAGCACCAACACACTGAATTGGGGTGGTATAATAGGATCAGATTCAAATTATGGAACCTGCAAGGATTTCCAAAACAATCTAGGCAAATGCTAGCATGGTCCTCAACCCCCAACTCATAAGCTATATGTTTCACAAAAAAACTACTCTTATCATTAAGAACACAACTTTCATGATTCACGGAGAGATGAAAAAACAACAACATCTGCCATTAACACTACAAAATGCCTAGCGAGCTGTCAGTAAGAGGTACATTGCATTGAATACAAGCATAGTCTCCAGAAGAGGATATGCTAAATCGTCCATGAAAGAGGAAATGTTATAAGGTTAATGATGATTTGTGGATGCTACTTGCATAACATTAGACATTGTTTATGTTTAGCTGATAATATACTTATATGCCAAGATTTCATTTACTATCTATCTGATAAAAAAAACAATTAAGTCATTCTTTTACAATTCAGTAATTAATTTGAAAAGTATACAGAATCTAATTTATTGCGAATGAATTAAATGAAATTCACACTAACATGCAGAAAAGATATGATTGTAGAAATAAATCTGGAAAAAAAACTGTGAAGAGCTACTGGATCACAACACCTTTACACTGAGTAACATTAGTCACCTTTATCAATGGTGTGGTATCTCGGACAATAGAATACCTGCCTCCAAAATTCTGGGTCCCGGGTGCAACCAGAGAATTTATGTTCATATGAGTATGCTAGGATGCTCTGTGAATTAGATTATACATTAAATGACAGTGGAAAACCTGACATAAGAGTATATGAATCTCCTTTCATGCATCGTTATGACACACAGTAAAAATCACATAAAACAATTCTTCTTACTTTTATTGCTTACAAATAATTATTAGATTGAAAAACATTAACCATTGAAATAATTTTATTTAGTGGTGTTGTGACTGCTGCCTAAACAGTGTAATTCGATTTGAAAAATAAATTTGACACACTATTAGTGTTACAAGGGGAGGATGCCAATTGTAAAATTCAGATTCAATTCTTACTGCGTATAATAAAAGCTCATGGCCAGAGGTGGAATGTGGCAAAGCAGTAATATCTGCTTCTTCACCACTGTCAAGAAAATCAGTATTGAAATATTTGGTTGCATTCAAATACTTTCTGGCTAGGCAGTTTTCAAGAGGAGTGTGGTGCAGCAAGCAGGCTCTCTGCCTCATAAGCTGTCCTCATAGGATCGAATCTCGATGTGGGCAACTTTTTTAAATTTATTTATTTATGTTCATAAGTTTTTTTTAAATTTCTTTTGTTGAGTATATACTGGTGTAATCTTGTTTCAACCCTCCCATTCCCTGGTGTGGGAATGAACACCTGTCCTCCAACTGTAATGGTCAAGTAACAATATTTGGAATTCATACCTGCCACACCAAAAATTTCTATTTTTGAAGTATAACACAATGAAGTTTGAAAGTATCAGTTTTTTCACAACAAATGGCATTTAAAAAACTTAATAAATGCATAATTGTTGAAAGAGGTTGCTGGGAATTATCTGCATACACATTTGAATAAACAAAATAAAGCGAGATTCAATCTGGCGATGGCGAGCTCATGAGGCTGAGAGTTTTCTTGCTGTACCTTGTGGTCCTTTAAATCTTCGCATCGTAGACAGTATTTGAATGCAATTAAATATTTCAGTGCCGATTTTCTCAACAATGGTGAAGAAGTGCATGATACTGCTTTGCTGAATTACACCTCTGGCCATTAGCTTTTATAACACACAGTATGAATGGAATCTGAATTTTACGCTTGGCGGCCTCCCATTGTTAGTGGTATGGTAAAAAGTTTCATATCAGAAATTACTTACCAGGAAGAAAAACAAAATGATGCAATGATGATACTACTTTTTAGATGCTGGTGAAGGTTTATCATTAGTAGAATTTCTTAATTTTTTTTTAATTAGGAGGTTTAATTCTGGTTAAAGTATGTTAAACAGCAACATCTAAAACATAAATGTCACTCTTAAACAATACTACTTACCAATTTTCAGTGCTGGATCTTCAATAAATGTAATCTGAGCTCCTATTCATTACATTTTCTTCTTCAGCTTTGTAGTCATATTATTTACAAGATATTAGGACTGACCTTATATCAACATCAAATTGTCACTTGTAAGTATATCAATTTTTAAGGCACCACATGTTGGTTTCCATTCATTTTTCCCTTTTCCCATTAAAACTGCATGTATGGGAGTTGGGTGTTGATTTAATATTGCGGGTAGCTTAACTTGACCCAAAAAGTTATCTGGCAAACAGGTATTATGATTGTAGACCTGCAACAGTAGTACATTGTATTCTTGGCGCTGCAGAAAGCAACCACGAATTATAAGATTCTCTACCAATACAACACAAAATGTTTAAACTTTAATTTAATTCAACTTACTAGAATTATAATTGTAAAGAAAGCATATGGAAGAAGTATTTTGGGACAAAGAAGATTTGTTTTCCATTATCAAGCTAAAAATTGGTTTTGTCACTTAAGGATATACTGAAGACATAATGGCTCAGTCATACCACATTCTTTATTAAAGACAAGTTTAGCTGACCATGTCAAAAGAAGATATTACTGCTATTGTTTGCAAGTGGAATAATTAATAAGAATGCTGATTTATCATTTTTGAATATTCCATAAACTGTACGTATAGGGCTGAAGAACAATGACATAAAAAGTGCTAAGTAGCAGAAAGGAATTGCAAATTAGGATAGGGAAATGAATTATTATTTACCTTAGATGATTTTTATAATTGTACTTATTTCCTCTTTCAATTTTGGCCACTGGTTTACTGATTCCTCCGATATACATCAGAACTGCTTCATAATCACTTATTCCTTTAGCTATCTGACACTTTACAAGGTTATCATCAGGCTTTATTAGGAAGATATCCAACATGTTTTGACCCCAAATGTTCTGCTCTACCACTTGTGTAAACCCTCCTTCCCTTATTAAGGCATTTGGAAATTACTGTTCCCTTGTATTATTTCCTACTCAGTTAACACCTGCTGAATTTAAATTTCCACTAATACCATTCTATTCTCACATCTGAACTCTGAGCCTCATCTTCTGCAATCATTCTTCCACTGTAGTAACAGCCAACACCCTGAGTTTTTCTTTTTTATTAGCCCAGAAATCATTCCCAAGTAACTCATGGCCATGATCTATGAAATCTGTGAATTTTAGTTGCTTTTGCTGCATAAAAAACCCTTCGCCAACTACTCCTAAATCTCTTATGGTATACTCTGTAACCATCGGGAAATCCATCATTGCCCAATCCTTTTTCTTTTAACCAGGAATTGTGGTTCATGTACCTCTGTCAAGTTTGTGAATTCTTTTACTTTGTTCAGTATGCTTCTGCAGTTCACCAATAACACCCTTATTAATGGTTTTGTGTTATTTTCAACATTATACTTATCCTTCCCAGTTCTGCCCCAATCGGTTATTGTTTCAGCAGTTTCATCTCTTTCTTTAGCAAATGAGGATTTTTATCAACATGGATCTAAAATCTGTATCACATTGATCATCTATTTCCATACACTCACCAGGAGCTCCTTACCTAAAAAAAAAAAAAAAAAACACAGTCCTGATGACATCATCACTGGAAATGGTCTCCTTTACAGCTTTAGTTAACAACTCAGAAAGTACCCCCTTGCCCCTTATATTTAGGTGTAGGCCATGCCTAATGAAACCCCACCTAACAATGGTGTTCATAGGCACAACCCCCAAACCAGAACTAATGCCATCCTTTACCAAGTAGCAAAACTGTTGCCACATTTACTGGCTTCACAAACTGGTTCAACTGTGGCCAGTAATGTTGTCTTAGGACCCACATGAGCTCAGCCCTGGTATGCTGCATCTGCTTCTCCACCTTCCTCAGGTAATTCTCTATACTATATCTCATGTTTCTATCAATACTATTCCCTGCACCTCCCACTATCACAATCCTATCATCCCTTGTGAAACTCCTGCAAAGTGAACCTATACCTTCTATACCTGACCTAATGTTGCACTAGGGCTGAAAAAACTATTGACCAGGTAACCAATGGCTATCTGATCCTACAGAAGAGAGACTACACCTGTGCCTACTTCTAGCAGCAGTACCCTTATCTTCCCATTCTTTCATTGCCTGCCCCCATTCTTAAAAGCCTGCTTCACCCTATCTACTCATACATCTACATGAGGCTCCTCCCCTTCTGACACTGGCAACAGGTCAAAACTATTTTCCCCGCACAATTTCTGAAATGCCTGGCTGCTTCATGCTACTATCAGTATTTCTCCTACAACCTATTATTAGCACCTAACTATGCTTCTCTGCTTCTACAGGCTGAGATTCCACGTCTCTATAAGGGCTGAGCCACCACAGGCTGTGCCCCCACAGGCAGCCTAGACCCCTCCCCCCCCCCCCAAACTGAGACCACACAGACTGAGCTTTCACAGGCTAAACTACCACAAGCCTGCTGCCACAGGATGAGCCTCCACAGGCTGAGCCTCAAGAACACTGACACGTTCGCGTAACTCCCTGATAATTTTGCCCATCTCTTCCATCCTTTCCTCACTAAGACAAAGCAGAGAAAACCATGGAAGAGTCTCATTTATTTCCCACATTTCCTCTTCCATTCATTTCCAATAAAACCACTTCTTACACCAACTACAACCGACATCATTAGCTGCTGCGCATCTGTGGCAGGCGCCGCACTTCCCAGTCATGATTTTTCCCAAATACTTCTAGTACCTTCCAAACAAACCTTTAATTTATGTTTTGTTCACTTAACAGTTTTTACCTCTCAATGATGTAATTAATAAGTAGTTGAAAATTTAATAGTTTTGAAAATAAATAAATAAAAAACTATAACATTTAAGACAGAAGTAACCAATAAATATATTTTATGATATGAGGAAGTTTTCCCTTCAAAACTTTTAAAAACAGTATATTAAAACTGTAATTTCAATTAAATAGCTTTATTTTCTTTTGCATCACCAATTTCTATAAATTATGATGCCACAATCCCAAATATTTTTCTTAGGAAATTTTTCCTAGATTTCTCCTCATGTTTGTCAAAACATTTGTGTTTTCTCAGGTAATCTCTAAAATGTTTATCTATAGATGGTACTTACTGGTCTATCTATTCCAACGCACGATACCAAACTAACTTTCTTTCTTTTACAACATGGCTCAAAAGCCATCCAATGTTACTTTTTTATGGTTTTACACCTTGTTGATGTTGAGGTCAACAGAGGCAGGAGAAAAGGGAGAGGAGGAGCAAGGAATGAGAAGGAATTCGGTCATGGCACTTTGAAGAAAGCATCCCGGCATTTGCCTGGAGTGATTTGGGGAAACATGGAAAACCAAAATCTGGATGCCTGGAAGGGGATTTGAACCAATGTCCTACTGAATGCGAGGTCAGAGCATTATCCATTCACCCACCACACTCAGTCCTATGTTACAAAAAGGATCGTCAGTTCTCCCAGATATCATTAAGTTTTTCCTCTTGCAGTGATTTTTTTTTAAAATGTCACTTTACAGCTAAGAAAAACATGCAGTAACCATCAATTAAAAATGTTTAAAATGTTAATCAATTTCAGTATAACTAAATAACAATAAAAATCAAATACACTATAACATAATGAATAAATTATTTACTTTGTTTAAAAATCTTAAACAAAACAGAACATTCTGGAATTCATAAGATAACCAGTTTTTAACTATATATAAGGAACATGAAGGACTTTGGTCATGGCCTTTTGAAGGAAACATATTGGCATTCGCCTCAGTGATTTGCGAAAATCATGGAAAACCCAAATATGGATGCCCAGATGGGGATTCAAACCCACATCCTCCCAAATGTGAGGTCAGAGTGTTGTCTGCTCACCACACTCAGACAAAAAGGATCATTATTTCTCTCAGATATCATAAAGTTATCTTTCATAAAGTGGATTAAAAATGTTACAATGGTACGATTTATAACCAGTTTTTACCTGTATTCACTCTGATGAACCCAGAATAGATAATAACATTTGGTTTTATAGTAAAAAATGTGTATAGTCTTTTCATACTGTGCATATTCAGTTCTTCCAAAAAAAAATAAACTAATGTCACTCCTTACCACAGATGAGGAAGGAGGGCCAAATTAACATGAAAAATCAGATTTTATGACAATTTGATTTAAAACCTTATTCATGTTCATACACAAAAAAAAATTTAAACCGGAATGTGTTTGTGTTGTCATGTTCATTTGGCCCTCCTGCCATCATCTGTTGTAAGTGATGGGTTACTATCCTTCCTTATTTACATTCCCTCTTGGTACTTTCATCATCACCACCATCTAACTTTAATATTTCAATAGGTCACTCAAAATAATTTCACCTTGCAAGCAGAACCATAGTTAACATGTAACTTAAAAAACTGACATATATTTATTTAAACTAGCTAAGAACATTTGACAAAATGGAACAGGAAAAGGAAAGGATGCCAATGAAGAAGAGAGAGGAGGATGAATTATTTCTTAAAAATTTACAAAAATAGCAAATGACAGGAAAAAACAATCTCTCACTCACCACAGATGAAGGCAGCAGGGACAGTTGAATACAAGAAAATACACAAAAACAAATAAACACACTTCACAATATTTTGGGTCATAACATTAATCATGCAGGAGGTGAGAATTAAGTAAGGGGGATGATGTGTACACATTGGGATGTAACATATGAATGAACCAATGATGCAACAAGGAGAAGAGTGGGGACTGAACTGGTGGAGGGGAAATTTGATCAATATTTGTGGGACAGAATATTATCTGTTATGACCAGTTGAGGTAAAATAGAATATTTTGAACTGTTCTGAGAATATATATATATATATATATATATATAAACATGTTACTGGACAAAGTTATTAAAAAATGGGAAAAATAGGTCAAACGAATACAGCTAGGAAGCACACAATATACAAAAACAATCATAAGATGCCTGGAATTTGCGGATGACTTTGCAATACTCAGCAGCAAGAAGCACAAGACTTGTTTGAGCAGTTACATCAAATTGCCATCAAAACAGGGCTACAAATTTCATATGAAAAAATGCAATACATGGAGAAACAAAACAACAATGTACAAACAATACACACAAAATTTGGAAACATAAAAAGAGTCAAGACATTCAAATATCTAGGAGAATACATACAAATAATAGGATTTAACAAGCTATCAAATGCAGAAAGATCTTAAAAACTTCAGAAAGTATATAGTCTCACATGGTCATATTATTACAAAAGAAATACATCAAGGCAGGCCAAACTCAGACATGACAATGGAATTATATGCATCAGAAACAACCACAATTGGGGCTTCAGGCATCATTGAAGCTGATAAAGTTTAGTGCAAAATCCATAGAAATTTTTTTGTTCAATATATAAAGTCGGCATATGGATGAAAAGACCAACAAAAGAACTATACAAACATACAGATAGATTGACAGACATGATCAGAAGATGCAGATTACAATTCGATGGATATTTACAGAGAATGAACAACACTAGACTCACAAAGAGGATCTTTGATGTGGTAAATGGTTCGCTCAGGAAAACCAATTGGTTCCAGGAAATGAAAGAGGTCTATCACACAGGAACCACCAAAAAAATTACACAGGAAAGCGGACAATTCAGGAACAAAATTATGAACACAAAATTTAAAATACAGAAGAAAAGAGGAACAAAATGGACTGAACAAAAGAAACAGGAACATAGTGAACGTATGAAGAGGTTTTGTGAAGAGAAGAAGAAGAAGTCAGATACAAAAACTGAATAATCATGAATAATTTGAATTTAAACACTTTCCTCAAGGGCAATAATGATTAATAACACACACACACACACACACATATATATATATATATATATATATATATATATATATATATATATATATACACAAATTGTCTGTACATATCTAAAATTGTGATGGGTTTATAGGTGGAGTCTTAGCATAGGTTGAAGTGGGGGTCTGTCTGGTGCCTAGGATGTGTTGATCCCATCTATAGAGTGCTGAAGAGGTAGTGGTATTTGGGATAATTCTGTCAGCTCTGACCATTAGAGGTTCATATGGTAGGTCGCAATGTGTACACATCTTCCCCCTGCCACATGTCTCACCTCTTGCATGATTAGGGTTACAAACTGAAATACTGTGAAATATGTGTGTGTTTACTCGTGTTCATCTGGTCCTCCTGCCTTCATCTGTGGTGAGTGAGAGTTGTTTCTCACTATCCTATCCTATTTTCAGTGCTTAACAGCAGTTTTATAGTAACCATAAAAAATTTATAATATGGACTGATTGTTTTAGATCCAGAATTAGAACCAGTTTCCAAATTATTAATTTATAAAGTGAACGAAAGTTACCTGAATTGTGATAGGTTTCCCAGTACAGCAGCGATAAAAGACAAATACACAATTCCACACAGGATTAAGTGAATTCCTGTGCACATTTGTCTTAGTTTGTTTTCCCTCACACTTAATAAGACAGTAAGCATCACAAGCTAAAAAAAATGAAATACCATTGATCACAGTCATTCAATTTGTAAAGGATGAATTGTATGTAGGAGAAGGAATCAAGTGTTTATGGCTTGTTAGTGTTGAGGATTAGAGGAGAAGGGAAGCAAAGAAATTCAACCAAAACTTTATGTAGGAATTATCTCAGCACTCACCTTAAGTGACTTCAGGAAAGTAGGGAAAAATAGTTTTCCGAATGGAAAGGACTTGTAACTAAACCCATGTTTTGAATGCCAAATCTGAATCTCAAGATTTTTGTCAAGCCTTGTGGGTATGAGAGTGCTAATGATGTAAATGATAACAGCAACATTGAGAAATATGAATTGGATTTCCATAATTACAAAAACTAGGGGAAAAAATAAAATACAAAGAATACTTATTTACAGAAATGTGTTTCTCTCATCGGTGCAGATGACACAAACATAGGAATTAAAAACACTCCAGATTTATCTAAACAATATATTTCAAATTATGTCTTTGAACTGATTAATAAATGGTTTACAGCTAATGGCTTGTCTTTAAACTTTGATAAAACTCAGTATATTCAATTCAGTACATCACACAGTTTAACACCTGATATAGACATAAAATTTGCAGGCCAGTCCATTCAAGAGGTAGAGAGTGTGAAATTTCTAGGTTTGTATATTGATCATAATTTAAATTGGAAAGTACATGTTTCTGACTTACTAAAGCGATTGGGAGCAGCCGCATTTGCAATTTGTACAATTTCAGCTTTAGGTGATCTCCATATGAGGCAGCTAGTTTATTTTGCTTATTTTCACTCCTTATTGTTATATGGAATAATATTCTGCGGCAATTCTACCCATAGAGACAAAGTGTTCAGAGCCAAAAAGCGTGTAATAAGAATTATGTGTGGGGTTAGCAATAGAACTTCATGTAGAGAGCTGTTCAAGAAGTTAGGGATTTTAACATTAGCATCTGAGTATGTATACACATTAATGTCCTTTGTAGTCACAAATTATACTTTGTTTGAAACAAATAGTAAAATACACAATTATGGCACTAGAAGTAAAAATTATCTTCACAAGGCTTACAAGTCATTGTCATTTGTTCAAAAAGGGGTCCGATTTCAGGGATACATATCTTCAATATGCTCCCAACACATATTAAGTGTCTAGTAGACGATAAGAATAAATTCAGGAAAAACCTGAAAGAATTTTTAATTGACAACTCCTTCTACTCTGTCGAAGAATTTATTTCTAAGGTATCTAAAAAATAACTGCCAGTATCTTGTGTAAATATAGTACACATAATTAATTTACCATGTATGCTATGACTGTACATCTCCTGGTGTATGTATTTAGTTTGTTACATAATTATTTACGGTAACATATATGTTATGACTGCACATCTTGTGGTGTATGTATTATTTTGTTATGGATTTTTTTATTTAATGTACCATATATGCTATGACTGTACATCTTCTGGTATATGTATTATTTTGTAATGGAAGTGTTTAATGTACCATGTATACTATAACTGTACAACTAGTGGTGTAGTTATTATTTTGTTATGCAACTGTTAATCTCTAAATTGACAACTTTCCACATCCCACAGAGCCAGTCTCTTATATTGGGATCAATGGAAAATGAATGTATTGTATTGTATTGTATTGTATAGAGAGGTGACAGTTCTATGTTTCACAGAACATTGGCTTGTTACTACAACTACTAGATGTAACCAACATCCACAACTTTATCTTACCCACTCATTTTTATTGCAGTTAATGCAAACATGCAGAAAATTGTAGTTTATTAATAATGACATTGGTTTTAAAGAAATAATGTTACTTAAAAAGTATACTTAATAAAGTATTTTGAAATATCAGGTATACACATAAAAAACATATTGCTAATTTGTGTATATAGTTCTGCAGTGGATGATGGTATATTTCTTGGTATTGTTGAGATGAAATTAAAAAATTTATCACTAGTAAATCTGTATCTATAAAATGAAAACCGGACATATTGGTGGTATAAAAACTCGGAAACTACGGGGCAGATTTCGATGGAGTTTTCACTGTTTTAAAGCTTAGAATCTTAATTTACTTGTCTGGCATGTCTTATGTTTCAACGTTAAATAATGTAGGAGCATTAAATGGTATTCTGAACGTATGGTGAGAAATTCCACAGGTGGAATAACTAGATGCCGCATACTCCGCACTAAACACACAACACAATGTCTCTGACCATAGCCTTTAATTAAGACAATAAGATAACTTATAGTAATAACTATTTTGCACACTAAACAAAACTTTAAGTATTCTTTTTTTTTAATTCAATATATTCAATTTTTAAAAGCCATAGCTTGAAGTATTCTTTCCTTTAATTTGGGATATCAATTTTTAAACGACATAGATAGCCGTAAAAACAACAGATTTTGTTTAAGCACGATCTCTGGACAATATCTCTGGCTTTCAGCATTATTCTTCTGTTTACGATAATATTATTCCGGATTCACTTTTGATATTTTATCTGCAGAGTTAAAGGATCTGGCGTTTCGAGCATAGATATATATATATATATATATATATATATATATATATATATATATATCTGCAACAATTTATGAAATTTTCTTTTGAAGAGCAGTAATTACAGCCACGATGCAGTAAATTTTGATGCTGGATATTCATACCACTTATCACAAATTTTAACAATCAAGTTACATTCTATACACCATAATAATAATTTGTTAAGAACTGAAACTTGGGAAGAAATTCTTATGATTTAATTTTATGTCTTCACGTTTACTTACTTACATGACTTTAAGCAACCTTTAATATTAAGTTTATGCTTATATAATTTACTTACAATACAAAAGCTTATAACTAAGCTCATCCCACGGGGTCTGTGGAGGTTATGTTTATACTACAAAATATATTGTTTACAGATACAAGTGAGAAATATGGCTCATTCATAAGTTGATTTTTGTACTGTTTAGAAATATCCTTCTCATTTAGGACATGAAAGGAATATGTAATTCTATATACAAGCTTGGATTACTGCTGAAGGCCTAATCCTGCCAAAAAATAAGCACCTGATATATACAATCTCAAAAATAGAGCAAACATCTCAAGAAATTGATAACTACTTCAAAAATATGAACAATTTCTTTACAGGGCAATAGAGATGCAAAAATTAGAAAATTATGGCTATACTAGCCTTTAAGCTCATAAAAATTGACAACTGAAACAAATGTTCTGGGAATCCATTTCTTTGCAGTTGCCTAAAGAGAAAGAATTGTTATTATCTGGTCCAGGTCTCATTCCACATGATAAACATATGACTACTTCCATCAGTAGCTCAGTACATACGAAAGCAGCTTAAATTATCTAAAAACTAAATTCATTGTGAATTATTCTGTACAAAATTGTCAGTTGTCATTCTGGTCCCCTCTGCATTTGACATAACCACAACCTTTACTAACATTGCTGTTCAAAATTCATAGCTTCTAATTTCCAGTATGAAAACATTTATTGTACTGCAATCTAAATTTGACTCGCTGGAAATATTTACATGTCTCTGAAACAGTGATTTCATTAATAAAAGCAATAATAAATTAATTTAAAAATCAGTACATACTTTTATTTCAGTGTTTTGCCAAATCATATCTTTGAGTATATTATAACAGTGACTTAAAATATCTACATTGAATATAAATATCTTGTAAGCCCATCAAAAATGATGTGTTGAACACAGTATTTTAGCAATTCTTTTCTTTGTTAACTAAATACAATTTTCATCAAATAATGCTCACATTCTTGAAAATGATATAAAGTAGATATTTATTAGCTTACTGAAACAAAGGTATCACTGTACAGAGAGTACAAGAAAAATCTACATCGAGTGCAATTTAATTAAGAAAAAGGAACTAATAATTAATATATCAATTTTTACAAAATACAAACTTTTCTTTTAGTGTGTGGTCAGCTCATTTAGTTCTTGTCTAAATAGAAATGTTATTAAATAATGCTCATAACCTTGAACATCATCTCAGTCATTGTTGGTTGGGCAGGGGAGGTAGGAAGTGTGATGTCAGAGTGTGACAGACATCGCTACATTGTAACCATGATTGGCATTTTATAGGTATAAATTTCTTCAGGTAAAAGTAAAATGTGGATAGTAATAAAGAAAAAGTAGGAGTGAGACAGGTAAATAATCATAACAAACAATTGCAGGGAAATAAAAAAAAATTTGGAGCCTCAAACATTGGTTTAAAAAAAAATTGGCAGGTTATAATCAAAACTCAAGATAATGTGAGCCATAGTAATAGGAAAACGCTTTATATTCAACGCACAAATAAAAATGAAGTATTAAAAATTATTGGTGATTTAAAAAATAAATTTTAATTTGGAACTGATGGTATTCCAGATTTTTTAAATGTGTTTAATTAATAGCCTTTTTTCAGTTAGGCTTAAAATAGTTATAGTAAAACCAATATTCAAAAAATGGAAAGAAGAAAATGTATGAAACTATTGTTCATATTGTTCAGTGTCAATACGCTTGTGTTTCATTAATACATTCGAGAAGTAATTTCACAAATGACTTGGGGAGTTTCTTTTTTTTTTTTTTTTTAAATGGATATCCAACTTTGAATTTAGTAAGAATAACAGCACTTTTTTCATCTTACACGTAAACTTCTGATACACTTAAAAGAACAATTGTCTGGATCTTTCAAAGGAATTTGATGTAATAGACCATCATATCTAGCTCACAAAACTAGAACTACTAGGAGATAGAGGTGTAGTTAATAATTGGCTAAAGTCATACCTGCATAATGGGAAATAGATTTGTTGAATATAAGAATAAAGCTTTTCATGGTATTAAATGCATAAGAGGATTTTATTTAGATTCTTGAATATAGTCTTAAGAAAAACAACAGTGTAAACTATGAGCATTCAGGGTGCAATCATATAAAATATGGCATACTGCAAGGATCAATTCTTAGAGCTGTACTGTTCGTAGTATATAGAAATGATCTAGAAGCAACGAGAAACACAAAAAAGTATATAAAATTTGCAGATGACACCGGCATATTAATGCAATCTTGTACTAAACAACAATTAACAAAAAAAATTGAACAATATTCTCTAAACACTTTGAAATGATTTCTAAATATAAGTTAATAAATATTGAAAAAATACATGCTGTACACTTCTGAACAAAAAAGAGTTTAAGCACTCCAGTATCTTCAGTGAAACTCTGTTATGAACTGCATAAAAATGAAGAAAATATACAATTTCTGGATATATGGATACATGATAAATTTAAAAGGAATGGAATTGTTGAATGTCTTTCTTAAAAACTATAAATGATCCACCACATAATGAGAGTATTAGTTGGTCACAAACTGAGTTTAACAATTAGTAATATTTAATTGTAATTGATTGCATGATCCTGTGGCAATCTCCCTAGTTATCTTTTACCCATTTCCTCCTTTTATTAATATTTATTTATTATCATCTAATATCCTATGAGTTTAATCTACTGTTGCTCTTTATGAATTTTAAATTCCTTCAGCCTTTTTGGTAAAATGTGGGTCCTAAACTAAACCACCATATTCAAACAATGGTCTGACTGAAGTTCTGTAACCCTATCCCCTCATTTGTCTGGTTTATCCAATCTGTAGTAAATGAAGGATTGTGTAACATTTCCCTGTCACATGCCCAGGTGAATTTATTATCAAATATTATGCCAAGTTACTTACATTTCAAGTCTTCAACAAGCAATTCTTTCTTCAGCCTACAATGATAATTAACCTTTAATTTTCTATCTGTATACCTAATAACTGTAATAAGCTTCTTGGCATATGTCTTCATTTCGTGCTGAACCAACCAAATTAGACATTCAACCCAGGTCACCCTGCTGCTGTTCAATTTTCTCCCATTTCGATCCTATTATATAACAAACTGCTGACTGCAAACCATCAAAACAACCATTCAGTAGAATAATGAATATACTACCTTGTGGTACTCCCATACTCACCACCACTCCTTTTATGCTGTATTTCCTACTTAATGCTTTGTTTTCTATCTTTTAAGAATTTCTCATC
This sequence comes from Vandiemenella viatica, assembly GCA_031002005.1. NCBI lineage: Eukaryota > Metazoa > Arthropoda > Insecta > Orthoptera > Morabidae > Vandiemenella > Vandiemenella viatica. The sequence goes on from JARYHS010008075.1 coordinate 27,240,373, forward strand.
ACAGCAAGTCACTTTTTCATTCACTTTCAACATAATTAGTACCGTTTTTTGGTTCACTCTGTCAGACACCTTGGAACAATTTAGTGCTACACTATCAACTTGGTCTTCATTGTCCATTTCATCTGAAACATCTTGCATTATAGCCCACCAACTGAGATTCGCATTAATATACTTGCTTAAGCCCCATGTTGTTGATTTGCAAAGCATTATCACTACTCACAGATACTTCTGACATTATTCTCTCCATAAGTTTACTTACCACATTGTAGACAGTATTAGGTAAGCTAAGGGCAGAAATAGTGAATAGGCAGTCATACATTCAGTGTGTTAGGATGATATGGACGATTAATTAAATATTTAGGAAGTATAAGATAATCAGAGAAATAAATAAAATTAATTGTTTGTAAAGGCTCAGTCGTTCCACGAAACATTGTTGAGCATGGAGGCACACAGAGTAGTAAATTGATTTTTGTAGAGTGAAGCTGGCAGTCACGCGAAACAGAGGTAAATTATAGCATGGCGTATGTAGTCATAAAGTGAGCCAGGCTTCCCTTTAATGAAGTATAGAGTGGACAAAGAAAGCAATATGATGATGATGTCCTTTAAGTATTTTCGACAAGTGTTTCATGGAGAACAACGAGCCAGTAGAATTTAGAGGTAGTATCTCAGTGTGTAACTTAACGGGACTGAAGCATGGTCAGGGTCTGAAATTGGAATACAAGAAGCATAATAAGCCTTATCCACAGTAAAAGTAAATATTCTGACTGGTGGTGGTTGTGGATAAGTTGTATGTGTTGTGTGAATAAACATCTAGTGAATTTTAAAGCAAACCGTGACATAATTTCTGGACCTAATAGAACCTGCAAGCCTAACAATCATTATCACATAATGACATGCATTATCACACATCCTGAAGTCAATTGAAGCCGCCACATGGTGAAGCACCACAACATGGTTAAAAGTCATCTTTAAAAGAAGGCGTACTAGACAATGAGGTTTTCCTGAAGGTTATAGAGTGTATCGCAGAGACATAAGAGCAATTGGTGGAGGGGTATTCATACTGGTTGGCAAAGATTACTATTGTTCTCTAGTGTTAATAGATCATGAACAGGAGTTACTAGGGGTATATTTTTGGGGTGATAAAAAAGAAAAAATCAGGATTTTGGCTGCTTACCATAGTGGAAGAATGAATGATGGAGATGAGATACTTGGAGAGAAACTAAATTTATATTCACAGTTCAGAGGTGAGCGTAGAATGGTTATTATTGGATGGGATTTAAATTTACCAGGTGTCAACTGGGTAGGAAATAAGATAAATAGCATAAGGGAACACAGATGTGCAAATACCTTAATAAGGGAAGGTGGTTTTACACAAATGGTAGAGTAAAATATGAGGGGAACAAACATGTTGGACATCTTTCTAATAAAACCTGATGAAAATCTTGTAGGGTGTCAAGTAAATCAAGGAAAAAGTGATCACTGTGTGGTATTGATCGATATTAGGGGATTCAGTAAATCAGTGGCCAAAATTGAAGGGAGGAAAAGGTATAATTATAAAATGTCATACTTTAGAATTGAAAAGATATTTTGGGGAAAGGTCCAGAAAATGGAAGGCTGGCACAAGTACAGTGGAGCGAAAGCGTAAGAGTTTAAGGAGTTAGTAAAAAAAGGGCGAGGAAATGTTTATTCCAAAGCAGAAAATAAAGAGAAGTACAGAACTTTCATACTAAAATAGGGAGGTGAGAAGATTAAAAAGGTCAGCAAGATGAGAACAGAACAGAGTCAAGAGACAGGAAGGCATTAGGGAATACTTAAAACAAGTAAACAAGTAATTAATAAGAGCAAAGAGAGAAGCAAATGATGGGTTTATGAAGAATATTATTGGTGCAGGAGGACCAATGAATGATGCATCTAAAAATGTCTATGGCTATATTGGAAAAACTGAGGGGAAGGGAAGGTATTCAGACTATTGCAGATAAGAATGGAGTTGAAGTCATTGAAGATTTCAAAATTGCAGAAATACTGAGTGACTGGTTTAGTGAGACAACTAGGGACTATCATTCTGTGATGGGAGGGAATAAGTCAGAGGCGAGACTCCCTAAGTATAAATGAGGAAATTACAAAGTTCTCAGAAAATTATGAAGCAACTCAGAAAGTTAAAAAAAAATGCAAAGGGGATGGTGTAGATAATATTACTACAGATTTATTAAAGATTGTGGGATATGATATTGTACCTTACCTTGAAACTTTATTTAAAATGAGTTTGGAGTCTTGCTGCTTACCAGAGGATAGGAAAAGTGTGAAAGTAGTACCAGTTCATAAAGCATGAAGAGATTGATATGCAACTATATATATGTATATATGTTTGTGAGGATGTGATATATCCTCAATTTTGTCAATATATTACAAAATTCAGTTAAAAGGCTGCAAGCATATAGCAAATGAGCAGCAGAACATTTTCAAAGTAATTTTCTAGTGGTTTCAAATATTTAAGACACATTTCGAAGTATAGTTAGATCAGAGTTACATAGAGGTATGAAAGAATGATAGTAAATCAATTAGGATACTGGGATGAAAGTATCGAGTTTTAGTTTAGAAATAGAAAACATGGTCTCAAACGAAATTTAGAGGAAATATGACGAGTTTTAAGGTACTTTTTTAATAAATGAAAAAATAGTAAATCGAGAATAAAATAAGTAGTAAAAAGAAAATTATGTCAGATTAAAGGTCTTCTTGAGGAAAGATGATAATAGCAGTTTGAGATCGTTGAGTTGAGTGGAAGTATTTTAAAAGTAATTACAAAGCGAAAGCTGTTAACGCATCGTAGCCAAATATACAGTCTGGAGTGGGCAGAAATAAATGTCAAGAAAAACTAGACAAAATATCTGGGAGGCACCCTATTTTTATGAAAGAGCAATTTTTTTAAGTAAGTTTGGCAGAAAGTTTTATCAAAACAATGCACTCTCAATATGAGATATTTAATTTCAAGGTAATTATTCTGCATTCCATAATGGCCGCTAGAAGGGGTGAAAACTTTGGGAGACAATATCTTTTTAATGAAAGGTTTTTAGAAGGTAGTGAGATACACCAAATTAATCGTCAAAATATGTAGAATTCCTGAAGATTAGAATTAACACGCTAGAACAAATAGTTGGGACACTAGATCTAGAAAATAGGTTTATTGAACTTCGGAAATTAATAACAAAAATATGAGAGCAGATACGAAAAATTTTATAAGGATAGAAAATGCTTAGAATAATGAACTCTATGTTACTGCAAAATTTCATGAAAATCGGAAAAACTTAGGGGTGAAGCCTTTGTAACCCAACGCCAGAGTGAGAGAGACAGCAGCCAGGATTAGACAGAGAGGGTGGGAAATCCCACTGCTTGGTGTCACAAAAAATGCCCAGCCTATTTAAGAGGGTGGCCTGGCAGAGGCGTTCTTCAGTCTGGCTTCAGTCTTTCAGCAGATTTGTTAGCGAGGAGAGAACGTGTGGGTGTAAGTCGAGCCATGCGCTGGGCTGGAACGAAGTGATCGGGGCAGTATCGAGATGTAGAGTATTCCTCCACAAATAACTAACATCAACACCGGGTTGAAGTGATGTCGCGCTTTCAATGTTTATAAACTTTTGATCAATATGGGGTTCATTGGAAGCTGCTTACGTTGTGTGTAAATGTTTTAACCTGCAATCATTTTATTTTGGAAAGAAGTCTGATGCCTTTTTATTGCGCTGGTACCGAGATTGTAAAAGAACTTTTGAACAATATATCAATGTTAATTTATCAGAAAGTCTACTGAGTTTTAATTCAGGAACATACCTTTATCTCTTGTGGTATCCTATTTTATTATTTAAACAAGCGATTGGCGACCAAGGAACAGAACCACTCGGTACCACGACCACGGTTATAGCTCAAAGTACTACTGTATGCACACCCCAGCAAACAGCACGTCTTTGACATGGCGACCGTGACAGGACTTGTGATTTTACGCAAATCCCAGATTTTTATGCATCTTCGGATGGAAAAAAAAGGGTGCTTTTTGTTAATAATCTGATACAAATAGAATATAAGTGAATAGAAACACTTTGAAAATGAACACTTCTAGGAGTAAAAACATAAATGGCACCTTAGGATTTAATTATTGCAAATATACACAAATGAATGTACACACAAGTTATATTAGTTTTACATGACATTTTTCCTTTTCTCACTGTGTTTTTATGTTTTTATTTTCATAAATGTCACTGATGTAATGTTTTACATATTGTTAAAGTTTTACTGTTCATGTTACAGTAAGTAACAATGTTTGAAGAATTATTAATGTAATGTTTTGATAGGGACGGTACCAGGCAGTAATTTGGATCTTGATATGCTTCACTTTTAATATGTTTTAATATTGATGCTTATGTATTTTGTTATAAAATTTTGATAATTTTGGCTTGAGAGAGAGAGAGAGAGTTTATTGAATGAAAGTAAGCAGTCTTCCATGATAGCTAGAAAAAGGGTGGAATATTAGTATCATTTTCTTTAAGAAAATCTCAGTTGTTTTTGCTGCACAAAACAACTTCGATTTTGGGGGAGCATGTGATATATCCTCAATTTTGTCAATATATTACAAAATTCAGTTAAAAGGCTGCAAGCATATAGCAAATGAGCAGCAGAACATTTTCAAAGTAATTTTCTAGTGGTTTCAAATATTTAAGACACATTTCGAAGTATAGTTAGATCAGAGTTACATAGAGGTATGAAAGAATGATAGTAAATCAATTAGGATACTGGGATGAAAGTATCGAGTTTTAGTTTAGAAATAGAAAACATGGTCTCAAACGAAATTTAGAGGAAATATGACGAGTTTTAAGGTACTTTTTTAATAAATGAAAAAATAGTAAATCGAGAATAAAATAAGTAGTAAAAAGAAAATTATGTCAGATTAAAGGTCTTCTTGAGGAAAGATGATAATAGCAGTTTGAGATCGTTGAGTTGAGTGGAAGTATTTTAAAAGTAATTACAAAGCGAAAGCTGTTAACGCATCGTAGCCAAATATACAGTCTGGAGTGGGCAGAAATAAATGTCAAGAAAAACTAGACAAAATATCTGGGAGGCACCCTATTTTTATGAAAGAGCAATTTTTTTAAGTAAGTTTGGCAGAAAGTTTTATCAAAACAATGCACTCTCAATATGAGATATTTAATTTCAAGGTAATTATTCTGCATTCCATAATGGCCGCTAGAAGGGGTGAAAACTTTGGGAGACAATATCTTTTTAATGAAAGGTTTTTTAGAAGGTAGTGAGATACACCAAATTAATCGTCAAAATATGTAGAATTCCTGAAGATTAGAATTAACACGCTAGAACAAATAGTTGGGACACTAGATCTAGAAAATAGGTTTATTGAACTTCGGAAATTAATAACAAAAATATGAGAGCAGATACGAAAAATTTTATAAGGATAGAAAATGCTTAGAATAATGAACTCTATGTTACTGCAAAATTTCATGAAAATCGGAAAAACTTAGGGGTGAAGCCTTTGTAACCCAACGCCAGAGTGAGAGAGACAGCAGCCAGGATTAGACAGAGAGGGTGGGAAATCCCACTGCTTGGTGTCACAAAAAATGCCCAGCCTATTTAAGAGGGTGGCCTGGCAGAGGCGTTCTTCAGTCTGGCTTCAGTCTTTCAGCAGATTTGTTAGCGAGGAGAGAACGTGTGGGTGTAAGTCGAGCCATGCGCTGGGCTGGAACGAAGTGATCGGGGCAGTATCGAGATGTAGAGTATTCCTCCACAAATAACTAACATCAACACCGGGTTGAAGTGATGTCGCGCTTTCAATGTTTATAAACTTTTGATCAATATGGGGTTCATTGGAAGCTGCTTACGTTGTGTGTAAATGTTTTAACCTGCAATCATTTTATTTTGGAAAGAAGTCTGATGCCTTTTTATTGCGCTGGTACCGAGATTGTAAAAGAACTTTTGAACAATATATCAATGTTAATTTATCAGAAAGTCTACTGAGTTTTAATTCAGGAACATACCTTTATCTCTTGTGGTATCCTATTTTATTATTTAAACAAGCGATTGGCGACCAAGGAACAGAACCACTCGGTACCACGACCACGGTTATAGCTCAAAGTACTACTGTATGCACACCCCAGCAAACAGCACGTCTTTGACAAGGAAAGAAACTGGTTGGAAGATCAAGAACATGTCTTTAGGCAAGGATATTCATGTGAATTTCAGATGGTAGGATATATTCAAGATATTTCAGATGAACTGGACAAGGAAGGCCAAGTTGATAGTGTGCCACTAGATCTTTGTACAGCATGTGGTAGAGTGAGCCATAAAATGGTTTTAAAAATTGAAATCTATTGGATTTGATGAAACAGTCATTTGCTGGGTAGAGTGTCAAACTGATCGTTTGGGTTTACACATCAGCTTTGTCTGATTTCCCACAACAATTTGGTACTCAGCACAGTACAATCCACCAATCTACCCGATTGGTCAAACATATCTGCAGGGAGCGATCTACCAGGCATAATACAGCCACTGTTATGCTTGACATTGAAAAAGCTTTTGACAGGGTTTGGCATTATGGTTTAATCTTTTAACTACAATCACATGGCTGCCCTGGCTACTTATTAAAAATAATATACATCTTTCTTAGAGACAGAAAATTCTATGTTGTGGTGGACAGATAAGAAAGCCAGTTGAAATTAATTGTAGCAGGTGTACCTCAAGGATCAGTCATGGCTACAACACTGTACATGTATATACGAATGATCTACCCCACCAACAAGGCGGACAAGTAGGGCTACTTGCAGACGATACTGTAGTATACAGGTTGAGTCACAACCTAAATTGCATCATACGCAAACTGACACAGCACCTTGAGAAAATTGCTCAACCTTTGAAAAATCAAAATTAACTCTGGCAAAGGTCAGGCTATCATGTTCATCACCAGTAGGATGGGACCCAGCCACCAAATTAAGCTTGACGGTATGGACCTCCCCTGGCGTGGATCAGTTAAATATCTTGGAATAGAAATTGAAAAAAAAAACTAACCTGAATTAAACAAAAAACAAAGAAACAAAAAAAACAAATAAATAAAAAATAATAATAAAAAAATGCTTGTAATATATATATTGGCTTGACTTTTTATATTATACCCCTTCCTCAAGGTGAATAAACTTAGTGTCAAGACTAAATTAAAAATCTACACCCCAATAATAAGGCCGGCCTTGCTATATGGTTTCAAACTACCAAATCAAAAAACTGCAGGTAACACAAAATAAATTTCTGAGAATTATTAACAGCACCCCACGGTACATGCCAAACACACAACTCCACTACAACTTAGGTATACAAAGGCTCACAGACTATAGTAAGGACAAATCAACAAAATTCTTTCATCAAGCACATTATTCGCCCCATCAAATAATCCAAGACTTAGGACAAAATGAATATCAACAACAATATAACCAACCAGTTGTAACACTCACCAGAATTTATAGGATCTGGCAATACCACCATACTAAAAGAAATAACACCATGACTTTCATAAAGAAAAAAACCAATCCGAAATCACATATTCGTTCATGAGTTACAGAGCTACAATGCTGTGGTACTTTAAAAACTATATGGGCTCATGCCCAACCATATGTCCGTCTGTCTGTCTGTATGACTCTAATGTTGTCTATGGAGAGTAGATTGATAGTTTGAAAACACAGTCACCAGATAGCTATTAAACTTAACTAGCAAAGGTAGGTAATGTAGAATAATAGTTCACAGTAGCTTCGAAATAGATTTAAAGATCACTATATTCTTTAAAAATATGTTTACATAGTTCTTGAACAATCTATTGGCATTGAAAATTCTTCTCCAAAATAATGATTGCTAGTTCACATAAGCAAATCAGGCATGGTCAACTCCTATGAACCCCCAACTGAGAACAGCTACACAGGAATAGAGCTAAAATAGCACACACCTTTCAAAATTTTAATGATCGAAGCCAAGACAGTAAAACGTCTGCTATTGCGTGAAGCCTGATCACCACATACCGCACCAAAGCACTGACAACCCTGACGTGGCTTCCCCTCCAAATGCTAGTAATAGACTGCCTAATACCTCCACTCTGGAGATCTCTTATATAGTGGAGGCATGGGAACCACTTTGCTAGTAGGTTTCCCACAAAATCACCGTATCTTTTCAGAATAGAATTAATCCCAATTGACTTGAAAATTTTATATCATGTAGCCCATGTTCAAATGTCAAAATTGATCATAGTGCAAATTTTTGTATCTTTAATATTTTAGCCATAAAAAATTATTTTCAAGGCGAATTTAGAAATGTCTCTTATATTCAGTTTTTTTAAGGTATTGAGCTGAAACTGGTTTTAAAATGATCTGCTGAATTGCCTCTGCCATATGATATATAGACCTTCTTAACAACAATTTCATAACTTAGTGTAATGAAAAATACGTAATTTAAAATATCAATATCTCCTAAAATATTGAAGTTATAGATCTGAAATATGCTTTAAAGGGTTATAAGTTCCTTTAGGTAGTGGCTCTCTTTAATTGTGATAACTGTTCTTTAACAATGTTTTTCACAAAGTTTCAATTTCCTCTGATTTGATTAGTTGCATTAGTTTTGGCCAGGGCTCAACAGGAAATGGTCAATCTCCTTTGAAACTATGATTAATTTACTTTTTTTCCTTTCTGACCAAAATACTGTATCGATTTAAATAAAATTTACTGCAAAGTGCTCAGGATAAATTGTGTTTTCTTTTTAATATAGTTTCCCCATTTGAATTAAGCTATATTTTTGTACCTAATGACTTTCCAGTCAGGCACATGATTTTCACTGAAGCTTCCAAAAAAATCCTTAAATTTTAGCTATCTTTTTCAAACTTTTACCTAATGTGTAACAAACTTTTATGTATCTTTTGAGCTATGAACCATTCTCCTATCTTTAAAACTGTGGCTTCACGTAAATATTATTTTTCCACAACTTATGAAACCATGAAAACTTTGACTTACAAATTCTTATATCTCTTTAGATAAAATTTCTACCTACTAAGTTACATATTTTGTTTTCCTCCTTGTGGCCTAAAGTAGCTTTGAAAATTAATTCAGTGTTTTCTATCACAAAATAAGCCAAATGCTATATTGCAGCTATGTTTACATTACGTTACGATCTGTTATCACTGTTTACTTTCACTTGTAAGAAAATGACTTTAAATATTATTTGCAATGGTATTGAAGCCAGCTTGTTATCTTTAAACAAATTTTGTTAATGGATATCACGCTCTCCTGCCGAGGGGCTTTCTTCAAGATTCCGTGTAAGTTTTGACTGGTACTGATACAGTTTATACTACCTAAATCGGACTCATGAATTGCTAGGTTTCTGTAAATTGGCCGCCAAGCTGTTAATTTAACCTGTAACAGCTAACAGGTAAGAGGTTGTACAGTCAAATAAAAAGTTCACTTTATAAGAAACCATATATTCTGAAAAATTGGTAGCTTAACTGGTATCAGTCATAAGCCCAAGGAAAGGCACATATCGACTAGTATGGAAATTTTGTAAGTTCCAAATGCTCTATCCAAATTCTATCACCCGCATGTTGACTAGAGATGTGTTCTTACAGCGACATATACACGCTCCTCCTATATCGATCAAATACTGCTGGCAACTGCTTCCCCAAGGGAACGCTGGTTGAGTTTTTATAGCCTTGGCTAATCTTTTGCTGAATTGCCATATAACGATGGTAAATTCCCTCAGGGAAATACTATTCTCAGGTGAATTACCATAATCCCCCATTCTTGTGGCACACTAATTTTACTTCAATTTTCCTGAAATTTTAATATGTCTTAGTTTAATATACTCCCAATCTTTTAAGTTATGACAAATTTTCTCGTAATTATTCTCGTCTAAGAGCTACTAATTTCTAAAACTCATACTTGCTGATGCCATAACATGTTGACACTAGACTTTGTTTTTCTTATTTTAAATCTCAAGTTCACTTTGAACTAGAGATGGGCAGGTCCGAGGTTTTAAAGGAATCGGGTACAGATGTACATCCAGCTCTGCAAACTTACATCCAGGTTCCATGTCCAGTGGACCTGTATGGATCCGGCTCTACAGTTGAGCGTATGGTGGATGTAAATCCTACCAAGGAGAACCACAGTATGAGTTATATTGTGTCAAAACCACTAATTTATTAAATGAAAGAATATTAATTGTGAGAATTTTGTATTATTTTTATCTGAAACTCACAACTGTACATAATATTATAAAATCACAGTATAATCAGACAATATAGATCAAAATAAAATGATAATTTCTGTGGGCATCTATAAGAAGAAAATGAAACCATTTCTTAGTAATGTGTATCCATCCTTAGCGCAAATGATATGGGTCCACAGAACTGTATCCATCTGGAACTATGCATCTCTTCTTTGAACAGTTATATTATTGTTATTAAATGAATTTTTCTCTCTCATTTGAACCTTCTTTTATCTTCCTAGCTCCTTTATCTAAAAAGTTCAAATTCTTTATTTTTTCAATATCTCTTTAAATAAATTTTAAAAGCATTCAAAAACCACCTTAAAATGATCGTCATTCTCTGGCTTCCTTACTGGAAATGAATGCAACAAAACTGGAAAACAACCTTATTTGAATCTTATGTCCTTTACGAAAATAGTTTAGAATCAATTTAAAAAGGGTTTTACTGTTAAGATAATGGTTATAGAAGTTCTTTAATATACAACTATATCAGATTTGTCCCGTTCTAAATGGTTTTAGAAAGTAAATGGACATGTGACAAGGTTATGTTCTGAGATGAAAAGTGCTTTACTATTGAAAATGATATTTGCCATATGCATTATATGTAATAGGCCTCCAACTGAACGGTTTAGGTAAGATAATAGATATATAACAAAGTGGCAAAATTTACAAGAGAAATTCTTAAAAGCCAGAAAGCAAAGTGTTAGAGTAGGAAATACATCATCAATAGAGGTGGAAGTAAATATGCGAGTGCCACAGGGTAGTGTATTTGGACCATTGCTTTTCATTGTTCTAATTAATGAGTGTGTTGATGGGTTATGGTCAGAATCTAGGTATTTTGCAGATGGCATAATGGGATCAAAAGCATCAACAGGATCAAAACTGATTAAGACTGTGAACAGCTGCAGGGTGACCTGGATGGAATATCTAAATGAGTTGGTCAGCATGGAATGAAGATAAATGCCAAGAAAAGTCAGGTTATTAGGTACACAGATAAAGAACAAAAGGTTAATTACTATTGTAGTGTGGGGTCAGAATTTCTTGATGAAAACTTGAAGTATAAATATCTTGGCATGGCATTTGATAACAAACTCAATTGGGCAGAGCACATTGGGCAGGTGGAATGAAAATGTTACAAAATCCTCCATTTACTGGATAAGGTGATGAGAGGGTGTGCCAGAGAAGATAAAGAGTTTGGTTACAAAACGTTGGTAAGACCATTGGTTGAATATGGTAGTGTAGTTTGGGACCCACATTTTGGTTATCAAATAGTGGGAAAATTTTCTTTTGTTGATAAAGGTGTAAGGGATTAGAACAAGTTGCCAAGTGAAGTGAGGAATAATTTATCATAAATGCTTAAGGAATTTAAAATTAAAATTTGTAAATCAGAAGAGTAAATGGGAGAGGAATTTAACATTCCAATCATAAGAGAAAATTATATATAGTAAACAATGAAATCAAAGGCACTAAGAAACAAAAAGGAATTAAATTAGGATAAGATTTCCCAAGTAACGGCAGTTTGATAACCACTGCAGACCAATCCCAGGATTGACTACTTTAGAAGAAGGGATATGAGCCACCACTTACCTTCAGATGATGGATGTGGGGCATGAACACACAGAAAATACAGAAATAAAACTGATAAAGAAATTTTCAGGACAAGACCTTTGTCAACAGGAGAACATTATGGGAGATGGGTGATGTAGACTGCCTCACAGAAAGACTTTTGGCCAGGAAAATCGTGAGGGTAAAATCAAACAGAGGAAAAGTAGGGGCAGTTATTCAGAGCTAATACCCGAGCATAGATAAATATCCAAACAGATTTCTGGTAAGTGGGATGAGCAAAATATAATTAAATCTAAATATGAAAAATTAATATATATATCTACACACATATATATATAAATTAAAAATTATAAAAATAATACAATAATAATAATTTTAAATTTTTTTAACCAAAGACTCTATGAAGAAAACATCACTTTAGGTTAGTGGTGGTTCAATACAGGCAGTGGGCATGGTGGCAAAGAGAGGATTAAATAATAACAATAATAATAACCTAAATTAGCAGAATATCAAGCAGTATTAAGACCAAACAGGTCGTGCCCCGAACAAATTTTCAACCTCAAAACCATAATCAAAATGCGAGCCCTCAGGCAAAAACCCCTAGTATGTACATTTTTAGATTTCAAAAAAGGCATATGACTCAATGGACAGGCCTTCACTATTCCAAATTTTAGAAGAAAGGGGATTAGATCAAAAACATGAGAACTCATAAAACAACCAATAATTGACACTAAATTTAAAGTAAAATTCATGGGAGAAATTTCAGAACCCTTTGACATTCAAACAGGTGTGAGACAAGGCGATGGGATCTCTCCTCTTCTGTTCAACATCGTTCTAGACAAAGTTATGGAAGAATGGAAGAAATAACTCAAGAAATATAAGTGTTGGAAACCAATTCCACTTGGTTTTCCCATAATCAATCTCTATATACCATACCTCACTTTTGTGGACGATTTGGTGATACTAGCAGAATACAAAGAGCCTGCCATCAAACAGCTTGAGACATTCAAAGAATGTGCAGAAAAAGTAGGGTTTGTTAGGGTCAAAGTGTATACTGGGGTCGGGTATCAGCTTGTACACCTAAACTTGCAGTCTTCCAAAATGTTACCAAAATTTCGGGAAAAGTTCTATAACCGTGAAAGACCTCGGAAAATGCTAACAGTAATGATGAAGATGGCTGCCACTTACAGAATTAACCCCCTGTAAGTAAGGTACTAAAATAGAAATGAAAGTCGAAGTCCGAATCACTGAAGTATATATTCTTAAAATTTTCACAGAATTTACATAAAGTCACAGTTAGCAATGGCAATCAGAGAAAATCATTTGCCGAAGATCACAAGTCATGAAACAGAACAGACCGCTTCACCCCGAAATGAAAGTAAAAGTTCACATCGCTAAACACATGTCAGAAAAGTTCAAAATTCTAAGGTTGCCTATCGTGTTAGTCAGCCATGTTGTCAAAGTTCCGGTTTCCCATCAGCCACCACGAGCCGGTCTCACTCAAATCCGCTAAACAACGAGCTACATCTTCTTGCGACAAAGTGCTCCATCAGACTGCGGAGGAAACCATGTCCAGGCCTACTTTTATCAAAAATGGCCTACTGACTTAGACAACAGTTTATCTAGAAAAAATTTTGTTAACTGAGAACTTCCAGAAAATCACAAGATGTCGATCGTAACGAAACAAGTGCAGTGATGTGGTTGGTTTTATTCTTAGAGCTTCCAGACCGGTGTAAATGAATTTTTAAAGTTGGTTAATCGGAAAGCTCACATGTTTATAGTATTGCCGAACGTCACGTCTGGAATATGGATCTGCTTAAGTTTAAAATATCAAGTTTAGACTATTTTCAAAGTGTTCCCCAGCTTCTGCTGAGTTCAGTGGTGTAAAAATCTTTTAAATCGGCGAAGGATGTCAAAAGTTATTGAATTTCTAAAATTTGGTGATTTCTCGGTGGTGCAAGATTTTATTCACTTTTTATTTAAAGTCGGTTGTGGCCTGAAACTATTTTGAAAACGTACCTTTATTTTATTTAAGTACTTTAGAAAAGTTTTTAGTTCGTGAAATATGTTAGTCAGAGAGAAATCCAAATTGCAAATTGGTTGCTACGACGTCACATGAAAACGGATTTTCATTTATTTATATCTTCTGATTATTATTTGATGGCTATTGGAAACTTAAAGAATATTGACTGGCCGGTTATTTAGCTTGTTTAAATCTACTTAAAACTCTGAAACTACTTAGATGTGCTGGAATTTATTATTGAAATTACCCATGTGGTGATGCTTTAAAAATCATATTTACTGCTTTAAATCTGTCGGAAACTGCGAGTTATTAGTGACTTTAATATCAAACGGTGAAATTATTATTATTAAAGTGCTTTACAGTGGTCAATTATGTGGAATATTGGTGATGTGGTTGTTTAACCAAACCTGTTTATTTTATTTCAGAATTATTATAGATTACGCTCATTTAGGTAAGTTTATGGTTTATATTTTGTTAGAAACTTCTTATTTATGGTTGTTATGTGTTGTTTATTTACTTTTCTGAACCTAAAACATTGTTATCTCGATTTCCAACTATGGTATCATGTATTGAATGTTAACCTCAAACTTCGTCGGATTTTGACTGAATATTGAAAATAGAGAGTAAGGTAGCTTAAGAAGAGAGAAGGAAAAGAAGAGTCATATATATATATATAAAACCCCCTATATTATGTATAACCCCCTAATCCCCTATATTATGTGTAAACTCCTAAGAAGAAAGAAGGAAAAGAAGAGTCATATATATATAAATAACTCCCTAAGAAGAGAGAAGGAAAAGAAGATTCATAATCCCCTGTATTATTTATAAAATATTAAGTTAACTACCACCAGCAACCAATGATAGCATATGTATATCCCCCTAAGAAGAGAGAAAAGAAGATTCATAACCCCCTATATTACTTAACAGTAGCATCGTGTGGAATGGCAAGGTAGCAATATTATAATAAAACAAAATATGAAAACATTAGTGAACCACAGTCTATGGAGACTGCAACAGCTACATTGAAAGTTGAATAAAGATATGGATGCTTTAAGATTGATGGAGGAATCTTTGATCAAGCAAGATTGATGTCATTGAAGTTGATATGGATAACTGATTTAAGGTTTTGTTGTTTCTCAGATGTTTTTAGAAGATACCATAGAATTGGATTTGTGGAAAAAATGCACTCCTGGAGGAGCATCACTGATTTTGAAAGAAGCAAAGCGCTATAATATGGATGATAAATACATATTTTTACATTTTCTTTTCCCCACTTCAAGACAGTTCTACATTTCAAAAGTTTTTGCCTTAGAAGCATTTTACATTATTGAATTTTGTAATAATAATTTTGTAACACTTCGTTGTGAATTTTAACTTTGTATATGTATATTCTATATGAATTTTATCATTATATCCCACATGTTGAGGATTTCTTTGTGCTTCTGTGCACCAAATGCACTAAGTGTGCCACAATTTGAGCCATTTTTTCAGACTACATGCCTATTCTCATTACATAATTTCCTGAATTAGACAAGTCATATCAAATACATAGTATTTAAAGATTAGACCCATAAACTAGAGCTAATATTGAATTAATTATACACCAGTATACTGGTGCTCCACAACTATGTTGTGTTAACTAAAAAGATTGGTTTGAATTATAATGCAGCAGTGTACTGCTGAAAGGAAACTTTGTTTCCATACTATTATTAATAAAATATTTGTGTACA
This sequence comes from Vandiemenella viatica, assembly GCA_031002005.1. Lineage (NCBI taxonomy): Eukaryota > Metazoa > Arthropoda > Insecta > Orthoptera > Morabidae > Vandiemenella > Vandiemenella viatica. The sequence goes on from JARYHS010008075.1 coordinate 27,255,970, forward strand.
TTGTAATACTATTTTGTAATTTACCTTTGTATAATACTATTAATGTGTCATTAGCCGTAAGGCTCTAATATTTTCAAGACAATAATAATGATTTTGTGAGATATGCTATTGCATTACCGGAGACATTCAACAAAATGCGCTTTTGAATTAATTATCTTTTGTAACATATATTTGTAATCTACTTGTCAATATTTCCACTATAGCACTACAACTTAACGTATAAGTTTTGTCAGTTGCTAACCATTGACTTTATAACAGCTCTTCATGCATCCTTTCATATTGGTAAAAGATTGTATTTTGGAGAACTTATTCATATTGTAAAACTTTGATTTCTCAAAACTTTTCACTTGTATTTTATATTCATTTTTCTTTTTATGAATTTACTATAAGAATGGAAACTAATTCTTTCCTTTTTGTTTGTTGACAGGTGGCTTACTTGAGGTTCCATGGCAGCTCTGCTGTGACAGGCAAAAGGGACAGGACTATTACTCAACAGCCAACCTGTGGGGCTTTGCTTTATATTCTTTTCGCCCCGATTAAGGTCACAACCGTGACAGGACTTGAATATTTTACCCCTTATAAGGAGACATAAGTGAAATTTTAGCAAAAATGATACATTTTTGGTTATGTGAAAAGTGATTTCTGTGTTTTTCATATTACATTTGCAGGTGACATGAACACTTAAAATGGACATTTTTGCAGTTGATTGATATTTAATAAGAGTGTTTTTTCTCATTTTTATAGGTGATATAAACCTTTAACATGTACATTTAAAATGAACATTGATTGAAACAAAAATATTTTGAAAAATTTTCAAATATGTGAAACAATTTAAGGTGTTTATTTGGTATTATTGATGATATTGATTCTATAATATTTTGCAAATTTTTGTGGTATAAGTGAGAGAGAGTGAAAGAAGTGTGAATGGCAAACCAGCCCCAACCGTAGATAAGAGGGAGATTTTTGGATTTTTCTTTTTATTTTGAGAAAATTTCAGTTAGTTTTCTGTAGAAAATAACTTCAATTTTGGAGGGGCATGTAAGCTATCTGTTAAATTTTGTAACTGCGTGACAAAATTTTGATCTCAGAACCACGAGTTAGATTGGATAAAATATTAGTGCATTTCATTTTCAAAGTAATTTTTCTATGTTTATTCAAATTAGAAAGCAGTTTTACAGTTTTTAAGATGGTATTTTCAATATTTTTAATTTCAACGTTCTTCGGCATTCGCCTGGAGTGGGACAGTTCATACTTAAATTATTTATTTTCGGCTAAATGATTAAAGTTAGGATATTTTTAATAATAACTAAAGTTAACATTTATTTAAAGATCTAGCGATTTGTAAAGTTTCAAGGAGATAGAATTATTTTTGAAGTCATGGTCAAACGAGATGATGAAACCTTCAGATGTGAGATGAGAAACTGATCAGTTATTGGAGAGATTCTCATGGGAAGTGCAGCCGCTAGGTTTTCCCACGCTCTGTGAGTACTAGAACTTTCCTGGTTAGTAGCCACAGCGAGCGAGTAAGTCTTCAAGTAGCAATCGGCGCGACAACACGTTATTTTCAGTAGTCAGTGCAAGTTTTATTTTGGGAGTAATGTCTCTTCTTTTATTCAAGTTAACCATTATGTTGCGTTAAAATAATATTTCCCCAAGTTAGGCCTCGGGATTTTTTTTGATTTTACGAAACTGTGAAACAATAGGAGCAGTTGATTTTCTTTCATTTAATTATTACAACCAACCGTTAGAACTGTGAACAATTGGGGTGTGGTCTGGCTTGCCCGGTTAATCGAACTTGTAAAACATTACTTTGGAAAATTCGTCTGATTGCTTGTACAGTTTTTGGCTTTGTGAAATTTGGAAGAATATACATATTTAAATGGTAATAAACTATTTATTGAACTTTACCTTTTCATAGATTTTTGGTTAAAATCTGTGTGGCAACCATCTTATTCTATTTAAGCCAATACTATTACATCCAAGGCTACACAAGGTCAGAGTTAAGATTCAAGCTTTATGCACCAACCCCACTGCAAGCTAGTGTCTTACAGGTTACAAATCTCATTCGAGAAAACTGAATTCATATATTTAAAGACAGAAGAAATAGCGGGCTATTTATAGAAGTTCCTGACGTCTGTGAGGCAGTTACTATCTTAACTTCAGTATGACACAGTACCTGATGAAGGCAGCGGAGGTTGCTGCCAAACGTTGTATGCTGAGTTATGTGACGAATTAAATAAAAATATTATCTGGCAGAAAACCCAAGAAATTTTCATTTCATCAATATGCCGGGAAAAACTTAATTCCCACACTTCTGCATGAAATGTTTCTCTCATGTCTCAACTGAAAATTTTTTTGTTAACTGGAAAGCTTACTCCCTCCCTTATGCTATATAGCCAAGAAACTGGAATTTACCAAAATTCTAAGGTGCTTACAACTACTTTTCATACCCATACCAATATATGACGAGTCAAATAAAACTATTATCCGGCAGAAAACCCAAGAAATATTCGTTTCATGCAGAAGCCGATACTGCAACCTAACTCAGTAAATAAGCCGATTTAAAAACAGTAAAGTCACTCAACACATAATACAAGCTCTAAATAAACAGTTTATAATAGTAAATAACCTTTAAACCTTGGAACAGTGTAATCCATTATTATCCAATTTGTAAACAGTTGATTTTGGTTATTTGATAATTTCACTAATTCTTAACACTTTTTGATGCAGAAAAGTTATTTCGTAATAATAATAACTGCAAAGAAAACTAAATTCACTAAAAAATCAGTAATTCCAGGCCGTGTAAATAGAGTAATTAAAAATTTAAACACTTCATTAGACACACTTGCAGTTTCAACATTAAATAACCACACATTTTTGAAAATTTCCTGAACCAAAAAGTAAATCACCTGAAAGAGCAGAGAATCTAGTATATTATATTAAAGTTTCAAAACATTCCATGCCATAGAATAAATATTAAATCAATTTTAAAGTTATTACGTCGTAAATAAAAACGTGGTAATTTAGAAATTAAATTGAGATTAAACTAGACCACTTTTGTAAACAAAACAACGATTAAAACACATAACTAAATAAAAGGAAAATTCAGCTAATAACACTTTTTCAATACAAACAACACTTTAATAATTATAAATGGAAACCAAATTTTGTCTAACATGGCTACGAGGCAATCTCAACCTCGATCTTTGTAAAACAGATAACTTTGCTAATACACCACCGATAATATTAAAAGTTACAATTTTGAAATCAGGAGCAAGTACTGAACATTTTGACATTAATTTACACACAATAATTTGTAATCCAGTGGGACGTCTAAAAATTGCACAAATTAAGATATAAATTGGGGGTTCACCACCTGTTTTTAGAAAAACTCCTTACCATATCGCCCGCATACTTAAATCATTTACAAGAAAGCAAGCTAATTTAGAATTATGGTCAAAATACTTTTTATAAACCTTAAGGGCCAAGCTTCACTCTGTTAAAACTTTGAACAATAACTATAATTACATTTTGTCAGACAATTTTTTGGTAAGCGGTAGGTCACCATTATAGCTGTGGACAGATTAATTGGCGGGTCAGTGTGAACGCGCTGTTGCCGTACTTGGGGACAAACTCGCGATGCGCTCTCTTTCTATCACCTGAAAATTGCAACGCTGTGCGGCCTGTGTTGCCTAGTCCAAGCGTCAACAGCTCGCTAACCACCCCCAAACCTTCCACCTCCCTTTCACTAAAAATGTGTGAACCTGAGAATCGGAATTAGAAAGTGTCAGTGTGAGTGTGACCTTGCTCGAGAGAGGATATTTTGATTTTTAGCGATTTACGATTTTTACGTGCGATTTAAATAATTCCATTTGGTTATTTATTAATTATAGTAATTTAGTGTAATAATTTTACCGAACAAAAAGTGCAGTAACTTATAATTAGGGAAATTTAGCAAGAGAATCTTGCTACTAAAAATGGATACTTAGGAAGAGACTTATTCTCCTATTCCAGGTGTTTCCGAACTAACGACTCCCAACAAGACGCAACCATCAACAGCAGAACCACCGCGGCTGAAGCAGACAACACAGTAAATCTATCATTCACAATGTTTATAAATATTTCAAATTTCTTGTGGACAATGATCGAGAAATTTTGTCTTCTACATGTACGCTAGTAGGAAAAGACTTGAAAAATATGGACGTACTTGATATTGACGAAATAAAAAAACTGTAGTGATTTGTTACCGCAAAATGAACCATATTGTGAAAAAATTAAGGAATGGACAGGCTATTTGCGCTGCAGCTTGTGGTTGTCGGTTTGAGAACTGTCCAGCGTGTGTGTCGTGAGGGAAAATAACCTACGTTTGTTTCTCGAAAGAAAAATATGAAACAATACAGCACTCTAACAAAGCTTAGCGACTTTGACAGTCCTTTGTCAGGAGGACAGTACACGAATTTTACGATAGTGATGAGTGGTAATATATAAACAGATAATTTTGTCGTTAATTATGCAAGTTTTTCAGTGCAGAGGATGACAAAATAAAATTTTGATTTTAGTTATAAATATACAAACTGAAAATAAAATGTAACACGTGGACTTTTAGCCACAAATAAAAGAAGAGTATTTCCATGAGTTTCCTTAGTCTGTCGAGAATTTTATTTTTCTGCGCAAATAATAGAATAATAAATAACAGGTCTTTGAAACCTCCAATTATATTAAACGCATCTGCAATGAATAACTTTCTTAACGAAATGACATGCATCGATATTTTATGACAGAATAGTGATCATAAATTACTTAAAACACGTTACAAACCATTACTACAAGTAAAGAGGTGAATACAACTGTTACGCGCACGGCTTGGCAACGGCGCATTTGAAGCCACCCGCCAATTAATCTGGCCAGAGCTATAGTATGTGGTTGAGGGTATAAATTGGGCTGCTCAGTCTGTCTGGCTGTCTTTTGTTTTTGTCCGTAATCTTTCATTTTCATCTTTATTCTTTGGTCTTTTGTTTTCACCTTTTGTTTCCAGACGTGGCGTAATCATGAGCAAGTGTATTTCGTCGGGTAGTGTGTTTGTCGGTCAGGCAAGCCTGACTTCCGGTCGGTTTGTACTTAGAGTTACAACATGAGCGATCGGTCTTATTAACTTCTTCTCACCAGTGACGAATGTTAGCATTCACTATGGACCTATAAATTTTCTAATGGGGTTTAGTCAGGAACTTTTTCCTCTTCATGACTTGTGATTTTTGGAAACGTTTAGTTCAATTGCCAATTCGACTGTAAATGCTATTTTCAAATGTGACTGTGTAATAAACTTAAAATTTTTCATCAAGTGGATTTTTACATGCTTTTGTAGTGAACACTAACCTTTCCTCAGCTTTTGGTTTAAATAAGATTTATGGCGACTGATCGGCTTTACAGTTGAACCATCCAAGCTAATACAGGGTCATGTAAATTTATAATGCAATTTTAGTAGAACTTTCAACAAGTCAAAATTCAGTTGAGGTGACTAAACTGATACTACACCCCAGTATACTGGTTTACCCCGTTACATAGTGCATGGAAAGAAAAAGATTACCATGACCACAAGATAGCACTCAATTTAAGGCACAAGGGTATGGGAAGATTCTCTGTTTTTGGTAAGGGTGTCAGCGATTGGAATGTGTTACCAAGGGAAATGATGAATAACTTACCGAAAACGTTTGAAAGAATTTAAAGTTAAAATTTGTAGAGGGGAAATCTAAGTGGATGCAGAATAGGGGGAGGATGGGTGTGTAGGGAAATTGCCACTGGAGCATGTGCTCCATTGCAATTAAATTAAATTAAATTAAAGTTTCCTAAACTATGTATGCTTTAATTAACCTGACTCACAAAGAACTTGGTGTTTGCAATCAATATGGCCTAGTTGCATCCTGGTGGCAATCAAAATGTAACAATTTCATTGGTGTTCAATATAAGAACACATTTAAATAACTTCCGTTTCATTAGAGATAGGAATTTGGATTTTATGTTATATCAAATGGAGGTCAAAACACCATATAAATAAATAAAAAAACTTTGCTAAAATCCCACTGCATGTATGTCATTTAATTTTTCGATCTACCTATAAAATTTTGAATTTGTGTAATTATTCTGTTTTATTATTTAATAAATACACCAGTACTACTGTTGTTAGATATTTATTTCACAGTCGTGTTTCGCCTCTCATCGAGGTAGCTTCAGCATACAGTTTTTCTGTAATACATGATTATTTTTTAACTTTTGAATATAATGATTTTTACATTTAAAAAAATTATTGTTATATAGGAAGCATAATATTATTTACATTTATATATCAGTTTTGAATTAACATGCAGAACGTTTTGTTTATATAGGTATACTAAGATAGGGTTTACATTGCTATTTACATTTATATTTACATTTTATTTCGGTTTTTATACTAAAAAGTTAAAAACTATTCACATATTACAGAAAACTGTATGCTTAAGATACCCCGACGAGAGGCGAAATGCGTCCGTGAAATAAATAATATCCAACAACAGTTGTACTGGCATATTTATGAAAGAATAATTATTAGTTTAACAAGCAACTGTGGAGAAATGGCTTACAATAATCACATATTCTGTTTTGTTCAACAGCTCCTCATTTAATCTAGTATCATTGCTATCATGTCTGTTAAATTTTGTTACTTTTTTCTTCCTCTGGTTTATTTTTTTAGTCCAAAATCTTCTTTCAGTATTTTGTTCATGCCATTTTAGTAACTTCTAAATATCCTCAGTCCTTTCTAACAGGACAATGTCACTAGCAACTCTTAGCATACTGATTTTTTCTCATTGAACACCTATGACACATTCAAATTTTTCTTTCACTTCCTTTATTTCTACCCCTACATACATGATGTATATATATATTTTTTTTTAAATGAACGAAAGCCATAAAAGTATTTATGTTTTTGTTGAATCGTTCTTCAAGAATTAATCTTAAAGCCAGAATCATTTCTCTTGTACTGTGGTTTTTCCTAAACCCAAAGTGGTCTTCACTTAATAATTCTTCCAATACTCTTTTGTCTTCTGTATATTATTTAGGTCAGTAAATTTGAATCATGTGATTTTAGACATATGGTGTAATAATTCTTACATTTTGTCAGCTTGTGCTTTCTTCAGAAGAGTAAATATGATACTTTTATTAAAATCAGTTGGAATCTCTTCTGTTTCAATAACAAAAAAAAAAAAAAAAAAAAAAAAAAAAAAAAAAAAAAAAAAAAACAAGAATTATATCAGTTTGAATAATCCTGGATTCCTTCTTCTCCCATGGATTCCAGAAGTTCTGCAGGAATCTCATCAATTCCAGCTGCCTCATTTGATTTCAAATCATTCAGAACTTAATCAAATTCTGTCCTCAAAACAGTATCTCCTTAGTCATCAATGTCACCATCTTTTTCTAGAACACTGTTGTTCAAATCAGCCACATTAAGCGGTTTACTATGAAATTTTTCCATTTGTTAGCTCTATCTTCTGAGCTTAAAAGAAGTTTCCCGTCCATAGCTTTAATTTTTATACATTTTTTTCCTTCATTTCTCCAAAATTCTTCCTGATTTTCCCATATGCCACATCTACTTTACCTATGATCATTTCCTTTTCTATTTCTTCTCACGGTCCTTGCAGACATTTTTCTATTGTTTTTTTCAATTTCCATTGATTTGATTTCTAAATTGTCTGTATTACTCTCTTCCTGCTTAATCCATCCATCAATTTCAAAAAAATTTCTCTGATCCAAGGTTTTCTGGTGACTTGTTCCCTAAATCGTCAAGTTTCTTAACCAGCTTTTATTATTTCTCTCTTCAATGCATTCCTGTAATGCTTCTTTCTTCTTTCGAATTTCGGACTGTACTTCATAACTGTCAGAGATTGTCGTCAGAGTCTACGTCCACTCCTGGATATCTTTTACAGTCTACAACTTGATTCCTGAATCTGTGTTTGACCATGATATAATTTAGTGTAATTACACAGTCTTAAAATCATTACTGTCCCTGCCGCAAGGGAACTTTACAGAACAACTTTATGTTAATGCAGTCGCCAAACGGGGAATATCCAGGTCATATATCTAAAGAGAAAGGATAATTAATTAAATTCTTTCATACCACGATGGCATTTACTGCTTGTCACAGTGTGATATATTAATATTAAGTACCTGGGTGACCGATCTTCACTTGGCATCTTTCGATTTCTGTTCAAGTTGATTAAAGTAAAAGGATTGAAGGCTTCCATAAGCATTTTGAGGTGCACAGTTCCTTGTAATAACTAAAGAGAAGCTTAATAATGTCAGAATGTCAGTAGACTTACTGGTAACTGTAACTTCTACGTAATGAGGTTAGAGTCCTTTTTGAGGAACCAAATATAAAGATTTAAAAAAAAAAAAAAAAAAAAACAAATTGTGTTACAAACTTGAAAACCAAAATGTTATATACAAATGAAATTTCATTCAAATTGCTAGAGCCATTTCTGAGATCGTCTGATTTATCACCTCATAAATTGCTTTTAAAGAAAAATGTTATTATTATGTTAAGTGCAAATCATAATGCTAGTCAGCAATTAATTAATGGTGCAAATTTGTGGTAATTCAGGGGATTCTATCATTACCCTGGCGCCGCAATTTGATCATGGATTCTTATGCAACTCGATGAGACAAACTGAAAGTAAAGGACCAATTTTTTAATACCTCGCTTACTTCTCGCATCTCAAAATTGACATGGTTAGGTTGAAATTCGGCCTGGACCAGAAGATAAATTTTGCTATAGCCAAATTTGATGATGAATTCATATGTAACTCGATGAGACAAATCTAAAATAAAGAATAATTATATATATATATATATATATATATTGATATCTCGAGATATTCTCGAAAGTGTGGAGGTTAGGGTGAGAGCCGGCCTGGACTAGAAAAAAAGTCCACCAAATCAATTATGTCTACTCGGTGGAAATGCACTATAGATGTTTTATTTTCTTCCTAGTGGTTATTGTTACGTTGAAATATGGCCTGGACCAGAAGAAACATCACTAAAAGCACAAGGAACTATACCTACATCTGATTTTTTTACATGTTTTATCCCTAAAACCAAGGGAGATATCAAAAAATGTTATTCTTTATTTTCTATTTGTTTTGTTGAGTTCTATGAGAATTCATCATCAGATTGTGGTGCCACGGTAATGACAGAACTGCCGTAATTCACTTAGACAAGAACATCAGTGCTAAATCCATTCACCCCGATAAAACTACGCTCATACCTCACAGTAACCTCTTCTCTTCTGATCAACCATGACTTTCCAAATGATAAGAAAACAATTCCCAAAAGAATTAACTTTTGTTATAAATATTAATAAAGCACAAGGTCAGATGTTTCAAAATGAAGGATTGTATTTATCAGAATCTGTTTTTAAAAATTTCTTCAGGCATAATGGCTAATCAAGAAAACAGATACACATGCCAAAATTTTGTATGATAAACCATTATTTTCCAAGCCAAGAAATGGAAAATACAAAATACAGAAACTTTTATATATATTTGGAGGTAAGGCTCACCATTGACTAAGGAAATTGGTAGGAATTAACTGTTTGTACAAAATTATTTCACATACTTGTGTAAACCAAGAAGACCGGGCTTTAATGCTGAATATATTGAAACAATTTAAGTGAAAGTTTTTTTTTTTAATTTCTAGTATCTTCAGTATCTATCATGAAATTTAAAAGAGAAAATTATTGTTTATAACTGATGTGAGCATTATCTCATTTAAAATGGTTATTCTGGTTTATTATTTCCTGTTTGTATTAGAATTTACAGAGTTATAACATAAAGTGTGTCTGAAGTATATGAATGAAATTTTGCTACCTTAATGTTAACAATATGCATATAATTCAATTTTTAACAGCTCTATACTGAGAAATTTACACTGAAAAATTATATACGGTAACAACAATGGAGACTATTTTAGAGGTAACATTACACTTCTGCGTATAATATAACAATGTTACAGACGTTATCTAATTATCCTCACATGATATAATACAATTGAAGTGTTATTTCCTGTTTCATTATCTATATGAGGAAGTTTATGAAGCTTATATGACTAAGAGTATGATAATAATATATGAGTTTTGCACATATCATTCTTGTTTCTCACAGTTAAATTTTGTATTTCATTATTTTATTCAAGCAAGTGAAATGTTTTCCATAATAGAGCATGTAGATAAATAAAACATGTATGTCCCCAGAAGTCACAGATTTCTGAAAAGTTTTGTTGTAATTTCCATATCCTGAGTTCAACACCCTTTGGAACTTATATTTTGCTTTTAGATTATGTCCGTGTTTTGTTCTTCTCCTTAGACTACTTCACAATTTTATAAGCATATTTTACTTATTTAAACTGTCTACATCTATAGGAGAAAAAAGGCTAAATAGAAGGTGTAATTAAGTTTAAAAAATTATGAAAGGAGGATGAACGCAACCACAATTTTTTTTTTTTTTAGAATTTGATGTTAGCATTTATATCCAATTTTCCTTTATTTCAAATGACAGATTTCTGTATTTGTCAATGTGCATAAAAACTCACATCCTATTCTGTCCCTCTTTGTTAGATCTTCTGCTCCTTTAACATTTACAACTGTTACCCAAACTGGATAGTCAGAGTTACAGCATAGGACCTTCTTTCTTGGTAAATCATATTTGATCATCCTGGAAGCATAAATATATTTAACTACTAATGACATATTATTTACATTTGCATACAATGACATATCATCTTAGTCACTGTCTCTGCTTTTCACAGTTGACATTAAAAATCATGTTTCTTACAAACCTTAAATTTATGTTTGATGCAGTGAACATTCTAATGAAATAGCTTCCTGTATCACCAGGTTTATGAGTTGTTGGAATTAAAATATATCGGCCTTTTGGTAAGTGTCCTTTGTAAAAAATTTCTCTTTTTCTCATATAGTTGAAAGATACAATCATTGGATTATGGTCCCAGAGTTTATGAAGGCGATACTTTCGGTTTTCTTCAACCTGCAGAATTAAGTAGCAAGGTTAAATATTATCTCTTTTATGATTTAATGCAACAAGTATGTATATAAATATCTACCTTGATAATGCTGAAACTAATCAAAAGATTTTGCATACCAGCTAACTGGTGAACAGTCATTGGATCCCACTGCAACAACTGTAGTACAATTTCATCTTCATCTTTTAAGTCAAATAGATACTGCAAAAAACAGATAAAGTAAAAAATCAGCTGGCAAAGATATACACAGCTAAAACAGCCATTCCTATAAGCTTACAAAGTGTGTGAATTTGTAATTATCTAATAGAAACATACTATTCATGTTCTTAAATATAATACATGTATTACCTAATAACTTTCACTGATTGCTGGCTAGGAAATCTTCTCCTATCATCTGAAGCACCAATACATCAAGCTGTAGTAATGATGAGAAACAATAAAAATCCCACAAAAACAGTTCTTGTGATAAAATAATTGTTTAAAAAAACATAAAAACCGCCTACAAAAAAAAGCACTAAAAATTTTAAAATACCTTTATACCTTGCTTAGGAAAAGTAAATCTAAATGGACAACATTTTAAATTACTTTCATTGAAATTTTGACTTTAATAGTTATTTTTGGAGTCGGTGCCAGCTGACACATCGCGAAGATCAAATTACTGTACTTCTTTTGGCGTTAGAGGCGAAATGGGGTGTACCAACAAAAATTCCCAATATTTTACAGCATGTCGTGAAGCAGATAGTGTTATTGTGGGAGACAGCTTAGGGAAACAAATTAAAAGTATTTTAATCTGTGGCTTGGCCTTATTTGTCATCCAGGCATATCTCTGGCGCTACAGTGTCAGTCGGTAGGTTGCATCATGCAGTAAACGATTTACAGTTAGTATAATATCGGCGTATCATCTGCATGTTTCAGTTTTGTTGAAACATGTTTCTAGCATTAATTGTAGGTAAGCAGTAACATGATTTTTTATGTATTATTGTTATTCCTAATTGTTTTTCTTGCTTTCGCTGGCATCGACTCCAAAAAATAACTAATTAATGTCAAAATTTCAATGAAAGTAATGTAAAATGTTGTCCATTTAGATTTACTTTTTCCTAAGCAAAGTATAAAGTTATTTTAAAATTTTTAGTGCTTTTTTTAAGGTGATTTTTATGTTTCTTTAAACAATTATTTTATTTTTAAATTTTTAGTGGTATTATAGTTCGTTTGGTATTTTAAATATGCTGCAGGAGTTCCAATTTTGTGAACTTCCTGGTAGCTCAGAGATTAAAGCCCTTGCTTTAAAAGAAGAATTCTGTCTTTATATACCACAACAACTTCCAGAACGGGGCGAACTGGGTGTTGTTTTAAAGAATGTCAGGCTATGTTTCGATCTTTTCATAACATCTGTTAAAGCTGCTGTCTGATAACCAAAACATGTAACATCTGGGCATTAATACATACCACATACAGAAATCTCTCTGGAATATATCTGTTTGCTCTGGCATCACACAAAAAATATAGATTTTTAATTGGTTTTCACAACGTGAAAGCTTGGGATCAAAGTTGAAATCTGAAGTACATGTTGAGACATTACGACACATTTATTTTATAAATATTATGCCATGACTTAAAAGTAGCTTAACTGATTTTGACGCGATTTAAAACTGTGGATTTTTGTTAAGAACATTAGAAATTAAAAGGGGTGAGTGTAAAGGGGAAGAGGGATTGAGCTTTTGTATACAAAATGTAGACTGCCTTTTCTGATTGATTTTACGTATACGTGTGTAAATTTCTATAGATATCAGATAAAACTGTAGGTATGTATAAAAAAATAATTAAGGGGTGTTGAGACGAAGAGTAGTTTGGTTTTTGTAAAGCTAGTGTTGGCAGTATTTTTCGCTTTGTTTTAAAGTTTACACGTGCAAATTTTCATCGAAACCAGATAAAAACTGTAGCTTTGTGTAAAGAACATTTGCCAAAATTAAATGGGGTAAGGGAGTGAGTGGTAGGGTTTTGTAAACAGAATGTAGACACTATTTTTCTGTTTTTTTTTTTTTTTTTTTTTTTTTTTTTTTTTTTTTTTTTAAGTAGACATGTGCAGTGGTCCATGGAAATCTGATAAAACTGTGGGTATCTATAAAAAATTAGGAGGGGTGGGGGTAGAAGGGAAGAGGGGTTGGGTTCAGCAACCTAATTTAAACACAATTGTTCTGTATGTTTTAAAGTATACATGTGCAAATTTCCTTCATAATCGGATAGAAAATGTAGATTAAAGGATGGAAAGGAAGGAGCGGAGTTTGCAATCTCGAAACCAAATGTAGACAGTATATTTCTGTTTGTTTTGCAGTATACATGTGCATACTTCGTTCAAAATCAGAAAGAAATGGTAGCTTTGTATAAAGAACATTGACAGTAATTAATGGGGTAGAAAGGGGGATAGGGTTTGCATTTTTGTGAAAGTTATGTGGACTATTTTTCTATTTTTATTTATTTTAAAGTATATGCAAGCGAAGTTCCACCTAATCGAATCTAAATGTGGGTTTTGTACAAATATTAAGGGAAGGGGAGCTAGGGTAGATTTTTTGGTCAGAGATCTTATCCATGGCATATATATGTGCCAACTTTAATAAAAAATCAGTCAAATGGTGTCGATTGTAGCTTTCTAAAAAGAAATTGACAAAAATCAATGGGGTGGAATAGGGGAGAGTGGTTCATTTTTTGCAAACCAAGAGTTGGCATCATTTTTCTCTTTGTTTTATAGTAAAAATTTGCTAAGTTCTGTCTAAACCGGATAAAAACTGTGTTTGTGTATAAAAATTAAGCATTTTAATGGGGAGGGGGGGTGGTTTTTAGATCTTTTAGTCAGATACCTTCTTCGTGAAAAAATACTAATAAGCACCAACTTTCATTGGAATCGGTCAAACAGTGTCGAGTGTAGCTTTTTATGAAGAACATTGACAATAATTAAAGGGGGGGTTGAACTTCGGAAGACCAAATATTGACAGGATTTTTCTCTTTGTTTTAAAGTACACATGGGCAAAGTTCAATAAAAATCAGATAAGAAATGTAGATTTCTATAAAATTAAGGGGTGTGAAGGGAGACATGGGGTGGTTTATTTACTTATTTAATTTTTTTTTGGTCAGAATCCTTCTCCACGAAAAACTACATGTAATTGCCAACTTTAATGGACATCAGTTAAATGGTCTCAACTGTAGCATTGAATAAAGAAAATTGGCAAAAATTAAGGGGGTGGATAGGGGGAGAGGGGTTCAGTTTTTTTAAACCAAAAGTTGACAGTATTTTTCTCTTTATTTTTGGCTATACATGTCCAAAGTTTCATCGAAATAGGATAAAATATGTGGGTTTGTATAAAAATTAAGGGGTGTAAAGGGGAGAGGGGTGGTTTCTTGTTTATTTATTTTTTGGTCAGATTCTCCATGAAAAATTACATGTATATGCCAACTTTGATGATAATCGGTCACACGGTGTCGAGTGTAGCTTTTTATGAAGAACATTGACAATAATTAAAGGGGTGGAAGGAGGAGGGGGGGGGTTGAACTTCGGAAGACCAAATATTGACAGGATTTTTCTCTTTGTTTTAAAGTACACATGGGCAAAGTTCAGTAAAAATCAGATAAGAAATGTAGATTTCTATAAAATTAAGGGGTGTAAAGGGGAGAGGGGTGGTTTTTTATTGGTCAGAATCCTTCTCCACGAAAAACTACATGTAATTGCCAACTTTAATGGACATCAGTTAAATGGTGTCAACTGTAGCATTGAATAAAGAAAATTGGCAAAAATTAAGGGGGTGGATAGGGGGAGAGGGGTTCAGTTTTTTTAAACCAAAAGTTGACAGTATTTTTCTCTTTATTTTTGGCTATACATGTCCAAAGTTTCATCGAAATCGGATAAAATATGTGGGTTTGTATAAAAATTAAGGGGTGTAAAGGGGAGAGGGGTGGTTTCTTGTTTATTTATTTTTTGGTCAGATTCTCCATGAAAAATTACATGTATATGCCAACTTTGATGATAATCGGTCACACGGTGTCGAGTGTAGCTTTTTATGAAGAACATTGACAATAATTAAAGGGGTGGAAGGAGGAGGGGGGGGGGTTGAACTTCGGAAGACCAAATATTGACAGGATTATTCTCTTTGTTTTAAAGTACACATGGGCAAAGTTCAGTAAAAATCAGATAAGAAATGTAGATTTCTATAAAATTAAGGGGTGTAAAGGGGAGAGGGGTGGTTTTTTATTGGTCAGAATCCTTCTCCACAAAAAACTACATGTAATTGCCAACTTTAATGGACATCAGTTAAATGGTGTCAACTGTAGCATTGAATAAAGAAAATTGGCAAAAATTAAGGGGGTGGATAGGGGGAGAAGGGTTCAGTTTTTTTAAACCAAAAGTTGACAGTATTTTTCTCTTTATGTTTGGCTATATATGTCCAAAGTTTCATCGAGATCGAATAAAAAATGTGGATTTGTATAAAAATTAGGGGGTGGAGGGGGGTAGAAGGGGTGGTTTCTCAATGAAATTCATATGGGACCACTTTGGAGGTATACCCTATCCACTAAAAAAATTTAATTTAAATTGGTTCAAAATACAGACGAATTGAGAACCTCCTCCTTTTTTTTAAGTCGGTTAAAAATAGGCCAAGTCTCATGTTCATGTAGTGACAAAAAGTTATGAGATCTTCTTCTGAGCCAAGTCTACACTTTACAGTGTGTATTCAGTTCACTTTGTGAAACAGAATGGTTTATCTTGGTTTCATAGATCATTTATTTAGGATTAAGAAAATCTGATGACTTGGCCATATTGCACACCAAGTTTTAGTTAACCTATATAAATACCTTAAATGTGTTGCTCTATCAAACTTATAAATATGTAAAAGCCAAGCTTTTCCTCCCTGTTTTTTGAATATGATAAGTATTTATTATGCCCTCAATTTCAGTAAAAAGTATGACATGCATAGTGACCAAGTCATCAGATTTTTTTAATCCTAAATAAATGATATATAACACCGAGATAAACCATTCTGTTTCACAAAGTGAACTGAATACACACTGTAAAGTCTAGACTTGGCTCAGAAGAAGATCTCATAACTTTTTGTCACTGCATGAACATGAGACTTGGCCTATTTTTAAAAGAATTGTTTTTGTGGGATCTCATTTCTTTTTGTAAGTTTATCGCTTATTATGAATCGCTCAAGTGTAATGATTCAATTTGGAAATCAGTGAATAAGAACATTTCAGACTTTAAGACATCAATATATGTTACCAACAATGACCCACTCTCTGAAAACAATGGGTATGTGCTAGGGTGTCCCTTAATTTTCAAAGTAAAAATTTTGTAATGCATAGGTCCTAATTTTTTTCATTTTACCCTAAAAAAACTCCCAAATAAAATTTTACGCCATTCTGAGAATTATAACTCGTGCCCACTTGCACCAATTCATCGTCATATAAGTTAAGCAAGAGTAGTGGCACGCGCCCACGTTTTTGTTACTGTCATTACAGTTTTTGAATACGTATCACATATTTTTTTGTTCTAATAGATGGTTTTAGGATTTTGAAGTGCCAGAAAGAGCATATTTTTTTATTAAGAGAGGCAAACAACCAACTTTCAGGATTGCTGTTAGTTTTATTTTTAATATTCACCAAGGCAAATTGACTATAGGTGAAAGCTGTAATGTCACTGTTCTGGAGTGGATTATATTCTAGGGAATATTATGGAAATAGTTCAAAAAGAATGTAAGCAAATCTCTGGATGTATATAAGTGAAGGGAAGAGGATATCAAACATGAATTGGATTACGTTTATGGTATTGCACACACTTACGCCCTTGAAAGGATGTAAAGGACAAAAGGAGAGTAAAATCTTCTTACAGTGACAGAAAGAGCCAGCTTGGTGTGTGTAAAAAACTAGCTGAAAAAGAAGAAAGGGTAATTCAAATGAAAATATATAGAGAAAAAAATACTTAAATAGATGTTGACTAGCGAGTAGTCAAGCATCCTATGATTTGTTGGTGCTATCTGAACAACTCAACGATACATTTTTTAGTTTCGGAGAACATCAGGAAGAGCATTTAACAAACCCACCTAAAATAATACAATTAGAAACTGCTGCAAAGCGCAGAAGAAAAGATATCATTACTCCAAAATTAATAGCTGCATTGGATAGATGTCAGTTAAGTGTAAGAGATTCAGCTTATGTTCTTCAAGTTATCGTGGAGGCCCTTAGACTTGACGATTTTTCTTTAAACAAGTCTTCCATTCAACGAATGAGGACACAAATGAGGAAGTAATGAGCAAAAGCGATAATAACTTATTTTAAAATGACATGTCCCAAGTAGTGATCATGCAGTGGAATGGCTATTTGTTGCCTGGTCTAGGGGCAAGAAGTTCCAAAGAAGAACGATTGCCAATCTATCTCACAATTACATTTCATTATAGGGAACTACTTCTTGTTATATAGACCAAGATGAAGTAGTTCTGAATGCTCTGAATAAGTGATAAAGTGCTGATACTGAGCTGTGACACAATTGCATCTAACATAGGTTGTCTCAATGGACACTTCTGGAGCAAATGTTAGAAAGAATGTTGATACTTTTTTGCATAACTGCATCAAATATATATAAGTAATCTGAAAAAAAAATATTTCAATGACTTACAAACTGAGTAATTGTTACATTTCTATTTGGCTGAATTAAAACAAAAATCCTTAGTGAGAGACGACTACAAAGAACTAATTGAGCTATGACTTATATTTTTTGATGTAGAAAATAAGGCATCCTCGTGCAGTGCATGCGTGATGTTTGGCAAAGGCCATTTATTCACTCAAGATAGTTTCCTAAGTTTTAAACCTAAACTGAACAAGGAACGCAAACTGGTATCTAATTTAGAAAAGGAGAGTACATTTGACTTTGTAGAAAGGTGCAATCCTTTGATGGCAGATATATCCTTCTCTATTTTGTATGGTATACAAAATCAGCTGTCTTGTATGTACACACTTTATCATTATTCATGACCACCACTGAAAAATTCTATCTCTCTTAGCTTGCACAATCCTACATCAATGTCATCCCAGGAAACAGCAACGCAATACTGATGAACCAGTATTGCGTTACTGTTTCTTAGGATGACATTGATGTAGGATTGTGGAAGATAAGAGTGATGGAGTTTTTCAGCGATGACCAAGAATAATGATAAAGTGTGTATGTTGTACATTATTTTGTATCTCTAGCAACTTGATCAATACTTGCCTACATTTTGTTTTAGGAAAAACCACGGTGAATTTACATCCGCGAAGAGGAAACATTTGTTTTCTTGGGTGAAAATTTAAAGCAGTGTTCTTCAGGAAGTAACTGTGAATTTTGTACAGGCTAAAAGAATAGTATTTTATCTGAACGACACAGCTGAAAGAGCTGTAAAATTAATTCATGAGTTTTATTGTTTAATTACAGCCAACGAAGAACGGAAACGATTTTCAAGCAAAAACAGCGAAAATTGTACTTGCACCATAAAAAAGAGATGCTAAAAAGAGATGCTAAAAAGAAAATACCCATCATAATTTTAATACTTTCGTCTTACTAAAAAATTAAGTATTATTTTTTGTTGCCTGGATTTCACATTTAACCCAGAATGATACAAAATTTTAATGATATCGTCACATATCAAGCGATACTCAAAATAAGCATTTTTTGTAAACTTTCGGGTCAACTCAGCACGGGTTAACGTCATCGTAGGAGGATAAAATTTCTTATGTAAGTAAGCTACAGTAATTTTAAAAGAATTAGAGGGTATGCATTTGAATTTCCTAAAAAAATTTTTTGTTCTTATAAGGGACACCCTAGTGCAGCAGCTCCCAATTGTTTTGGCCACAGAACCCTAATTGATCATACAATTTTTGACGGTTCCCCATTTTTATAAATGTAAGCTGAAAAACCAGTCTTGCATTGGTAAGTCATCACAAATGGAAGCAGAACCATGATAGCCTTCTCGCAGTGCGGTTATGACTCTTTTCAATGAACATTTAATTTAATTCTTGGATGGAACACAGAACCTTTATGACCCTTCCATGGAACCACAGGGTTCCGTGGACCACCATTTGAGAACCACTGCCCTAGTATGCGCCATAGCCGAGCAATTGCTGTTAGTTTTACTACCACCATAAACAAACTTACTAGTAATTTCCAAAATAAGCGTAGTACCAAACTAAAATTTAAGTCTTTGGTTCAACTTGCTCACCTCTATGTAGTATACAAATATCAGGTTTATAGCTTCATCTGAAGCAAAGCAATTAAACCGCAAATATATGCCAGAATTTTTCATGTTTGGGATTGTAATTAAATAAATACGGGGAAAAGCTCCAATATTTACTTATAATTCAGGGATGAAACCATATATGTGTACCAAATTACTTGTTTCTAGTATTACTGGAAGTACAGTGGAATATTGATGTTGGGGTACCAAAATAAAACTTTGAATTTCAATAACTTCCAAAGTAATAAAAGGAAAGAATTAAAATTTAACACATTAGTTAAACACAGTTAGCTCACTACACAGTGAAAAACTGAGGTATATAAAGTTAATAGTGTAGAAAGCGATTTCAGGTTAGGAGTAGGTAAATGGAAATTTATGAGTTTCAGAATTTTCTTATACCACGTAGATAAAATTTTATCTGTGTACCAAATTTCAGCCTTCTACAGCTACAGGAAGTGCCTTATAGTTTTGATGATCATCAGTCAGTCAGTGAGTGAGTGAAAAGTTGCTGAAGTTTTCATCCGAATAACATCCGAACTAAGAACAGTAACAAAATAAAATTTAGTCGTTTGCTAAGATTGCTAATATCTATGCATAACAGAAATTTAAGACATGTAGCATGAATACAACCGAAAAAATTGAGGTTCAAAAATGGCCCGAATCGTTTTGAGAAAAGGGTAGGCAGTGCCGCCGTTGACTCAACTTGGCAGGTGCACGGCCATGCACACAAATATTTCCTACTGATACCTCCAGGAGTGACAGAGCAGGTATTAGTAAATTTATTGCTACATTATGGATTCTAACCATTAAACTTCTTCTCAATTTGTACATTAGATTAGATTGGATCATATTTTACGAAGGAATTATAAGCAGTTTCCCATTAGTTATCATTCCTATTATTAACTAAGGTATAATAAAGAAACAAAGTAATTTGTTGTAAATATGTAGGATTACATATCACAGTAGCGGACAGCCTGCACAGAAAAAAGTGGTACTGAATTCTAAACCAATGCCAAATACATCATGGTACATGTTCCTGCCAATGTCATGGATTCTAGAGAAGTAGAGGATTATTTCAAAAACAATTCCCATTTCTTTGAGAAATTATTATACAGTTTTGCCTCTAGAAGTTTTGAGACAAAGGGATTTCATCACTTTTTGAAATTGATAATTTCAGTTAATTAATGAAGTTTTACATTAAGATGAGAAAAATAAGAATAAATTCAATAAAATCAAAAACAACCAAAATTAAGAGATTATTGATGCATACAGATTTTGAAGATAGGGGAGGATTTTGAAAAATTAATAGCTTTTTATTTATGATTTTAAATGAAAGGGGGCTGTACAAATAATACTAGAAGTAATAAGGAATATTTTTATGATACTGGGTTATGATTTTATAGATAAAAGGAATGCTTTAGTAAGGGAATAAATGGAAAATTCAGATGTAGGATGTATAACAAAGAAGAATTGTTATTTCAGTTAGTTATAGATTAGAACAAGGTTGGAGATTTTACTTGTTAATTTAAAAAAAAAAATTGATTGTGATGGAAAGCACACTCCGATGGCAATTTCACTACAAACCCATTTTTACCATTTTCTATCCCCGCCTTCTTTTAACCTCCACAAATTCCAGGATTAACTTTTTTCGTTTTTGGTAAATTATTCACCATTTCTTTTGTTAACTTATTCCAATCCATAAGCCCATTACTTACAAAAAAAAAAAAATCCATACCCTTGTGCCTGAAATTGAGTGCCAGCTTCTGACCATAGTCATCTTTTCCCTTCCATGCATTATTCCAAATTCTTACACCAATATATTTCCAAACCTCACCACGATATATGCCTCGGACGCTCACATGCCTCTATTCACCCTCCTCCTTGTTAGGTATCCTTTAGTTCATCAAAAGCACTCCCACTAGCTACCCCCAGTAGTAAAATATTCTATAGATTGATTGTTAAGTTGCTTATGCTGGACTTTGAAATTTCGAGAAGAGTAATTGTCAACTTGAAGGAATTTTCTGTAATCATTCCCACAGTGAGAATTCATCACAAGAATCATTTAAAAGTGTATTTATTATATCAGGAAATGTTTATTTTAAGAGATATTCTGGTTTGTTAACGTTTTGAAACATGCAATCAGAAAAGTAAGAATCTAAGATTTGAAATATCTTTGAATCGAGTAAAGCTACAGCTGAACTTTTATCACCAGCTATAGTCAGCATTGTTCCTGATATTTTGGTAGCAAAATTAAATAATTTGGCAAAGTTTAATTAGTTGTTTTAATTAAGAGAAAAAATGAACATTTTAACTAAAAGGAATACAATTTGAAATTTATATCAGTAGATAGCCCAAATTGAGGCGATTACGAATATATAATGGTTTTGGTAAAAAGTTTAAGTATTCGTCAGAATAATTAAGTTTTTAAAGATACATTGTCACGGATTGTTGCTGAAGCACGTAAAAATTCCGCCAAGTTGGTCACATGATGACTTCAATTTTAAGATTATAGAAACCCTTTTGAATGTTGAATTAAATAAAAACAGATAGAACAGGATCATAGAAAGAACCTGTAAAAATTTCAAGTTAAACTATTTAGTACTTTTGGTGATATTAATTAAAGAAAAAGTTGCTGACGTCATAGGCTCTGAGAAGTCTATAAAAGATCTTGCAGCGAGCTCAGATTGTTTCACTCTGGTCTCATTCTTTCGCCGGAAAGTGATCGCGCAACTCTGTGGAACAAATTGTTCCATGTGGTAGCGGTTTCAGTAAATTCCAACATGCCGTAGTACTCACTAACGTTAGGGGAACTTTGAGTTTTTGTCTTCTCATTTGAATGTACTTAAGGGGGTAGGTACACCTAACACACACAAATATTTGACAAAGTTGTCATTTTCTCCAAATCTATTTAAATTTGAGGGATCAAATTTCATAGCTCCATAGAACTGTTATAGCTAGATATAAAAATTGATTTTTAAAGTAAAAATATTGTTTAACAATAGGATAATGTACCATCCAAATTGACAGTGAAAAATATGTTGTTGTGAAGGGTTTTAAAGACAGAAGGCATAGTATTTGAAATTTTTCAGAAATGTTCTTTTAATATTGTTAACTAATATCAAGGCAACAACTTGAACCTATAATATAATTTTTATTAATAAATTTTTTTGTCAAGAAATTAAAATTTTTGCTTTTTTTTGGTTAAATATAAAGGCATATTTTTCATTTGGGAAAAGCTGCATAAACAATAATGGTTCAGATTGTAGTAATTAGTAGGTAGAACATGTCCTGCAAATTTGAAAAAGATCTATACATATGGAAAAAAGTTATCTTTAAAACCATTTGATGAATTGCCGTTTTGAGATATTTAAGGTTAAAGGTTTGGATCACCTTCAAGTGCAGTAAGATTTAAATGGCGTTCAATTGTGCAGGGCATTGCTTAATCACACATAATTCCCACACTGTTAAAGATATTGAAATAATTTTTTTACTAAAATGAAGCCAAAACTATAAACTATTTTTGTGAATAATAAAAAAAAAAAATCATTTTTTTGAAACCTGATAACTGTACCTACCCCCTTAACCTGTAATCTTCAAATAAACTGTTGTTCGATGCTTTATTCATGTATCTGGTACCGACAATGTACAAGTGAACTATTATCAAGAATATAAGTATTGTGTTACTCTGAAACTGTGTCAAGTGAATTTATTTCAGTTTCCCTTCGCATTTGGGGTTTAATACGAATGCGCGGCTACCAATCTATTTAATATTATAGGTACCAGAAGGCTACACATGGTCATGAACTTAATTGTTCACAATTCAGGTGAAAGTGTTGCATAACCCCCGTGCAGCCTTGCCGCCTGACATCCTGTCTTCCAATGAATCCCATTCCAGCTCTTTTGACATATTTGTTACTGACTGCATTCTGTGGTCATTTGCAGAAATAAATCTAGCAATGCTTCTTTGCACCTGCCCCCCCCCCCAAAAAAAATGTGGGTCCTATACTGCATCACCATAATCAAGGAATGGTCTGACTAAAGTTTTGTAACCCAATTCCTTCATTTCTCTTGTACATCATTTCATCACTTTCTCCCACAAGTGCAGGATTTTTAAATCTTTTCCTACCACCAGTCCAATGTGTCCTCCCCAGCACAACTTGTTATCAAATATTATGCCAAGATATCTACATTTCAAGTCTTCAACAAGGAATTTTTTCCCCTCCTTATAATTGTAATCAACCTTCAGTTTTTTTTATCTGCATACTTACTAAACTGACTCTTCTTTACATTTATCTTCATCCCATGTTTATCAACCCAGCTAGATATCCTGTCCAGATCACAGTACAGTTGTTCACAGTCCACTACCATTTAGACCCTATTATATAGCACTATGTCATCTCCAAACAACCTAACTTCTGATAGTAAACCATCAACACATTCATTTATTATGATTTGTATCCATACCTCACCATAACTGTTTAGAAGGGGGCCAATCTCACATAGCTGTATAGCAGATAACTTTTATAAACATTTTCTTAATAACAAAACACTTTTCAACTCTAAACCTCAACATTATTTCCAAAGTTAATGCTGTTTGATACATTTATTAGCACCAACAAATTTCCAAAGTTAATGCTGTTTGATACATTTATTTGCACCAATAAAGCATAAAATTTTGATCAATTTGATGTATAATTTGTATGATTTTAAAATTTTCAATAAGACTTATTTCAAGTAGAATTTTGCCTTGTGCATGGGATTGAAAAAAAGAAAAAGTACATAAATTAAAATTGCCAATTAATGGAAAAAGTTATTCCAAATTTTAACATCATGGTTTGTTGTCAGCAGGGTTAGAAACATCCTGAATAAAGTTTGAAAGATAAGTAATTTCTAATATTTTTTTAAGTAAAGAATTTGAACTTTGTTAATAAAACAGCTACAAAGATAAAAGTAGGCTTAAATAAAAGGCAAAAAATCATTTAATAATAATAATATAACAGTAATTTGAGATTTGAAGGGAGAAAAATGGAATTTTAGTACTGAAACTTGATGAGATCGCTATATGTGACATTTGAAAATTAATAACTCTTGAAAGAGTAATCTTATGAGAAAATTTATAACAACTTAAAATATTCTAAATAAATTAAACTATGACATATTAAAAGTATGGGAAAATCTGAGCAAAAATAGCATACCTTATGAAAATGGGTTTTTTGTAATTCACCAGAGAATAGTTTTTCCCCATGGGAATATATCAATGTAGGTACTTGAACAAGTTGGCTCAAAGTTAGCCAAGACTATAAACATGAAGGTAGAGTTTCCTTGTGGCTCACAGTCTCCATCAACCATTGAAATCAACGGGTCATGTGATGAGGTAAAATTCAAAATGTAACTACTCTAAGTTTAATTATCTCTCCTCAGAACAAGTTCGTGTACCTTATCGTTATTCCAAAGAAACTTTCAGCTCAATTCAGTGAAAGAACTTTTTTTAAATTGTTTAAAAGTCAATAGTACCAGTGTTAAAAATTATCATCAAGCCCACTCTTAAATGTATTGCATATCTAAGTATGATTGCAAGAATGTATGCTTTTAACCAATGTTGTGGTTTGTAGGATAACGTGTACCTTCATATATAATTTCGAAGTTTGATCCTGCCTTAAATATTTTCAGCAGTGTAATCTGATACCAGTGTTAGAATAATTAATTTCTTCAGAATATATCGAATTAGTACCAACTGTGACTTTCATTTCAATTATGTATGATCTCCTGTTAGCTATTATAGGGTAAATTAATAGCTAGGCATCTGTTTGAAAGAACTCTAGCATCTTTGAGGAAAGGTATCACAAATGTCAAATAACAGACATCATGATCAGGTTAATATGAATGTTAAATAACCAATTTTGTTATTACAATTAGAATAATGAATAGGAATGGTCCCAATATGCTACTCTGTCGAACCCTCTTTTTCACTTCCACTTCTTTTAATATAGCATTTTGTACCCAACCTTTTAGCTTTTAATTTTCTAGAACCAATAAAAGACATTTTACTGACCTTCTGTTTGTTAATCCAATTTCGTAGTAACTTGCCAGTGGCACCGTACATAAAACATGCTTTTTCACTGATTTTAAACACTGTCATCCAATATAAAGTAAATAATAAATTAAAACAGTCCTAAAGAGAATTAAATTCATCTAAATCTTGTAGTTTCCAACCGTTTAAGTATTTTTAAATATGATCTGAACACATAAAATAAATCACTCGACTTTAACATTTTTTCATTTAAAAGCCTACTTATTTTCCGGGTTAAAAAGTAGTTTGTCGTAAAGATCCAGTCTTCTAGTTCGTTTCATACAGATTAATTTCATGCCATTTAAAGCCATGACACCGATGTTAAAGAATTTCTTAAAACACTCGGTAATATAACACGTGTAAATAATAGAACAATTTATTGTGTACATGATATATCACCTACAGAGATGAAATAACCTTTAAAATATGCAGTTTAATTCAGGCTACACATTGGTAATTTTTCCGGCTTAATAATCCATATACCTTCAGAGTTATACATAAAAACATAAATAAAAATCATGTCGGATTGTTAGAAATCACTGTTTTTGCAATAACTCAATAACCTCATAACCGATTTAAATAAAGTTTACTTTTCTGAGAGGCTAAAATCAAGACCCACAATTTGAGCCTATTTTCATGTTGGAAATTAAAGCCGATTTAAAAAATGTTCTAAAATCTGGCGATTACGAAATAACGTTAAAAGACTTTAGAGACTACCATATTTGGTAATCTTCGGAGAGGTACAATTAAAGCTATATTCTGACACAAAACACAGTAATTATAAACTCACATAACTTTTCCGTTTCCCGCGTTTAAATTAAACATATAATAAGGAAGTTATTAAATTAAACATAAGGGAATGTTTAGCAGAGTGCATGCGCCCAGCAGTGGTACGGCATCACGTGAGGCGAGCCTATATAAGCCAGGTAGTAGGGGGCATACAAACGCCGGTATCTCAGTCTCAATTCAAGCGTGCAAGAGCGAGCACGTCTCGGGCTAGCCACGGGTGGCTTAGGCGGGAAGCGAGTCTACAATGTGGCGGGCACGCTTAACGGCAGCCATCTTCGAAATTTGAACCAACCTATTTTCGGACTAACAGTTTCTGGACATGTGAATTTCTAACTTTCGTTTTATTTTCATTGGAGGAGTGCGGTTTATTTTGCTCTGTTTCTCAATCTGTGATCTTTGGTGAACGATTATATCCGATCGCTTTTTGCTAACTGTGAACTTTAACATGTGATGTGTGATTTTCAAGAATATAATTTCAGTTATTCGACTTTTGACTTTCATTTCTACAATAGTACCTTTCTTACAGGAGGTTAAATCTGTAAGTGGCGACTGTGGTCAACTTTAACAGTTAGCAAACCATTAGTTCAACACGGTAACATAACTTTTCTGGACTTAGAATATTTTGGGAAGACTGCTAGCTCAGATGATAAAGCCGATACCCAACCCCCGTATCCGCTTTAGTCCCTGACAGCCCCTCAGAAATTTTTCTGATCTGGTTGCATATCAAGCTCTCCATTATGTAAAATCTTCTAGGGCTTTCCACCAAGGTAGCGCGTCAATGTAGGGTGACGTTTCGAAGCCTGCCTCAGGCTCCATCTCACCATGAAAGCTTACATTCGTTCAACCTCTCCATTAGTTTACCAACCACTGATGTCAAACTGATTGATTTTATAATTTTCAGCTCTATTTGCCACCCCTCCTTTATGTACTGGTACTACTACTCTGGTAAGCAGCAATTGTCTAGACTCAATTTAAATAATGTATCAAGATAATGCACAATGTCACATCCTGCTGTCTTTAAAACATCTGTAGTAATATTATCAGCACCAGCTCATTTATGGTTTTTTTTGGCATTTTTAGTTCCTTCACAATATCCTCAGGATGTATTTCAAATTTTTTAGCCTGCTCATTTCTAATTGTGTGGTAAAGATTATTCTCTGATTTATACCCACCCATTTCTGAATCATTATCCATCATGGTCTCACTAAATTACTTAATGTGATAACTGATTCTTTCTCGATGTACTGCTGATAAAAATTCTTCCTGGTGTTCTACCAGATAAGTTCTTCTGTTATATATGATGTTTCATCAGCTTCCTCTGCTGTCTTTATCAGGTGAAATGAAAGTTGTAGATGCTACTGCAAAGACAAGTCACTGACTGTTTATGTCTCACAATTCTGGCTTGTATAAATACCCTACAGCTAGCGGATGCATGTAAGACATGATACAGAAGCTGCTTTTTACTGGACTCCTATTGGCTGCTGCATTGTCTGGGTCTCATACAAGGCCCGCAACAGATGGCTGCATATTGGCTCTCTTCCAGCAGGAATGTCTATCATGCAACTGTTGCAAATCTTGGATGATAGGCTTCCATGCTTTGCTCAAGAAGAGACCACCATCTCTGTTGATGTTGTTGGTGCTCAATCCAATATCCAGTGATTCTCTAATTATAGAATCCCAGAATTATAAAGTCCAGGCCAGTATTTCAGATGCTCCTTATGCCATATCATGCGAAAATTGTTCCAATCTTCCCAGAAGTATTCCCGGCATTAGGTAGCACTGCAAGGTAATCTGTGGTTCTTGTACAGATGTCAATATGAGGGCACAGGGTAGGAAAGCCTGTTATATTTGCTTTCATGAATATCCTTTCTGCTTGAAGACCTGCCAAAGGTGCCTTAACTCATCTTGCTAACTACCACTATCCGAGAAGGCTCGTGGCCGATGGACCAGTGTTGTCAACACAGTTTTCCACACTTCACACTGTAAAATTTCTGTAACATTTCCTCAAGGTTTTCTGGCCGATCGGTTTCTCTGTCCACAATTTTGTTCAAGGTCCTGGCGTCTAACACTAGTCTCACTGATCCATCTTTCTTCCTCAATACTATCAAGGGATTGGTGTACTGGCTGCTACTCCATTCGATTATGCCCCAACGAATCATTTTATCAATCTCCTGCTCTACAGCTTTCTTCTTCGCCAATGGTATGGGGTGTGGTTTCACAAAAAACGGGGTGTGAGGCTTTATCTTTAAAATACATTCATAATTCTTCACTATTCCATGACAATCAGAAAATACATCCTCATATCGTATGAAAATTCTTTTTAAATCTTCTTTTTGTTCCCCAGTTATTCCATTTAATTCTTCAATATCCGTTATATCATTAATTCCAACCACGCTTCTGTCTTTTCCGTCTTCTCCCATTTCTAGGTCATCTTCATCCTCTGCTTCTGTCATTACTTCATACACTGCTCGTATTCTTATATCTCTCCTTACATTCTTTGCAGTTGCCGATCTTCTACCAAATTTAATTTTATAGCTCTCATCATTTTTCCACATATCCATTTCTCCTTTGTAACAATCAATTAAAGCCTTAAATTTCCTGAGCCAATCCATTCCCAAAATACAGTTGATACTAAGTTCAGGTACCACCAAGCAAGTGTGTTCCATTGCGACCCCATCTATTTCCAATTCTAATAATATCTGAATCTTCACTAGTTTGCTTAACTTTCCAGTAGCACCAATAACTTGTACTTTGCGCACCGGCATTTCGGTAATTTTATTGTGTTTCATTATACGGACATATAACTTATGTGATATGGCTGTCAGCTAATGCTTCACTGTTCAATCCAAATAGCTTCACCAAAAACACTGGATGTCTCACTTCCTCCTTTAAAAACTCTTGTTGCAATAAGTCTTTTTCAAGTTCTTCCTGCGACCACTTCAACAATTCTAACTTACTTCCATCTTTTAGGCACAACTGTTGTAAATCTAATTCTCTGCTACTACATTGGCTATCGTCTTCCGTGTTCCATCTACTGTTGTTTCCTACTAGATCTCTTTCTTCTTCTGTTTGACCAGACAAATTATTCACCACATTGGATTCACTGTTTCCCACAATTAAGCTCATATCATGACCACATTCTCCTGAAACTCGAACATTGGCCCCCTCTAGCATTATACTTTCTTCTTCATCATTGATGGCATATTTCCTCACCAGGAAAAATCTTACTTCTTCTGCTTCCTCATTGTTTAATATTCCATTTTCTTCTTCTACTTCACTATTTTCTTCCTCTTTGCTACTATAATCTTTATCGCTGAATAATTTCTCACTTCTTTCTTCTTCGTTATCATTAGTACTATCACTATCCACTGATGTAGTTTCATACAAATCTTCATCCATCCCTTCTGATATAAGCTCATTTGGTAACATTTCTTACCCTGCAGTGATTTTCCTTATATTCTACTCACAGTTCTTTTGATTATTGTGATTTCCCACGTCGATTCTAGCAAATTCTTGTACCTCCACTTCGTGCCAATTATATTCGCACATCCTTGTAATGTTCTGCGGCTCCTCATTTAACAACTTGAAACATTCCCACCATTTTAGTGGCCCCTCCTCATCAAAAACTCGGACATTCTGTTCTTCTATTGTTCTCTCATGATTATGTGTTCCGTTCTTGTAGTTCACATTTTGCACATCACATTCAGTTGTTTTCTCCCGTATGCTTTCAGTTCTACATTGATTATTATTGTCGTCATCCTGTTTGGTCATGTTCTCTCGATCCTTCGGTCCGGTTTTGACTTCTTCCGCTACTGTTCGGACTGCCCCAGTTGCGGCACTGAGTTTCCCATCATTTGTCCAGGATCATGATGCCTTACTTCCTCCCTTCTTACTGCCTGGCGATTGTTGCGATGTGACCACTGATTGTCACGGCTGCTGTCTTCATATTCTCTTCTTCTATTATCACCCGAATCCCTGTTGGACTGCTCTTCTCGGTGATAGCCATTCATACGGCCTTTGTAAAATTATCTTGCGACGACACTTGGTTTGACCTGTTATAATTTATGAAATCATTCCTCCTATCCTCCCTCCGTCCATGTTCATTTGTACTACTCCAACGATCTAATCTTTCAACTGCTTCGAGAAATTCTTCTATACTATTCCATTGATTTATTATAAGCTTCTCTTGAACAGGTCTGGGAAAGTTTTGTAATAACACTTCTATCTTTTCATCATCATCTATTTCTTGGTACAGATAACGTAATTCCTTCATAACTGCTTCACAAAAGTATTTCAAACTACCATCACGCCGACTATAATAACGACAATTCCAAAAATCCCTTCTCACTCTTCTTTGCTTCTGTTGTGACCAATACTTGCTCAAAAATAATCTAAAAAATTCTTCATATTTGTTATACTCCTCAGCACTCTCTCAACTCCATGCAAAAGCATCCCCTCGTAACATGTTTATTTTGTCCACATCAGATCACTCATAAGGTAAACCATTCTTATAAACTCTAACAAATTCTACAGGATGCACCCCTCTTTCGGGCTCAAATTTTACTTTCGGCAACTTAAAATGATTCATAATGATGTTACCGCTTCCCGTAGTAGTCACACCTCGCCGTTCTGCTTCTTCGACTCTTTGAGTTGATTGTAATATCTCTTCTCTCACATCTTCTTTAACTACATTGACCTGGTTAGCTACTTCTGCCACCTTGCATGTCACTCCTTTTGCCTCCTTGTCCATAACCATTAGTCTCTCTCCTAATCGAGAAATTCTTTTGGAATTAGTTTCTGCCTTCTCTTTCAACTCTTCAATACCTTTAGCACATTCCCTCTGATTTTCATAGATTATTTTACTTTCTTCCCACATGGCCATTTGCTCTTCTTGTATTATATTACTACTTTTCTTCACTTCCTCCTCAACTTTCTGTTGCACTAAACATTCTACGTTCTTTTTAGTAGTCTCCCCATTCTTTTCCACATAATCATACACCATCGTTATTTCCTTTTCCATTCTTGTGTCAATTTCCTCTTTTAATATCTGCCTCATATTTTCTATCTTCTTGTCACACCTGTCTTCTGATTGCCGAATATACTCATCCATTTTCAACAACATGTCCTGCTTTATCATTCGCACTTTGTAATTTTTTCTAACGTTTTTTCTGCTGCTTTCTGACTTAAGTCAATTTTTCTTTCCATTTATTCTGCTGTTCATTTTTATTCCTCCCTCATGCACTCCATTAAAGAAATTAACATTGATATTTCACCACCTTTCTGTCTCTGAGCATCAATTATTTCATTACCTCTCTCTTTTTCTCGAATATTAACTTGATTGACTAGTACTGGTGTAGACGTACCATTTGTCATGAAATTCTCTGACTCAGTATCACCGATATTACTACTTCTAATATCTACACAAACATCACCACTGGTCAACGATTCAAATCCACTTCCCCCTGATGGTCAGAGATATCAGCGCTACTAACTTCTGCTACACTATGTACGCTAATTCCATTTCCCTCCCTTACAGTCAAGTGTTCACGGAAACCAGAATCTTCATTGTTGAAATTAGCATTATTACTATCCCCCTCTTTAATATTTAATTCAGCATCGCGGTTGACTAATTCCTCACTAGTTGTCTCCACGTTAATTACAAATTTACACAAAATACAGTAACACAGGATAAGTCTGCTATAACAATATTCAGCCAAATCACATGACAATATTACACATACAAAATCACTTCACAATTACACAACGCCATTTTACAATGAAGCAAGACTTTCAAACTGGTACAGAAACCCTTTCTAGAATTACTTACTGTTCCAAAAAACAGCTGCACTACTGTAAAATAAATTTAATGACACACAATACCAACACCATGTTATAACATCAAAAATTACAATGGCTGGCATACTTGCAAATACATACATTGCTTTATATTTGTTTACTTAATTAAAAGAAAAAAACCTTCCCCACTGTATTTAATGATTTTCTTCATTACTTTAAATAAGAGTTTCAAAGCATGTAAATTTAGCTTAAACAGTTTCCGTACCAAAATTATTCTTACGATAATTTTACAAATTTTAAACTTTCAATTCTTACAAGCAGTTCTCTGTTACTTTATACTTGTTTCCAAATAGTTCTGCTTAATTCAATTGTTCATTCGCTAATACTTTTACCACTTCTTTTATCAATCAAATAACCAAAATTGTTCCACAAGGCGACCACATTAATTTAGTTTTTTATGTAATTACTCCACCTTGGATTACATTGAAATTCTTCCAAGCAAAATAAATTGTCTTTTGTACTTTCCCAAAACTGCGTCGTTACTTCTTCTTTCTTCAAAATACCTGCTACCAGTCATCAATGTTTTCCTTGCGTCGTCTACTTCCGATGAAATTATTCCAGCTCGTAAGCAATGTGACACATTGCCTAATCCTAGCTTAAGGGTTGCCAATTTGCCAAGTCCCTATGGCTAAATTTTGAATTCTAATCAGCAGTAAGTAGATATCCCGCTACTTGCTACATATGGCCCTACTGTTGGTTTTTGCGGTAGCGATATCTCTTAGTGTGTTATTACTACTAGCCAACAAACCACATTACAAGTTATACATTTTAGCGCAATGGATATTATTGTCAAATAATTCAATCATTACACTCATTGATTTGCGAAACTTTATTTTATACTTCAAACACTCGCTTCTACAATACACTGCCAACACACTCCTATCCATACATTCTTTCTTAGTCCTCTCTCGCCATCTTAACAACTCCACTCACACTCCACCGACAAAAAAAGTTGTACCAACCACAAACAATTAAATCGTTAAATAAACTTAAAATTACCCAAATGTCTAAACAAACTACTTATGCTGTAAAGTCTGTTTAACCTATTTTATTTACAACTTTTATAACAATGATTTTGTGAGTGGGATCTCACACACAGTAAGCAACTTCCTCCTAACCCCTATATGTAAAAGTTAAAAGTTCATCTCGAAGGAAGATTGAGCCCGCACCACTGTTGTGTCACTACTAAAATTTTCTTCATCTCCGTGACCGACCAACACGCCACCCTTGTCGCTCAATTTCTGTTGGATTACTGCTGCTTGCCTAGGCTAGCGGTGCTTCCTTATATTTGTATTGGGACAACTTACTCGGCATACGCTTGATTTGACAAAGGGAAACCTTATTTTTATTCCAATCATTCTGAAATGTTGTGAAGCATATTTTAAATGTCAGTTTTAGTTATGAGAGTTTTTCTCCTAGGATTTGTGGATTTCGAGTTAAAGTTGTAAAAGCTTTATTCTCTCATCATTCCTACAATTCTTCAGTCTGTGAAATGATTCTCTTATCAAAATATTCTATAAAAATTTCCTCAACTTTTGACATCTAACTGGTCCAGATCCCAAATGTATTTGATAGTGAAAATCGACTTTGACTATAAGTGCAAAGTCAGCTAAAAACTTTAATGTCGATTATCTCCAATTACATGAGTGCTAAATTTGATTCTCTATCTAATGGAAATATTATCTCCTCGTTATCAATTTCCCTTAATGCTAATCCTTTGTTTCCAAAATGATGCTTTGTAGCAGCCATTACGTTTAAACCTTAATTTCCCTTTTACGGCTTATATTTTGTTAGAATCTTTACAAAAATCACTCCATCTGTTCAGTGAAAACTTCTCTTTAATCCAAAGGTCATTTCTATGCCCTCAGACCCATGTGTATGCAGAAATGATGAATTGAAAAGTCAGTGAAATCTCTTATTTTGTCTAAAAACATACTTCCTGTTAGTTATTGGCTCCATGTTTTCATATGTTGTGTATTATTTTATGCTGAGCATTTTGAGCTAAGAATCTTTACTGTCCCTTGAAAATCAAGTAAAAACTGTTTCTTGTGGAATTTTTTCCATGAGCTTGCAAAATTATTTAGTTCACAATATCTCTTTAATATTATTTTCTAAAATGCAAGTGTTAGACCTAATATGAATTGTCATCTCATTTTACAGCTCTGAAGGCTTCTAAAAAATTTTAACTTTCTTTACTTACCGGTATAGCATTTTTGAAATCTTATAAAATAGCTCAGACTCTCCTTACTAACATGTTTTCTGAATCTCAAACTACTGGAAAATGTTTCTAAAACAATTTGCTGTTGGTTTTAAGTGTTTCAAGGACCATTTAAACAGTTTTTGAAGAAATATTGACATAAGTAAGGTTATGTGACAAGGTTTTTATGTGAGTCTGACACCTGCCAATATTTAAAGCAGTTTCAGTAATTCACTTGTCAAGAGGAGGTTACATTGTATTACATAACTTAAAAGTAACTATATGGATTAAATGTGAAAGAAAAAAATATATAATAGCATTAATCTCAGCAATGTTAAGTAAAATTTTTCTTGAGTTATGAAGTAAGTATATGAAAGTAACCAGTAAATTTCAGAAATTATGCAAAGTTGGTGAGTAAGAATTGTTGTAGGAGAATCAGTGACTTCTCACCAACTGGATTGGCTGTACTATTCCATCAGATGATTGTGGTGATAAGGGTGTATGTGAATTAGTACCTAAGTGATAAGTTTTAAGTTGAAATAGAAGACACTGGTTATACAACAATAAATAAAAAAATATGGAAATTAAACTGTTCTTCTAAATAATAAGCCTTAATATTAATATGGTATGGACTGTGTCTACTCTGACAATACAAATATACCTAAACTATTCTCAGATAGAAAGTTATTATTTGAGCAACTATATATTTGTCCTGAAAGAGTGGTGTAAATACTCGACTATCTGTTGCAATCTGACTTAAGAGTTTAGAATGAGCTGTGTGAAATGAATGCTGTTAGTAGATTTTAATAATTAAATATGGCAATGGTTAGTATAGTCTGTAAAAAAACCTCCAGATTCAAATAGACTACAAATAAAAACTGCATAAACTGTAAAAAAAAATGTAAGAAATGGTATTCTGTGCAATTTCTGTGATAGCTGGAATCGCTTTATACGTGATAATATACAGGGAGATGAAAAATTGGTGAATTTTAAAATTGGAATTGTCCGAAATGTTCTGAGGCTGGAGTTAATAACAAAGATGTGTCAAAAATGAAAACATTTGTTCCTTCTGGGAAATTTCTGCAGTTTTTCAACGGGATTTTAATATATCAGTAATATCACCTAAAAACACTCAGAAGGAGGTCTATCATATATAGTAGTACAGGAAAGGATTTTTATTAACACTTTATTAACAGCAAAGCACTTCTTAACTTGACTTTAAACCATTTTCCAACAGACATAAGATTCAAACAAAATAATTTTTCAGTTGTAATGAATTTTGTTGCATTCATTTCCACTAAGAAATCTTAAAATGACGATTACTTTGAGATGTAATTTGCTGGCTCTGAAAAGTTTAGTTAAAAAAATATTTAAGTTTTAAGTGATGTTATGCCATGTGCTCACTGTGGGGCAATGTACAGAATTTGAAATTATTAATTAATCCAAAAGTGAGATTTTAATATCACAGGTTGTTGTTAGCATTGGGAGGTGCGTTCTGAATTCAGATGTGAGTAATTAAATAAATCCTAATTATGTTTTTTCATAATATAAAGAAAATCAATATCTGTAACAAAATAGGTAAAGTAATAGAAGTAGGCTAAGAAAATCAAGAAAAATCCAAGGATTAAGAATATGTTAACAGTTTCATAGAATGCCCAAAATTTTGAGGATGAAAGTAAAGTTTTCCAAATTTAACTGTCAGGGTATTGTTGGTTTACTGTGATTAAAAGTTTACATCACAGAATGAATTCAAAATTTAGCAGAAGTACCGTAGAGAAATAAATGGTGACTCAAAATTTTGATCAAGTTGCCTTAAGAAACATAGGTGATTTACAGCTTAAAATAAACAGGTGTTAGCCAGATGTTGATTTTAGAAGTTACAGTCTGATGTCAGGCTCCTCAATTTTCGTATAAAAGGGGTCATCCATCTTGTAATTTGCCAGCAGTTTTAGTAAGTTTATCAACAAGGTTAGGTCGTGGCAGGTTGTGTGTTCAATGTAACCGTAAAATATTAGAAGTTATCACCCTGAAAAAGGTGGAGTCTCGTAGCAACTTTTTGGACTTTTAAAAATTCTTAGGCAATGCAACATCATTGAAGGTTATCAGTTATTAGTTAGCTATGTTACATTGATAAGAATCAGAAAGGCTTTTTCGGACATTTTTCATTAACTTGTTGGGGAAGTTATGAAAGAAATTATCGGAGTGTGTATTAAGTGGTGCAGTTTAATCTATCTGCTATCTTCTTCAAAGAATGTACTTTCCAATGCCTTTTCCTTAGGCTAACTTCTGATACCATCTAATGTGTCAGAAACTTTTCAGAATATATCTTCAATTTTCATTTCAAGTGAATTTCTTTTATTTTGCAGGTGCAACTAGCACCCTGTTAGTTATTACAAGTTAAATGTAAAAATAATAATAATAAAAAAATTACGTAAAATTAGAATATCCTCAAAAAGAATAAGTTATAACATATCTATAAACTTGTTGAAACCAGCTAGGAATAGGTTGAATACAAACAACAATTATAGTAAGGCACTTCTACCAGCTATTCCCAGCAGTAAAATAACCTGTAGTCTGATTTCGAGGCTGCCTTTGTGAAAGATAGAAATTTTAGTTAGAGTAGTTTTTCTGGTACAACAGTTTTAGCTACATCCATTCTCACAATGAAAACTCATGGTCAGGATCATTTTAAAGAGTATCTACCATACTTGGAAAAATTTAGTTTGGAAGATGTTTCAGTTTTTTATATAGTTAGCCCACGAAGTCAGAGGAAGCTAAACATAAGATTCAAAATCATTAGTAAATGAAAAAAGTCACTGCAAATCTTTTATCACCAGTTGTAGTCAGCACCTTCTAAAATGTTCAGAACAAAATCAATCAATTAGGCAAAGTAGGACTTACAATTGAAGAAAAAAATCAAAATCTGGAATAAACAAAAAAAGCATGAAACTAATTTCAGCAGGTAGGTGAAATCAAGAGGATTGAAATTAAGTATTGGTTGAATAAAAAAGTTTATGATTTTATTAAGAAAAATGTGATTTTCAAAAAGATTGTCGAGATATTCTTAATTGCTCACCAAGGGTGATGATGTGATAGAATTGGTGTTTACTTTAATAGAAGCCTTTTTGAAGAATAAGCTAAGCTAAAATGTGTAGAATAAGTTACCCAAAGACTAGTGTATTAATTTTGAGTCAAAATACTAAGTAGATATTTAGATATTAATTTTTAAAGTTTTTTTTTTTAATCTGCTAAACGTCTCTCTAACAGCGAGGTCTTTAGAGATGGGAAAGGATGGGAGGGGGGGGGGGCAAGGAATGGGAAGGAATTCGGCCATGGCTTTTTGAAGGAAGTATCCAGGCATTTGCCTGGAGTGATTTGGGAAACCATGGAAAACCCAAATCTGGATTCCCGGACAGGGATTCGAACCGCCGTCCTCCTGAATGCGAGGCCAGAACGCTAGCCATTACACCACCACGCTCGGTTTACAGTTTTAAATTGATGTCACAAGGTCAAATTATTCGATGGAAGGAGGTTGTTCAGTCTGCCAGTAAAGGCCCCTGCCAGGCAGACCTCACACACAACGCGCCTGCACGCCGGGATACATATACGACTCCAAACAGGCGCAGAGGCATCAAAACAAACCAGGAAAATAAATAGAATCATCTAGAGGCTAAGTGGGACCTTTTCTTACAGAGGTCGCCGTACTACCACACAACGGAATTCCTGCGCCAGGCCGCCTATATAAGCGTAGCCGGCAGCTCCACCGACAGTTCCAGCCTGACGACTGAACCAGCGTCAACTACAGAAGACCACCGGAAGTTCGCGAGAAGAAGAAGCCGTCACTCTACCCTGGATCAGGACCAGGCTAAAATTCTCGACGGTCATTTGATAACTGTAACCTCCCTTGTTTATGGTTTACCAGTTGTTTTGTGTACAGAGTAATAAACCTCAAGGAACCGTTAAGTGTAGTTCACTTCAGTGGCGACAAGGTTGGGATAAGAACTCTCGACCATCATGGCTACGCCAGCAGCACCTACGGAATGGCAACAGTTCCTCCAAGGACTTCTACATCAGTTCACAGCAATATTCGCAGAATCTCAGAGACAACTGATTGCGGAAGTCAGGAATCTCCGCCACCCCACGGCCCCGCCTCCGTTCCCAGCATTCAACGACGACGTCGAGGAATGGGAGACCTACGAGAAGCGCATAAGACAACACTTCGCAATTCATCACATATCCAAAGAAGAAGACCAGCGTGCATATTTCCTTTCCTGGAACCAATCGAAGATGTATGTCTTGCTCACCAAACTTCAGCCACAAGACCCCGACACCCTCACCTTCACGACCATCTGTACGACACTGAATGCATACTACAGACGCCGGTACCATGTCGTCGCGGCCCGCGTCGAATTCTATCAATGCCGGAAGAAGCCCGATCAGACGTATCGCCAGTGGGCGGCCGAACTCCAAGGCCTTAGCAGAAAATGTAAGTTTCAAACTCGTTGTTCCCACGAATCCTACGCCGACGACATGGTGCGTGATCACATCATACAGGCTGCACCAGATGCCGCATTCCGGCATGACGCCCTCAAGTTAGAGGACCCATCCCTGGAGCAGGTCATCGAACTTGCCTACAAATTCGAAATATCTACGGCCGCAGATCGCCGCCTGGAGTCCTGGGCGGATGTGGCCGCAATCCGAACCGACGTAGAGGACACGGAGGACGTCGCCGCCATCCAGAGCTCCCAGTCGCGCTCTCCCGACACCACAACCGGGGACCGCTTCCTCAGAAGGACATCGAACCGGCCCGTTCCGGCCGGGGCACCAAGTCTCGGCAGCAGCAGCGGATCCCGCAGCGCCGACGCCGCAGCCCGCTCCGCCTGCCCTCCTGCCCCGCCTGTTATTCAGCACATGAGAGGGAAAATTGTCCGGATCGTTGGGCTGAATGCTCACGTTGCGGCAAGGAGGGACACCTGGCGTCCGTCTGCCGCACCAACACCACCAATGCCAATCCCGGCTCTCGCCGCCCAGGGTCTTACCAAGAGGGTTGAGCGGCGCACCTATAGACACTTCCACAGCATCCAAACTTTTTATCGACGTTACGGTCAATGGCAAGCCTCTGTGCCTACAAGTCGACACAGGAGCAGCAGTCTCATTGCTTAATTATACTACTTATGTGCAAATTGGCTCGCCCCCCCTCTCGCCGGCCCCCAAGCGCCTCCTGACATACAACAAACAGGAAATAGCACTCCTGGGACAATTCACAGCAAACGTCATGTATAAGTCTGTACATCGTTCAGTCCCCTTTTTAGTAGTTAACAGTTCTCTCACAGCAGACTTATTTGGACTGGACGCTTTCCGCTTATTCGGATTTTCAATTGAGGATAACATACACCTCGTATCTCAGCATGTTCCTTTTCCTGAAGTGGACGCCCTTTGCACCGAGTTTCAGGACCTGTTCTCACCAGGCGTCGGCTGTGCAAAGGACTTCGAAGCATCACTCCAACTCCGGCCGGACGTACGGCCTCGATACTTCCGGGCACGCCAGGTACCCGTAGCGCTTCAACAACCACTTCAGGAAGAACTTCAACGTCTCCAAGACGAAGGGATCCTCCAGCCGGTGCGGTTCAGCCCCTGGGCCGCCGTTGGTCATAGTTCAGAAGCCAGGACGCCGCTTACGTCTCTGTGGTGACTTTAAAACCACCGTCAACCCGCATCTGCTGGTAGACGACTATCCACTTCCGAGACCGGACGACCTCTTCCGTAAACTAGCAGGAGGTACCTACTTTACAAAAATTGACCTGGCAGAAGCATACCTTCAAATCCCTTTGGATATCCAGTCCCGACAATACACAGTCATCAACACTCCCTCTGGCCTCTTCCAACTCAACCGGCTCATGTTCGGCTTGGCCAGTGCTCCAGCGATTTTTCAACGGTATCTCGAACAACTTCTCCAGGATATTCCGGGATGCATCAATTATCTCGACGACATAGTCGTCACGGGACCCTCCGCTGCCGAACACATGACCAACCTCCGCCTACTCTTCCTCCGCCTCCGTGCAGCAGGTTTGAAATGCAACCTTTCCAAGTGTCAATTTTTTCAACAATCCATTTCCTACCTGGGTCACATCATCGCTCAGGAAGGCATTTCCCCAGCATTTTCCTATGTGGACGCTATTTCCAACTTACCTCGGCCTCAGGATCTACATCAGTTGAAATCTTTTTTAGGCAAGATTTCATACTACAGAAAATTTATACCCTCAGGCAGCACTAGTGGCAGCACCCCTGTACCACCTCTGTCGCAAGAATGTTCCGTTCCGTTGGACCCCAGCTTGCGAGACCGCATTCCACACCCTTAAACAGCAGCTCAAGTCCGCAGCATGCCTCATGCCATATACTCCAAACCTCCCCTTGATACTTGCCACAGATGCATCCGATTACGGTGTGGGGGCAGTTCTGTCTCATAAATTACCAGATGGCACGGAACGCCCCGTAGCTTACATCTCCAAAGCCCTATCGGCTGCCCAGCTTAAATATTCTCAAATCGAGAAAGAGGCGCTAGCTATTGTTTTTGCCTGCTCCAAATTCTATTCCCTTTTATATGGGATTTCTTTTCATCTCATTACCGACCACAAGCCACTCCTATCACTATTTGATCCGTCCACACGTCTGCCTACCAAAACATCCCACCGCATCCAGCGTTGGGCACTATTCCTGTCCCAGTTCAGATATACCATGCATTTCCGTACCACCTCCAGGCATGCCAATGCAGACGCCTTATCCAGACTACCGCAGGGACCAGACCTTGCCTTCGACAATTCGGAACTTCTTGTGTTCCAGATCGACGATGACATACAAGAAGCACTGAAGACATTTCCAGTCACGGCCTCAAAAGTCGCTGCAGCCACAGTGGAGGACCCCCTCCTCCGTGTCATCCGACACCACATCCAACACGGTTGGCAAACACGTTCCCCTCCACGCCATCATCAAGACCTCCAGTTCTACTACTCCATCCGCCACCAGCTCTCAGTAGTAGAGGGAGTGCTTCTCCGCACAGAACCAAATTCCACCCCGAGGGTCGTCGTTCCGAGATCCCTA
The DNA here is from genome assembly GCA_031002005.1 of Vandiemenella viatica. Taxonomy (NCBI): domain Eukaryota; kingdom Metazoa; phylum Arthropoda; class Insecta; order Orthoptera; family Morabidae; genus Vandiemenella; species Vandiemenella viatica. The sequence continues at coordinate 27,297,290 of JARYHS010008075.1, forward strand.
CAGCCGACAATCCTCCAAACTCTCCACCAAGGACACTGGGGAATTGCCCGCACCAAATCCCTTGCCAGACGCCACTGTATTCTGGATCGGCCTTACCACGGATGTCACGGAGATGGTGCGGCGCTGTACCATCTGTGCCCGACAACTGCCCCGCCCCCCTCAAAAGTTCCTTTCCTGGCCGGCACCGTCCGGACCCTGGGAACGCATTCACCTCGACTTCGCTGGCCCATTCCTAGGCCACCAGTGGCTCTTAGTGACGGATGCCTTTTCCCACTTCCCATATGTCGTCCGTTGCTCCACAATCACCACAGAGGTCACCATTTCAGCCCTCACGAAAATCTTTTCCATCGAAGGATTACCATACGCCATCGTCACAGATAACGGACCGCAATTTCGAAGTCGGGAATTCCTATCCTTCTGTACCGCCAACAATATCCAACACCTCCTCACCCCGCCCTTCCACCCCCAATCTAACGGGGAGGCGGAACGGTTAGTCAGAACATTCAAAACCCAAATGACCAAATACACCACAAGTCACAAACTCGAAGAGGCATTGACACTCTTCCTCAGTTCCTATCGAACCACTCCAGTGGGGGCTAAAAGCCCGGCGGAATTGCTGCATGGCCGCCAACCTCGCACTCTCCTCCATCTCCTCTTACCCCCTCCCAAAATACAGGTACCTTCGGGCCCATTCCGTTTCACCCCGGGCTCCCTAGTCTGGGCCCGCGGGTTTGGCTCCCGGGCCGGTTGGCTTCCGGGGGTCATCCAGCGGCCCCGGGGCCGCCAACTGTTCGACGTCAGCCTGGATGGCCGGGTAGTGCGACGCCATCGAAACCAACTACGACCCCGCTACCCCACGGCACCGTCCTCTTCCACCACGGCACGGCCATCCACTTCTTCCTCTCCTTCCCCGCCCCCTCCACCACTCCTGCCGTCTAACCGTTGCTCAGGGACAGTTACAGCGCCACCACCGACGCCACAACCTGTCGGTCGCTCCGACACCCTTCAGCCGCAGCCTCTCGACCACCTGCGGGGACCATCTTCAGCGCCCCCCGTACAGCCCCCGGCCATCGACGCCGACGAACCGATGCCGTTAGCTCCACAGGTACCTCCATCACAACCTGCACCACGACGCAGGTCGGCACGCATCGCCAGGGGAACAGCTCCGTACTCCCCCGGAGGTAGCCTTCATAGTCTGCTCCAGGGCGCCGCGGCAGACGACCTCGCAGACGTCGCAGACATCGCTTCCCCCCCCCCCCGGAGGGAGGTATGTTCAGTCTGCCAGTAAAGGCCCCTGCCAGGCAGACCTCACACACAACGCGCCTGCACGCCGGGATACATATACGACTCCAAACAGGCGCAGAGGCATCAAAACAAACCAGGAAAATAAATAGAATCATCTAGAGGCTAAGTGGGACCTTTTCTTACAGAGGTCGCTGTACTACCACACAACGGAATTCCTGCGCCAGGCCGCCTATATAAGCGTAGCCGGCAGCTCCACCGACAGTTCCAGCCTGACTGCTGAACCAGCGTCAACTACAGAAGACCACCGGAAGTTCGCGAGAAGAAGAAGCCGTCACTCTACCCTGGATCAGGACCAGGCTAAATTCTCGACGGTCATTTGATAACTGTAACCGCCCTTGTTTATGGTTTACCAGTTGTTTTGTGTACAGAGTAATAAACCTCCAGGAACCGTTAAGTGTAGTTCACTTCAGAGGTCAACCATCTTACTTTGAGTCAGTATTTCTGCATATGTCCACAGGTGTATGTAGGGTCTGTCTTTTCAAGAATTTCCTATAAGTTAGCCCAGGCATAGTTCGTGGAGCCATGCCACCTCATGTTAGGTATTAGCAGTATGTTTTAGTATGCTATAGTAACATTTTCATCCTTTTTTTTTTATAACTACTTTATGTCTCTTTTTAACATCGAGGTCTTTATTGACGGGAAAGGATGGGGGGCAAGGATGGGGGCAAGGAATGGGAAGGAATTCGGCCATGGCCTTTTGAAGGAAGCATCCCGGCATTTGCCTGTAGTGATTTGGGGAAACCATGGAAAACCCAAATCTGGATGCCCGGATGGGGATTCGAACCGCCGTCCTCCCGAATGCGAGGCCAGAACGATTTTCATCCTAGTAACGGGACTAGGGTAGAAGTTTGTCTTCACTCATGTGTGCTTAATCTGTAATCTTCAAATGGAACTGTTAGTCTGATTGCCTTATCCAAAACTTTTGATTTCTGGTACTGAACATTTGTAAAATAACCTTTCTGAAAAATATAGTTTTTCATTGAACTCTAACTGTGTATAGTGCACGTTATTTACTCATACCTTTCATGATTGGGGTACAATTACCAGGTGCATAAATATGAAACCGGAATTTTTTCATAAAAATACACCTTTCTCGTGTAAAAATGGTACAAAGTACCTTATTTCAAGTATTGCCCATTGTTAGATATACATTTTTCCTAACTCTATGGAAATTTATGAATTCCACACCAATTTTTTTTTCTTTTGACGCAAACCAGTTATTGAGTCATTTTCATAAGAAGTGAAGTGCTGCTCAGTGAGTGCGAGTCCCATCAATGTAAAGAGAGAGTTATCAGATGGAGCTTAGTCAGGTGAGTAAGCCTCATGCATCAGTATCTCCCAACTAAGCGCTTAATCATTTCCTTGACCGGTTTTGCTGTATGTGATGGTAATTTGTCATGAAGCAAAATGACTTTGTGTTGCCTTTTCTGGTGTTCTGGTCATTTTTACTGCAATGCTTGATTCAAATTGATCGTTTGCATTGATAAAGTTCAGAATTAACAGTTTCACCATGTTTTAAGTAGCTCGTTATAGATCACACCATTTTGATCTCACCAAACACAGAGCACTGTCTTCCTTCCACAGGGATTTGGCCTCAACGTTGATGTCAATGGTTCAGCTGGAGTTACCCATGATCTTTTACACTTAGGGTTCTCGAAATATATCCACTTTTCATCACCTCTCACAATTCGAAGGAGAAATGACTTTCTTTTATACCTGGAGAGCAGAATTTCACAAGTGGTTTTTTGTTTTACTTGGTGGCTGTCAGTCAATTCATGTGGAACCAATTTCCCAATCTTCTGGATCTTTCTCATCACTTGTAAACATGTGGAGACAGTTTCCCTTGTTACATTTAGTTGGTCTGCGAGTTCTTCTTGCATTTGGGCATCATCTTCATCCAACAATGCTTGAAACTCCCTGTCATCAAACTTCTTTGGAGGTCTTCCACTGTCTTCATTTCTCACGTCAAAATCAACACTTTTGAATTTTTTAAACCACTCAAAACACTGTGATTTACCAAGAGGACGCTGACCGTAAGCTTCGACAAGCATTTGACGCCATTCTGCAGCAGCTTTCTTTAAATGGTAACACAAAATCAATGATGTCCATAAATTGTAGTTTCATGGCTCAAAACTAAAAATGTTCACTACTATTGAAAACTACACTGTCGTATGAAACTTGTATTGTTGTGGGTTAAAAATCGCTGTCAGATGTCAAAAAAAGAAAATGGAGACAATGATGCAATCTGATGGTAACTGTATTGATAGCTAGAGCCATCTATTGGCAAATTCTGATGTCATATTTACACACCTGGTATATCATGTGATGACCAGGAGAATAAAGTCAAGGTACCCAGGGCATCCATCATGAAGCAGTTCAAGCAGAGGTGATGCAAACGTCGAGCTTCACATAAGCCTAACAAGGCGACAAGATTTTCCCATTTTCCATTGTTGGAAAATAAGCAGCATTCGCAGAGAAGGAGTTTTCTTTGAGAGAATCATAGTTGCCGACAGCATTCTGCAACACTTTCTACATGACATCGCGCGGCGTGACTTATCATCAACAACTGCACGGTGCCAAGCTCTGAAATCTGACTACCAACAACGGGTGGCCAGCTGAGTTGCCGCCACTGTTGCAACATCCTAGCTGCCACGCTATGCCAGCCACCAAATAGTATGATGGGCCTGAGGTGCCTACACTTCATCAGCAGAATGTTGACCTACAATGGGTTACCATTACCACTACACAACAGTGGCTCACCTCGTCTCTTCAAGATAAATTTTCGCAGCATCACCTTTCTTGTTCAACTTTTGCCTTCAATGTTCTGCTAGTAGTGACTTTGCAGGGACATTTTTTCTTTTCAAGCATACACTTTAACATCTGTGTATAATATTTCATTTTTCATGGACAAAATTTTTCATTACTTTCATAACACCCATTTGTGTGTGACATTTTATTTCATGGTATGTATTTTAGTTATTGTGTTTCTAAATGATGTTTACATTCAAGATAGTAGGCCACTGTTTTCAAATCAGTTTGCATACTGGCAGCTGACTGCAAGTTACAAGCTTGCCAACCTAATATTGTACCCTCATCTCATGTCGCATTGTTGTTTTTCCTGTTAAAGTACTATTTGTATATACCATGTAGCCCTTTCAACTAGCAATTTATAAAGAACAGCTGTGTCCTAACTTCAAAATCTAGAAGATTATAACAATAGGCTACCATTTACTCCTTTCCATTCAGATGTGAGATGGGTTATCTCAATGTTCCAGTTATCCATTAATTGTGACTGTGTCTCTGCTCTCCAGTATGTATGAAGTCAATACCAAGAGAGACATCTTGTCTCAGTTTCAAACCTTTTGTAATAACTTACTTGAAGAATGGGAGGATAAACACAGTCTACCTATATTTCAACCTGTAGTAATAAGGATGTAAATGATTCCATACAACATAACATAGTTTTATACCATACCAATTACCTATCTGCAGTTAGAGCATAATGATAAAATTACTAGTGATTGTAATAATGTCACATCACAGGTCTCTGCTAAAACAGCAGCTCTTGTTTTCATCTCCTGCAATGGTGTGAACAAAGTTTTGTAACCATATTCACTGAATTCTCTGGTACATCCCCTTATCATTTTCTCCAATACAAGAAAGATTTTGAAACCTTTTCCTACCACCTGTCCAATTTGTCCTGCTCAGTTGCCTTTATTGGCAAATGTTATGCCAAGATATCTAAATTTCAAGTCTTCAACAAGCAATTTCTCTCCATCACATAGTTATAATGAATGCATAGTTTTTATTTTAATTTGTTTTTTATTTGTATATCTAATAAGCATCTTTGTATTTAACTTCATTACCTACCCAGTTAGATAACCTGTCCAGATCACCCTGTAGCTGTTCATACTCTTTTTTGTTTTGATTCTATTACATAATTTTGTCATTTGCAAACAACCTAAATTGTATCATCCATAGAAACAATCATTTATCGGAATTATGAGTAGAAATGATCCAAATACACTTCCCCGTGGCAATACTATTTTCACTTCTACTTCTTTTCATACTGCACTTCCTATCCAAAATCTTCCCTGTCTACCTTTTAAGAATTTTTCTACTCAGTGAATTACTTATTTATTCCCTCCAATGGTTTTTACCTTATTTACCACAATTTTGTTACTCATTCTACCAAATGGCTTAGAAAGATCTAGAGCTACACTAATAACCTAGGCTTGCTTGTCCATTTCATTGGAAATATCTTGCATATAGCTAACTAATTGAGATTCTTGTGAATACAATATATATTATTTCTATAAGGTTTTTTTGGTCACAAGCCTGTATCTTCCTTGATACTTAACTGAAATCAATGAACGAGGTGTCTTTTTAAAGCTTATGGTCTCCACTTTGGTCACATCATTTTTAAGGAAGAAAGTTTTCGGAATTCAACTCTTAAAGGGCAAAAATGTCAATATGTCTAAAATGCTGTTTTCTGTGTTACGAGTCATTTGTCTCACTGGATACCTATCTGAAATCGTTTAATGAAGTATCATTTTGAAGATTAAGATCTCCACTTTAATGACGTCATATACAAAGACAATTTTTTTTTTCGGAATTTGACCCTTAAAGGGCAAAAGCATCAATATTTTTTCATTGCGTTTTTGTGTCACGAGCCATTTATCTCATTTCATATATAACTGATACAGTTAAATGAGGTATTATATTAAAGACTAAGGTCTCCGCCATGGTAACATTGTATTTTAAGAAAAGAATTTTTCGTAATTCGACCCTTAAAGGGAAAAAAATGGCTTTTTCTAAAATGAGTTTTTTGTGTCTCGAGCCATTTACCTCCATTGATATCTAACAAAAATCGATAAATGAAGTAGGATTATGAGTAGTAATGTCTCAGCTTTGTGACATCATATTTTAAGAAAGAATGTTTTTGAAATTCAACCCTTAAAGGGAAAAATTTTAAATTTTTCTACAACGCATTTTTGTGTCACAATCCAGTTATCTACCTTGATATCTAATCAATATAGATAAATGAGGTGTCATGTTAAAGATTAAGGTATCCACTGTGGTAACGTTATATTTTAAGAAAGGAAATTTTTGTAATTCGACCCTTAAACGAAAAAAATGTCAATATTTCTAAACGCGTTTTTTGGTTTTCGAGCCATTTATCTCCCTGGATATGTAACAAAAATCGATCAATGAAGTAGGAGTATTAAGAGTAATGACTCAGCTTTTGTGACACCATATATTAAGAACGATTTTTTTTTTTTTTTTTTTTTTTTGGAATTTAACCCTTAATGGGAAAAATACAAAGCATTTTTGTGTCATGAACCATTTATCTCCATTAATATCTAACCGAAATTGATAAATGTGATATCATTCTATAAATTAAGGTTCCACTGTGGTAACATCACATTTTTGGAAATGAATTTTTCTGAATTGAACTTTTAAAGGGCATAAATAAATAGGTTTTTTGTGTCTTAATATTTCTACAACGCATTTTTCTCTCACGAGATATTTATTTTCCTTGATACCTAACCAAAATTTATAAATGAGGTATCGTTTTAAATATTAAATTATCCGCTTTGGTCACATCATATTTTAAGGGGGTAGATACAGTAATCATAGCCAAAAAATCACATTTTTCAAAAATAGAGCCATAATGTTCTTCATTTCTTTATCTTTACATATGTGAAAATTTCATGAAAATATCTTGATTGGCTGCAGAGTTATTGATTAATATCTATAGAGATGTGCGGGCGACATTTGGTAATTCCAATGCACTCACTTTGCCCAAAAGGAGCTGATTGCTGGTGCCTGTACCAGAAAGCTTTACATGAAAATAATTTGAAAATGTATAAGCATAAAAACAACCTTCCAGTTGCAGTAATGGAAGCAATTAAGCCCATCTTTCAGGATCTTTGTGACCCAAAATTGTTAAAAAGGTGCTTGGGTGGATTCACTCAAAATCCCAATGAGTCATTCCACTCAAAAATTTGGAAAGTTTGCCCAAAGACTGGCTTTTATGGAAGGAGAATAGTACAAATTGGGACTTATGATGCTGTGGTTACTTTCAATGTTGGTATGGATGGCAGATTAAAGGTTTTTGAGAGACTGGAAGTACCTGTGGGCCACAACATGATAATATATTTTAGGAATGAAAACATGCGGAGAATAAGCAGTTCCCAAAAAAAGGCAAAACATTCCACGAAGGTATCAAGAAAAGCAAGGAAGAGGCTCAAGTTACAAAATGAAGCTAGGAAAGAAGAGGAGCAAGGAGTGTTTTATTCATCTGGGCAGTTTTAGTTCAAAAAACTTATATTAAGGTACAGTAAGAAGATTTTTAAACTTCAAAGTTGATTTTCTCGGTTCATGTATTTCTAAAATGGTTTCCCTGATAACTCTTTGTGTAATGCTCATATTATCTTCTAATTTTCAGTGAACACTCACCATACCATGATCTACAGCATGGACTAGAAGATTTGAAGAAAAATGAAAATTGAATGATTTATGATTTTTTGTTGTTGTATATTTTGAACGAAAAGCTGTTTATATATTACTTTTTTAATAAAAACATTTACACAAAGAGAACTTTGATGATTCTAGAGAATGTTATAACTGTGTATTATAGCTATAATTCTAAATCAAAATAAATGCAAAATATTGAATACTTACTATTCTATAACGAAAACTGTGATAATATGCACATTTGCATTGTTAAATTTTCATCAACAATTGGGACTTTATCAACCTATGTTTTAACTCAAATATCTGTTTACATTGTTGCCAGAGCATCTATATCTCTGCAAAAAAAAATTCATTGTATTATCTTGTATATTTCAGTAGGGGGAAAAATAACAAAACACTCAATATTTGCAATGCAATAACTGTATCTACCCCCTTAAGGAAAAACTTTCTCCAAATTCAATCCTTAAGGGGCAAAAGTATCACCATTTAAAGAACTTTTTTTTTTTACCTCGCTTGATAACTAACCTCACTTGATACCTCATTTATCGATTTCGGTTAGTTATCATATTAAATACCAAGGTGGCTGCTTTGGTCACACCATATATTATAAAAGAAAATTTTAGGAATTCAACCCTTAAAGGGCAAAAGTATCAATATTAGCTCTACAACGTGTTTTTTTTTTTTTTTTTTTAAGCCATTTATTGTTTTTGATACCCAGCTGACATCGATAAATATCATTTCGCTTGAAGGATCAAGGTCTCCAGTTAGGTAAAATCATAAATTAAGAAAGAATTTTTCGGAATTTTGGTGCTTAAACTGGTAGCACATATGAGAAAGTTAAGAACCAAGTTCCTAGATTGCAGCAACAGACATCACAGAGATGTCAATAAACTTTTTTTATTCAATAAGCAGCTTTTCGGATATTGTTTTCTGTTCTGGAAACTGTTAGGAACATAGGCTATTATACCGGGGTGAGTATAGGCCTAGTAACTTAACTGAATATTCACTTGAAGTGAAAAGTTCTGTTAAATTTGACTAAATAATTTTAAATGACCGTGTAGCCTGCCTGGAATTCTCAACTGAAATTTTTAACAGCTGCCACAAAACTTTTTAAACCCAAAGCTGAGGAAGGGTTTCAGTCTACTACGAAATGACAGAAATTCACTTGAATCAAAATTTGAAGTTTATTTTCAAAGTCACATTTTCAAAATTGCATTCTCCAGTTGAGTAGGCTATCGAACAAACGTTTCCAAAAATTGTCGGTTTGAAGCGGAATAGAACTGGCCAATACCCCTTTTGAAAAGTTACAATTTTAAAGCCATTACTAGTAGCTCGTCAGAAAATTTAGCATGGTAGTCCGTCACTCAAGGTTCCGCTATTTTCGGTTATTGCTAGTCCTAACCGACACACACACACACCATACCTAGCGCAGATTACTTTCACACAATGTTCCCGGAGTAAAGACAAAGACATCCCCCTCTCCTGGGCTACTGCCTATACACCCCCATCCGCATACCACATGTATACGGATGCTTATCCAAAATAGTATAAAATGATTGTGATTATAGAAAGTGTTCAAACTTTAACTACATGTACTCTTGTCTTCAAGGTACATGAAAAGTGTTTAGTTAGAATTCTCAAATGATTAGCTTCTTTATAAATGAATTTATTTTAACCGGTGTAATGGTAAAAAGATTCCAAAAGTTAAGTAGTGATTTCCCGATTTCTATCTGAATTTATTCAATTTTTTGGCAACCCTGCTGGATTGCAAATTATCGTAATAGAATTTGTTTCATCGTGTTCTATATTAATTCCTGATTCCAGTTATGAAAATTTTATTATTATCGGTGGTGAAATGGCAAAGTTATGAATCTAACAAGGTCTGGTTTGAAATGTTTCAGATGTTAACTCGGTTTCTAGTTCATAATTATCCTTCTGCTGCTTATATTGAAAAAGTGAAGTTATCCGAATTTTATTTGAATTTAATTATGTGTTTTAACAGTTGTTTTATTTATGTAAGTGGCTTGGTTTAATCGTAATTTAATTTTGAAGTTACCACGTTGTTATAAATGATTAAATGACTTTAAAATATATATAAAATCTGTTATGTTCTAATATGTTATAAAAGATTCTTAGTTCTTTAAGGGAATCTACTTTTTAGTTCGAGAAATTATCAAATACATATAATATAAAATGTTAAAAGTGAAAGTGTTTTCCACGAGGTGTTTAAAGTTTTATTTAAGCTATTTAAACGACCTGAAACTATGGAATTTTCTACATCTACATCTACATATATACTCTGCAATTCACAAAATTGTGGGTGGCAGAGGGTGCTCAGCACCAAAACTAATCTTTTGCTGTGCATTCCAATCCCTAATGGTACGAGGGAAAAAAGAATTCATATAAGAATCAGTCCGGCACCTTATTTCTCTAATTTTATCTTTCCTATCCTTCCGACTCAAATAGGTTGGTGGAAGAAGTATTTCACTACACTCATGAGTGAAAGTTGGAGTACGCATGTTTTCCAATAAGTTTAAACGAAACGTGTGTCGTCTATCTACCAGAGACTCCCAACCTAATCTACTAATCAGTTCTGTGACGCTTTCATAAGGACTGTAGCAAGCGGTCACGAATCGAGCGGCTCTTCTCTGTACTTTCTCTATACTTTCGATCAATCCCTTACGAAACGGGTCCCAAATGGCACAACAATAATCCAAATGTGGACGCACAAGAGATTTGTACGCTATCTCCTTTGTTTGTTCATTACAATTTTTCAAGATTCTACCTATGAATCGCAGCCTAGAATTTGCTCTACCTACTAAAGAATTAATGTGAATGTCCCATTTCATGTTCCTTTGTACTGTTACTCCTAAATATTTCATAGAATCGACCATATCAATAACTGTATTGTTTAACTCGTATTTCTGAACAATTGGATTCTTTTTGTTAGTTATGCTCATTGTCTTGCACTTTTTACAGTTTAGAGTAAGTTGCCACTCAGCGCACCAAGCCAAAATAACATCCAGATCACGCTGAATTTCTAAGCAATTGGCCAAAGTTCTTACTTCCCTATAAATAACCGCATCATCAGCAAACAATCTAAAAAGGCTTTTCACTTTGTCTCCGAGATCGTTTATAAAAATTAAGAAAAGAAGTGGTCCTATTACACTTCCTTGAGGTACACCCGATGTAACATCTAGATTAGAAGAACTTTCTCCTTCAACGACAACATACTGCGACCGACCAGTTAGAAAATCCTTTATCCATTCACAAAGCTGATCCGATATACCGTACGCTCGAAGCTTCGCTAAAAGGCGGTTGTGTGGCACAGAGTCAAAGGCTTTCTGGAAATCTAAAAAAATTGCATCTACTTGTGAACCTGTATCGATAACTTTCATTACGTCGTGTGTAAATAGGGCCAGCTGTGTTTCACATGATCTTTTCTTCCGAAATCCATGTTGATTTGTTGTAAGCAAATTATTATAATCTAGAAAATTCATAATGTTCGAGCATATAATATGCTCCATAACTCTACTACAAACAGATGTTATAGATATGGGACGATAGTTCCCAGGATCACTTCGATCACCTTTTTTGAAAATCGGAGTTACTTGCGCGATTTTCCAGTCTGAAGGTACTTTTCGCTCTTCTAATGATTTACTGAATATATCAGACAGAAATGGCCCGATTTCTGCAGCATAATCTGAAAATACTCTTACTGGAATTTTAATGAAATTAGCTTGCTTTTGAATTTATTATTATTTTGAAATTGCTTTACTGCCTCTAAAAGTGTTAATAATTAGTGAAATGATCACGTAGCAAAAATCCATTGTTTACAAGTTGGATAATACTGTATTACCCTATTTCAGGTTAGTTTAAAGATTCTTTACTTTTAAAGATGTTTATTTATTGCTAATATTAAGTGTTGTGGGTCTTTACTGCTTTTAAAATGGTCTATTTATTGAAATGGCTTGCTGTATCGACTTCTGCTTGAAACGTTTCCTCATATCCTATGCTGGCAATGAAAATTATACGCATACTGGGAAGCTTACTCCCTCCCTTATGCTTTAAGCTAAGCAAACTACAATTTATTCAAATTCTAATGTGCTTACTAAACACTTTCGTTTTGTTATACAATTCCAATGTAAACATTTTATTCACACAGCAAAAAATATCACATAGATGTTGATATGTTGTGTGCATTTTGTTCAGGTTGGTTGTATTCTGTTAAGGTTGGTGACAGTTTGTCATAAATACAGAGTGTTTTAAATTTTCCTAACTGTTTCGTAATATGTTGTAAGTATTCTAATGGTGTAGTAATACTAAGGCCTAAAAGTTGTTCTTTTATTTATAACTTTGAAGGCTATTAGTTTATTTAACTTAAGTCCTTAAGTTATAAATATTATTATGGGCACTAATCTTAGACCTATATTTCTTATTACGATAAAATATATTATATAATTGTTTGTTTTTGATATATTACTTTTTATAAAAATTCATTTGTTTTCGGAATTTAAAAATGTAAATGCAGAAAAAGTTAATCGTATATAGTAATATAAATTGATGGTTGTGATAATAACTATAGTTGATATTAAGAATATAAGATTTATTCCTACTATGTATTGAATAATAATTCATTTAGGTATAAATCCTAGAAATGGAGGTAGACCCCCTAATGACAGTAATCTTATGAAGATATAAAATTTGATGTTTTTATTATTTATTGATCTTATAATTTGATTTATTCAATATAAATTATTTTGATTAAATAATATAACAATTGTTAATCTTAGAATTGAATAAATAATAAAGTAAAATTCTCATATTGTTTCTCTTACTATTATTGATCCAATTATTCATCCAATATGACTAATTGAAGAATAAGCTATTAACTTTCGTAGGGATGTTTGATTTAATCCTCCGATTGCTCCTACAGTTAATGATAGAATAGTAATTATTACTATTATTGTATTTAGTTTTATACAGTAAGATATTACTGATATAGGAGCCAATTTTTGTCAAGTTATTAAAATTGAACAGTTTAACCAATTATTTTTTCTTATGACTTCCGGAAATCATATATGAAATGGTGCTGCTCCAATTTTAATTAATAATCTCGATGAGATTATTAGTATCAAAATTGAACTATTCTCTCAAAAAAATATTTTGTTTATTTGAATAAATAAAATTGTTATTAGTAGCATAGTTGATGCTAAAGCTTGAACAATAAAATATTTAATTGATGTTTCATTCATTGATGAATTTTTTGATCTTGACAGTATCGGAATAATAGATAGTATATTAATTTCTAATCCCATTCAAACTCCAAGTCAAGAATTGGAGGATAAGGATAATATAGATCCTATCACTAAAAATGAAAGGAATAAGATTTTTATTGTGTTGTTGTGCACTAAAAAGAAGAGAATTAATGTCTCTATTTATGGGGTATGAACCCATTAGCTTAAATTAGCTTATCTTTTTATTTATATTTAAGTGTATGAAGCACATAAGTTTTTGATACTTAAGGGAATAGTTTAAATCTATTAAATATATAATGTGGGTAGTTGTCTACATTATTTATCCTATCAAGATAATCCTTTATTCAGGCACCTCATTTTATATATTTTAATGTTTTTATTATGAGAAATATGTAATTTTCTTAATAGATACTTTTAGTTAGGTCAAATATTATAAGGTGAAGGAATTTAAGTTTGGGGAAATTATTTTCTGCTAAGTATAATAACATATTTATTTTATATAATTATATTATAATATATAAAGCAGCTCAGGAAAGATTTATATTATAATAAATACTTATATATATACATATATTTATAAGACGTATAAAATCCTATTTGTGAGGTTTAAAAAAAATATTTTATATTAATAACTTATTGGTAATTATATAATGATATATATATAAACTTTATTATAGTGTAAACAATTAAAGAATATTATTATATAGAAATAATTTATATTAAGTTAGTTAACTGAATAATATATAATAATATAATTATTTATTATATATAAATTATTTATTGTATATCATTTTATATTTAATTAAATAGTGTTATGTAAAATAAATTTTATTGTAATATAACACTATTGTATATTATATAAGTAATTTATATTATATAATTAATGATATATAGAATAAGCATTTATATTATTTAATCTTTTTATAAAATAAAAAAAATAAAAAGATTAAATAGTATAATATATTATTTAGACTTAGATTTATTAGTAGTTAAAATCTATTATATATCTATGATTTATATGTCTATATATACGGACAGTTTTTATTGTATTGTTAATTATTATATATTCTAATTATATTTGATTTAAGGTGAGTTAAATTTATAATAATTTCTTTAAATATTTGATATATATATAAACATATTAGTAGTTAAAATCTATTATACACTTATAATTTATGTTTATATATATAGAAAGTTTTTATTGTGTTGTTGTTGAGGGATAGATATTCTAATTATATTTGATTTAAGGTGAGTTAAATTTATAATAATTTCTTTAAATATTTTATATATATATATAAACATATTAGTAGTTAAAATCTATTATACACTTATAATTTATGTTTATATATATAGAAAGTTTTTATTGTGTTGAAGTTGAGGGATAGATATTCTAATTATATTTGATTTAAGGTGAGTTAAATTTATAATAATTTCTTTAAATATTTGATATATATATAAACATATTAGTAGTTAAAATCTATTATACACTTATAATTTATGTTTATATATATAGAAAGTTTTTATTGTGTTGTTGTTGTCAGGGGTAGGATATTCTAATTATATTTGATTTAAGGTGAGTTAAATTATATATTCTAATTATATTTGATATAATTATAAACGTATTATAGCTAAAATCTATTATACACTTATAATTTATATTTATATATATAGAAAGTTTTTATTGTGTTGTTGTTGTTAGCAGTTGGATATTCTAATTATATTTGATTTAAGGTGAGTTAAATTTATAATGATTTCTTTAAATATTTGATATGAATAATGATTTGGTTTTATAAATTTATTTTCTTGTTTTTTTTTCAGTAAAGTTTGATTCTTGCTTTAATTTTAAATTTTTCTATATATTATATGTAAGGTTTTTACTTAATGTTCGGTTGGCAGTAATTTAAATTAATTATCAAGTGATTTTGGAATTAGTATTAGTATTTAGTATTGGAGAAGTTTGTGCCAGCATCCGCGGTTATACAATAAATGCATTTTAAAATTATTAGTTAATAGTTATTAAGGTTTATGAATATAATTATATTATTTTTAGGTGAAATTTTAATTTTATTTATTTTCTATTTATGAAGCTATGAAATTTAGATTTTAAACTAGGATTAGATACCCTATTATTTTAAATGTAAATTTATTACTAGAGTAGTATTAGTTATGTTCTTGAAACTCAAAGAATTTGGTGGTATTTTATCTATTCAGAGGAACCTGTCCTATAATCGATATTACACGATTTTATATACTTTATTTATTGGTTTGTATATCTCCGTTATAAGAATATTTTATTAGGATTTTAATTTTCTATTATTTTAATTGAACTGTATTTCAGGTCAAGATACAGCTTATAATAAAGTAGAGATGGGTTACAATAAATTTATTTATATGAATAATATTATTTAATTTTTATTTGAAGGTGGATTTGAAAGTAATATTAATAAATTAATTGATATGATTTAAGCTCTAGAATATATACACATCGCCCGTCGCTCTCGTTATATAGATGAGATAAGTCGTAACATAGTAGGTGTACTGGAAAGTGTACCTAGTAAGAATAAGATGATTATAGTTTAATATTTCACTTACAATGAATTTAATCTTGTGCAACTCAAGACATCTTAAAATAAAAATATTATTTGATTTTTTTATGTTTATTTTATATAATAAAAGTAATTTTAATTTATTTAGTTTTAGTATATATATATAGAATAAATATTGTTAATTATAGTTTAATAGTAAAGTAATTGATTTAATTTATTTGTTTAAAAGTATATTTGATTTATTGTACCTTTTGTATCAGGGTAGATCAAAATATTTGTTTTTATTTACTTTTCTCGATTTAAATAGATTTAAACATAAATAAAAGTTAATGTTTTATATTTATTTTTAATTTATGTTTGGTGGTGATATATTATTCGTTATTTAAGATATCTAGTTTCTTTAAATAAAATTTAATTTTAGAAAAATTTTTAAGTATTTATTTATATTAATATTTTATGATTTTTTACTTATAATTTAGGGGATTAGCTCTAAATTCATTTACAATTTTTATTTTATTTAATATTAATAGGCTTTAAATCAGCTATTTATTTGATTACGTTTTAGTTCATAATATTATATTAATTATTTTATAATAAATTTAAATATATTATAAAGATAATATTTTAAATAATTTAAAATATGAAATAATGATTTAATTAGTAAATATTTTTGTATAAATTATAATATAATATAATTTAATTATAAGGAATTAGGCAAAATAAATTCCCGCCTGTTTATCAAAAACATGTCTTTTTGATAATAATTTGAAGTCTGACCTGCTCGCTGATTAATTGAAGAGCCGCGGTATTTTGACCGTGCAAAGGTAGCATAATCATTAGTCTTTTAATTAAGGGCTAGAATGAATGGTTTGACGAGGAATTGACTGTCTCATATCAATTAATTGAATTTAACTTTTAAGTTAAAAGGCTTAAATTTTTTTCTAGGACGATAAGACCCTATAGAGCTTTATAATAATTATTATTTGTTTTGTTAGTTATTTTTTAAATAAAAATATTATTTATTTTGTTGGGGTGACATAGAAAATAAATAAACTTTCTATTATATAAACATTGATGAATGTTTTGATCCATAATTTATGATTATAAGATTAAGTTACCTTAGGGATAACAGCGTAATTATTTTAGAGAGTTCATATTGATAAAGTAGTTTGCGACCTCGATGTTGGATTAAGATAAATATATGGTGCAGAAGTCATATAATTAGGTCTGTTCGACCTTTAAATTCTTACATGATCTGAGTTCAGACCGGCGTAAGCCAGGTCGGTTTCTATCCTGAATATAACTAATTTTATTAGTACGAAAGGACCATAAAATTAAGATATTCTTATTATTTTGAATATTATTACTACTTTGGCAGATAAGTGTATTAAGTTTAGATCTTAATATGTAATTTAATTTTACATGTAGTATTGATATTATATGACTTATTTATATTTTTAATTAATTTGTTGATGTTGTTTATTTTGGTATTATTGAGAGTGGCTTTTTTTGACTTTACTTGAGCGTAAAATTCTTGGATATATTCATATTCGTAAAGGTCCTAATAAGGTTGGATTTGTTGGTATTCCTCAACCTTTCAGTGATGCTATAAAATTATTAACTAAAGAACAATCTTTACCTTATAAATCTAATTATTTTATTTATTATTTTTCTCCTGTTTTTAGATTAATGATTTCTTTATTTATGTGAATTTTATTACCTTACTTTACTTATATATGTTCATTCATATATGGATTTTTATTTTTTTTTGTTGTACTAGTTTAGGTGTTTATACTATTATAGTTGCGGGTTGGTCATCAAATTCTAATTATTCATTATTGGGTTCCTTGCGTTCTGTTGCTCAAACTATTTCATATGAGGTAAGATTAGTTTTAATTTTATTATCACCAATTATTATAGTTAATAGATATAATTTATATTATATATATTTATCAATATAATAGATGATTTTTATTATGAATATTTCCTTTATTTTTAGTTTGTTTAGCTTCCTGTCTAGCAGAAACTAACCGGACTCCATTTGATTTTTCTGAGGGTGAATCTGAACTAGTTTCTATCACACTAAAAAAATTAATATTTGCTATAAAATTACGGTTCTACTTTTCAATGTATTACAAGATTCAACCTCATTATTCATCACATTATATTTGTGAAATTTTCACACGGGTCGTCTAGTCCTTCCCTAAAGCCATGTTGTCAATTTGAAAATCAGTTTCTTTCATTCTGGACATTTTTGATGTAATTGCATATCAATCTCTCCATTAAAATTTTTAGTCTGCTCTCATCCCTGTCCTTACAGTTCATGATAATAGTGATGCTGCTGAATAACTGCAAAATTCGGAATTTCAAAGAAAATTTCACAAACAGATGTCTCCCTGTGTCATCAGGTAAATTGATTTGTGATTATACTGGGAAGAATCAAAACTGTAATTGCAAACAAGAACATTAGAGGCAAAGATAGAACTCTTAGACTTGACTTATTGTAATTTCAAAAATTGTCATAGTGCTCACATCCTCACTTTGGTAAGAATTATATTTAGGTTCCATGTTCTGTTTGGCATCTGCATGTGATATTTGTTGAAAAATTGCTTGTTGAAATCACATTAAAATTTTTGTATAGCAGTAATTTAAGAAATCTCTTTATGTGATATACAAGGAAAAACTTGCAAGCAGTTTCCTAGATGTTTGTGCTACCCAGAGTTCAGTTTTCCATGTTTTGTAAAAATTATTTATTTAAGTGTTAGACTGGTTCTCTAGCATTCTTTTACATTCATAGTCCCACTAATCAGAAGTTCTCACTTAATTTCAGGCATGGGGAAATTGTATTTTCTAAGTAAGGAAGTCAGGGACTGGAATAAAATACCAAGAGAAAAAATGAGAAATTTACCAGAAACACTGAGCGAATTTTTAATTAGAATTCATAAACAGGAAAAGTATGTGGATATTGATATTTTTACAAAATAACTCCAATACACAAAATACCAAAATAGTAACAACACAACTGGCACATTAACCCTTTAACTGCTACGGTTCGGCCGGCCGAGCCCTCGCTGAGTGCGGCTTTGTTTATGCCTAAGCTGTTTACCTGCGCTGGAATGCCGCATTAGACCGGACCGCTGTGTGCTGAATACATCTGGAGCGTTGTGTGTGGAGTTCTTCTGCTGTCGCTATGCGATTTGAAACCGCAGATACAAAATAAATACAGTTAATATAACATCTAAAGTTTTTAAACCACTTCATAGTGAAAATATAGTGTGAATTGATTCTCGCATATCTGTTGGTCTCATCAGCATTAGATATCATATGATATTCCGTTAGAAATATCAGGAAAAATGACAAACTGCTGGAATGTTAACGTAATCCAAACTTGTGTCCTGCAGCTTAATCGACAAGCACATGCTGTCAAACACGTCACTAAAGCATTCTCTTTTTCCACACATTTAGCTCGAACAATCTGTAGCTTCAAACTCTGAAAAATGGTCATTTTCCACTAGCTGATGTACACAGCTTAGGAAAATTACATCGAGATCCTGTCGAAGGGTTATCACTGTCATCCATATTAAAGTGATTATATTCACTGTCACTTCTAGTAATAATCTCCATGATTTCTTCCGCGGTACAAACACGACGGCGTATTAGGGAGGACGATGGTTCAAATCCCCGTCTAGGCATCCAGATTTGGGTTTTCCATGGTTTCCCCAAATCACTCCAGGTGAATGCCGGGATGCTTCCTTCAAAAGGCCATAGCCGAATTCCTTACCATTCCTTGCCCCCCATTCTTTAACATCTCTAAAAACCTCGCTGTTAAGAGACGTTAAGCAGTTGAAAAAAATAATGACTGTATGCCATTTTCTCAGCGAAAACTAAAAGGAAAAGAGCAACACAAATTAGATCGCAGCTGCCAATGCTCAAGGGCCGAATGAGGAAAACAACTAACCACCCTGGGTGGAAATATGGCTTCATAGCCAGGCCGCTAAGAGGCTAGCGTGTTAACACGTCTGGAGTACAGACAGGGCGGCGAGGCGGCGCGTGTATACACGTCTGGAGCAGAGACAGAGCGGCAAGGCGGCGCGTGTATACACGTCTGGAGCACCTGGGCGCAGTAGTAGCCACGCGCGTTAACGCGTCTACAGCAGTCAAAGGGTTAACATTCTGTTTCATATAAATAAAAAATTCTTATCCACTGCTTAAAGAATATATACCTGTGGGTTACGAAGAAATGTATCAGGAAAATCTGTACTGCCTCCCGATCTATCTGAATGTGAGCCTTTGACACCTGTGGTCCACTCTCCTCTTACAGTTGATTCCTTCCATGTCTGTGAGAGTGCAAATAAGTTGGTGTTGTAGAGATGACATATAGTTAGTTCCGAGAAATTTTTCAAAAAGTCATCCAGTGGCATCCTTAAAAAGAAATATGAAAAACATCAAGTAATTCATATACATATCTGTCACAAAGCATTTTATGGGAAAAAACTACCAGAATACAGAACACATTAGTAAATTGCAGGACTGTGTGCTCTGAATATATTGCCACTGATATGGGAGTGCCAAAAGACTAGGTGTTGTGGTTTATTACTTTTGTGAACTGATGACAGCCATAACTGAAACCATGCAAATGCTTCCAACACAATGGTCACTATAATGAACCAGTAATGGAGACAGACCTAACAACATTGAGTAAACTAATTGGAGTAATTAGTCATCACTATTAACAATCTCCTACATTAATATTCAACTATAGTATGAAGTATCATGGTACTGGCAGTATCTTATCTAGCCACTTTGTTTTGCCAATTTAACTGTTGTAGATAGTTTGTTTTTGTTTCCCCATGAGAAAAAATTGACATTTTTTTCCCTATACTCTTTTGTCTTCATTCAAATGTTTCTTCTCTAACTATCTGCAGGTGGTACCATGTTAATGGCTATAAAACTAGAGACATGGATCAGGTCTTATCACTTTCCAGTAGCCTCCAATAATTTTACTAAATCTTAATGCATGTGCAAAGGAAACCAGTGGATTAAATGATCGCCATGCTTGTGGAAATGATTTTTAGGATTTTCTTCACTACAATAAAAATAATACGAAGCACATTTTTTTAAGTAAGTACCATTTTGAAATTAAAAAAAGACGTGCAAATATATATAAATAATTTTATTTTTACATGAAAGCCTGTAACTTACTCTACTTTTCTACATAATTCCCTTCAATATTGAGGCACTTGTCATAACGTAGTACCAATTTTTGAAAACCCTAGAAAAGACACAGTTACTTCAGTTTGTTACAAAAAATAAAACAAAGGACAGCTATAATGTGATATCAGAAGGAAAAGCAATCAATGAAAGTAATTTCACAAAATTCCTGGGTGTATGTATAGATAACAAATTGAACTGGAAACAGCATATTCAACAACTTCTTAAAAAACTGAATTCTTCAACATTTTCACTTAGGGTAATATCTAGAATAGCTAATATAGAAACCAGAAAGTTAGTATATTTTGCATATTTTCATTCCCTGCTCACTTATGGCATCTCATTCTGGGGAAACTCATCACAAGCACAGGGGGAATTTAAATTGCAAAAACATGCTATAAGAACTATTTTTGGAGCAAGCCCTCAGACGTCGTGCAGAAATCTATTTAAAAACCTGGGTGTTCTAACAATGCCAGCACAATATGTATACTCTGTACTATCATTTGTAGTGGAAAATCCTGAACACTTCAATCTTAATGCTGACATACATAGCCATAATACTAGGAATAAATATAATATTCACAAGGATTACAAATCACTGTCAATTGTACAGAAAGGGTTAACATTTACTGGAGCTTCCTTATTCAATGTCTTACCAACAGAAATTAAATGTTATATACAAAAACCCAACTACTTTAAGTCCAAACTGAAAGAGTTTCTGCTTCAGAATCAATTTTACTCTGGAAAAGAATTTTCTTCTTGGAATTTGGTAACTAAGAATGACTGATAAAATAGTATATATGGTGTATGGAAGGGAAAGGTGACAAAGTTGTCCACAATTACTAAAATGATATATGGTTTTTCTTTCGGTTGAAACTTTTTAATTTTTTTTTTTTTTTGTAACAGTTTAATGTCCCTTTTTAACAACGTGGTCTTTAGAGACGGGAAAGGATGGGGGCAAGGAATGGGAAGGAATTCGGCCATGGCCTTTTGAAGGAAGCATCCCGGCATTCGCCTGGAGTGATTTGGGGAAACCATGGAAAACCCAAATCTGGATGCCCGGACGGGGATTCGAACCGCCGTCCTCCCGAATGCGAGGCCAGAATGCTATCCGTTACACCACCACGCTCGGTGAAACTTTTGACAAATGAAGTAATTACACTGTTTACAAAACTTCACTCATATATATAGTAAATAACATGGGATAGCATGCACTTAAAAACTGCTGTAAAAAAAAAATTATGATACTAACAGGTTTTTAAGTAATTGACTGCTTATGAGTTGTGGTAACTGGTTGGTAAGAAAATAACTGGTTTGTAAATGGAGACTTTCCCGGCGTATTGATTCAATGAAAGTTTCTCGGGAGTCCAGCCGGATGGTGTCATAAAACGACGACGTTTCGACAACCTGCTCGGTTATCTTCATCAGGTCTATTCTTGATATTTCTTCTCAAAATCACAAAACTGCGCAAGAAGAAAGCTAGACTGCTTAGCTCCTTGACATTCCTTCTGAGGTGCCGAAGCCGTAACATCGTGCCTCTCTTCGCTACTGTGAAACATCATATCGACAGCATTAACGCGAAGAAAATATTACGTCGTGCCAGCCTCTCACTTCTTCGGGAACGCATCCGTTATACGCGCTTTGAGTTGGACCGCAACGCTCGGTCCTTGTTTTCTTGTCATCTTTACCTGTCGACAAGACTCTCGCCTTGTTCTTGGGACTGGGTGGACGCAGCTACGTCTGCTCAAATGAATCTGGAACTTGCGAAAACTACAGCAAGACATATCGCCAAATTTAACCGATTGGCGGGAACAGAACAAAGAGGCAAACCAGTGGTGTCGGATCGTTGTGTGGTCAACCTATCTGGTTTTTGTCTTGATGATGCCACTACTTCTGTGCTGGCCAGAGGCCTGAATTTCGCTCCTGCCCCTAGGCACATACCAACCAAGGAGATAATCTGTTCGGTGGAACAGGCTGTTCGCTGCTTACCAAACGAAGAAGCTGAAGAAATACGGAGGGAGACATGTAGAGTTTTGAAGAGAGCCAAGCCGCCAAGAAATAATATCACGGTCGCAGAGCGTGAAGCACTAATTGCCTTACGTCGCAGGGACGACTTAGTCATTCTACCAGCAGACAAAGGTAACTCTACTGTTCTTCTTTCTATACAGCAATATAACACAAAAGTGATGAGTCTCCTTAATGACGTGTCATATGTTCCGTTGGACGCTGACCCGACCGTAAAAGTTGTGAAAAAGACTATGACCCTTGTCAAAAAGGCCAATCTTCCCGAGCAAGTGATTGAGAGAATTAGGCCACGTGCCGCGAGACCACCTAGACTTTATGGCTTACCGAAGATACATAAACAGGATGTTCCTTTACGTCCGATCGTCAGTACTATTGGGTCACCGACTTACCAACTTGCTAAATACCTGACGCGCCTTCTTAGTCCCATTGTGGGGCGTAGCTGCCATCATGTCAAAAACTCTGCTGAATTCGTAAAAACCATACAGTCTCTCACTGTTTCAGACTCGGACATCCTTGTTAGTTTTGACGTGGTGTCTCTTTTTACTCGTGTGCCGGTAAAGGACACTTTGGACTTGATTCGCCGTCAATTTGAGCCAAGTACAGCAGACCTATTTGACCATGTACTTACTTCCACCTACTTTATGTATGGAGGGAAGTATTATGAACAATCTGATGGAGTGGCCATGGGATCTCCTCTTTCACCGATGGTGGCTGACCTATACATGGAAGATTTTGAAGAGAGGGCTCTTGAGAGTGCTACCCTAAAACCCTCTTGTTTTTATCGCTATGTTGATGACTCCTTTGCCGTGTGGCCACATGGTATGGAAGCGCTGGATGAATTTCTAGACCATCTTAATGGGATCCATCCCAACATACGGTTTACGATTGAAGTTGAGAAGGACGGGTGCATCCCGTTCTTGGACATTTTAATCAAACGCAAACTTGATGGATCTTTAGCACATAGTGTGTACCGTAAACCCACCCACACTGAACGTTACTTGAGTGCAACCAGCTACCACCACCCAGCACAACGCCACTCCGTATTGACCACATTAGTGCGCAGAGCGAGAGCCATTTCCGATCGTGAGAGCTTACCGCTGGAGTTGAAACATCTAAGGACTGTCTTTGATCAGAACGGGTACTCTCGGCGACAGATAGAGCGTGCTTTTATCCAGAAGCCACCAAGACCACCGAATGAACAGATTGAACCACCAAAATCTCTTGCCTTTCTGCCATATGCCGGCAACACGTCCGGAAAGATTGGAAGGCTCTTGGCGCGTTCTGGTATAAAGAGCATTTTTCGGCCGCCCGCCAAGATACGTGATGTGCTTCGCTCGGTTAAGGATGATTTGGGCTTAAGAATTCCTGGAATTTATTCAATACCTTGCGAATGCGGCAAAGTTTATATTGGACAGACGATCAGAACCATCGCCGAGCGTATCACCGAGCACAAACGACACTTGAGACTGGTGCAAGTAGAAAAGTCCGCTATAGCCGAACATGCGTTCGATGAACAACATAAAATAGTGTTTGATGAAACGGTGGTGCTGGCCAGAGTCTCTTCGTTCTGGGACTCGGTAATTCGGGAAGCATTAGAAATTAAACTTAACGATAATAATATCAATAGGGACAGTGGACTGTATTTAAGTGAAGCCTGGAGACCAATTATTAAAGATCTATGTCTTATAAAACAGAAATCTTCACAACAAGGCCAAATAGAAGCAAACTGACGCCATGGACATAGTTTGCCAGCACTTACGTCTACAGGTTAAGCAACGTTGAACGTGGCGGGCGCTTGGATGGGTGACTGCGTATGGCTCAATACGCAGTCCGCAACGCTGATACCCTCGGCTTGCGGTAGACCGGTTAAGCAACGGTGAGCGTGGCCAGCACTTGGATGGGTGACCATTTGGCTCCATACGCAGTCCGCAACACTGATACCCTCAGTTCCAGCGCGCTGATTGGGCGTCGTGGCAACCCTCTGTAAACGACATTCGAATTTCGGAGGCAGCGAAGCCAGTCTGTTTTTGTGATTTTGAGAAGAAATATCAAGAATAGACCTGATGAAGATAACCGAGCAGGTTGTCGAAACGTCGTCGTTTTATGACACCATCCGGCTGGACTCCCGAGAAACTTTCATTGAAAATAACTGGTTGTTAGATGCTGGTAACAAGTTTATACACTGTTCCACATAATAAGTATTAACTAACTCGGGATTGTATTTATAGATTACAGGAAATATTGGTTATACTAATGGGTCATAACTAACTTCTTGTCAATATATAATATTATCAATTATATAGTAATATTGACATTACTAATAAGTGTATGTACTGTTCCACATCCCCGAGATTATTCTCGCATGGGATCAAAGTGAACATATCTATCTATCTATCTAGAAGTCTGACACCTGACTTGTTAACCACTGCATCACAACTGTTTTGACTTCGTTATCATCTTCAAGACGCTGACTGCAGAGGTGTTTCTTCAAGTCCAGGAACAGATAATAATCACTGGGCGCCAGATCAGGGCTGTACGGAGGATGATCTAGAGTTTCCCATCGAAAAGATATGATGAGATCTTTGGTCTGATTAGCCACATTTGGACAGGCATTGTCATGCAGCAAAACGATGCCCTTGCTCAACTTGCCATGTCTTTTGTTCTGGATTGAACGGCGCACATTGTTGAATGCCTCACAATAAACTGCTGCATTGATTGTCTCATTACAAGGCAGAAATTCCACAAGCAATACTCCTTTTCTGTCCCAAAAAACTGTGCACATGATTTACCGCTCAGAAATCGTTTGCTTGAACTTCACTTTTTTGGGTGAATCTGAATGCCGCCATTCTATGGACTGTTGCTTTGATTCAGGCATGACATAGGTCTCCCATGTATCATCACCCATAACAATTTGGCTTAAGAAATCATCACCATAGTTGTGGTACCGCTCAAGGGAAGTCAATGCACTGCCAAAACGTTTGGTTTTGTGCATATCCGTTAACATTTTCGGTACCCAACGTGAGCACAATTTTTGGTAATTCAAGTGCTCGGTCACAATGCCATACAAAACACTATGAGAAAAATTAGGAAAGTCATCACACAAGGAGGAAATCGTAAAGCGTCTGTTTTCTCTCACCTTATTGTCCACTTTCTGCACCAAACTTTCATTAACAACCGAAGGATGCCCACTCCGTTGTTCATCATGCACATTTGCACAGCCATCTTTAAATGCTCTCACCCACTTTCTCACTATTCCATCACTCATAATGTTTTTTCCGTAAACTGCACAGATCTCATGATGAATATCGATCGGTTTTAGGCCTTTAGTCCAAAGAAATCTTATAACAGCCCATACTTCATAGTCGGCGGGACTCACGATTATCGGATGCATATTAAACACTCAGTGAACAATGTAAATAAGGAAGAATTAGACTGTAATGGCATCAGTGCGTAGGCAAGAGATATAGGTACCCAGTGTGCATGCGCGGAACGCTGACCGTAGCGCTGCAGCCACGGTGTAACAAAACGGTATTTACTTAAAAAATATGCCTCGTAATTAAAGTGATGGCATGTAGAATGTATCCAACTGTTTGGCTTTGCTAGTTGTATGGCATTAAGTGGGTTCTCACATTGTTGTAGACATGGAGCTATGATGATAAAGCAAGTGAAACTGGAGTCAATCTTTGTCACTGTCCACAGCTTGAGGGAATCTTTTCACCTTGTTCCTAAACATCAGTAGTGTGATTCACTTATAGCTTACACAGGAGTATTTTGATTAGGTCCTGCAATAAAACAGACATTTGTATCACTTTATAATATCTGATTACGGAAGTAATGGGGGAGTAAATATGCATCACACCACTGCTCCATTCCCTTTTGCAAAAGGCATTTACAAAGAAAAATATTAATAGCTTAGAGAAAGAAGCACTCTACATGGGAGAGCATTACACTAGAAGGAACAGAAATAATGTTTCATCAAGCATGAACAAAAGAAATGTGGTGGCAAGATTATGCAGAAAACCAATTACAACAAGTTTACAAATGACTATTTGCTTTGTCCTTTGGGTATATCAAGTCGAACCATTTCTGTCAACATGGATTTGAGGTGATGCTATAATGGCAGCTGCTGCAGCAACATCAGTGGAAAGAATAAGAGTTGTGCTGTATCCCAAATCATGCACCAACAGTCAGAGTTACAATGACCGCAAGTGGCAAATTTAATTACAAAGAATAAATTACACTCAACACTGTGATGAATAAAGTTTAAGCATGTAGAATGATTATGATCCCAAATAATGTTTGTCTCATTGATAAAGATAATTTCTGAAGAGGACCATGTACTACCAGTGGGTACAATTTTTAAAAGGAAAATGTGTCAGTCTCTCGTATTTCTAATCGTTGATCTCGTATTTCTATGTACATCTTCTCGTATTTTTATTTATTTTACCTTGTCGTCGTAGTGAAAATATCTACTTGATTATTTATTGTAGTTTCTTCTAAAGTTTTATTTCCTTAGCTATGAGAAAATAAGAAACACAATTTCCATTCCACATCATCCAGCTTCACCAAATAAATAATAATCTAATGTGAATTAATTCCCTTTTTATTATAATTCTATAACATCTTTAATCATCTGAATATGTACAGGTTCTTTTCCACAGTAACTCAAAATTCAAAGCGAACATGACACGACCTTCACCAAGCTTGTCTAGTCTTGATCTTTTTTCTTCTGTTTATGTAAACACACACAGAGTAATTATTATGGTAGCCTGTTATACTACAAGTCAATATTCAGAGTGATGACAAAGCCATGCAATAGGGTGCTGGGAAAATTTAAAAACACTAGGTATTTTGGGTGTCCTTGGGCTAGTGCACCATTAGTAACCCGACCCGTGAATATGCCTAAGAGTGGGGCGATGGTGGAAGATAGGTCGAGGTGGATTTCTGCAGCTGAGATAGTCAGAATTGAAATGACGGCAATATTTTGATATAATTGTTGGATACTTGCTCATGAGGATAGACACAAGGTGCAATAATTATAATGCATGTATGGATTCAGTTGGATCACACAGTGGTTTTATGATTCACGTGATTTTCATATGAATATCATGAGCTATCTTTCTTTATTCAGTCCACTTGGATCCTGGTTTTGCTGGAGCTTCATTCTTTTGCTGCACTATCCATTTGTTGACCTTTTGTCTGAACAGGTTCTCATCTAACCTTCCAAAGTGACTGGCTGGGCAGCCTCTCAGTCCTTTTTGTCTTGATGGATCCACAGCATACTCTTCAGCTTTCAGCTGCATGTCATTAGCTTGTGTGTAAGTCTTGTTGTTGAGAGTTTTGAATGTGTCCATAGAATTTTAATCTTCGTTTTCTGATGTAATCTGCAAGGTTAGATAGTTTCTCTATTGCTTTTCAGGATTGCAGTCTGTACCTGTCTTCTGTTTTCTTTGGGCCAAGAATTTTCCTCATGATTTCTTGTTCTTCCTTCTAGCTCAGATTTTCACTTCCATACAATGCTTCGGGTACATGAATTTTTTTACATATGCCACATGTTCTTTCATATGCTCCCTTGAGGCTTTTTTTAACTGCTTAACATCTCTTAAGAGCAAGGTCTTTAGAGACGGGAAAGGATGGGGGGCAAGGAATGGGAAGGAATTTGGCCATGGCCTTTTGAAGGAAGCATCCCGGCATTCAAGTGGAGTGACTTGGAGAATCCATGGAAAACCCAAATCTGGATGCCCGGATGGGGATTCGAACTGCCGTCCTCCCGAATAATTGAGTTTTTGTAGTCCCACTCTCTGTGCTCCAGAATCTCCCCTACATACCTGAATTGTGGAATCCATTTGACTTTTCTGTATTTTTTGTGTTTAATTTCCGAGTGTTGAAACCTTTGCAGATAAACTTTGATTTATTTAATGAAATTTGTAAGTCAACAATTTCAGAGCATCTTCTGCTTGATCACAGTGAATTCACTGTCTGTTAATATCAATAGGTTGTCTGCAAAAAGCTAAGCAATTGGTCCTGATATCATCCTTTTTCCGTACAAGCTGAGTGGGTTTCCAGTGGTTTTGGTTTTTCATTTCTCTCTTCCATTTTCTAATGACTTAATCCAAGACAAGACTGAAGAGAAGTGGTGACAGTACATCTTCTTGTTGAACGCCAGTCTTAATTTTGAAAGGGTTTAACAATTCACAAATAAATTTCATTTTGGATTTTGTATCTGTGAGAGTTAGTTTTATGAGGCTTAAAGTATCGGGATCGAGTCTCTGTCCTTCTGGAATGTCAACAAGAGACTGTCAGTCAATAGAGATATATACCTTCTTGAAATCTATGAACGTACAGATAATCAGGTAGATTCAGATTGCCTAATATTTCAGTATTGTTTTCAGGTTGAAGATCTGTTCAACACAGGAAAGCCCCTGTTTGACACCTGGTCGGTATTCACCAATCTTATATTCAAGCTGTTCTTGTGTTCTTTGAAGTAGACACACTAAGAGGATCATGAAAGTTAAAGGAATGAGGAAAATTTCTCTGTAATTATTCATATATATTTTGTTACCTTTCTTGTCCATTGGGTGTCTAGTCATTTCGTAATTTTTCTATTCACCAGATATCTGTGATGATTTGTGTGAGTTTCTTGAGTGTGTTTGGTTCTATGTTCTTGAATAATTCCACAGCAAATTCATGTTCTCTAGATATTCTGTTGCTTTTAAGTCTGAGGATATGTCTGTAAATTTCATCTTTGGTTAGTGATAGAGAATCAGGTTGTGTATATACGGGAATCGCTTTAGGAAATTTTGAGAGCAGTTCTGGGCAGTTCGATAGTTCAGAGGAGTACCAAGTGAACTCCATGCAACTGTCTTGATTAGGGGATTATGGCCCAATATTTAAAGATTTTTCCTGTGAATGTCCAGTAGAAGCCTCATGTGTTGTGTCCCTGAAGTTCTGTTCCTTCACATGTTTTCCCTTTGTCTGTCTGATTAATTTTGCGACCTGATTTCTGATCTCAAGAAAATGGTTTTGAGTTTCTTTGGATTTTTAACTATTGTGTGTCTGGAAGGCTCTCTTTGTGTTGAATTTCTGAAGGTGTGTTTTCTTGAAGTAGATTTTCTTTGGAGTTAATTTCACTTCGATGTGCACAAGATAGTGGTCTGAGTCAATGTTCACAACTCTGCACACCATGAACTTCTTTCTGTGAAGTCTGTGTGAAAGTGATGACAAAGTGTTCAATCTGATATTCATCAAGTGATTGTATATGTGATCTCCAGTTCTTTTGGTACCAAGGCTGTTTACTCAGGGAGGTAGACATAATTTTCAGGTTGTTTTGTTGGCTCGACTCAATAAAACTCATTCCATTCTTGGTTAATTTATATGTTGGGAATTTGCTTACAGTTCTTCAGTCACTTAGTAGAATCTTTATGTCTTCTGTAGTACTATAGTCATGACTTCCTTGATTTCAGGCCAAACTGTTCCACCTTATTCAAGTCTTTTTTGCTATGAATGTTTGTGGGAATATGTGCATTATTAAGTGTATACTTCTTGATCACACATTGCAAATGCATTGTTATGGTCCTGTTGTTTACAGATGTAACTTCTTTGATTGAATGTACTATACTGTTGTGTACCACAAATGCCTGCTAGTCTGCTTTACTTTTAAAGATATATTAGTTGCCATACAGTGTGTTTCCTCTAGAGCTATTATCTGTATCTTTTGTCGAGTTGAGGATGTGTAGATTGCTTGACTGAATTAGGTTGTTCATGTTGAAAGTCGCAAAATATATGTGGGTGTCTTAGATGGTAATTCACCAGACAACTCCAATTTTCTCTGTGATCTTGGTACCTCAAGTCCCTCCAGAATACACGTGCCTTTGTGATTTTCACTGACAGATAAACAGGTTACTATCTGGGGAATATTATCTTTATTCTCATGATTCACAGTTGCTAATAATAAAAAATAGGTCCAGTGGGGTTTATGGTCAATAATTGTAAGTTCTTGGAACATAAAATGTGTAGCCATATGCTCTGGGTAAACAGACACTGACCAAATTGACAGTGGCTCCCAAGACAGAAACGTTTGGATTTAATATTGTTATAACAAATCCACATTTGAAAAACCCACTTCCGGCTTGTTGTAGCTTCACCTGACTGCTCAGCAGATGCAATGAAGGAAATAATTATCTGTAAACAACTGTCTGTGTTATTCACACTATTAGTACTAAATTCCACTGTTTGTTTAGTTATGAGATTCATAAGTGTAAGTTAAATTTAATGACCTGTTTTATCGTAAATATAATTTGTTTTTTAATTATATTCGTATCTTAAAATAATAATTTCCTCATATATACAAAGTATTTTTCGAAAGTAACTGGTTATGATTTACATTAGCAACAAATAGTAAAAACTTAACTTATTCCACAACCCAAATTTTGGGTGGATCCTCCTGAAAGGGACATACTAAGCCATTCTGTCAGAGGTATGGTGGCTAGTTCCATTCCCCTACGCCCTACAGTTTAATGTGAATTCCATGGAATGTCCTGTTGTAATTTATAAGATCAACCAGAAATTTTAAAAATTCCTGGTCTCACTGAGATTTGAAACAAAGATTGGACTAAAAACTTTTAAAAGAATGAACCTTTACCACAGAGCTACTAGACCCCTACACAAGATTGTATCAATCCATTAAATTACATTGTAGATTTAATTTTGAAGTTTGTAGGAGTACATTTTATTCATTGGATTTTAAATTCTTTTTGTCTACAGTGAAGCAAGTTTCAATTCAATATTTTAAAATTTTTTTTGGTTCTGGCTTTAGACTTCATCAATGTTGAGGTCATTAGAGACTTGAAGGGATTGGGGGCAGAGAACATGTAACATATGTAAACGGTGAAACCAAGACAATAAAGTACATTAATGGTATTCCCAAGATTGTAAATGGGACCACTTTTCGTGCCCCCAAGGAGAATTAAAAATCTGAATCAGAATCTGCTAGTTTACTACCAGAACACCAGAGGACTAAGAACGAAACTTAATAATTTTCTTACTACATCAGCCAGTAGTCAGTATGATGTATTATGTATCACTGAGTCGTGGCTTCACTCGTCGATCATGGATGGTGAAGTAGTTGTTAATAGTTATTCTATATTCAGGAAAGATAGAGATTCTAAGACTAGCGCTCATCAGTGAGGTGGGGGAGTTTTTATTGCCGTAAAGCGTTGTATTTCTGCTGAACCTGTCGTAATTAATTATGATCATTTAGAGCAAATTTATGTTAGAATCAAAGGTCATGTTGGTGACATTATAGTTGGATGTGTATACATTCCACCACAGTCTCACATTGATACATACAATACTCATCTTGAAACTATATCCTACATCAGAAATAAGTACCCAAACTGTCGACTAATGATATTTGGTGATTATAATTTGCACAGTAGCTTACAACAAGTAGAATGTGAAACATTGTTGAATGAAAATTTTCTTCTCTTTGGATGCCTTCAACTAAACAACATTCTCAATGATAGTGATCGGTTGCTGGACTTGTGCTTTAGTGACCTTGATGTCTTGATTGACAAGGCATCCGCATTTGTTGAACAGGACAAGTATCACCCTGCATTAGCTGCGCTACTAAAATTTCAGACAAATCTGAAATCAAGTGATGCCCCTATTTATGCATATAGAATTGCTGACTTTGCTGCATTGAATAAATATTTCACTGGTATCAACTGGATAAATCTATATGAACTGGACAATATTGATGATAAAGTAAAATGGTTCAACGAGATTGTTCACAGGGGTATTAATCAGTTTGTTCCGGTGCACTATCAAAAAAATGCGAATTATCCATGTTGGTTTTCTAAAGAACTGATATGTAAAATAAAACAGAAGAAAATCGCTCATAGAAATTACAAGAAGAGAAGAACCAGCAGTAATTACATCGCATTTAGTAATTTATGATCAGAATGCAAAAATCTAAGTACAGCTTGTTATAATAATTATATTGATAAAATTGAATATGATCTGAAAACTGACACTAAAAAATTCTGGAGTTTTATTAAGAATAAGCGACGACACAGTGATATTGACATTCCCTCAACCATGACCTGGAACAGCACAACTGTGAGTAAGGGTGCTGATGTCAGCAACTTATTTGCATCATACTTCAAGAGCATATACAAAGAACCATCAGAACTTCTAAATGCTGATACTATGCATGACAGTAGCAGTAAATATCCGGATGTAAACCTCTCTAAATTTGAAGTTCACTTTGATGATGTATTTCGTGAGCTTACACGACTGAACATAAATAAGGGTGCTGGACCCGACCAGATACCTAACATCTTATTAAGAAATTGTGCTGCTGGACTCTGTGAGCCAATCACTCACATCTTCAATAAGTCTCTTGAAACAGGAAGTTTTGCCTCAACGTGGAAAATAGGATATATTAAACCCATACATAAATCAGGTGCAAAATCCGACATCAGCAATTATAGGCCAATTTGCATTCAATCCTCACTGGCAAGCTTCTAGAGAAAATTGTCCTGCCACAGCTTACTTTTGCATTTAAAAATGTCATAACCTCAAGACAGCATGGATTCTTTGGCAGAAGATCTACAACAACTAATCTCTACCTGTATATTAACTTCATACTTAATGCTTTGAATAAAGGTCAGGATGTGCACACTATATATACTGATTTTAGCAAGGCCTTTGACATGGTGAACCATGATATTCTGATAAATAAATTAAGTCGTTATGGTATAAGATCCAAGGCCTTGGATTGGCTTCACTCTTACTTATCTGACAGACATCTACAAGTGCGAATTAATGGCCATTTGTTGAATGAGTACACTGTTATGTCTGGTGTGCCACAAGGTTCCCATATAGGACCTATTCTATTCAGCATCTTTATAAATGACATTGGTGAAAAGTTTATGTCTGATTATTTGCTCTATGCTGATGATATGAAGAACTTCAGAGCTATTTACAGTGCTCATGACATTGATATATTACAACAAGATATCTCCGAGTTAGAGGTATGGTGTCAGTTAAATAAGTTACACCTTAATATAGAAAAATGTGCTGTCATGGTGTTTTCTCAACGTCTCAACCAGCTACCTGTTAATTACTCTATATGTGGTCAAAACGTGGGAACAGTCAATTCAGTCAAAGACTTGGGAGTGATAATCGATGACAGGCTTACCTTCTCAGAGCACATTAATTACATAACTCAGCGAGCATTTCGGGTCCAGGGTTTCATATGTAGAGCTGGTAAAGAATTCAAAAACTTTAATACATTGTTTCGACTTTTCTCTGCCTATGTCAAACCGTTACTTGATTATGGTAGTATTGTACTATTGTACTATTGTAGTACAGACCAGCAAATTAGCCGTGTCGAAAAAGTTCAACGCAAGTTTTGTAAGTTTCTGTTACACTATTTTCATCGTGAAAACATGGAAGATGTGTGTGATGTATATCAACATTATAAGATTAACAGCTTGCAAAGTCAGAGGCAGTTGACTGACCTATGCTTCTTCCACAAAGTCATCAATGGACTTATTGATTCACCAGATATACTCGAACAATTCCAATTTAATTGCTCTAGGGTAGACCTACGAACAAGACGACTGCTGGATGCTGTAAAACCCAACAAAAATTATGTTGCTTCTGGGCGGTACCATAGGATAGTAAACCTGGTTAACCTATATGCAACTAACGTCAACTTCTTTGGAGGTTCTTATACTGGACTGATCTCCAACATTAAAAGACTTTTGTGAATCACTTATTCATTATGTAGCTTGTATGTTGATGATAAATTTTATTTCAATATGTACAAAGCCAATTGGCTTTTAAATAAATAAATAAACATATCTATAAGCTCACTAAAAGCATTTGTACTAGCTAGCCCCAGTAGTTATATGATTTATAATTCAATTTCAAGGCTACCCATGTGGAAGACAGAAATTTCAGATAAAGTAGTTTTCTAACCCTAACGGATTTTGTTGCATTAATTTCCACTACTAAAACTCATCATAAGGATCATTTTAAAGTGTATTCATTATGACCAGAAAAATTCAGTTTGAGACCTAATTTGAATTGTTTATGTTTTCAATCCATGTATTCAGTGAGGAGTAAAAACTAAGATTTCAAATAACTCAGAATCGTGTAAAGTTACAGCTGATCTTTTATCGTCAGTTATAATCAGCATTGTCTAACATATTTTGAGTGCAAAATCAAGCCATTAGGCAAAGTATAATTAGGAGTTTTAGTTAAGAGAATACAATTGAAATAAATGAGATTTTGGGAATGGTATGTTGTCATTGTTAAGGAACCACCAGACTTGATGACGTAGGAGACTTTAAGGTTAATTTAATAGACTTTTTGAAGACCAAATTAAGTTGAAATAGATGGAACAAGGTATCAAAAATTTTAGGTGGTTATTACAATTCAAGTTATTAAATACTCTTGAAGAATCAATTTTTGAAAGTTTTTGCTGATGTCACAAGAAGGTATGTCAATCTCACTATCAAATACTTAAAAATTTAATTTAATTAATTACTTTGAAATCCATAAAATGAGTAGTTCTGAACAGCAGTGCGCTTCACTCATTTGCCACTTCGAGCCTTACTTTTACTAGAATTACCTTGGGTATGACTTACTGTTACAATGTAGGGAAGATATTGGTTATATTTGGTCTTTTAGGTAGTATGTATGATGGAACAATAAACACATTTCTTATTCTCTGCCCAACGACATCTCTGATTGATTATAATATTTCGTAGACCAATGTGTTTTATTTTTCACGAAGTTGCCAGTCTCGGTGATTTCAATATTCTTTATGAACTATTTACCATATACTCAACATTCTGGAACTACTTCACATTTGGCAGACATTACACATCATTTAAAAAGTTTTTTTTAATAAAGACTCTGCTGTTAGAGTGGGCTGGCACTATGATAATATTCTATTCCACATCAAGATAGAATTTACAGGAGATTGTGCAAGACATTAAAGATTTTTTACTTAAACAGGGAAGACTCCAAGCTGAAGCTATTAAATATGAATACAACCGTGTTGTTATAATACTTTCTGCAGACAATATTTTGCGTTTTGAAAAACCAGTTTTTGAAAATGAGCCCATTTTCACTGAAGTCAATGTTGACGTAGCCACTCGGGCAACAACACACCTTGATGAAAAACCAAGGTTTAACCTTTCTGCGGTTGAAATGAATACTTGTGAACAACTTAGTCAGTTACCATGTACACCTAAAATCAATCAAGACCTCTCTACACATTTTAAACAACATGTTATTCACGTTGATCTAAGTGATACATTTTTAAATACCATGATTGAAGAGATAGTTTTTTCTCTCAACACCATCCCAGTGTGGGATCCTATCATTGAGGAAAACTGTCATGGAAATAATGTCTGAATTGTAGCTAAGGATCATTATGGCACATCTGATAAAGATTCTTCTGTTAGGGAAGCTGAAAATGAACAAGCCTTTTGTTCAGAAAAGAATGAAAGTTCAAATTCTTATTATTATTATTGATTTTAATTGTGATGGAGCTAAAACTCTGGTGGAAATTCCCCAGTCATACATTTACCCCTTTTTTATACATTTTTTTATATATATATAATTGGAAATGGTAAATTCCACCCCCATGTACTATTCTTATTTACAAATTTTAATATTAAACTTCTTAAGCGTTTTTGGAAAATTATTCATCACTACACTTCGTAATTTGTTCCAATCCCTGACACCTTTACCAACAAAAGAAAATTTTCCCACTCCCGTATACATGAAATTGAGCGCAAGCTTGTGGTCATGGTCACCTTTCCCCTTCCATGCACTATTCCTATTTCTTTGACCAATATCCATCCAAGCCCCATCAACAACATATGTCCTGTACATTCCCAGCACTCTCTTCACCCTCCTCTTTTCCTCCAATGAGTCCCAATCCAGTTCCCATACTAGTGAACAGGTACAGCTTGCTCAACATTTTGAGTATGAGGAAAATACTAATGTATTAACATGTTCCAATAGTTATAAAGGCGAATTTCAAGCTGAAATAAGCCTGACACCTACATCTGTCACTGAAGAATATACTAGTTTAATTAGTGATACTTGTAACTCAGATGTGGAAGTAGTTGCAACTATTGCGGTAGTACTTCATGAAATATTTTCCAGTAATGTTGTTAAAGTAACAGATATTTGTGTCATAAATGATTGTGAGCAAATTTTTTCAGGAAATAACCACTATTATCACTCCTGCTGACAATGTATCTACTGCATCAAAACACTTAACAGATTATTACTTGCCTACAGGGGAGCAAAGCTACCTGTGCCCGTAACATGCCTTAAGTTACATGTGCTCCCTGGGTGGTGCTTAATGGGTGACAGTGATCAGATGCCGCTGTACTGCCCTTCTGGGCCTCACAGCAATGACATTTATTACAAACATAACAGTCCTTCTAAGGACTCAGATTTTCATACAAGGTCAATAGGCTCCCAGCTAAACATATGCCAACTTAACATCGAAGGCACCAGTAAAGGAAAAATTCAGTACTTATTGTCACTCTTACAGAAATACTCAGTTGATGTTGTCATACTGCAAGAAACTCACACATAAAATGACAAGCAGCTGCTTACTAGAGGGAAATTACCACGATTCAAAATGGTAACAGCACAACATCATGCAAAATATGGTATTGCAACCTGCATTAAAAATGACATATACCACTACAAGATCATTCCAGCAGAGTATCATGCAATTTACTTTTCCTCCACAATAGAGGTGCACAATGTTGTGGTTACAAACATCTACAAGCCACCCACTGCACCTTGGCCAGAAACTATCAGCTTGGTTCCCACTAAGAATAGCATTATCCTTGGAGATTTCAACTCCCACCATATGCTGTGGGGGTATACCCAAAGTGACGAGATTGGGATTAAATTAATATAATGGGCTGATGTCAATAACTTGACATTGATACACGATCCAAAATACAAAGGTACATTTTATTCTGCTCGCTGGAAACAAGACTTCTCACCCAACCTCTGTTTTGTCTGTTCCGGTTTAACAGCTTGTGGCAAGACAGTGCTAAAACCATGTATATATTTGTGTTAAGCAGATGAATTGGAACGAACCAGTTGCCGAGAGTAAGATGCAAGATGCGAATCTGATTGTTGGAGTCAGTCTGCCGCTGACCATCTGGGAGACTGGTCGTGAGCGTCTGCGTGCCCAGTAATAGTTTGGCCACACACCCGGCACTATTGTGTGGAGCAGATGTAACTTTATAAAAACATCACTTTCAAGCAGATAAAAAAATAATGTTTCATAAAGATTAGTACATTTGTAGGAGTT
Source organism: Vandiemenella viatica (assembly GCA_031002005.1). Classification (NCBI taxonomy): domain Eukaryota; kingdom Metazoa; phylum Arthropoda; class Insecta; order Orthoptera; family Morabidae; genus Vandiemenella; species Vandiemenella viatica. Next base: position 27,335,485 of record JARYHS010008075.1, read on the forward strand.
GAAACAAGGTGTACGAACCAAGTGATGATAGTGTAGTTCCGAACTTGCAAACAGGAGAAGAAGTGCCGCATAGCCTTTATACACGATCAAGCTAAAGAAATATAATCATTGATGGTGGTGGTCTTGTATGTGTGTATTTGGATGATAAATCGGAAGAATATTCATATGGGACTTTATGACTCAATAGTATAAGAACCTGCAATCAAGTAATAACCAGTACCCCAACAATTGCCCCGGGCATGCCAAAATTATCGTTACATGGGACTTGTGCAGTGACCAGTGAAAGCGGATTATATATCTCACTTTCGAGAGAGAAAAAAACTACGCTTCAAACTTGGTCGGAAGCTTTGTTCAACTGCCGACAATGTGGAGAAGAGATGACACTGGTTACGACAATTATACACGACGTTGAGGTAAAGCTACTTTCCGAGACGCGGTTACATCCAACGCAGAACTTCACGCCGCAGAGGGAGCAGTTTGGCAGCTTTGCAGTTTCGTCACGCAGATGTACGGTCGTCTAAGACACAATCCATCGGAGCAGAGGTTTTGCTGATACCAGTCACGCAACTTGCAGCGCAGAACAGAAGTCTACGCAATGATCAACATACAGATAAGTGCGCAGCAAAGCAAGAATAAGTGCTTTTCGTGGTGGTTTTTTTTTTTACAAAAAGTGTGTTCGGTCCGCGAAGTGTGTGTGGCAACACATAAGCCACAAGTAATACAGCTTTCACAGTGTTGAGAATAAGTTTCCACAAAGTTGTCAATTCATCAGTGCATGTAACGTTTTATGCAATTTCAGGAAAAGAATTTACTGTTTTCGTTGGCTACATTATCGTTATTACCAACCTCGTTATTATTAAGTGTCTGCTAGTAGTATTCAAAACTACAATATTCGTTTTCTTTCACACTGAATTGTAATGTAAATAGTTTTATCAGTGACTGTAGTATATCTGTGTGGCTTGTCACGGAGATTTAATCATAAATATTCACGAATTCCCTTTTTCACATAAGAAGATTTTTTTTTTTTTTTTTTTTTTTTTTTTGTATTTTGGGTTTTAGTATTAGGTTTATGCCGATATATGGCGGTGGTGCCATATTGTCCTTGAGCAAGTGAGAAGGCCAAAGATTTGTATTTTTTTGTATTTGTATTTATTGGTCCCTTAGCATCATACATAGTACAAAGTACAAATGATATGGGATAAGTCAAAAATAGTCTGTAAGCAGACAGACAGTACATTCTCTCTCTCTCTCTCTCTCTCTCACACACACACACACACACACACACATGGGCATTTTATCAATGCTGTGATCGTTCATAAGATAGCTGTACAAGTTTGATAAAGACACAAAATTTATAATTACAAATAACACATGATTTTTCACTATTTAAGTCTATCATTTGGTTTGAAAATACTCATCAATACTGTAGAAGCAGTGGCCGAGCATGTACTCCTTCAGTCCTGAAGTGAATTTTGTATTTTCTTTTACAGATTTGATACTATATGGCACGTTATTAAACAATCTGATTCCTGTATGTAGTGGTCCTTTCTGACATAGGAAGTATTTGTTTGTGGTACATGTAAATCTAATGTCTGTCTAATATTATATGTGTGCAAATCATTGTTTGTTTGTAATGTATACCCAGAAGCTTCAGTTTTTTTAATTTTTTTTTTATGAATGTTATAGTCTCCAGCATATATAACAGGGCAGTGGTAGAATTTGCATTTTTCTAAATAAAAGTCTACTCTGTACCCCATTCATAATCCTAATAATTTTTTTCTGCATTTTGAACATTTGATACTTGTTGGGGAATTTCCCCAAACTATAACACCGTACCTTAATAATGAATGCACATACGCAAAATAAATACTCTTAATTGTTTCATCTGATATGCAGCCAACTAATATTCTCATCATGTAGCAAATGGTATTTAATTTTTTACAAAGGTGATCAACGTGTATATTCCATTTTAAATTATCTTGTATCCATATTCCCAGAAATTTTGTTTTTCCTACATTTTTCAGTAGTTCATCACAGAGTTTTACTGTAGGTACTGGAGTATCCTAAATTAGTTTTTGTCCTGAAGTGTATGGCATGTGTTTTTTCTGTGTTTATTATTAGTTTGTTTTGAGAAAACCAGTTTGCTAAGTTTTTAGAACAGTGTTCAATGTTTTTCACTAATTGATCCTTTATTACAGTCTTTTATTAATACGTTGGTGTCATCTGCATATTTAATATACTTCTGGCAGGTACTTGTCGTTTCTAGATCATTTATCTACACTAAGAATAGTAAAGGCCCAAGAATTGATCCTTGGGGCACTCCATATTTCATGTGTTTGCAATCTGAGCGCACCTAGTTTACACTGTTGTTAGTCTTAAAACTACATTCAACAATCTGTTTCCGATTATAAATGTATGACTTTATCCAATTTTTTGCTACTCCTCTAACTCCTAAATGTTCTAATTTTGTGAGCAAGATATTATGGTCAATTACATCAAATGCCTTTGAGAGATCCAAACATATTCCAGACACATGTCCTTTTTCATCAAGTGTCTTTAAGATTTCTGTATAAAATGAAAAACATGCAGTTTCAGTTGATTTATTATTCCTAAATCCATGTTGAGTATTTGATAATAGTTTATTATTTTCTAAAAAGTTCACAAGTCTTTTGTGAAATAGTTTTTCTAAGATTTTGGAGAAACATGAGAGGTTCGACACCGGGCGGTAGTTTGACACGTTTTCTTTTTCCCCTTTTTTGAATAGGGGTTTAACTTCTGCTGTTATAAGCCTGTCTGGGAATATTCCACTAGAAAATGAACTATTACATATATGAGAGAGAGGGCAAGCTATTAATTTAGCACATTTTTTTAAAAAGAAAATCTGGGACATCATCAATTCCGGATGAAAATTTAGGTTTTAACTCACCAATAATTTTTAATACTTCTTCTTCATTTGTGGGTTGAATAAAAAGGGTTTTCCTATTCATTTTACTGATATTAGCTTGTGTGTTGATGTTGGAATTATCAACATTTTTCTTAATCAGGTCTTCAGCAATATTTGAGAAATATGTATTAAAGGTATTGGATATCTCTAAAGGATCAGATATTATTTTTTTATTCTCTTGCAGTTGAATGTTATGGCTATCTACCTGTCTTGCTCCTACTTCATTCTTAACTATCTTCCACATGGCTTTCATTTTATTGGTAGCTGTGGAAATATATCTGTCATTTTCTAATTTTTTTGCATACCGGTATCTTACTACCCTGTTAAGAACCTGTTTGTATTTTTTTGAAATATTTATCAAATTCTGGTGTTGTTTCCTGTGTTTTTGAGATTGTATGTAATAGTTGTTTCCATTTTTGTAGATATTATGATACCAGCAGTAATCCAGCCTTTTGTATTATTTATTACATTTTGCTTTTTTGTCCTAAGTGGGAAACATATTTCAAAATAATACAAGAATGTATTAATGAATGACTCGTATTTCTCATTTGTATTTGGGCAACTATGCATTTCTTCCCAACTTTCATTTTTTAAGAAATTATTAAATTGGTTAATCTGTTGATCCTTAAAACTACTGTGATTTTACTGTTGTCTGTGTATTGGTTTTTGATTCCAACTTTAATGTTAACATTTGTGCTAAGTGATCTGAATAACCTGTATCAAAATTTACTGCATCATGGCTATAATTATTGCTATTTACAAAAATCTGGTCAATTGTTGTTGTTGTATTTTTTGTAATTCGTGTGGGTGTTTCTATCAAACTTTTAAGATTGAAAGAAGACGTTAACCTAAAAGTATCACTTCTCAGCTTTGAGTCCTTAGAAAAATCTATATTAAAATCACCACATACAATTATAGTTTTATTTACTAATGGTAAACTTTTTAATATTTTCTCAAACAAATTAAGAAATGTACTATTGTCACCATCTGGAGGATCTATATACACAAATTAGTATGATTTTATGTTTTGGGATGGATATACCAGATACTTCAAAGTGCTTTTCTTTAGAATATTTTTTCAGTGAGTTTATTTCTTTAAAATCAATGTTATTTTTAATAAATATACAATTTCCTCCCTGTTTATATTCATTTCTGCAAAAAAAATGAGGCTAAGGTAAAGTTTGGGATGCTTGTTACATTTAGTTGTGCTGTATTGAGCCAGTGTTCTGTTAAACATACAACTGCCACATCTTTAAGATGTGTTGAGAGAAGCAATTCAATTTCAGTTTTCTTATTTATAAGAGACTGCACATTATGGTGACAAATTATAAAGTTTGAACTTGCTTTTTCAGGTATGTACATTTGCTCGACCACTTACCTCTTTATTGGTGCCCTCTACCTTACAAGCTTTATTTGTATTGACACTTTTTTCACTGTAGCATAGTCTCACTTTAGGTAGAGCTAAGGGGATCACCACTTGCTTATTTTTATTTAGCTGGATGTCAGTTTGTCTGCATGGCGAGCCCATAATAAATCAGCATCTCTTGTTGGTTGCTTCTTTGTGCGGGTTGATGACCTTATCGCTTGTCTTGGGAAATTTTCTGCTTCTGAGGTAGTTGGGGTTTCAGCTTTTGTTGTCTCTTCTCCTATGATGACGGTTCCTACTTTTGTTTCTTGAGGCACTTTCCAGTCAAGATGTAAAATTTCTTGGCACTCTAATTCTTTTGTTATGACTTCCCACAATATTCTTGAAATTTCAGCTTTCCCTTTTGTATTAAGATGCTGTCCGTGATTTGTGTAGTATCCTCTGTCACTTGGTATGCTTATAAACTGAGTGTTTTGAAATTGTTTCACAATTTTGCCTAGTTTTCTGCTGGTTTTCATTATTTCTTTATTCACACAGGACCATTCTGGTAAGTCATGCCTGTGTGGTATACCTACTATCACTACATTTGTATGTTTCATTGATAGCAGAGAGTTTATTATTGTTCTAATTGCAATGTCTGCCTCATTTTTTGCCACGTCATTTGCTTCTGCCCATATCAGTAAATGGTCTTTTTCTGTTAGTTTTGTAATGTTTTTAGTGTTTTCCAGTACTTCGACCGCTGGGGCCCCTGGCATAATTTACCCTCGAATATCACAGTTTTTGAAATCTTTGTTTCACATATTTTCGGCAATTCCTCTACCATGGCTGTCTAATAGTATTAGCACTTTAGATTTTGTCAGATGTTTTTTTGTTGTTTGTTTAGATGGCTTTTTCACAACGCACTGTTGCTGCACTTTATTAATGTTCACAGGGTGCGTTTCTATTTCTAACACATTAAATCTGTTCGAGGTAATAACTGGTGTCTGCTGACCTGAATATTTTGCACCCGATGTCACACGTTTGCTCCGCATTTTAGCAACAACCCACTCGTTGTTTACATGACTAGGTTTAACCTCACTTTCCACATGGTCTCTTGTCTTTTCATTCATGCAAAAATCACTTCCCGGGTCATTTTCGACAACTGTTTTTAAATTATTCATTTGATGAATAAATACCGTAGCGGCGTGTAAATCTTCTTTCAACGCTTCAGCTACTGACTCTTCTTTACCCGCGAAATAGTTTCCTACCGCTTCCATACTTCCCTGGCAGGACAGGATGCTGCACTCACATTTATCTTTCACTGATTCCAGCATATTTATGCAGTCAATATGTATCCATTTTTGGATAACAGAACACAGTCTAATTCCCGTTTTTACTACTTCACAACACAATACACACTTTATGCACGATATGTAGCTTATTTTCCGCGAGCAGCTAATCACAACATCTATACTTGCCGCCATCTTGTAACCATAAAGAAAGAGACTTGTGAGCAAAGACTTAGTATACCAGCTTTCATTGCAAATAGAGTTAAGTTTTCACTGGCGCAAAGATATGTTTTTTTTGTTGATGTAAAATATTGTAATCTTTGATTTTCAGCAAATAGATATGATTCACATGTTTTATTGCAACACGTAAACTTTGACTTCCAATTTGTTTTGGCTTAAATCATTTGAAGGTTATGTGTGTACATTTCCTCAGTTTGTTTTCGAGAGTTATTAGTGATACAGTTCATTTTCTTTTCTTAGGTATTTTTCCTCTCTTTCATATTTTTGTGTGTGCTGTTTTTGGGATATTGTAAAAACAGAAAGTTGGAGACATAGGTTTAGTTGATTTCAAGGTATGATCTGCTCTGGTTTTTAGTATCAACTAATCAGATTAGGGAATAATTTCTCTATAAATTCCATTTTAGTGATTTTAGGAAATTTTAAGATTATTTTTGGATACCATCTATACTTTAACACATTGTATAGAAAATACGTTCAACTATAGAAGGTACAAATACGCACCTCGATGAGGCTGGTAACAGCCATATCTGGATTTCAGGTGGTACACAATAATGTTGCACGGGGGGAGGACACACAATTAGAATCAAATCCTATGACTGCACAAACTATTTCTCAGCTATCAATGGATAGTACCCCAATACAGTCGGTGTCTTATGACCAGTTGGAGTTTTCAACTAGATCATCTTCTGATAATGAAGTCGTGTCTTTTAATCCACATCTGACACACTGTGTACAACCAGCATCTGAAGCATCATCTCTAATATCCCAACTCATACAATACCTTGACCAAAAGTTCGAGTCAAACAAGCAAGTACTCGAAGCACAGGCTAAGAAATCACCCGAAGCACAGGCAAAGGATCATGATAAGATTTGTGATGCACTCGAAGCACAGGCTAAGCAATCACTCGAAGCACAGGCTAAAACTCGCGAAACACTTGACCAGAAATTTGAATCTGTGGATACTAAACTCGAGGCACAGACAAAGGTTTTTGCAACCAAATTACAGTCACTTGGTGTTGCTTTTGATAGCAAACTTAAAGAAACATTTGAACAGTATTCCCTTACAGTAAAAACACAGGTTGATGAATTGAATACACATAAAGAGAAGGTGAACAACACAGTTGCAACACTTAGTGAACAAGTAACACAAAATAGAAATGAATAGTGAATAAGTTGAAGGAGGATATGAATCAATTCCATAAGGGAACAGTCCCAACAGCACACTCAGACACAACTAGCAAACATTGGGTCAAAGGTAGAAAACAGTATCGATGCTATTGATGCCCTACATACAGTATGTACAGAGCATAGCCAGAGAATACAACATTGTAATGAGGAAATGGGTTCAATGAAGACACAGGTTTTAGAGACAGACAGCAGAATACAGAATTGGGAACAACAAGTAGTTTCTTTGAAAACACAAGTGACAGAAGTGACAGAAGCACTTAACACACAGAACCAAGCAGCTTCCTCTTCACATTGCATAATTACCATATCAGAAAAAGTTGGAGATAGCAGGTTTAGTGGACAGGGAAATTTACACCCCGTCAAATTCCTGAAAAGTTTTGAAGATTCGAGGCCTTTTACTAATTATGCAGACAGAGAAAAAATAAATTGTTTCGGTCAGCATTTAACAGGATTGGCCAGGCTGTGGAGTGATACCCACCTACAAAATTACAAAACATTTGCAGAGCTAAAAGAAGCATTTCTTAACAGGTTTTGGTGACAAGAAATTCAATACTCGGTTCGTAGGTCTATAGGGCTGGGGCCTAAATGGGACGGAACCCCTTCTATGTTATATGACTTTTTTCTACAGGAAGCCGATAAAGTCACTTACTTAGACCACCCTATGCCTGAAATAATCCTAATTCAAGATATTGTCTATAGGATGCCAACACCCATAATAGAAAGATTTACAACACAAGGGGTTACTATGCGAGAAGCAGCAGAGGAACTCTTGCGAGTACTAGATGAATATCAATGGTCTTGGAGTCCAGGAGAAAGTGATTTAGTAAACAGTAAGGGTCAGACACAAAATACGGAGGATCAGCACAACCACAGTATGTCATATAATAACAAACAGCACACATATCATAACGGTCAAGGCAGGGGTAAATTTTATAACAAAAATGCCCAACAACATTCCAAAAGAGGACACAACATTCAATCTATAAGTAGAGGAAGATGAACTAGAGGAGGTAGAGGTAACAGAAGAAGGGGTAACGGAGAGAGACAAACAAACTGTAACAGAAATACCTCAACATCCAAACAGGTTTCTGGAATTGAACTGACTCAACAACAGGAGGAAGGAGAATTCATACACTTTAGTAGTACCGTCAACACTGAAGCTTAAGGGGAGTATACAATGTAGTGTCCTTGAGACCCTAAAAACATATTGAAATTTGATATTAGGTTTTTCTAGTAGCTACAGTGATGAGCAGTACATCCACATTAAACAGAGCATCAGCAGCTGTCAGGACTCAGTCTCCTGTGGGAGGAGGCCCGGTCCAGAGTTTACCTTTAAAGGAACCTACCAAGTTCCTGTTCTGGTTACCCACTGTTGATACTGAGAACCAGGATTCTGTTGAGAATCAATTTTTTTTTTTAGGGGAATCACAATCTAGGTCAGACAATCACATCAGGAATCGGTTTCTGCAGGACATGGCTTTGTCTAGGTTTTATCTTCAAAGGGACTGAAATAGTTCCAGATTTGGTTCTCCCATAGGAATAAAACTGAAATCTGGCACTTATGCCTTAAATTGAAGCTGTTGATGATGTAAATTTCATTTTAAAGTAAAATAGTATGATTTTATTTTTTTGTCCCACTGTCTTTCAATAGTAGAACTGAGGGAAAAGTAGGAGAGGCAGAAAGTTGAAAAGATGAGATGTCAAACTTGGACAAATAAAAAAAAAAAGAACCTTTCTTTATAAAACTGACCATGTATTGCTCAGTTTCTAGTGCATAATTTAAGACAAGCCAAGCCACATAGAACTAGGAATTGATGTCAAAGAGGTGATGTTTATAAAGAGTGAAATATAAAAGGAAGTGGAATGACGTAATGTACTATCACAGCTTCCAATAACAGAAAATTTAAATGTAACATGTTTTGCATAAGAGGCTGTACAGTTTACCTACCGCTGCTGGTTTTTTGAAGGGGGGTTATACCTCACAGTATGAAACCACTCACTTTTTAAGTGTATTGTGTTGTACATATTTTTGTCCACTCAGGGTTCTTTATTGTTGCATTGCAGATATGGTTACTTTCATGAGAATGAAACGGGTGCAGGTGGCTCACTGGTGTGAGTAAAAATTTTGTGAAACACTGCACCAATATGTAAATAGTCATGGCATGTGTTAGTTATATTCATTACACCAATATTTAAATAGTCATGTGTTAGTTACATTCATTATACCAGTATGTTAATGTTGTGTATGTATTGTGGCAGCATAACAGGATAAGGATTTTTGGTGTATTCTGGACATATTACAGGAGGATAAAGTTTGATGTATTTGGGACTTCATTTTAATATGTCATTTATGTAGTAAACTAACATTGTTTTGACATTGAAATGTAATGGAAGATATCTATATCAGTCAACCATTACCACCTCAAAAGTAAGAATTGGGTACAGATAAGGAGGCACACTTAAGCTAATACTGTCTCTATGAGTTGTTGGGTTTAACTTTGCCAATGAAAACAATGGTTTCCAAACAGGAAAAAATAAACCCAAGGGAGGTTGTGGTGAGACAGTATAAAACCATGTATGTATTTGTGTTAAGAGGATGAATCGGAACGAACCAGTTGTCGAGAGTAGGACACAAGGTACGAGTCTGATTGTTGGAGTCAGTCTGTTACTGACCATCTGGGAGATTGGTCGTGAGCGTCTGTGCACTCGGTAATAGTTTGGCCACACGCCCAGCACTATTGTGTGGAGCAGATGCAACTTTATAAAAACGCCACTTGCAAGCAGATAAAAAAAATTGTGCTTCGTAAAAATTAGTACATTTGAAGGAGTTGAAACAAGGTATACGAACCTAGTGATGATAGTGTAGTTCTGAACTTGCAAACAGGAGCAGAAGTGTGTAAGAGACTAAGCTGATACCGGGGTTGGAGTATAGGCTTAGTAACTTATCAGAAAGTTCACTTTGAAGAAAAATGTTCTGACCTGACTTTAATCATTTTTAATGACCATATTGCCTGCTTAGGAACACAACTGAAATGCTACACGGCCTCCAAAAAGCTTTATAACCCAAAGCTGAGGAAAGGTTTTACTACGAAATCACAAAAGTTCACTTGAAGAAAAAAATCTGAAGTTTATTTCCAAAGTCACATTTTCTAAATATTGCATAACACAGTTTAGTTGGCAATCGAACAACATTTCGAGAAAAATTGCAGATTGTGAAGTGAATCGAACCGACCTTAAAAAACCCCTTTAAAGATTTCAAAAGTTAATTGTAGTTTGTAACCAGACACGCTGTTCAAAATAAACCATTATAGCTGACCCACGTTGAAAGCCTACAACTGCCAACTTGCTGCTCCCACCTACACACACCATGACAAGCTTGCGCGGATTTACCTCACATAGCGTTCCCGGAGTAAAGACCATATGAAATCAAAAGAAAGACCTCCCCCACCTCAGGGCTACTGCTTATATTGACTCCAACTGTACACCACATGTATACTGCCACTTAGCCAAAGTGTGTAAATGATCCAAATTATAAAAAGTGTTCAAACTTTGACAGTGTATATTATTATCTTCAAGATGCTTAAAAGTTTTTTAGCGAGAAATTTCGAGTGATTAGTTTTAATTTTTGTTTAATTCGCGTAGTGATAACGGGTCTCCTGAAGCAATTGGGGATTTACCTAAACATTTGAATTTATTCAATTTTTTAGAAATACTGCTGAATTGCAAATTATCTGAATAAAATTAGTGTCAAAATGTTCTACGTAAATTCCTGAGTTCAATGATGTAAATTTTAAGAAAATCGATGTCGAGATAGCGAAGCTACGACTTTACCAAAATTCGGTTTGAAAACTGTTTAGCAGTTACTTGGTTTTTAGTTAATAATTATTAAGGTGATGTTTGTACCAAAAAAGAAAAATTATCAGAATTTTCTTTGAATTTAGTTACGTATTTAAAAAGTTATTTTTTCTATGGAAATGGTCTGGTACACTCGCAAATAATTCCTCAGTGAAACCACGTGTGTTTAGTGATGAACTAATCTTTAAAATGTCTATAAAATCTGTTCTACTGCATCGAATGTTCTGAAATTTAAATATGTGATACTAGATTTTTAGTTCTTTCAGGGAATCTACTTTTTAGTTCAGGAAATTATCGAAAACATATGATAAAAAATGTTAGAAGTGGAAGTGCACTTATCGAAGTGTTTAAAAATTTATTTACGTTATTTACAAGCCTGAAACTACGAAATTTTAGTGAATTTAACTTTATTTTGAATTATTATTATTTTAAAATTACTTTACTTCACTTAAAAGTGTTCAGAAATGGTGAAATGCTCACGTAACAAAAATACGTTGTTTACAAGTTGAATTATCCTATTCCAGGTTAGTTAAAAGTTTCTTTACTATTATAAAAAGTTTTATTTAAAGCTTTTATAAAATGTTGTGGTTTATTTAATGAATGGGGTTACAGTATCAGCTTCTATTGAAACGTTCCAATCGACCTGTACTTGCAATGAAACCTTATGTTTATATGAAAACTTACTTCTTCCCTTATACTTGAAACTAAGATATAAGAATTTACCAAAATTCTAAGGTGCTTACAAGTGCCGCATAGCCTTTATACACGATCGAGCTAAAGAAGTATAATCATTGGTAGTGGTGGTCTTTTATGTGTGTATTTGGATAATAAATCGGAAGAATATTCATATGGCAACTTTATGACTCAATAGTATAAGAACCTACAATCAAGTAATAACCAGTACCCCAACAATTTCCCCACCACCAGCAAACATTATTGTTACAAGCTCCTTTCTGTCCCATAAGGAGACAAGTTCTTGGTGACTTCCCTTACAGCCAGCATAGACTCATGATCTATAAAATAAAATCCAGATACCTGTTATCCAATCCGCCACTAAATCTCGGTGGAACTTCCAGAGAGCAGATTGTGAAGCCTATGCAAAGTATAATGATGCTAACATTCGATGGATCAAAGCAGTGCCAGAGAATTATGCAAGGTTTGTAGGACTAATAAAAGCTACAGCGAATAGAGCCATCCTGCGAGGCTTCAGAATAGACTATATTCCAGGATGGAGTGAGGAGTGAAGCAGACTTAGAGAAGAATTTGAGGAAAACAGCTCTCATGAGAAGGACATAGAACCACTGGAATCACTTGACCATGCTAGAAGAGATAAATGGATAAAAACTCTTAAAAATCTGAACTTTACCATTTCAGTAGAAACGCCTGTTCCCTTATTCATAAATTAGCTCCTACATCAATGCCCTCAAGGAGACACTCATCCATTAATGTGGAATCAATAGCAAATCACATTGTATATACAAACAGTATAATAGACAGGTGAAATCTGAGCCGAAACGTCTAAAACGCGGAACTGTATCCACATTACAAGAGATTCAGGAAGGTTTAAAGACCCTTCGAAACGGGAAAGCTGCAGGATTAGATAGGATTTGTCCAGAACCATTGAGAAACTGTGGACCAGCTACATCTCGTTGGCTTGCCTCATTATTCAGTTCCATACCATAATCTGGAAAGCTTCCTCAGAACATCAAGTGAACAAAAATCATTGCTTTACTCAAACCCGGAAAAGATCCAACTACCTCACAAAGTTAGCGTCTGATAGCCTTACACAGTGTCACTTACAAATTACTGGATAGGATTGTATTGAACAGAATAGCTCTGGCAATTGAAGCTCTGATCCCTGTTTAACAAGCTGGATTCCATCCCAGTCGGGACTGTAGTGATCAGATGCTGTCTCTTACCATCTACTTGGAAGTAGGTTATCAGAAGAAAATGAATAACGTATATGTATTCCTAGTTCTTTTGGCAGCATACAATACAGTTTGGAAAGAGGGTCTCCTGTTGAAACTGATCAAAGCAGTTCCTTACATAAAGATAATTTCTTTACTAGAAAACATGTTCCAGGAGCACGCTCAGTTCAGCAGGAGCACATTTCACAAGCTAAATAATGGTCTACCACAAGGCTCTGTTCTCTTACCTATACTTTTCAATTTATATGCTCATGACCTGCCGGACAAAGTCTCTCGCAAATTTGTATATGCTAATGACATCAATCTTACAGTGCAAAGAACTAACTTCGTGGAGGCTGAAGAAATCCTGATCTTCAGGAAATGGATGCCTACTTTCAAAGGTGGCGCCTTCAACCTAATCAACAGAAATAGCTACATTCCATCTTAGCAACAAACAAATGAACTACCAGCAAAATATATTGCTCAGATACCAGATTATTATTATTTATTTATTTGTCTGTACATTCAGATGGTTTGTTCTCTAGGATCTACAACGAACCATTCGTTATTCCTTAATACTGTAATAAAATTTATTCTAAACATAATTTCGTAAAATAAACACCAATCCTATATACTACGAAAATGGTACAAATAATTAACTATTATTACTATACACTGTAAATTATCAACCTTTTAGTAAAAACTGTAATACTAATACTAAATAACTAAACATCTTGAGTTTTCAAAAGTTTGTGTAATGCTGGCATCCATTTAAGAATAAGTTTTGGTAAATTCCAGAAGATACACTTCCGGCATCAGCGTTCCACTTAGTTGTATGTATCTCGTTCGTTTAGAGTATCTTGTCTCATTTCTTAAATGGCTTGCTGAGTTCTGGCAGGTTGCTGGCTATGCTGAAGCTGATAACGCTCCCTTGCTGCATCTGACACAGCATCTGCCAGCTTGTCAAGTTCATTTAAGAGGAGGTTGTCTTTTAGAATTTCCGTGATATTTTTTCCCATGAGCTTCACTCTGTACTGTTTGATTTCATCATCAGCTGAAGCACATTCAATCAGTTTATGTTCAGGTGTTCCTGGAGATCTGCACATGCATTTATCATTATCTGCCCTATTGATCCTATGGAGATATGTTTCATACGGTCAATGACCGGTGAGGAAATGTATTAACCCTCGGGATGGAATGAAGTGCTTGATATGTATCCTCTCTCTGATGTCAGGATGAATTTCAAATACTCTCCTTCCTACTTTCCGAATTGTTCCACTGCTGTTGCCATTCATTCAAAAAACAATTTTTGATGTCTGCCTTCTTGGAAGCCACTTGACCCAGGATTACTGTTATCTTGTCTAAGTTTCCTTTTCGTAGCCAGTAACATGCTGCTCTTTTCATATTTCCAGATCTAAAAGACATATTCCGAGAATGACTGTAAGTGCATCAGTTGGGGTACTTCCGAATGCGCCTGTAAGATGCAAGAGAATTCCTCGTTGCATTCATCTGATATTCCTTGCAGGTTTAACCAATCTTAACCTATGTGCCCATGTGCTTGCACCATAACTTGCTATAGCTGTGGTAATGGCACCATGATATAGCCTTATAGTCGGCAGTGGTATTAGAAATCTTTTTTGCCCAGTGCTAATTATTTTATTCATTGCTGCAGCCGTACTTTGGCATATATAATCAATGTGATCTTTAAAATTCCTATGTTCATCCAACCCCTAAGTATCTTACTGTTTTGCATCTTTTCTCCAAACTTCACAGTGGGGTTGCGTTTCAGTGTTCCTTACATCAAAATGTAGTGGGTTTTTGTTGGTGCTAGCTGGAGCTTAACTTGTTTACACCAGCATTCCATTACTTTCATTATTTCTTTGGTGTTTGTCTCTATCTCTCTTCTATTATTTCCTCCAACTAGCAGCAAAATATCATCTGCGAAGGCAACGATTCCATCAAGCTCTGCCAGACCCATGAGTCTGTTAAGGACAGGTTCGACAGCAATATCCCAGAATTCTGAGCCACATACTGAACCTTGTGGACATTCTTTTGTGAGATGTTTTGTCAGTTGCTGACCAGAACTGTGAAGTGTTGCAGTTCTTTCGTGACAGTATTCTTTCAAGCTCTCATACAACACTCATGGGCATTCTAACTCCCTTAGTTGGGCGAACATACTCGGCCACCATAAATTATCAAAGGCGCCAGAAATGTTGATACATATGCCAATGACATATTTTTTTGTTTGTTGACCTGCCTTTCCGGAAGCTGAACTGCTGCTGATTCATACCCTTCAATAATCTGAATTCCTTAATTCTTTTACATAGTAATTTTTCTTGAATTTTCCCAAGTGTATTTATTAGACAAATTGGTCTGTAAGACTTTGGTAATGTAGGGTCCTTATTTTCTCCTTTCCTTATAATTTTTATGCTCAATGTTTTCCAACAATAGGGTATCCTTCCTTGCAGTAGGCAGGCGTTCAGCAATTCGGTAAGGTAAGGAACTATTTGCTGACTTAGGGCTTGCACCATTTCTGATGTTATCCCATCAGGTTCTGGTGCTTTATTTCTCTTCAGTGTGCTTATTGTGGTACTTACTTCCTCTTGAACTAATGGTAGAACCAAAAATGTGATTTTTATATTCCTTATTCATTAGTTGTCTTGTGAGTTTGTGCTCCTCAGAATTGGACTCCTGCTGGTTGTCCGGCAGGAGTGTTTTCAGGAGAAATTCTACCGATTCCTGCCAACTGCTTATGATACTTCCATCTCCTTTCCTGAGTGTAGAAAAAATGGTAGGTGATTTTACCTTCTGCGCAGCTAGCTTGTACGGAAGTCCCCATGGGTTTAATACCAAGTTTTAGCTTAGGTATGTCTCCCAGTTGGTTAGTCTAACATCCTGAAGTTTCTGATGGTACTCAGCTTTTGCTGATCTGTACTGATCCAGTGTCCAGCTTTGTTTAGTGGCAGTTTTAGCATCATGGTAGTGTCTTCAAGTTCTCCTAACTTTTGTCCTTAACCTCTGAAGTGTATCGTTTCACAGAATACATCTTTTATCATTAAGCTTTCTCTTTTGCACTATTGATACCCTCATTGCATGATGTATCTCATTCGTCAGTTCTAACGCCTTTAAGTCAACATTAGCTGAAATGTCTGGCAGTGCTGGTATTTAAAAGGATCTTCTTAATAGGTTCCAGTCTGTTTTATAGGAATATGACCAACATTCTTCTGCCATATCTTGCTCTTGGGCATTGGATATGGAGAAATAGATGACGTTATGGTCTGACGTTGTTAGATTTTGTCCAACCTTCCAGTTTTGGACTATCCGGAAAGCTTTCCCATTTACTAATGTTACATCTATGTTTGTTGCTGCACCAGCTCTATTTGAAATGAGTAGGGATTAAATGGTTTATTCATAACTTCCAGATTCAGTTAAAAAATAGTCTGGTCTAATAATATTCCTCGCTCATCCCTGATCTTACTATACCAGAGGGGAGATTTAGCATTGGCATCCATTGTATACTCTACTGGTCTGTTTCCCATTGCTTCTTCGATTTACCTCATTTTTTCAAGATATCCAACTATTTCGTCACCATATTGAAAGTACAGATTAGCAATCACAATTCTCTCATTATGTGTTGTTATTTCAACGCAAGTAACATTCTCATTACACAACTGGGCAATTTTTGTGACTGTATAGTTCCTGTTAAGTACAACTATAGCAGCCATTGCATGTTCACCTTCACATACTATTTGTGATGTCACAGGCATATGTATTACCCTCCCTGCACTAGCGTATGGTTCTTGAAGACACAGGACGTCAAAATTCATTTCCTCTGCTAGTCTCCTAAGTTCTAATAACACGGTCTCAGTGCGCCTTCCACTAAGTTGTGCTACATTGACTCTGTATTTTTTCATGGGTGGTGTGTATGTATGTGACTCTTAGGCCATTGTTGCCTATAATCAATAGCACTTTGGCCATGTGTTATCACTAGTTGTCTATACAAATCTTCAAGGTCAAATTCTTCTTCACTTCTGTCAAACACGAGCTTCTAAAACGAGCTCCATAAGATGAACTGGACTTGTGGGAAGATTTGCTGCTTTTAACTGTATCCTATCTATGGCTTCCGGAAGTGTAAATTTTATGGACCTGCCTTTGCTGTGTCCCGTTCTAACTAAGTGCCTTAGTGCGATTGTGAGTAGTGACATTTCCTCTAGTCTTGTCAGTTGCATTGCCTTTTCGCATTCTTTATAAATTTCGATAGGGTTGGATTTTTTCAATACATTCGTGTTAGCTTTCATGTAAATTTCCTGTGTTGATTGCTTCTTGGTTATTGCCTCCCCAATTCCATCAGTCTGGGTGCTAGCATCAACTCTTATGTCTTCTTTCAGTCCTTTCTTTTTCCAGTATTCACATGCCCTCAGCAGGTCTCTTAGTCTTCTACTTGGAGGCTTGTGTTTTTTTCCTTTGATACCAGATGCTGAAGTATAACATTACATCAAAATACCTGGGTGTAACATTAGACAGGTCCCTAACCTACAAAAGGCACCTTCAGAATACAGCGGCCAAGCTTAAAATTCGGAAACACTTACTTCAACGGCTGGCAGGAACTTCATGGGGAGCCGATGCAAATACATTAAGAACAACAGCCCTAGCCTTGATTTACTCCACAGCTGAATACTGCTCCAGCGTATGGCTTAATAGCTCTCACACCCAGCTAGTGGATGTTCAAGTTCACCAAACAATGCACATCATAACTGGCTCGCTTCGATCTACACCTATTCATTGGCTGCCAGTGCTGAGCAACATCCCACCACATCACATCAGAAGGCAAAAGGTTCTAATAAAACTATGGCTGAGAGTTCTGACCAATGAGGCTCTTTCCATCCATGGAGATGTTAGGAAATACAAAACATGGCTGAAGTCACGTCACCCTGCCTGGTAGGCTGCTGTCAGTATAACATCTAACTCCTTCAGCCCTACAGATAGCTGGACAGCAAAATGGGCATTGTCAACACCACAGGGCATAGTGAAAATTACCAATACCTGCTCAACACTACCAGGATTCAGCTTACCATGGTCAATTTGTTGTAAACTAAATCAGATTAGATGTGGTACGGGAAGAACTGTTTCAATTCTCCACACCTGGGGCTGGGCAGATTCTCCGTAATGTGACTGTGGAGAGGTTTTACAAACTGTGTCACACATCATGCAGGACCACTCACTGCGTGCCTGGATAACTTAAATTTGGCCACGCCAGAGTTGGTGGCTTGGTTGGAGCACCTCGATGTCATGTTATAGTAGTTGTGACTGGAGATCTTGTCTCAGTGGCTAGCTGTGGGCATTGTCCGCTGAACTATATGTATATATGAGTGTTAGTTTATTCATTAATACGGTATAATTGTTGTTGATTGTTGTAAATGCCTAACAGCATCATACGCCAAATAAAATAAATAAATAACTTGCCTACTGAACCTTTTGTTAATAACTCAACAGCAAGGGACCCTCTTTTACAAACTCAAATCATTACACATTGTGCAGATGTTAATACCCTTGATACTAATGCTACCATTAATATTTGTAATAATATTTACCTTAATTATAAATCAGAGGTAAGAGTTCAGAATGTGCATTTTTCTGAATATAGTGAATCTCGAACTTTTGAATTTAATATTCCTGATATGGTATGTTCTCCACCCTTAACTCAAATTGAAGAGCTTTTTGTTGCAACTAAGCAGTTGCCTGAATCTGTTCTTCATAGTTTGAGCCAAGCCTACAATTTTGTAGTAAGGATACCATAACTTCAAGACAACAAAGGACACCATTGAAGAGATGTGGTATTGTTTTATACATATAGTCAGGGAAGGCATGGAAATACATTTACCAAAGCGGACAATAAAGGGGGAGAATGATCCACCGTGGTACACTTGCGAAGTCAAAAGATTACTCAAAAAACAAAGGAAAATACATACACGCACAAGAAGGAAGGGGTGTCGCAGCGATTTAGAAAACTTAGCTGATTTAAGAGGATGTATTAAGAATGTAATGCGCGAGGCCTTTAACGATTTTCACTCCAACTCTTTCTCTAAGAGTCTCACAGAAAACCCAAAGAAATTTTGGTCGTATGTACAAAAAGTTAATTGTACCAACAGCAATATTCCAACATTAATTCGTGAAGGTTCCGAAGTTAATGAAAGCCACGATAAAGCTAACGTACTAAATACCATATTCAAAAATTCATTTACAAATGAACATAAGGATAGTATTCCCGTATTCCCACGCCGTGGCAAGTCGGTGATGGAATCATTATGAATAGATACTGCAGGTATCATTAAGCAATTAGAGCTCCTGAAGTGGGGGAAAGCACCGGGGCTGGATGGAATTCCAGTAAGAGTATTTTCAGAGTATGCGGCGGAAATCAGGCCATTTCTGTCTGATATATTCAGTAAATCATTAGAAGAGCGAAAAGTACCTTCAGACTGGAAATCGCGCAAGTAACTCCGATTTTCAAAAAAGTTGATCGAATTGATCCTGGAAACTATCGTCCCATATCTATAACATCTGTTTGTAGTAGAGTTATGGAGCATATTATATGCTCGAACATTATGAATTTTCTAGATGAAAATAATTTGCTTACAACAAATCAACACGGATTTCGGAAGAAAAGATCATCTGAAACACAGCTGGCCCTATTTACACACGACGTAATGAAAGTTATCGATGCAGGTTCACAAGGAGATGCAATTTTTTTTAGATTTCCAGAAAGCCTTTGACTCTGTGCCACACAACCGCCTTTTAGCATCGAGTGTACGGTATATCGGATCAGCTTTGAGAATGGATAAAGGATTTTCTAACTGGTAGGTCGCAGTATGTTGTCGTTGAAGGAGAAAGTTCTTCTAATCTAGATGTTACATTGGGTGTACCTCAAGGAAGTGTATAGGACCACTTCTTTTCTTAATTTTTATAAACGATCTCGGAGACAAAGTGAAAAGCCTTTTTAGATTGTTTGCTGATGATGTGGTTATTTATAGGGAAGTGAGAAATTGGGCCGATTGCTTAGAAATTCAACGCGATCTGGATGTTATTTTGGCTTGGTGCGCTGAGTGGCAACTTACTCTAAATTGTAAAAAGTGCAAGACAATGAGCATAACTAACAAAAAGAATCCAATTGTTCAGAAATATGAGTTAAACAATACAGTTATTGATATGGCCGATTCTATGAAATAATTGGGAGTAACAGTACAA
Source organism: Vandiemenella viatica (assembly GCA_031002005.1). Classification (NCBI taxonomy): domain Eukaryota; kingdom Metazoa; phylum Arthropoda; class Insecta; order Orthoptera; family Morabidae; genus Vandiemenella; species Vandiemenella viatica. Next base: position 27,355,495 of record JARYHS010008075.1, read on the forward strand.
AGGAACATGAAATGGGACATACAAATTAATTCGTTAGTAGGTAGAGCAAATTCTAGGCTGCGATTCAAATCTTGAAAAATTGTAATGAACAAACAAAGGAGATAGCATACAAATCTCTTGTGCGTCCACATTTGGATTATTGATGTGCCATTTGGGACACGTTTTGTAAGGGGTTGATCAAAAGTATAGAGAAAGTACAGAGAAGAGCCGCTCGATTCATGACCGCTTGCTACAGTCCTTATGAAAGCGTCACAGAACTGATTAGTAGACTAGGATGGGAGCCTCTGGTAGATAGACGACGCACATTTCGTTTAAACTTATTGGTAAACATGTGTACTCCCACTTTCGCTCACGAGTGTAGTGAAATACTTCTTCCACCAACCTATTTGAGTCGGAAGGACAGGAAAGATAAAATTAGAGAAATAAGGTGCCGGACTGATTCCTATATTAATTTTTTTTTCCCTCGTACTATTAGGGATTGGAATGAATACTTGGTATCATTAGGAACGAAATAGGATACTTTTTTCTGATATGAATAAATGAGACAGCTTCGACCGTTGAATAGTATATTGATAGCGTTCCCGTCATCTTATACCGACATATCCTAGGTAACTTTCAGCTTTCTGTATCCAATTCTAGCAATCAAATTCTAAATCTATGCGTACGAAGTCACAGGTAACAGCTAGTACATAATAGTTTCGTTGTTGATAATGCTCCCAATAATTCTAATGATTCTGACATAAATGTACTCTCGGTTGTTAATGCCAACCCTGTTGTTTGAGAACAAGGTGAACTAGATAGTACTATAAATATCATAGTGAGTAAAGTACATCATGAGGTGATTGAGGACACGTCAGCTGATTTCCCAAATTCTATTGTAACTTATATCTCAAACCCTCCACCACAGGTTATGCAACCTAATGTTATCTTAGATGAAGTAAACATTAATCAACAAACAGTAGATGAATCCATGAAAAGTGATGATAGTCACTTTATCCAGGCCAGAACATCTATCCTTTCAAATTTTGAGACTTTACTCTCTTCTAAATCCTATTATCGAAGAACAACCTAGGGCTTTTTTAGAGTACAGTAGAGGCTGTTTACCCGGAGAAGTTGAATGGACACATCAACTGATAGAACAAGGATTTAAAACAAGTATTCTTTCAGAGTTTCAAGATTTTTGTGTCTTAAAAACACACCTCCTAGATTTATATCTTTCAATAAGCATGTTGAAACTAAAGGTTAGCCACTTAAAGATAACTTAAGCCAGCCTAAGGTCTTAATGACCCTGATTTTACAGCTGATCTTAATAAGGAAGTACTTGGATAAAGGAAACAAAGAAACTGCCACGAGGCACTGAAAATAAGATAGGATAGGGAAAATAAACAGTTACCCGTCACTTACCATAGACGAAGGCAGGAGGGCGAGACACGTAAAAACACAAAAAGAAACGAATTGAACAATATTTCGACTTTAGTCTTAGTCATGTGGGAGGTGAGACATATGGCAGGGGGAAAGATGTGGTCACATCCCAACCTGCCACATGAATGAAGCACAGGCGGAAAACGCGTGGTAGTGGTAGAATTGCCGGAGAGGGGGGGGGGGGGGGGGGGGGAATAGGCTTGACCAGTGATAAAAAAAATGAATAGATGTAATGTACATATAAAAATAACTGACTATAAAATGAAATGAGAGATGGCAAGTGACAGGTTTAATGTAGGTTTAGGCCAGGGGTGTGTCTGGTGTCAAGGATATGTTGGTAGGATAGTTCCCATCTGCGGAGTTCTGAATGGGTGGTGGTATTAGGAAAAACTCTAATAGCTCTAACTGTGAAACAGGTGTTGAGGTTGTTTGAATTATGGAAGTTCACATGAATTGCCACGGGATGGTCTGGGTTGGAAGTATAAACTGTTTGCCTGTGGCCATTCATTCTGTAGGAAAGAATGAATGGCCACAGGAAAGATTTTGAATATTTTTTAAATCAATGAGACAGTGGAGAACAATGTTTTCTTTTTACAACCCACCTGTTCATTCACTTCACAACACAGAAAAGCTAAGAGGAAGATAATTATTTTGAATAACTCACAGTTTGGAAGGGCAGTTAAAATTTTTTGACTTGAATGCCTTGCCCTCGGATAGGACAAGTTTTTTGCAGAAAGAAGGAATGTTTTTAAACTTAAACTAACCAACCTTGACTTTCATGTGCATTCACAAAGGATCTATGTCATGGGGATTAATAAGACAAGTTGCACTTTTTGGTTTAATTCTGCAAAGGTTTGCCTACTAATTCTTAATTTCCACTGTTTTATTTCTGAGACAATTCCTCAGCTCATTTTGGTTTTTGTGATAGTAGTGGAGCATATATTTTTACAGACACATTTCCTATCTATGGAGTACTGTTATATAATTTTTTTAATAATATACTCAGGGAAATCATGAACCAATTTAGCAATGATAGAATTTCTGATTCTCCAAAGCTGGATGTGAATATGGAGTATTTAGGGGTTGATGTCATTTGGGCAAATGATACAACTGATGCAAATATTGAAATGGTAATGAGGATGTAACGTGGTTTCCTATTGCCCCCCCCCCCCCCATAAGTAAAGAATTAGTTTACTACAGGGGAATAATATATACTTGTACTTTAGGTCCAGGTTATGGTAGCAAGAGACTACACCTGAAACATAATCATATATTCATGTTATAATGTATATTAGAAGAATTTGACAACTTATTTAGTGCCAGCCAGAGAGTGTTATGACATAAAGTATAGAAATAATTCAGGCATTGCCAACAAAGATTGGGACAACCAAATCTTACATATATAAAAATAGAGATCTGTTTCCCTATGTTTCACTTTTCAGCCACCACTACCTAGCACAGATCACTGGTGTTTGTATGTGGTAATAGCACGGAGTTTCCTATCGTGCACAACATTGGCTGAATTTTGGTAACTGTTGGGGTGTGGGAGATATAGTGGTTGATAGTGGGTGATCAAGAATATTTTTGTATTTAGAACAAAGATTTGTGTGTCCGCATATTTCCCTTTGTTGCCACAACTGTATAACACAGACCACTGTTCTTTGTATGCAGTAATAGCACCAAGTCTCCCATCATGCACTATGGTGGTCAGATGTCGGTAGCTATGGGAGTGTGGGAGATATACTTGTAAGGGGTCAAACTGCTATACCAGCATGAGGTATAGGTTTAGACACCTTAACTGAACGTTGACCTGTAGAAATTTATTCGGAGTTTAAGTTAATAAATTTAAATGACCATGTGCTAGTCTGGATACCTCAACTGTAAAGTTTGTCGGCCGCCACAAAGCTTATTTGAACCAAAAGCTTAGGAAAGGTTACTGTCCACTACTAAAGCATGTCAAAATCCACTTTGATGAAAAATTAGAAGTTTATTAAACAGTAACATTTTGAAAAATAACAGTTACAGTTGATTAGGCAATCGAACTAAACATTTCCAAAAATTACAGATTATGAAGATGAAGAATTCACCGACCTAACCCCATTGAAATATTTATAAGTTCAAAGTCATTATTAACGTAAATCACTAGTTAGAAAATTCAACATGGTGGAACGTCAACCATGCTGCCACCTCAAAGTTCAACGGTTTCCGGCTATTACTTGGTATACCACGACACGACGAAACATACTAGCACAGGTCCACTACATACAATGTTCCCCAATACAGACCCCGAGATTGCTGGAGCCTCCCAATTTATACCCTTAGCCACATGATAGATATGTTCTACTGCTTACCAAAAAAAAGTGTGAAAAAATGTGATTATAGGATGTGATCAAAATTTAACTGTGTGTAGACTGGCTTTTAAGGTTTATAAAAAGTGTTTAGTAAAAATTCTCAAATGATTAGTTTTCTTGTAAATTAATTTAGATTACTGGTGCAATGGTAATAAGTTTCCGAAAAACAATTGGTACATCCGCGAATTGTAAGCTAATTTAAGCAAATTTTAGGTGACCCTGATGAATTACAAATTATCGTGATAAAATTAGTGTCATTGTGTTCTACGTTGGCTCCTGATTTCAATGGTGTAAATTTTATTAAGATCAGTGGTGTAATAGCTAAGTTATTAGTTTGTCAAAAATTGGGTTTGAAATTATCCAGGAGCCATGAAAGAAAAGCCTGTTTCTGTTTAATGGTTGTTAAAGCATTGTTTATATCGAAAAAGTGATGTTACCTGAATTTTCTTCGAATTTAGTTATGTGTTTTAACAGTTGTTTTGTTTACTGAAGTGGCTTGGTTTCATCGCAAATATATTTTGAAATTACCACGTTTCCGTATAAGACGAAATAACTTTAAAATTGATTTGATATTTGTTCTACTGCATGGAATGTTCTGAAACTTTAATATGTTATACTAGATTTTTTGTTCTTTCCAGAAATTTACTTTTTAGTTCGTGAAATTATTGAAAACGTGATTAAAAATGTTGAAAGTGCAAGTATGCTCAATGAAGTATTTAAAAATTTATTTACTCTATTTACATGGCTTTAAACTATTGCATTTTAGTGAATTCAACCTTCTTTCTGATTATTATTGTTTTAAAATTACTTTACTGCATCGAAAAGTGTTAAGAATTAGTGACATTATCACATAACAAAAATCGATTGTTTACAAATTGGTTAGTAATGGATTAACGGGGTCATTAGCACCCTGGGTGTAATAGATATGGTGTTTAAAGTGGTGTACCTGATAAAAAATTGACATGTTTGTCCCTATATTTCACTCCACAGCCAAAACTACCCAGCACAGTCCACTGGTGATTGTGTGTGGTATTAATCTGTAATCTCCCTCCATGGTGGTATCATGTCGGTAACTATGGGGGTGTGGAAGATATAGTTGTTGAAATTGGCAATTTTTACAATTCGACCAAAGAGATGTAAGTCCCTATATTTCACTTTGCAGCCATAAATATCCTACGCAGAATTTTTTTTTTTTATTTGAGGTTACCCTTAAAATCTGTTTAAAGTTCCTGGGCCTCAGTGGCATTTCAACTTTCCAACTTGTATTAATTTATCATGTAGAATTATCTATGTAGTAGTAAGTAAAAAATCAAGGCAAACCAGAATTCAGACTGATGGTCAAGATGTAATCCCATCCGATTTCTTTCAGCCTCTCTCACCCTTGACCATTCTGGTGATTTTGAAAGGAGGCGTGTTAGCTGTGCAGTAGAATAAATGTAACCATCTTCACTCCCAACATCATTTTCACTGCAAGAAAAATAAATTATTACAACTCATAAAAAGAGCATTCTTAAAAAAAACAACCTATAATTACATTAATATAATGGTTTTTGATAACCAGTCAAGTGAATAAGAGCTTCTGATAATGGTGACAATGAAAGTGCTGTTAGAAAATGAAAATAAGTATGTTAGGTAAAATAACCCATCACAGATAAAGGAAGGAGGGCCAAGTGAACATGAAAACACTAAAAGCATGAACACAATTTCAATATTTTGGTATAAAAGAATCATTCATGTACATAATTCTTCTCCATCTATTAGGCAATATGTAGTGAAAGTGAATTAGGATAGGGATATGAACCACCACTTACCTGTGATGATGATTGTAGGGTGGAAACACATAAAGCTGACATAAACACAAATGAGATAGAAATTTTTGGGTTGTATGGGGGTTGTAGATCTACTAAGTGTTCCAGGGCACTGAGCTGAGGCCCTTACTATGAGGAATATTTGTACAAGAGGAGGTTACATAGTGGAGACAAGGCACGAGTCAGAAGGTTGAGAAGTATGCACTGGGGCAGATGCTCAAGGACGTATGGGATGTCTTTGACAGAGGAAGGAAAAATTTTGTACAAAGTGTCAACTAAAGAAACATCATAAGGTGGTGGTGTTGAAGGAGACTGTCATATTTATTTATTTTTATCTGTTTTATGTGTTAGTGCCACATAAACATCATCCAAGGTAAGTGGTGGTTCATTTCGCAATCCTAATTTCCAATTCCTATATGTGTATATATCTCACAGCTAGTTGCAAATCACAAACTAGATAAGTATGAAAGTAAAATTTTATAATTAAAAAAAGAAGAAATAGAATAATTTTGTCAATAAATAAATAAGAAGTGATGAATTGTTGGGAGGGTCTTATTTCTGGTTTAGGTCAGGAGGATGTATGGTATCCAAGATATTTTCATCACCGAGTTCCCATTGAGACATAACAGAGAGAAAATATAAAGAAAGAAACAAAAAAAGAAGTTGGTTGCTAAGGAGATGATAGCATAACAAGAACCGGCTAGCAATTGAGTTGTGTGTAAGCACTTTCGAGCTGACGACATCTAGTTACCGTATAACAAGAACCTTTGCAATCTTCGGATACTTCTGAATGTGAATAACGGAAATAAAGACCAATGAATCATATGAAAGTATATAATCACTCAAGCATCTAAAGATTAAGTTTGCATGGATGTTTCACATCAATGGAATGAGATGAGACAACATAAAATGCAACACCATTTCTAAAGTTCAGAAGCGGTGATGCTTTCTGGGAAAACTCTGATAGCTCTCACTGTAAAACAGTCATCGTAGTTATTGGAATCAAGGGTACAGGCATGTTATGCTACTGGAAAATATGGGTTGCAGGTATGGACTGTTTGAATGTGGCTGTTTATTCAATCTGGGAGTTGTTTTGGAGTATGCCTATGTTGGAACTAATTTAGTAGGAGCAGGGTAGTTGGTATAAGAGATGTGTTGTGGAGCAAGTAGCATGTCCAATGATGGGAAAAGTTTACCTTCACATGCTATTGGAATAAGTAATGTAGGTGGATGCATGTTGCAAGTTTTACAGCATGGTCTGTGGCATGAAAAAAAGTCATGTGGTGGTTTTCAAGAAACAGAATGTTTGTATTTGTAGATCAAGATGTTCTTAAGATTGTGTGTTTTACTAAAACATGTAAGGTGGCACTATGGGTAGAATTTATGGGAGGAGGGGTTACATCTCTGGAAAGGAGCAAAGGAAGTCATGTCTATGTCACAAGAATTGATTAATGGATTTAAGATCATGAGAGAGCTGGGTGACAAATTCAGTGTGAAATGAGGGCTTGACATAAGATTTAAGAGTACTGGGAGAGGGTTTATTCATCATAACAGGTGTGTCTGCCACAGTTAGCAATGCTATAGTTGACAGAGCATTTGATGTGGAATGGATGGCAACTGTCAAAATGTAGATAGTGCTGTAAATTAGTAAGTTCGATGTGACCAGAGGTGTGAAGGGCACTGTGTCATAGATAAATTATCACATCATGTCCCAGTGAAGTTGATGGAATGATTATTATTGACGGAATTGAGGAATTCTTGGAGTTGGTCTTCACGGTGGGTATAAATCATAAATATATAATTTATATATCTGATAAAGGAAACAAAGAAACTGCCGCGAGGCACTGAAAATAAGATAGGATAAGGAAAATAAACAGTTACCCATCACTTACCACAGATGAAGGCAGGAGGGCGAGACACGTAAAAACACAAAAACAAAAGAATTACACAATATTTCGACTTTTTAGTCTTCCTCATGTAGGAGGCGAGACATATGGCAGGGGGAAAGATGTGGTCACATCCGAGCCTGCCACATGAATGAAGCACAGGCGGAAAACGCGTGGTAGTGGAAGAATTGCCGGGAGGGGTGGGGGGGGGGGGGTAGGGAATAGGCTTGACCAGCGGTAAAAGTGAAACGAATGAATATAATGTCTGTGTTGCTTAGTTAAAAAATTTATAATTGAAAATAAAGGGAGATAGAATAATTTAATATATATATATATACAAAAAATAAAAAATAATAAAATAAATAAATAAAGAGGAAAATATATATATATATATATATAAATATATGTATATATATATAAATAACCGACTGTAAAATGAAATGAGAGATAGCAAGTGACAGGTTTAACGTAGGTTTAGGCCAGGGGTGTGTCTGGTGTCAAGGATATGTTGATAGGCTAGTTCCCATCTGCGGAGTTCTGAAGGGGTGGTGGTATTTGGAAAAACTCTAATAGCTCTGACTGTAAAACAGGTGTTGAGGTTGTTTGAATTATGGAAGTTCGCATGAATTGCCACGGGATGGTCTGGGTTGGAAGTATAAACTGTTTGCCTGTGGCCATTCATTCTGTAGGAAAGTTGTTGAGTGGTGAGACCAATGTAAGAGGCAGTGCAGTGGATGCAGGTGAGTTGGTAAATAAGGTGAGTGGTAGCACATGTGGCATGTCCAATTATAGGGAAAGATTCGCCTGTGACAGGATTAGAGTAAGTAGTGGTGGCAGGGTGCATGCTGCAAGTTTTACAGCGGGGTCTGTTACACGGGAAAGATCCCTGTGGAGGTCTAGGGGAGTCGGCAGGTAAATACTTGTGCACCAAGATGTTGTACAGATTGGGCGGTCTGCTGAAGCAAGTGCGGGGAGCAGTGGGTAGGATTTTGGGAAGGAGGAGACGCATTTCAGGGAAGGAACGTAAGAAATCATGCCCACGGCGGAGTATCTGGTTGACAGATTCCAGGCCAGGAAAGAACTGGGTGACAAGTGTTGGACCACGGTCAGCTTTGAATCTACTAAACAACGAGGCAGACTACAAGATTATCATCATGGAGTGGATCGCCGTTACTGAGTACTACATCAGAAGCTGCATGGCACATACCCTGTGATGGAAAGCGATGTAGGCAATCAGAAGTAGAAAAATCTTTACAGCTAAGTGTGCATTACTATTTTGCATGTAACTACAAATCGACTGACGTGAGAATCGAGACGAAGTTTTTATTGCGAGTGCTAAATCCTTAAGTATTTTTGATGTTTTCTCACATTGAAAACTGTTTTTTTACTTAGCTTGATTATCTTTGAATTTTATCATCTCTACAGATTTCGTAGCCTGAGTATACTCAATACTAACAAACATAAGTTTGGCGATTCATGTGTTTCTGTAAACAAAAAGTATAAGATGTGCTTGAAAGCCATCTCTTACAAATAGGTGCTTCATAAACTTAATCCTTTGCACTAATATCTTTTTGTGTGCTTTACTATTAACTTATGAAGCAATAGAAATCATTTTTCCATATTTGTTTAGATGGTTGGAAAGCTTGTTTACTTCCTGCAGATTTTTTTAAATGCATTTTTGACACTAAGAGCTGCTGCTTGATATTGTTTGGTTTAAGAATGAAATATATATATATTTTTAAACTAATACTTTGCAGCAGGTTTTAACTTTTAAGTGATAAGTTTAATATTAGGACTATTTAATTTTAATTTTTTAACTGTGTAATTGCAATATTGTAGATTTCTTTTGTGTTTGCATCAAACAAACTTGATATTGATTCTGTTTTGATAATTTTGTGTATTGTTAATATTGTTTCTAAATCTGAACAATCATGACTGAAGTAAATGCAACACAAAATACACTGGTCATGTTGAAGCTTCACAATTACCTACAATTGGCCTTGCAGCTATGTATCAGTTATTCAACCAATAGGCACACAACTTATAGGAGCAATAGAACACACAGACAGCACCTCCAAACAATTCACAGTAACAAAGCAAAGGTTTGATGAAACACTAATACATTTTGAGGTATTTCAAGTACATGACATGGAACATTCAGGATTAACTAATCCTTTGCCAGAAAGCATTGTGCATTCGTGGTCATCATCTGATAATAAATCTGGGGTTTTGCCAGAATCAATTAAACACATACTGCCTCGCACAAGTCATTCAGGCACCATGTTATAGTACTCAACCAACCAGCCCTTCATATGAGGTTGGGGATTCCATACAACTATTGATGAATATGATTAATTCTCAATTTCAAGCTCTTAATGCTAAATTTGATTCACAGTTTGAAGATATTAATGCTAAATTTGATTCACACACTGAAGCTATAAACATTAAACTTGATACTTTCTCAGCAAATATTAAGGCTGACATTAAAACAGACTCAGGTACAAAAATTTCCTATCTGACTTCCCAAGTGCAGTCTTACATGGAGGTAACTACATGTTTGGACCATCAGATGTCTGTTTTGAATAAGACTTCAGAACATACGACTATTTCAATTGGAACAGTTAATAACAATATCCTGGACTGGAAAAGATTGTACAAACTTTACATTCTCACAATGTTCAAGTCTCCCATAAGTTACAAACCATGGAGGCAGATATACAGGAAGTACAAAAGGAAATCACTAATTGTCAAAAGAGTAGGTACTTTGGAAATTATAACCAGTGAGCATCCTGAGCAAAACTACTGCATAGGGAAGAAAAATGGGACTCAGAATGAGGAAGAAGGATTATTTTAAGAAACAACTTCCTGAACAAGAAAAAAAACCAAAGCAGAAAAGAAAGTTTTCTTCACAAACCACTACGTGAAGAAGAAAACAGTGAAGCAGAAAGGAATAATCCCTTCAAGAAACAACTTCCTGAAGAAGTAACAAGCAAAACAGAAACCACTACCTGAAGAAGAAAACAGTGATGCCGAAAGGAATAATTTCTTCAAGAAACCACTACCTGATAGAGAAAAAAGTTACCTGGAAAAGTCAAAGATTAGCAAAAGCAGGCTGTGAAGATGACCAACAGTTTTGAAAATGTTATTAAAAAAGAGAACAGTGGTGACAAGGAAAGTAGGAGAAATGGTGGTCTCTTCTTGAGTGAAGCTAGAAAGCCTTCATCCAAGATCTGCAACAGAAGTGCAATAGACATGCATGCTGGAAGAGAGCCGATACACAGCAGTCCATTGCAGGCCTTATATGAGACCCATATACAGCAGCCAATGGAAGAGCAACGGAGAGCATATTCACTATTGTGACTTGTATGCATCCGTACAGGGTATTTATATGAGCCAGAATTGCAAGGCATACTCAGTCGGTGATGTGTCATCGCAGTAGCTACTTCGGCTTTCAGTTCACTTGATAAAGACAGTGGAGGAAGCTGTTGAAACGTTGTATATGGCAGGAGAACTTACTCAGCAATACACTCAGTGTTAAGGTGAAGATCCACCAAGCCCGCAAAATGTTGGCAAACATTTGAAATGTTTGCGAACTCAGAATTTGTCCAGTGGAGATGAGAATAGCGTGCACGAACATAGATTTGCGGGTGTTTGCAGGTGTTTCGGCCGATGTCGGTACATCAAAGGAATTTGTTGTTTGTGTGCAGACAGTGCGCATTCAGTGGAGACAGGTTCAACAGCAGGGGTGCGTACTCCAAACAGTTTCAGTTTTAAGTGCATTTTGTAATATAGAACTAATATCACTATGGACTGGGATATGAAAAACGTTAACTGTTAATTGAATCATATAAATCAAAGCCACAGATATGGTAGAGCAGTCACAAATATTACCACAACAAAATTAAAAAGCACGATGCCTGGAGAGAATTGCTACAGATATGGGAACCACTATTGATGTTAGGTAAAAGTAAATTCCTCGTTCTCATCATTCAGAAGAGAAAAAGTTAAACAATAGAACTCGATAGTGACAGAAAAAGGTGTGTAATAAATTATTTTGCTTTATGTTTCCTATTATTACGTTGTTTCAAGGTAAGTAGGGAAATAGTAGCATTTATCTTACCAAACCACTCCTATCATCTGTTCTTAAGTCATACAGCAGTAGCGTGGTATTTCTTGTTTTAAAAAATTCTATATCCAAAATTTAGGTATACTCTCTTTTTTTAATATCATCTTCTTCTTCACTTAACACAGGCATAATTACACAAGATGCAGCACTAGCAATAAGTTTTCCTCTCGGAGCGATTTGGAGACCGCAGGTAGCAGTTGGAATGACTACAAATGTTTACACATGAACTGTTGTTTGCGAATATTTTGTTTGTGGAAACAACAAAACAAACCAACTGAGTGCAAACACACAAACATTTGTAAACACCAAAAACATTTTCAAACTATGCGTGCTTGGTGGATTCCAGTCTTAAAGGAGGAAGCCAATTCTGTAGTTGAAGTATCAGTTCCGTACACCTTAACTACTCCCTTGCACTTCCAAACCAGTTTCTTCAAAATTTCAAACAATGTACCTAGTCTTTCAAAAGTGTTGTAGACTGTGAATAAAATTAGGAAAATAAATCAACTGCTAAAAGAGTCATTGTTCAAGTTTCAGCATTTGTATATTCTGTTTGAAAAATTAACACATAAGTTCACAAATACAATTGATTTAGGCAATCGGATGTTCTTTCTAAAGTTTGCAAGTTGAGAATCATCGAAGACAGACAGAAAAAAAACCTTAAAAACCTTTAGTTACTTAGCCATTGTTTGGATCGAGTTACACTGTTTCAAAAAAAAGCATTATGGCTGCCATGAAGCATGTTTGCTGACATCATGATAGTGACACCAACTCCAGTTTTCTGCTCACGAGCAACATGGACCCAACTCACCCAGATTTCGAGAACAGACTGCTCAAATTAGCCCACACAAAGCCCTATATAGGACGGTGAGATTTCCCAAACCACGTGACTCCCAGGATATAGTGCTCCTAAACTACTTGTAGTCTAGCTTCCAAATTTAAGTATTATTTAGAGATAAGGATTTGAAAGAACTTTCTCCTCTTGAGTGTTTCTCAAAACCTTAATGGATTAGCTGTAATTAATTTCCACCTGTTGCTGCATAGTAGCCATGATGTCATTGGTCTGCAAGTGTGTTCGTACACGAAACTAGTACTGGAAACCAGCGCCATTTAAAAATCTTCAAATAAATAAAAAATAAAAGAAGTCTATCACAAAAAGCTATGAAAGTACTGCTTGTATTGGCAAATAAATTATTGCATGGTATTCCTCGGTATCGAATACATGTTTTTAAAGTAATTTTATTCCCTGACTGGGCTTAATTTGGCTGTAAAAAATTAATAAAGGCCAGCAACCAGTGAATCTCGATGCAGTGTCATTTAGAAATTCCTGTAAAACATTATTTACTGTACATAACTACTCAAAAAGCTTAACGCTGTGTTCAGAAAGGATTGAAGTTGTTAGACACATATCGTTTCATATTGGAAATGCATTAAACGTGCTGTATTTAATTTTTGAAAGTGCTGTTTGCTCAAAAATGTATGTTTTCTTACTTTAAATGGTTTTAAACTATGTATTCCGAGTTAAACCTTGTAAAATTCAGTTTTTACTATTTAATTATTATTATTAATGCTTTTTTCCGCGTCGAACACTGTTATAAAATGACGATGTTATCACGTAACAAAAATCAAGTATTTGCAGGTGAATCATGGAGGATTTAAATGATTCAGGTGAGTTTAGCGGTTATTTTCTATTATTAATCATCTATTTAGAGCTGATATTACACGTTGAGTTACTTTTTACTTTTCTGGAATTAGCATAATGCGATGGAATTTTAAATTCAAGAAATTTTAAAAGAGTGATGTAAAAAAAAATAATCTCAATTTATCAGCAATAATTAAAACTAACCTTTAGGGTAGTTAATGAACTTCAAGTAAATGAGTAATGTTTCAAGAGTGAATGTCTGTAAAGTAATGTGCTGCTTCAAAATAGAGATTCAAAGCCAATTCAACTTGCTGTAAATCTGATACCAGAGAATGTTTGATTTATTCAGTAATAAATACTGTGAATCTTATAACATGTCTGAACTTTATTTCAGAGGAAGAATTTTCTACTGTTATTCCTTCAGTAAGGTAGGGGATATAATTTTATTTCGCTGGAACCCTTTCTTCAGTATTAATTTCTCTACACACCCATTTTTCCCTTTCCTTTTACCACCTTCTTTTGCCCTCTATTAAATTCAACTTTAAATCCTTTTAGTGTTTTTGGTAAATTGTTGACTATTTCTCTTGGTAATTTATTCCAATCCCTGATCCTTTTAAATATGAAAGAAAATCTTTCCAAATAGGAAAGAACATAATTTAATCTTGAATCGCAAAATTAGGTTATAATCTTGTTCAGCACAGGCAGAGTCATAGATTGAAAGAACAGTAACCTCAAAAGCCTCCATTTCATCCAACATTATGTGAGACTTCGTCACGGTTACTAATAATGCAGACAAATTAGTAAAGAGGGAGAAATTTCTTGTGGGTAAATCAATTAGAGTATAGAATTCTTAGGAGCACCTCCATTGTACTTCTGGTGCCAAACAGAGAATACTACACATTTCAATTCCTTCCCAAGAGTCACAAAGTTATCTAATGGGACTTTCTCCTTATGAATCAAATAAAAATAGCCTTTTTTAAGGTGCACCTAACAAGAAATGAACAAATTTTTGCTGTTATTCTTAGTAAATTAAATTAATATTTGTCATCAGTCTCTCAACTGGTTTGATGCAATCCTACATCCCTTCCTATCTCGTGCTAAGCTATTCAACTCAACATACCATTTATAAACCATGTCCTCAATTATCTGATTCATATATTCTAATCTCTGTTTTGTTCTGCTGTTCTTACCTTCGACTGTTCCCTCCACTAACAAGTTAACCAATCCAGCATGTCTCAAAATATGACCTACTATCCTGTCTCTTCTTTCTGTAGCACTCTTTCACAAACTTAATTCCTCATGCATCATTTCCAAAATTTGTTCGTTTTGTACTTTATCTACCCAGTTAATTTTCAGCATCTTTCTATAGCACCACATTTCAAGTGCTTACATTTTCCTTTGTTCTGATATTCCTGAAGTCCATGCTTTGCTGCCATAATGTGCACTGCTCCACACAGAGTTTTGAAAACTTCTTTCTGAATCCTAGATTAATATTTGAAACCAAAAGATTTATCTTTTTCGTGAATGCTCTTTTCACTAGTGCTATACTGCTTCTAACAGCATTCCTGCTTCAGGCATTGGTTGTAATTTTACTTTAAGTAGCAATATTCAGTAATTTCTCCTATCACAGCTGACTCTATTTTTAATATACTTTTATTGGTATCATTTTTTATACGTTTCACCACTTTTAATTTTCTTTGGTTTATATTTAGTCCAAAATTTTCTTTCAATATTTTGTTCCTGATATCCAGTAACTTCTCAATATCCTCAACCGTTCTGCTAACAAGACAATGTCATCAGCAAATTGTGACATACTGATTTTTTTCTCCTTGAACCCTTATGCCATATTCAAATCTTTTTTTCACTTTCATTATTGCTTCTTCTAAATACAAGTTACATGTTAATGGGGATAGACTAGAACCTTGTCTCTCACGATTCTCTACTTTTATTATAGCTACTTGATTCTTATAAAGATTATATTCTTCTATCTTGGTATGTTACACCCCGACTTCTTTAAAATTTTGAACATCTTGTCCCACCTAAGCTTTTTCTATATCAACAAACACCATAAAAGTATCTTTGGTTTTCTTGATCTGCCCTTCATGTATTAATCACTTCTCTTGTACCATGGTTTTTCCTAAACCCAATCTGATCTTCATCTACTATCCCCTCTACAACACTTTCCTTTCTTCTGTATATTATTCTGGTCAGTAATTCTGAAGCATGTGATGTTAGACTTACAGCGTGATATTTCTCACATTTTTGTGCTTTCTTCAGAAGTGTGAAGATGACACTTTTATTAAAATCAATGCAGATCTCTTCCATTTCATAGCTTTTTGTTATAGGTTGTAATAATCCTTAGATTCCTAGGGATTTCAGAAGTCCTGCAGGAATCTCATGAATTCCAATTGCCTTATTTGATTTCAAATCATTCAAAGCTCTATCAAATTCTGTCCTCAAAACAGGATCATCTTAGTCATCAACATCAACTTCCTTTTCCAATATGCTCTTGTTCAAATCATCTCCATCATATAGTTTCTCTATGTACTTCTTCCATTGGTTAGCTCTATCTTCTGAACTTAGAAGAGGTTTCCCACTGGCAGCTTTAATGTTTAGACCTCTTTTCTTCATTTCTCCAAAATTCTGTTTGATGTTCCTATAAGGAACCTCTACTTTAGCTATGACCAATTCCTTTTCTACATCTTCACTATTTTCTTGCAGCCATTTTTCGTTTTCTTCATTGAATTTCCTGTTTATTCCATTTCTAAATTTTCGGTATGGATCTCTTCCAGCTTCATCCTGAGCATTTTTGTGCCTTCTCTTCTGATCCATCAACTACAAAATCTGAGGATTTCAGATGGTTTGTTCCCTAAAGCCTTATGTTTATTTACCAGTTTTCATTATTTCAGTCTTTAATATATTCCACTCATCCTCAGTTGAGCTCCTTTCAAGAGTTATTTCTTAGACCCATGCCTACCATTTCAGCAAAATCTTTCTCTCATGATTGATTCAATTTATTCATTTCCAGTCTGTTATGCTTGTATTCCTTCTTTATTCACTTGAATTTCAGCATGCACTTCATAACTACCAGAATAAGGGTGGATAAGGGTGAAATAAACAGTGGGTTATTCTTAGACCTGTCCAAGGCCTTTGATCTTATTAGACATGACCTCTTATTAATAAAATCGTACAGATATGGTATTCGTTGCAAAGCATATGATTGGTTTAAATCATATCTCTCCAACAGGTACCAGAGAGTAAAAGTATGTCATGATGGTAAAGAATATTTTTCAGAGTATCAGAAAGTTGACCACGGAGTACCACAAGGCTCAGTCTTAGGACCCTTACTATTTCTTATATATATAAATGATTTACCAAATCATTTATTAACAGCTGATGAGGTATTGTTTGCAGACAACACTAATATTTTTATAAAAGGGCAGGATGAAGTTGACCTACAGCAGAAAATTACTGCAACAACAAAAGAAGTAGAAAAGTGGTTCCATGATAATTGCTTGATTGTAAATCATGAAAAGACAGTATGGATTAGTTTCACTCATATAATAAACAAAAATAACAGTAATAATTTAGTGAGGATAGGAGATACCTATATAAAACAAGTACATGACACAAAATTTTTAGGAATATGGTTGAATGAACATTTAAAGTGGGATAAACATATTGAATCACTGAATAAGAAGTTAAGCAAATGTTGTTATATTTTAAGAATGCTTAAAGATTGCTGCTCTTTGAAAACAATGTTGTGTGCCTACTATTCATATATACATAGCTTATTAAGATATGGTATAATTTTTTGGGGAAATTCAACACATGCAAAACAGGCATTCATACTTCAAAAGAGAGCTATAAGAATCATGAGAGGTATGAAACGTAGAGAATCCTGCAGGGATATTTTTAAAGAACTAAAAATACTGACTCTACCATGTATATACTTATTTGAGTGTATCTGCTTCCTGAAATCACATCAGGAATATGCAGCGCTAAATAATGAAATACATAAACACGAAACAAGGAATAGGAATAATTTTCATTTAGAGTGGCACAAGAAAGCTCTATACCAAAATAGTGTACTCTACCAGCCTAAAATTCTTTACAACTCTCTTCCTGAAAACATAAAACAAATATCAAATTTACATAATTTTAAATATAAGCTAAAAAATTTTTTATTAGTCAATAGCTTCTATAGTGTCAATGAATATATGAACCATCGAGAAATGAACAAACATGATTAAATTATTTTGTATTGTAACATGTAAAACATTGAAATATTAATTTATCTTCAGTTGAACATATGTATTTCATATGCTGCTTGTATTGACTGTGCAATTTTAAGTATGATAATTATAATAATGATATGTAATCCTGTATTGTGTGAAAAAATTATATTGTAATTACTGATGACTTGTCCTATGTCATAAATTATGACTTCATGGATCAAATAAAATTCAATTCAATTCAATTCAATATGGCCAGAGTTTATGTCTGCTCCTGCATATGCTTTACACTCTAGAACTTGACTCCTGAATCTCTGTTTGACCATTATAAACTGTAGCTCTCTGATTTGAGGTGTATACCCTTCTTGCTTGATTCTTAAACAGTGTGTTCTCCATGACTATTTTATATCTTTTACAAAATTCTAACAATCTGCTTCCTCGCTCATTTCTTTCTTTCAAATTAAAACCCCCTACAGTATTCCCCTATTTTTATACCAGGAATCTTTCAGTCTTCAGAGCCTTGGGGTGCACCACATGAAAGAAAGTATGAAATTTTGTTGGAAGAGGCTAATATAGTCTTTTTTAAACAATTATATATAAAGTAAATACAAAAAAAAAAAAAAAAAGCTGTAGAATGCATTCAATCTTACGAGGTCATCTGTTTGTAAAGATCACAATTATATTGATAGTAATGTTAACAGTAACCTTCTAAACACATACAAAATACAGCTTTATGGTGAGATCAGTTGAATATACTAAAATAACTTATTGCAAGACTTCTTAATTATTGTGTTAAGTGATTAATTTTTATTTTTTGCGTTCCTTTCAATCAGGAACCAAAAGTTAATATCTCCAATATATTGTGCAGTGTACAAAAATATGTGATACTATTCAATGCCAACCTTTTACATTCATCATTCTCCTTGCATTTCTCAACCAGCAGATCTCGCAGACGAATCATTGCAAACTTTTCTCGACCTCTGAAAACACATTAATACTAAAATTAGTCATATTAACCAAAAGGAAAATAAAAATATTATAACAAATCGTAGACAGTTAAACTTCCATCTGATTATGCTCAGTGCACTATAGTTGTTTGTTATGTTTTTTATTCTAATGTGTGACACCATGCTCACCGAGAGTAATAAATTTCCAAATAAAATAACTGGATACTGTCACCATGTTTTCATACAAATGGCATAACAACAATATTTCTCCTTGTCCAATACTTAAAACAAGCACTTCCAAAATGAGGACTAATTATTTAAGACATTTAATAACTCAATGGCCTTTAATAACTCAATGGCAATGAAAACTGCCAAGCGACTAGGAGTTATTCAGTTTTTTTTTTATCATCTATAGTTCCTCATTACATAAAACAATAAATCACCATTAGTTATAACCAAGAGACAAAATAATCTCATGAACAATTCCATGTGAAGTATTGATGTATTGTTAGATGTGATTTGACCAATTAGCTAATTTTTAATATGAAGAGAAAAAAGTAAACATTTTCACAAAATATGAATTTTCCAACTAAGTGATGTAACACTGTGAAATTCAGCATATATACATTTGGTGACAACTTCATTAGATACAGTAGATTACAAATTTCTCAAAAATTATCACTATGGTAACCTTGCCCTGAAATGATGTCACCTTCAACATTCTTCCTATAACACAATAAGCCTATATAAAAATTATTTCTGTGCTTATTTTAAATTTTAAATTTGTTATAGTTAATGTGACATAAAAAATGAAGGCCTTTATAGTTAATGCATTTTTAACTGTCCATATAACAGTAAAAATGTCACTTTCAAAACATATTTTACATACTTTCAAAGTTGTTAGCTAAATAAGAGAGAACACTTTCAATTATGATCGTGTTATGCAAACAGAGCCTTACTACTGACACCATAATATGTATATCTTTCACTTGCTTTTTATTGGTGAGTGGAGAGCTACAACCTTAGCCTTGGTTTTCACCTCAGCTGAGAATATTGCTCAGAAGATTAGCTCAACAATTCTCACACCAGAGTGGTGGAGATTTGGCTTCACAAATCCATGCATACCATAATCAGTATGATTCCTTTCTACACCTGTCCAGTGCACAATAACATTCTACGTCCTCATATAAGAAGGCAATTGTGAGGTTTGAGAATGCTGAAGAATGTGGACCATCCAATCCTCAAGGATGTTAGGCAATATAAAACAACATGGCTCAAGGCTTGCCAACCGGTGTGAAATACTGCTTAGAGTTTAACATCCAACTTCTTCAATCATGCAGGTAGAAGAACAATCATCATCAACACCAAAAGACATTATACAAATTAAAAATCCCTTCTTATAACATGCAGAATGCCACCTTCCCAGACCTATTTAGAGTAAACTGTATCAGATGCAGAACGAGAAGAACTATGTATTGGTAATCAGTGTTTATAGTTACTAAAATACCAGACCTATTGTCACGGGACACATATGTGGTGGCGTAAATGGTGTTTGTGCCATGTCATGAAACAATTGACAAACTTCAGTTTGGAACTTAATGCATGGTTCATTGTTCATATTGCAGGTTCTCTATTCCACAACACCCACCCCCATAATATTATCCCAAAAATTACTTGTCTTTACCGTGTGTTTGTGTCCCACATCCATCATCTAAAAATTTTAATTTCTACCAAATAATTACACATATTACCTTAAAGTTAACTCTTGGTTTTATTAACTGAGCCCATACAAGTTCTGCATCACCACTAATATTTCAATTAGCAATTCTGACCATGTTAGCTTGTTTCACTGGCTAAAATTTAACATATCTCAAAAAGGCATCCATCACAGCCAGTATATGCGTTACCATCACCATAGATGCTGGTAATGGGACATATACATCACCGCTAGTACTTCCATCACATTTTCATACATAATGCATTTTGTTTCTCCCCATCTCAACAATTTGTCCACTTTCGCCCCTTGACACACATTGCACATGACAGCAGTTTGACGATCCTTCTGAACATATTGTTGATGTAACCGTGCTCTTTGATAATACAGTGACATTTACCAGGTACTAAGTGAATGTATGACTAAGGCATTCACACTCTTCTCTGGAGCCCACAACTTCCACTCCTCACCCACATTCATCGCTGAACACAATGTAATGCTATCCATTAGCAGTCAAGGGAATTGTGGTTCTGCACTACCTCAGATGACCACTGTCGGCAAGTATGGCAGCAACCTGGAAAAAGGTCCTACTCTTCCCATGTTTTGAAGAGAGACAGTAGTTTTACTCTGAACATCATGATGTAACATCATGTAACATCTGGTAGTGATTGAGGGAATTAGATAACACAATGATACATCATGGACATCCTGTTGTGTTACCCCAGTATCATGGTGCCTTTTGGAAAATGGTCGTCCATTAATGACATATATCTCTAACTAATTGTGTGATGTGAGCCTCAGATCAGTCGCTGACAGAACATGTGTGGGACTAGCTCAGATGTCAACTGTGTTTCAGTTCCAATGTCCAGGATACCAAGGATCAATTACAATAGTTTTGGGCCAGCTTGCTTTGGGAAAGAAAGCAATGGGTTTACAACACCCTTCCTAGCTCAATCAGTGAATGCATCCAGATCAAAGGAGGTGCAACATCATACTGATGATTAGGAGGATACTGCCAATTCCTTTGTAGATTTGACTCAATTTTGTAATCACTGAAATAACATCCCATATGTTCCTCATATGGGTCTCCTCTACTGAGTCTCTATCTCATAGTAAGATATGGTTTAGCAGTGAAATACTTATCTTCTCTTACTTAAAATTGACACTGGTAAACATCAACTCAACCAACATTGTTTGAAAAAGTTTATCAAAACTCCTTGAGAATCTCCTACACTCTTTTTGGTTGTTGGTAAGTACATTAATGCCAGGTTAAGTTGTGTTCACAGACGTTTGGTGATGCTTTGTGGCACCCATGGTGTCACATACACTAGTCCAATACATTGTAATTTGTGGACACATCAAGCAACCAAACAGAAGAACCAAATTTTTGGAATGTTGTTTAATATCCTTTCCTGACCTCAAAGTCATTAGAGGTGGCAAAGCACTGGGGACAAGGAACAGGAAGGAATTTGGCCATGGCATTTTTGAAGGAAGCATCCCGGCGTTCACCTAAAGTGAATAGGGGAAACCATGGAAAACCCAAATCTGGATGCCTGGGCAAGGATTCGAACTGGCGCCCTCCCGAATGTGAGACCTGAGCATTAACCATTCACCCATCTTGCTTGGTTTTTTTTATTCCACTTTCAAACAGATCCACACAAGCATAATATGTTCTTAAATATGTTTTGAGTTTTATGTTAGAGGGATGATGTGCTTTCTAGAGGATATTTACAATTTTCACCTGTACACTATTTGGGATTATTACTATCATTATTTTCCCCCTCCAGAAAAGGAATTAAAAACTGAAGAATTTAGCAGTTTGAGCATTTTTGGTACAAGGTTTTTCCCATGTCTGTAAATATTTTCTTACATATTTTAAGAAAATTTGTTACAGAGAGTAACTTGATAAAATAGATGGTCATTTATTTTTTTAAAAATTTTCTATTTTATTTGAAGACTGCCTATAAGCAGTGATGTATTTAACCATATTTATTATCAAAAACTGGTAAAATTTATATTGTAAATTAGTAATCTGAAGAGAAATTAATAGATTTTTGTTGATACTTTTTACTTATTTTGTGAAATTTATGTTGTAAACAATTTTATTTAATGATTCAAATGTGGTATCAACAACAATCAGGGTATTGTCAAATTATGGATATTATTTTGTGATATAACATTTTTCTTCAAGCCTTAACTTCATTTTTATAGATTTTTAGTATGTTTGAATGAATAAGGAGGATGAATGTTGTAATTCAAAACAGGAGTTCCAGAGATTACATTTTTTACAAATATTAGCTCACCAAACTTCTCAAAATAAGTATAAATTTAGGTGGATATATAACATACCAGTGAGAAAAGATGATTTTATCACATGGCCTCTTGTTCCTGGCAATGTTAGAGATTGTAGAGAAGCTAGGAAACATTTGGTTAAAGTCTCATGCTATGGGAAATTTTATAATTTTATTGAACTTGAAAGGTTCTAGAACATTGTGTATCAAACAAAACAACGAAATGGCTTGAATTTAATGGGATAAACAGTTGGAAATTTAATAATAACATTTAACTGAAAAATGAATAATAAATTTCATAGTTTCAGAATGATATAGAATAAAATTAAGTTTTTTATTATTATTATTTTCAAAATACATGTATTTTGATTCCCGACATAGGGGTTTAGGCTCATATTTTGGAATAATTTCAATTTGGAAAAGTAAATGGGGTGGAATTTAACATTCCAAGTATTTAAGAAAATTATTTATATACAGGGTCCAGCAATAAAACCACCCTTATTTTAATAGATAGGCACTGAAAAAATAAATATGATAGAGAATAATTACTTTTATTTATAAAAAATACATACTTTGCCATTTTTAATTATTTGGTTTTAAAAATTATATCTGCTAAATGACGTCCTCCATCGTTGACACATTGACGAAGTCTATCCCGTAAGTTCTCCATAAATCTTTGTATCATTTCTCTTGGAATGGCTGCCACTTCTTGGATAATGGCCTCTTTAAGTGCTTGCAGTGTTGTGGGACGATGTTTGTACACTAGAGCCTTTCAGTGTTCTCAAAGAAACAAATCACAAGGTGATAAATCAGGCGACCTTGAGGGCCACGCGATATCTCCTCACAAAGAGACAAGATGACCAGAAACCACCTGTAAGGGGCAAAACTGCTACCGGGGTTGAAGTAGAGTTTCGTACCTTAACTAGCAGTTCACTTCAATTAAAAGTTCTGTGGAATTTTGACGAAATAATTTTAACTTGACCATGTAGCCTTTTAGGATTCTCAACTGAGATGTGTACAGGTTGCCACTAAATTTGTTTAAACCACAAACTTAGAAAAGGTTCAGTCTACTACTAAATCACAAAAGAGTTCACTTGGACAACATTTTGGAGTTTATTCAAAAGTTACATTTTTCAAAGTTTTACACAGTTGAGTAGCAATCAATCAAACGTTTCAAGAAAATTGTAGGTTGTGGAGAGAAATAATACCAAACAAAACTCCTTTTTGTAAATTTATCAGTTCGTGTTAACCGTTACTGCTATACCATCGTACCGAAATCTCATCATGGCCGACATTGAGTGCAAGTTTCCACCAGCCGCCTTCCCGCTCCAAGACAAACTATGACAGATTACCTCACATAACACTCCCGGAATAAAGACATCATGTGTTGGCGGCATGATCTTATATAGGAACCCCCCAAACTAATGACGTCGGCAACTGTATAGCATCTTTTTGCCTCCGCGTAATTGTACATTCCCGATGATTGGAGGTAATGAAAGCGTTCAAACTTTAACAGTGTCTAGCCTTATCTGCTAGAAGTTTAAGGGATGTTTAGTGAGAAATGTTGAGTGACTAGTTTTAAATTTTTGTTTAATTTTGCATAGTCATACAAGTCTCTGAAGAAATGGGGGTATACCCAAACGTTTAAATTTATTCAGTTTTTTCGAAATTCTGCTAAACTACAAGTTACCTGAATAAAATTAGTGTAAAAATGTTCTCCAAAAATTCCTGAGTTTAATGGTGTAAATTATACCGAGATTGGTGGCAGGGTAATGAAATTATAGCTTAGACAAGATTTGGTAAATTAACTGTTTAGAAATCATATGGTTTTTTGTTAATAACTCCTGAAGTATCATTAATATCAAAAAGGTAAAATCATTGGAGTTTTCTTTGGATTTAATTACGTGTTTTAAAAGTTATTTCATCTCTGAAAATGGCTTGGTTTATTTACAAATAATTCTTAAGTGAGACACGTGTGTTCAGTTACAAAATAATCTTTAAAATGTTTATAAAATATGTATGGAATGGTCTGAAATATAAATATGTTAAACTATATTTTTAGTTCTTTCAGGAAATCTACTTTTTAGTTTGGAAAATTACTAGGAATATGTGATAAAAATTGTTAAAAGTGAAGTGCATTTATCGAAGTGTTTGAAAATTAATTTATGTTATTTACACGGTCAGAAACTACGGAATTTTAGTGAATTTAACTTTCTTTTGAATTATTATTATTTAAAAATTACTTTATTTCACTTGAAAGTATTCAGAAATAGTGAAATGGTCATATATTAATAATCTATTGTTTGGTAACAAAAAACAAAAAATGGATTATCCCACTTCAGGTTAATATAAAGTTTCTTTTACTCTTATAAGAAGTTGGTTTAGTACTTTTATTAAATGTTGGGGGTCTTTACTATTTTTAAAAGTACCCAGAAATAGTAAAATGCTCATATATTGTTTACAAGTTGAATTATTATGTATTATCCTATTTCATGTTAACATAAAGTTTCTTTACAGTTTATTTAAAGTTTATTTAATGCTTTTATTAAATATTGTGGGTCTTTACTGCTTTTAAAATGTTTTATTTAGTAAGTTAGGTTGTGGTATCAGCTTCTACATAAAACGTTCCTCCCATAACCTGAGTATGCAATAAAAACTATATGTTTACTGTAAATTTACTTCCTCCCTTGTACTTGAAGCTAAGAAACTAGAATTTGCCAAAATTCTAAGGTGCTTACACACCTTTCACAACATTTCCATAGAAAGCCGAGAGGTGTGGGATGTTGCTCCATCTTCCTGGAACCTTAATTTCTTGATCATCATGATCTTCAATAAACTGGTTTAGCCTAGGTTGTATGAAGGTATCTAGCATGTGAAAATAACAGTTTGTATTAACCTTTACCGTGTATCCACCTTCCTCGAAAAAATACGGTCCCCACACAAAATATTCAGCAACAGCTCACCAAACTGTCACATGAGGGCTGTGTAGTGGTCACTGATGAATTTCATGAGGGTTTTCTTGCAGCTGAGAAGCGGAAATTTTGTTTGTTTACAGTTCCTGATAAGTGAAAATGGGCCTCATCGGAAGAAATAAACAAAGCGCCAGGTGGAATGTTTTGAAGAATTTCCTCGCATGCAACTCTGCAAGTTTCAAAGTCTCTTTCACTTAATTCCTGGGTAACCATCATTTTGAAGGGGTGCATATGAATTTCTCTATGAAGAATTCTTCTTACACTCCTATCAGATAATCCCAGGGCAGCTTAAGTGCTGAACGCATTGGTGATTGTTGCAAAGACAATCTCACACGCACCACATTGTTTGGTGTTGTTGCAGTCCGAGGACGGCCGGTAGGTTTTCTTTTCAGTGCTGAAACTGTCTCTCTAAAGTTTGACACCCACAGTTGAATACTTTTTCTATCCCGGACACGATCATGCAGACCAAGTTCGAATCTTCTCCGAAATGCTCACCGAGTACTATCACAGAACTATTGTTGTGAATAAATTCCTCCACAACAAACGCACAATTCTTACCAAGCCATGCCATGGATCACACTGAAAATGGCATGTACACCTCTCTCAAACAAAACACACTCCACATCAGTATCCTCACTACAACCCGCACGCTGGCTACGTAAAATGCGGGAGGATTTATTGCCGGACCCTGTATAATAACAATGAGCAGGAAAATGGTTTAAGCCAATAAAACTAAGGAAGGATAGGCAAATATGACCCCACACTTACCACAGATGAAGGCGGCTGTGAACGATGAACACAAAAAAAAACAAACACAAGAAAAGTGCAATATTCCTGCAGAACTGAGACACCAGGTGGGGTAAGGTGTGTACACAGTGACAGCCATCTTGTGAATGGTGTAACCGGCAAAGATAGTAGTATAGGAGGAGGGAGCGGGAAACTGAAGTATTGTATCGATAATCGATACTATTGACAGTATATTATCATTGAAAGTGGTAGGCCAACATAATAATACCTGAGTGAGGATACATATATTAATCAGATTTAGAAAAACTATAAGTGAAAAATAAAATATAAGAAATATATATAAAAAATAAATAAATAAATAGTAGAGATAATAAGTGCTGGGTAGGGTGGGAGGAATTTATTGGAGATTGAGGCCAGGAGGATGTTTGGTGTCCAGAATAATCTGATAGGCTAGTTCCCATCTATGCAGATCAGAGGAGGTTGTGTTAACAGGGGAACCTCGGATTGCCCTAACTGAGAAACAGATGTTAAAATTATTCAGTTTGTGGGAACTGGCATGTTTGTAACATTGTTGGTATATACTGTCTGCCTGTGACCATTCATTCTGATAGCAAGTGCGTTAGTAGTGAGGCCTATATATGAGCTAGAACAATGGAGGCATAGAAGTTGATATATGAGGTATGTTGTCATACAAGTAGCATGACCAATGATGGAGAATGATTCACCTGTGGTAGGATTGGAGTAAGTGGTGGTAGCTGGTTGCTTACTGCATGTTTGACAGTGAGGTCTGTTGAAGGGAATGATGTCTATGGTAGTTTGGTGGAATTACTGGGTGAGTACTTGTGAACCAAGATATTTTTTAGATTTGGTGGTCTGCTAAAACATGTGGGTGGGAGAGTGGGTAGGATTTTATGGAGAATGGTGCACATCCTGGGGAAGCAATGTAGGAAGTCATGCTGTAAGCTACCTTACTATTCTGCAAATTCTTAAAACAGTTTGTTTAAAGTAAAATGGGCATAGGAGAAAGATTCAATATTGTAGCCTTTCAGCCATAGATGCAGCAAATTCAAGCCACAAAGTTAACTAAATAGTCAATATCAATACTAAACCAACCTTATATAGTAAAATCAAGCTTTAAAAATATCTTAACAGCCATAGTAGAGTAAAATCCATTATAGTTAATGCAATATTTTGTAATGGTACAATTTCACTATAACACAACACTTTTCGACACTTTAAGACCTATTAATAATAATAAACAGCCTCAGATTAATAAATGATCTAAAGAAAAGATAGGAAAGAGTTTAAAATTCTACAATGACTTATACATTTAGACAGTTTAAAGATTGTTTTCAAATGAAATGAATTAAGTCTCCTCGTGGTTATAGACACCTTTTAAAAATTACTAGCCTGACATGTTAAGTTGGTGGAAGAAATAATCCTCAGATAATAAAAAAGTAACCTCTAAACTGAATTACCGAACATCGTGGTGTAACGGTTAGCATTCTCCCCTCACATTCAGGAGGACGCCAGTTCGAATCCCCATCCAGGCATCCAGATTTGGGTTTTCCATGGTTTCCCAAATCACTCCAGGAAAAATACCGGGATGCTTCCTTCAGAAAGACCATGGCTGAATTCCTTCCCATTCCTTGCCCCCCATCCTTTCCCATCTCTAAAGACCTCGCTGTTAAGAGACATTAAGCAGTTAAAAATAAATAAACTGAATTCCATAAGCTTTTTCGAGTAACATGCAGTAGTTTAATCATAGTAATAGAGTGAATTTTGATTATGGTGGCTTCAGTTATGAGGAAACGAGGAAGCAGATATTTTCGGAAATTAATTACAAAGCAAATACAGCAGCTACAGGTGAGATTAAATGCTTTTTGAGCAGTTGAAAACCTGGAGGATCATTTAAAATGTGCTTTAAAGCCAAAAGAATAAGTTTTGCACACTCAAAAATTCGTTATGAAGTCACAGAGAGCATGTTTCAAAAATTTTGTATACAAATGAAGAAACTAGCCATGTTTGATATTAAACAAAAGCTAATCACATTAGGAACCATCTGAAACTGATTTAAATTTGCTATCACCTAAATTGGTGGAGTTATTAGCATTTGCGTCACATTTTTAAATATCATTTAAACCTACGGTTTACAGAAAATCTGTTATACCCACAGAAAATTTTATAAGGATATAAAATGCCGGGTACACAAAACTCTACATACTGACAAATTTTCAGAACATTAGATGCACTATTAGCTGAGATTGTAGAACTCTTTTGTATCATCAAGTTACCACTATGCCAATGCTATCAGAGTCTATATATACAATGACCGCGCAGCCATTTTAACTTTATGTTCAGTTGTCTGTGTGCGCTCAAGGTGGAAGGATGTGTTATGTTGTGCTGCATGTGGCGCGCTGAGCATGTAGCTGAGGCAGAGAGACCAAGCTTTGCTGTAGCCATCTTAGTTTTATGAGCAAGTGAACTTTAGCAACTAACTATGTGACTTTAAAATGGGGTTCGGTTTGGTCTGGTTGTATTTCATTTCCTGCAACCATTTTATTTGGTAAAGAAGTTTCCGATTAGTCACCAACTGTAATCCACATGTAACTTATTTACGAGAATATAGTGAATTTTGACTTTGAAACAATAGCAGGGACTTTATTTCAAGATGTTAACCTAACCTTTCCTAGCTTGAGGTTTAAATCAACACAAGTGGTGGCCATTTGAAGTTATTACAGTTGATATTCCAGTAGCTACAGATTATACGGTTGGAGCTCAGGTGGTAAGCTGATATTCTGACCCCGGTATCCCACTTATCCCCTACATGGGATCGAATATGCTAGTGTTCAATGAACAGTGAAATGATGACCAGACCTACCCGGTAATATTCGTCAACAACAAGTGAAAATTTTCAAGAAAAAACTATCAGGCACTTCAAGATAACAAGAGCCACAACTTTGCTACAGTGCTGCCAGCCATGATGTTGTGTTTCCTTCCACACGCTACCACAACACGACGTCCAATATAAGACTACCACCTTCCCAACAATACTGCTTTCGACTAGTTTGCTGACTGGCTCGTCTGATGATGCGACTTGTGTGACCAACAGCTGTCTACCCACGATGCTGCCAACTGACCCACTCCCAACATACCAGCTGATCTTGCCCACAGGCTGCGGCTACACATTGTCACTCGTTTTGTCGGTTTTATTAACAGATAAGTACTGTTAATTTACCCAACGGCATTCATCAAGTTGCATTTCTCTTATCTACAAGAGATCTAAATTGACTTTCAGCTATTATCAGCTTCTATTGGGAGTGAAAACATTTATTAACTTTCGTTCTTCTCTAACTAATTTAAAGCGTACTTGATACGCAGAAGAGCAATATTACTGTCAATGTCAATTTGTGTTGCTAAGCAATGGAGGCCATATTGTTGGTGAGCCAATACACCTCACACCTAACAACTGTGCAGGTTTTGTTTTCTCTTTGAAGTACTGTTTGGCTTTTCTGCCATGGAACCGCTTCATTCTGAAATAAGTACTGAACTCTCATTTACTGATTTTGATAGGTTTTTCAACCGACCCGAGAATTAAACCAGATATGCACTGATCATTATGTTCAATAGAAACAAGATTTTCAAGAACTTTAAAATAACTTTGCTCATTAGAAACATGACTTCAATGAGACATTTGCTAAACAAGACACTAAACTTGATTTTTTTGCTGAGACACTTCGACAACAGTCAAAATACATTCAACACACTATCAAGGAACAATTACATACACACTCTGCAGCTATTGCTACTAAACTGGCAGAGAATGAGGCTAACATTCTGAATAGGTGGGAACAGCAATCAACAACACTTAGAAATGAATTCACCACTACCATGCTCAATTCCACACAGGAATGGAAACAGGACATACTTGTGTCATTTGACAAATCAATTGCGGGTGTTCATGCAAAGCTTGAACAAACCAGTTCCCAGTTAGAATAAAATCTTTCTCAACAAATATCACAGTTAAATACTAAGCTGACTTCCACCGAAGATATTTTATTTAAACATATTTACGTTGTACTTTTTTGCTTTCACAATTGGCATTTCTTTGTTTATTCCATTTCGCACTTTATGATTTTTCTGTACGATATTCCTGCTGTTTCTCCATACGGCACTGAATATTAGTATTTTTTTCTCGTTTTAGCTCTGTTTCTGTATTTTTCTGATATGTTTAAATTTATAATTGGTTTTGTTGCATGTTTTTCTTTCCGCGATCGGCATTTCATTCAGTATTCCTATTTGCGGTTTATGATTTTTCTGAATTACAATTTTTGGATGATATTTTCGCTGTTCCTTCATACAGCACTAAATAATTAATATTTTTTATCACATTTTATCTTCATTTCTGGTTTTTTTCCACTGTTGTGTGTCCTTTATAGGATACTCAAAGATTCACTTATAGGTTGGTAGTGATTTTCGGCATGATGCGACTGATCCCTGCCTAGAGCGTTTCAAACCTCCTTACAAACTAGATCCCCATCTTCTTCCTCAACACCAACCCCTCTTTTTGTTCCAGGAATTCCTCACTTCAAGCCAATCTTCAAATTCTTTCCTCAACTTCATTTCCCACTTCAACAATCTCAAAGTCATTACTAATGAAACCCATGCCATGAGAGTACTGTCTAAGAATAGGAACATCATCATTCTCCAACAAAGACTCAAGGACCGTAGTCATGGACCGCAGTGAGTATTAGGCCAAAAATTTAAGACAGCTCTCTGACACCACCATATACCTTCCACATCCTACAGCTTCAATATGCAATGAAGTATGTGCTCTCCTTGGCCTCCAAAGGCCCCTTTCAAGGACTCTCTCCCAACTCCTTGTCCAACCTTACCCCCCAGATCCCCATTAACCCCACCTTGTTCCTTCTTCCCAAGATCCACAAAACTGGAAATCCAGAGCAACCTATAGTTGCGGCATATGGGTCACCTACTCAACAGATTTCAGCTTTTGTGGATCAGCACCTCCAGCCATTTGTACAGAACCTCCCTTCATTCATAAACATTCATAGACACCCCACACTTCCTCGAACGACTTTCCACAATCCCCATTTCTCTACCAACCGACTCCTTCCTAGTCTCCATAGATGTCTCTTCCCTTTACACCAACATCCCTTATGGTCAGGGCCTCAGTGCCATGGAACATTTCCTGGAAATGTGATCTCCTGACAGCCTCCCGAAGACATCCTCCCTCATATCCTGGCAAACCTCATCGTGCCTAACAACTACTTTTCCTTCAACTCTCAAATTTACCATCAGATACCCGCCACAGCTCTGGGCACCCGCAGGGCACCTACCTATGCAAACATTTTCCTGGGCTTTTGGGAACAACAATTCCTAGACAATCTTTCATTCAGATATATAGATGACATTTTCATGATCTGGGCCCACAAGGAGAATCATCTCATAAAATTCCTCAACTCCCTAAACAACCACTCCATCAACTTTACCTGGACATACTCCCACAGCCATGTTACCTTACTTGACGTTGACATTTCCTTGCATAATGGGTGCCTGCCTACCTCTGTTAATATCAAGCCTACAAATCTGCAGCAGCATCTTCATTTTAACAGTTTTCGTCCCTCGCACATCAAACGTTCCTTTCCTTACAGTCTGACCGTCCATGGAAGGCACATCTGCTCTGATGAAGAATCTGTTCCCCGATACACACAAAACCTGTCTGGAGCTCTCATTTCCCAAAGCTACCACCCTGAATTAGTACAAAAACAAATCTCTCAGGATATGGCCCTTATTGTGCATAGCCAACCTAAAGTTGTACCCTTGAAACTAGCCACCGCCCCACTTTCGTCACTCAGTTCTTCCTTGGTTTTGAGTCTTAACCTAATCCTTCAATGTGGGCATGACTTCCTACATTCCTTCCCCAGGATGCACACCATTCTCCATAAAATCCTACCACTGCCCCACACACGTTTCAGCAGACCACCAAATCTAAAAAATAGCTTGGTTCACAAGTACTCACCCAGTAATTCCCCCGAACTACCACAGAGATCATTCCCTTGCAACAGACCCGCTGTCAAACATGCAGTATGCATCCAGCTACTGCAACTTACTCCAATCCTACCACAGGTGAAACGTTCCCCATCATTGGTCATGCTACATACCTCAGATATCAACATACATGCCTTCATTGCTCCAGCTCATATATAGGGCTCAATACTAACCCACTTGCTGTCAGAATGAATCCAAGCAGACAGTATATACTAACAATGAGGCCCATCCAGTTGCAAAACCTGCCAGTTCACACAAACTGAATAATTTTAACATCTGTTTCTCAGTTATGGCGATCTGAGTTTTCCCTGATAACACAACCTCCTCTGATCAGCGTAGATGGGAACTAGCCTATCAGAATATCTTGGAAGCCAGACATCCTCCTGGCCTCAATCTCCAATAAATTCCTCCCAGCAGACCCAGCACTTATTATCTCTACAATATATATTTTATTTTCCAGTTAAAGTTTTTCAGAATTTGAATTATATATGTATCCTCATTCAGTTATTATTATGTTGGTTTACCACTTTCAATGATAATATACCATGAATAGTATTGATTATCGATACAATACTTCAGCTTTGCCCCCCCCCCTTCCCCCGCCTAAACTACCATCTTCACTGGATACTCCTTTCACCAAACGGCCGTTGTGTACACACCTTACCCCGCCTGGTGTCTCACTTCTGCACAATTAAGTCTGTATGCCGAAATATTGTGCTTTTCTTGTGAATGTTTTTTTTTGTGTTCATCGTTATCAGCCGCCCTCATCTGTTGTAAGTATTGGGTCATATTTCCCTATCCTTCCATTAAATATATATATGTATGTGGTAAATAATGATATCATGATAGGAATTAAATTAGGATAGGGAAATGATCCACCACTTACCTTTAGATGATGGATGTGGGACGCTAATACACAGAAAAAACAAAAACACAACATAGAGGGAAATATTCAGGACAATTTATCAACAGAAGAACATTATGGGAAGTGGGTGATGTTGGAGACTGTCTCCCAGAAAGACTTGCCCAGGAAGATGGTAGGGGTAAATTCAAACAAAGGAAAGGTAGGGGCAGTGATTCGGAACTAATACCAGAGCATAGATAAATATCCAAAATGATCTCTGGTGGGTTGGATGAGCAAAATATAATTGAATCTATATATATATAATTTTAAAATAATAATGGAATAATAAGAATTTTTAAATGTTTAAACCAAAGACTCTATGAAGTAAACATCACCTTAGGTTAGCGATGGTTCGATATAGGTAGTGGGGATGGAGGGAAAGAGTTGATTTAAAAAGGGTAAACATAAGTATAAATAATAATGATGATTGGTATTATCTGAAGTTGAGACCAGATGGTTGCCTTGTGTCCAGTTTGTACTAGTAGGCAAGTTCCCACCTTCTGACTTCAGAGGATCTGCTGCTATTAGGGAGGACTCTGATAGCCCAGACCATGAAACAAGAGCTGAAATTATTTGAGTCATGGGTGATGGCATGGGCAGCAACTGGGTGCTCTGGGTTCCATGCGAACACTGTCGGTGGACATTTATTCTTATGGAAAGTTAATTTGTGGTTAAATCTATATTTGAAGCCAGTCAGTGGTTGCATGTTAACTGGTAAATAACATGGGAAGTTTAACAGGTGGCGTCTCCTGTGATAGGAAGCTATCCCATGTGACATGGTTGGTGAAAGTGGTGGAGAAATGGTGTATGTAACACATCGTGTATCAGGGTCTATTGCATCGGAAAGAGCCTTGAGGCTGACTGTTGGGACGAGGAAGACCTAAGCAAACTTAGCTTTCAACCTTTTATGAATTCTGCTACTAGGCAAATCACTTTTTCATCCACTCCAACAGTTTTAACCTTATTTAGCATCATTTTATGGCTCACTCTTACAAATTACTTATAAAGATCTAGTATTTATAAATACTCACCGTGTAATTTCCCAAACGTCCACAGGGATCTTTCCCATGTAACAGACCCCACTGTAAAACATATATCAACTCACATGCCTCCATTAAACCAGCTCGTATATAGGTCTCACTGCAAACCCACTTTCCATCAGAATGAATGACCACAGGCAAACAGTTGACACTAGCAATGTAGCCCATCCAATGCCTAAACATTCCAGTTTCCATAATCTCAACAACTGTTTCTCAGTTAGGGCAATCAGAGTTTTCCCTGACACCGCAACCTCCTCTGAACTGTGTAGATGGGAACTAATCTACCAGAATATCCTTTACACCCTGTAGGCCTCTCTTCCATTAGGACCAGCACTTATTATTTCTTGGTGCTTATATTTTACTTTTTAAACTTATTCCCAAAATATGTTTCATAATATTTATATTCCCACCCAGTAATTATTTTGATATTTCCCCATCTCCAAAGATAATAACTTTCACCATCATCAATCTAGTATTTACCCTCTCCCCTTTTTTCAATACTAAGATCAGCGATGATGTACAACCTCCATTCAACAGACAGCATTCAGTACGTGCACATCATGCCCTGCCTGGTGCCTCATTCCAGTCAATAAGACTAACCGACGAAATATTGTGTTTCTTGTGTTTGTCTCTCATATGTTAATCATTACCAGCTGCCTTCACTTGTGGTAAGTGTTGGGTCATATTTCCCTATCCTTCCTTGTTTATATATATATGTATGTATCAATCCTGATTTAAACCTGATCTCTGAGTCTCCACACTAGAGTATTTTATATTCTAATTTGCAGAAGTAACTGCGAGAAACATTTTAATAAAAGCTATGAACTCTTCTCATGGTTCCGTAATGCAATGTGATTACCGAGGAGGAAGTGATGGACAGTGCAGTGGAAATTAATTTTAAGCAATAACATTAAAGTACAAAAGAGTGTAAGCAATTAGAAAACAGTAAAAAATAGCAGAAAGGATAAATTAAGAACAGTGTCTTAGAATATCGGGAGAGGGAGTTAACAAAGTAGGGTAAGAAGAAGCCATGGATAAAGATATTTTACAAAATAAGCTGAAGCAGTGGCCATTAATAGTTTTGCTGGGGTGACGCAATGATATCACCTGCAGACTCTCTGGCAGTGCTGCCAATTTAGCATTTTTTTATGGGTAAAATCAGCATATTTTCAAGTAATTTAGCATGAAAAAAATCAACTAAGCATTTTTTTCCTGATAAGTGACCTATTTTCTTGGAGTGACAAAATTTTAGCATTTCTCAACCATATATTAGAATAATCTGTACAGGCAATTTAGAAATCAAATAAATAGGAAATGCAAAATAGCAAAAGAAAAATGGCTACAAGAAAAGTGTGAAGAAGTAGAAAAGGAAATGGTCGTAGGTAAAGTAGATGTTGCATATAGAAAGATCAAACATTTTTTGGAGAAATGAAGAAAAGAGGTATGAACATTAAAGCTGCCGATTGTAAACCTCTTTTAAGCTCAGAAGATAGAGCTAATCGATGGAAAGAATACATTGAGAAGCTATATGTTAGGGACGACTTGAACAATAGTGTGATGGAAAAGGAAGGCGATGTTGACATTGATGACTTAGGAGACCCTGTTTTGAGGACAGAATTTAATAAAGCTCTGAATGACTTGAAAGCAAATAAGGCAGTTGGAATTGATGAGATCCCTGCAGAACTTCTTAAATCCCTAGGAGAGGAAGGAATCGAAAGATTATTCAAGCTGATATCAAAAATTTATGAAACAGGAGAAATTCCAACAGATTTTAATAAAAATATCATCTTCACACTTCCAAAGAAAGCACAAGCCAACAAATGTGAGAATTATCACACCATTAGTCTAACAACACATGCTTCAAAATTATTGACCAGAATAATATAGAGAAGGATGGAAAGGGTAGTAGAAGAGATAGTAGGTGAAGATCAGTTTGGGTTTAGGAAAAATCACGGTAAAAGGGAAGCAATTCTGTCATTAAGATTAATACTTGAAGGGCGGATTAAGAAAAACAAAGATACTTTTATGGCATTTGTTGATTTAGAAAAAGCCTTTGATAATGTTAGGTGGGACATGATGTTCAAAATTTTAAAGAAGTCAGGTCTAAAGTATTGAGATAGAAGAATACTCTATAACCTATATAAGAATCAGGTGGCTATAATAAGAGTAGAGAATCACGAGAGACATGCATCAGTTAAAAAGGGTGTGACACAAGGCTGTAGTCTATCCCCGTTAATATTCAACTTGTATGTAGAAGAAGCAATGAAGAAAGTCAAAGAAAAATTTCCATGTGGCATAAGTTTTCAGGGAGAAAAAATCAGTATGCTATGATTTGCAGATGACATTGTCTTGTTAGCATAGAGGGCTGAGGATATTGAGAAGTTTCTGAATGGCATGAACAAAATACTGAAGGAAGATTTTGGACTGAATATAAATCAAAGCAAGACAAAAGTGAGGAAATGTAGCAGAAATGATACCAATACTAGTAGATTAAATATAATAAAATAATTGTTTAAAAAAATATAAAAACTGCCTTAAAAAAAAAAAAAAAAAAAAAAAAAAAAAAAAAAGCACTAAAAATTTTAAA
This sequence comes from Vandiemenella viatica, assembly GCA_031002005.1. Taxonomy (NCBI): domain Eukaryota; kingdom Metazoa; phylum Arthropoda; class Insecta; order Orthoptera; family Morabidae; genus Vandiemenella; species Vandiemenella viatica. The sequence goes on from JARYHS010008075.1 coordinate 27,392,233, forward strand.
ATAACTTTATACCTTGCTTAGGATAAAGTAAATCTAAATGGACAATATTTTACATTACTGTCATTGATATTTTTACATTAATTAGTTATTTTTGGAGTCGGTGCCAGCTGTCAAATCGCAAAGATCGAATTACTGAACTTCTTTTGGTGTTAGACGCGAAACGAACAAAAATTCCCAATATTTTACAGCATGTCGTGAGGCAGATAGTGTTATTGCGGGGAAACAGATTAGGGAAACAAATTAAAAGTATTTTAATCTGTGGCTCGGCCTTATTGGTCATCCAGACATATCTCTCCTGCTACAGTGTCAGTTGGTAGGCTGCATCATGCTGTAAACGATTTACAGTTAGTATAATATCGGCGTATCATCTGTATGTTTCAGTTTTGTTGAAACATTTTTTCTAGCATTAATTGTAGGTAAGCAATAACATGATTTTTTATGTATTATTGTTATTTCTCATTGTTTTTATCTTTTTGTTTTTCTTGCTTTCGCTGGCACCGACTCCAAAAATAACTAATTAATATAAAAATATCAATGACAGTAATGTATGTAAAATACTGTCCATTTAGATTTACTTTATCCTAAGCAAGGTATAAAGTTATTTTACAATTTTTAGTGCTTTTTTTTTTTGAAGGCGGTTTTTATGTTTTTTTAAACAATTATTTTATTTTTAAATTTTTAGTGATATTATAGTTTGTTTTGTATTTTAAATATGCCGCTGTGTTCCCATTTTTCAAACTTCCTGGTAGCTCTGAGATTGAAGTGCTTGCTTTCACAGAAGAATTCTGTCTTTATATAACACACCAACTTCCAGAACGGGGTGAATTGGGTGTTGTGATAAGTTTACATTTTTTTCCATGCTATGTTTCGATCGTATCATAACATCTGTTAAAGCTGCTGGTCAATAACCGAAACATGTAACATCTGGGCATTAATACATCCCACATCTGTCTCTGGAATATATCTGTCTGCTCCGGCATCACACAGAAAATATAGATTTTTAATTGGTTTTCACAACGTGAAAGCTTGGGATCAAAGTTGAAATCTGAAGTAAATGTTGAGACATTATGACACATTTATTTTATAAATACTATGCCATGACTTAAAAATAGCTTAACTGATTTTGATGGGATTTAAAGCTGTTGATTTTTGTAAAGAACATTGGAAATTAAAAGGGGTGAGGGTAAAGGGGAAGTGTTATTAGGCTTATGTATGCCAAATGTAGACTGCCTTTTCTGATTGATTTAAAGTATACGTGTGTAAATTTCTATTGATATCAGATAAAACTGTAGGTATGTAAAAAAACAATTAAGGGGTGTGACGATGAAGAGTAGTTTGGTTTTTGCAAAGCTAGTGTGGGCAGTATTTTTCTCTTTGTTTTAATGTATACATGTGCCGTGTTCAATGAAAATCTGATAAAACTGTGGGTATCTATAAAGAATATTGGAAAGTAGGAGGGGTGGGGGTAGAAGAGAAGAGGGGCTGAGCACCTGCAAACTAATTTAAACACAATTGTTGTTGCATATAAATGTATGCGTATGCGAGCGATAGATAGATAAATGAATATAATTTGTAGACTGTAGTTTTTTGTTATGTACTTTTACAGTTTATTCATTAACAATTCTCTGAACACCAATAACGATCGCGCCTGTCCCTATATTCCGAAGATTTTCAGGTTCGCCTTTCAACTCAAGATCTCTCTCAATTCAACTCCAAGCTGCTGCCAAATCAATCTTTTTCTTGGTTGTCTTCTCTACTCAACAATTCTCACCTCCCTTCTTTTTTTTTCCAGAGATCGTATCCTTTTAAAGCCTCTCTGGGCAAACAATATTTATCTCTGTATTCTTTTCTTTTATATATGTATCATTTTTACTTTTAATTTACTACTATGTCACAACCCCTCCCAAAATATTCCTCATTTTTTTGTTTATTATTAATGAACAAGAAAATGGGGAAAATTTTCTTAATAGCAACATCGTTATTGGTATTGAGGTTTTAAAGTTTTTTGTACAAAATATTAATAAAAAGTAGTAAATTAAAAGTAAAAATGATACAAATATAAAAGAAAAGAATACAGAGATAAATATTGTTTGCCCAGAGAGGCTTTAAAAGGATACGATCTCTGGAAAAAAAAAAAAAAAAGAAGTGAAGGGAGGTGAGAATTGTTGAGTAGAGAAGACAACCAAGAAAAAGATTGATTTTGGCAGCAGCTTGGAGTTGAAACTGAGACAGATCTTGAGTAGAAAGGCGAACCTGAAAATCTTCGGAATATAGGGACAGGCGCGATCGTTATTGGTGTTCAGAGAATTGTTAATGAATAAACTGTAAAAGTACATAACAAAAAACTACAGTCTACAAATTATATTCATTTATCTATCTATCGCTCGCATACGCATACATTTGTATGCGACATTGTACTGTATGTTTTAAAGTATACGTGTGCAAATTTCATTCAGAACTGGATAGAAATTGTAGAATAAAGGATGGAAAGGAAGGAGTGTAGTTTGGACTCTCAAAACCAAATGTAGACAGTATTTTTCTGTTTGTTTTGCAGTATACATGTGCATACTTCCTTCAAAATCAGAAAGAAAAGGTAGCTTTGTATAAAGAACATTGGCAGTAATTTAAGGGGTAGAAAGGGGGATAGGGTTTGCGTTTTTGTGAAAGTTATGTGGACAGTATTTTTCTTTCTATTTGTTTTAAAGTATACACATGCGAACTTCCACCGAATTAGATTAAAATGTGGTTCTGTACAAATATTAAGGAAAGCGGAGCCAGGATATTTTTTTTGATTTTTTGATCAGAAATCTTATTCATAAAAAATTCCATATATATGCGCCAACTTTCATAAAAATCGGTCAAATGGTGTCGACTGTAGCTTTCTAATTAGAAATTGACAAAAACCAAGGGGGTGGAAACGGGGAGAGGGGTTCAGTTTCTGCAAACCAAGAGTTGGCATTATTTTTCTCTTTGTTTTATAGTAAAAATTTGCCAAGTTCTGTCTAATCCGGATAAAAACTGTGGTTGTGTATAAAAATTAAGCAGTTTAATGGGGAGAGGGGGTGGTTTTTAGATCTTTTGGTCAGACACCTTTTTCGTGAAAAAATACCTACAAGCACTAACTTTCACGGTAATTGGTCAAACGATCACGACTGTAGCTTTTTATAAAGAACATTGACAAAAGTTAATGGGGTTGTAGGAGGGAAAGGGGTTGAGCATTGGCAAACCAAATATTGACAGGATTTTTCTCTTTGTTTTAAAGTATACATAGGCAAAGTTCAATAAAAATCAGATAATAAATGTAGATTTCTATAAAATTAAGGGGTGTAAATGGAGACATGGGTTGGTTTATTTATTTATTTAAATTTTTTTTTTTGGTCTGAAACCTTCTCCATGAAAAATTACATGTACAGTATATGCCAACTTTAATGGAGACCAGTTAAATGGTGTCGACTGTAGCTTTGTATAAAGAACATTGGCAAAAATTTAGGGGTTGGATAGGGGGAATGATAATCGGTCAAATGGTGTCGAATGTAGCTTTTTATGAAGATCATTGAAAATAATTAAAGGGGTGGAAGGAGGGAGGGGGTTGAGCTTTGGAAGACCAAATGTTGACAGGATTTTTCTCTTTGTTTTAAAGTATACATGGGCTAAGTTCAATAAAAATCAGATAAGGTATGTAGGTTTCTATAAAATTAAGGGGTGTAAAGGGAAGAAGGGGTGGTTTTTTATTTTTATGTTAGAAACCTTCTCCATGAAAAATTACATGTAATTGCCAACTTTAATGGAGATCAGTTAAATGGTGTCGACTGTAGCTTTGAATAAAGAAAATTTGCAAAAATTAAGGGGGTGGATAGGGGGAGAGGGTTTCAGTTTTTTTAAACCAAAAGTTGGCAGTATTGTTCTGTTTATTTTTGACTATATATGTCCACAGTTTCTTTGAGATCAAATAAAAAGTGTGGATTTGTATAAAAATTAAGGGGTGAGTGGGGGTAGAAGGGGTGGTTTCTCAATGAAATTCATATGGGACCACTTTGGAGGTATACCCTTGCCACAAAAAAATTTCATTGAAATCAGTTCAAAATTGGCGAAGATATCGCTGAACATACATACAAAAAAATACAGACGAATTGAGAACCTCCGGTTAAAAATAGGATCGGATGCAATAGGAGAAGTAAGTGAATTCTGTTACTTGGGAAGTAAAATTACAACCGATGGCCGAAGCAGGAATGATGTTAAAAGCAGAATAGCACTAGCAAAAAGAGCATTCATGAAAAAGAGAAACCTTTTAGTTTCAAATATTGATCTAGGAATTAGAAAGAACTTTTTAAAACTCTATGTGTGGAGCACAGCACTTTATGGTAGCAAAACATGGACTTTAGGAATACCGGAAATAAAGAAAATTGAAGCATTTGAAATGTGGTGCTACAGAAGAATGCTGAAAATTAAGTGGACAGACAAAGTAAGAAATGAACGAGTTTTGGAAATGATTGGTGAGAAAAGTAGTTTGTGGAAGAAGCTTACGGAAAGAAGAGACAGGCTGGTAGGTCATATTTTGAGACATGCAGGATTGGTTAATATGTTAGTGGAGGGAACAGTTGAAGGTAAGAACTGTAGAGGAAGACAGAGATTAGAATATATGAAGCAGATAATTGAGGACATGGGCTGTAAGGGGTATATAGAAATGAAGAGGTTAGCACATGATAGGAAAAAAAAAGGTAGAACGCTAGCATCTCCATGAATGGAAATTTTTTAACAAATTTAATTTATTCAGTTGTTATAAAACATTTCGGATGTATTATTTGTGACTAAAATACATATTTGCTTCAGATAATTTTCAAGATAAAATTTACATATCATGATACGTGTCTTACAGAAGCGAGCTAATTAATATTTTCTGCTCTTTTCATTGCATGATACATAGACAAGTTTGGTTTTTCTGGTAGGGTTAAATTCTAGTATATATATATATGTCACCACTTACCTTAGATGATGGTTTCATTCGCTACTTAGCTCCTTTATTTCCTGGTTACTATATCTGTGAGGCGATCTCCTACACCACCCTCCCTATAGACAAAGGGCCAAGTCCCGAAATATGGTTTCCCTGTTTTTGTCCTTTTTTATGTGTTCACCACATGAAATTATCAACTAAGGTAAGTGTTGGTTCATTTTACTATCCGTTTTTTGTAAATCCATTCGCTACTTAGCTCCTATTATTTCCTGGATACTATATAAAGGACACTAATGTGTACATATAGTTCTTCTGCTAACCCCACACATAATTCTTATTACTTGGTTTTGGGCTCTGAATACTTCGTCCTTACAAGTAGAATTTTCCCAGTATATTATTGTATATGATATTAAAGGGCGAAAATAAGTCAAATAAATTATGTTCTTTATACAGAGATCACTGCTGAAATTGTGAATGCAACTGCAACAGATTGTGTCAGTCAGTCAGTATGCTCCAATTTAAATTTAAATGCCAACATAGAAATTTCACACACTCTATATCTTGAATGGACTGGTCTGCATCTGTCTATATCAGGTGTTAATCTGTGTGATGTACTGAATTTCATGTACTGAGTTTTATCAAAGTTTAAAGACAATCCATTCATTAGCTATAAAACGATTAATAAGTCAAAGACATAATTTTAAATATGTTCACTAGATAAATATAGAGTATTTTTAATTCCAATGCTTGATTCATCTGCAAATCGAATAAATTTTGATTTGTTAGATGAATCAGCATATGTAATTTATATATATTAAAAACAATAGAGGCCTCAGTATAGAACTTTAAGGTACATGAAATCTGGTATAAACCCTCTCAGAAAACTGTGAACCATATGACACAGCATTAAAGTGTTACAGTGACACTTTCTGTTTTCTATTCATAAGGTAAAAACTAGGTCATTTATTCATATCTATACCATAATATTTTAATTTTTGTATCAGAAATTCATGGTAAACACAGTCAAATGCCTTAAAAAGTCATACAAAATGCATACAGGCATTAATTTATCATTTATTCATTTCTAAAGTATTGTCAATGAATGAAAAAATAATCTGTTCTGTTGAATGCTGCTTCTGAAAACAAAATTATTATTTAATTAGAATATTTTTATTTTTAAGGTGTTGGTAAACTATATTGTTCATTGCTCTCTCAGCAACTATGCAGAAGGCTGTTACTAATGAAATTGGACAATAATTCGATTTCGCTGACTTATCTTAGGAATTTGAACAAATTACCGAGTGTAGTGATGAATAATTTACCAAAAATGCTTAAGGAATTTAAAATTAAAATTTGTGAATTGGAAAAGTAATGGGGAGGAATTTAACATCCAATTAAAAAAGAAATTTTTAAAATATATATATAAAAAGGGCTAATTGGATGACTAGGTGAATTGCCACCGAAGTGTTAGTTCCATCGAAATTAAATTAATAATAATAAATACAGCACACTTAAGCCTTTCTGCAAAGGTACCCTCAAGTAAAGATATATTATATTATACAGACAATTCAGTATATTACTTAATTCTGTGGAGAACAATTTAATTAATCTGCTGGAAACCCCATTAAAACCACATGAGTATTTGTTCTTAAGATAACTGATAACTTTTCTCATTTCTTCTGGAGTAGCTAAATTTACAGACACAGTGTGAAATCATTCTTGGAAGCATGAATTAACAAATTTATACTGTGTGCCACTGAACTATTGGTAGTCAATTTATTGGCAACAAATAAAAAATGTTTTTTAAATATATCAGTAACTGAAAAATAGGATTCCAATGAATTTTGTTACTGACGTAATTAGCATGGACTACAACAAAACATCAGCCAGACAAAGAACTGCTGTCCCATGCACAGCATCCTACAGAAGAACTGAATACCAAATGCACAGTAGTAAACCTCACCAGAATGTAGCTTGATGATGCAAAAGAAATGGTTTTGTCCAAGCAGCCAAACTTCACCCTGGCGCCTGGAGCTGTTACCATGAAGGATATCATATGTGCTGTTCAACAAGTTGCCTGCAAGCTACCAAGAGATATGGCCAAGGTGATTCAAATGGAAACCTGTAGAATTCTGGAGTGAGTCAAGCTCCCCCAAGTCCAACACTAAATAATCAGTACACCTTGCCCTCCATGCCTTACGTCAGATTGATGATATTGTAAGGTTGACAGGGGACAAAGGGAATGCTACTGACGTTCTTACATCAGGTCTGTAAAATGTAAACATAAGGAAACTGCTTCATGAAACTACTTATGGGCATGTTAATGATGATCCAACTTAAAGGGTAGAGAGAAATGCATCAGCCCTATTGAAGATAACCAGATTTTCATCTGATGCCAGCAAGAGCCTTCGACATAATGCTGCCAGGCCACACAAACTCTGGCCTCCCCAGGATTTACAAGGAAGATGTACATTTATGCCCAATTGTAAGTACCCTAGATGGTCCCATATACAGCATGTTCCAGTGCCTGACAGGAATGGTTAACCCGTTTGTTGGTAATTGTTCTCAGCATGTGAAGAACTCGGCCTAATTTTTTAACATGCTCCAAGAGATGCAGCTGTCAGACACTGATATCATGGTAAGTTTTGATACTCTCCCCTTGTTTACCTGGGTTCCTTTGAGAGACACTCTACAGCTGTTACTCTGTCTTCTTTAAACTTACCTCGTAGACCTCTTTGAGCTGGTTCTTTGTTCCACTTATTTCATTTAGAATGGGAGGTTCTACAAAGAGACCAATGGTATGGCAATGGGGTGACCATTGTTGCCTGTAGTTGCCAATCTGTTCATGGAGGATTTTGAGGATAAAGCGATTGAAGGGTCTATCCTTAAGCCGACATGCTTCTGCCATTATACAGTGACACATTTGTCATGTGACCACATTGTATCCATCGTCTTTACGAATTCCTGGACCACCTCAATGGAATTGATGAAAACATCCAATTCATTATAGAAATAGAGGATTAAGGCAGCTTGCCTTTCCTCAACATTCTTATCTGAGAGGAACCAGATGGAACGCTTTCACACAGCGTGTACCGACCACAGACGTGGACTGTTACTTACATGCAAGCAGTTTCCACCACATGGCACAGAAGACCACCATGTTATACATGTTGGTGCACAGAGCAAGGAAAATTTCTGATGCTGACAGCCTACAAGCAAAATTTGAACTTCTCCATCCACCATCAAGAGGAATGGATATGCTGACCAATTGATAGAGGAGGCACTTCAGAAAAAGGTAAAAAATGATCAGCAGAGTTAGATCAATCAAAGGCTCAGGCCTTCATCCCACATTCTCGAGGATACTGGTTCAACATGGAATTAACAACATATTCTGCCCTCCTGCCACAATCCATGACTGGCTCCAGCCTGTGAAGAACAATCTATAGTTAAAGATGCATACTATGAATGTATTATATTGGTCAGACCATCCACAACATCAAGGCATGTATGGATGAGCATGAGTTTAACAATCAGCTGTTTCAGTTGCAGAAGTCTGCAGTTGCTCAACACATAACTGAAAATTGTCACAAAATAGATTTTAGGAATGTGAAAGAAGCCATAGGAATATAGCTGAATAAAAACACAACTAATGCCTGGAAACTGTTTTTGTCTATTCTCAGTTCAACAAAGCGATGGTGAGGCGCTGCTGTAGAAAAACCTCAATAACTGGCTCTCAGTTGTTTTATCGAGTACTCAGTGCAACCAACACAATATGGAGCTTCAACTGGTGTGAGTAATTACGTGGGGTGTTGGGGTGTGGCAGAAGCACTAAGCTATAAAAGAGATACTGATACCAGAGAATGGCAGTGCAGCTCTGGTTGTTGTAAGCACCTTACAATTTTGGCAAATTCTAGTTTTGCTTAGGCGGGACTTAGAAATTTCGAGAAGTACAGTTTTTAACTTTAAGTAATTTTCCCCGTAATCTTCCCTACAGTTACAATTCATCATAAAAATCATTTTAAAGTGTATTTATCATATCGAGAAACGTTTAGTTTAAGAGATATTCCCGTTTGTTCAAGTTTTGAAACACGCGATCGGAAAATTAGAAATTCTAAGATTTGTAATATCTTTAAATCACATAAAGCTACAACCGAACTTTTACCACCAGCTGTAGTCAGCACTATCCCCGATATTTTGGCAGTAAAATTAAATAATTTAGTAAAGTCTAATTAGTGATTTTAATTAAGAGAAAAAAATAAGCTTTTTATTAAAAGAGATATTAAATTAAAAATTACATCGGCAGATAGCCCTAATTAAGATGATTTCATACATATAGTGGTTTTCATAAAAAGTTTTAGCATTTGTCTAGTAATCAAGTTTTTGAAAATTGATTATTGCTAATTGTTGAGTAGAAGTTCGGGAAAGTCCACAAAGTCCGCCAAGATTGGTCATGTGATGAATTCAGTGTTAAGACAATAGAAACCTTTTGGAATAGTAAATTAAATTAAAGTAGATAGAACAGGATGATAGAAAGTCCCTGTAAAAAATCTCAGATTAAACTATCATATACTTTTAAAGATATTAATTAAAGAAAGATTTGCCAAGGTCATAGGTGTGCGCCAGGCTATAATAGTTCGTGCGGTAAGCACACGTTGTCTCATTCTTACGCCGGGAAGTGATCGAGCAACTCTGCGCATGACTTCCAGTGATTTGTAAAATAGGAACTTAGCAAAATGTAGTCTGTCTTTTCTTACTTTCGGTTTCGTCTGGCCTGTACTTCGGGAAAAGTATGTGAAGGAACATTACTTCGGTTTTGTCGCAGGTCGTAACTTGCTATGCTGGTCAGTGAACTGTGTACGACCATGTTGGATGTTGTCGGGTTATATAGCAACTATAATTCTTAATATGAACTTTTAAATTTACTAAAGGGGTTCGGTCGGTTAAAATTTCTCTCCACAACCTGCAAATTTTTAGAAAAGAGTGTTCGATTTGCCTGCTCAACTATAAAATGCATATTTAAAATTGTGACTTTGAAAATAAAACTTTGGATTTTTTATAAGTGAACTTGTGTGCTTCAGGAGTTTGCTTATTACCTTTTCTCTATTTGTGGGTTAACAAATATTGTGGCGACCTAAAGCATTTAAGTTGAGTTATCCTGGCTACAAGGTCAAAACAAATCAAAATTATTTCGTAAATTTTCTACAGAACTTTGAGCCAACCACAAACTGTAAGTTGAGGCACTAAGGCTATACTTCAGCCCCGGTATCAGCTTTGGGTCTTACATTGTCACAGAATCAGGTCTGAAGATGGTGGCAGAGTACGCCATCAAAAGCTTATCTTTCATTAACATCATCTGCTGTGAGCCCGCAAAGATTATATTACAATCTTTAATCCAGCCAGTAATATTTGCGAGATTACATTGCTTTGTCTATGTAAAATCCTCTCAGTTTATTGCTAATTTCTGGTTTCATTTAGTAAAGTTGAAATTTCAAAAATAAAAAACTACCCCAGATCTTCTCAGAGTCAGAAATGGCCTACATTCCCTTTTATTAATTGTGCCTATCAGTTCAATTTCATAAATATGCTTGCTTAATTATAAATGATACTTAATGCCACTGACATCTTATTACTTCTATTGTGTTATTTAAACGTATGTTTGTTCCATACAAGGTATTACAGCTTGTAAAATTAACAGAAACAAACTTAATGCAGACATCACACAACAAAAATAAAAGCTTTGTTCCAGGAGGGAGAGAGAAATATAAGTTAATTTTACTATCTCTACACAAGCTGTACAACCTTTTTGTAATGAAATTTATCTAATTCCATTTGCAAAATTTTAGTCAAGAACACAACTCATTACTGGTTACTAATTAATACACTTCACTATCAAAATATTTCATTAATTTATATAGTTTAGTTTTTGTGCTCTAATGTAAAAAGTTATTAAAGCAGCAGTTTTGAAGATGTGATTTTGAAGACTGAATTGGGAAAATGGCAAAGCACTACATAAATAATACTTCTTACAGACACACTACCAACCATGAACTTCATAGAAACCCAGCATTTAAATATAATGAGATTTTTGTTACTTGTTTGCTCATTATTACCATCATTGTATCACAAAATATCTGTAATGATGTCTAAGCAGTTCTTACCTAAAAAGATTTCTTAAGCTGCTTTCTGCCAGATAAACTTTCTTTACAGCTGTCACCATATATGGATTTCCACGGTAAATTCCAATTTCTGTTCTAGTGCCAACTTCCTCTTCATTCTGAACCTTGAAACATCATAAATAATAGATATAGAAATGAATGATTGATGAAATGTAGTCCATGCAATGTAATGAATTAGGCACTACAGTTATAAGATCACTATGTTTAATTAGTAACACTTTCCATTTTCTTTCAGAAGGTTTCCTCCAGAATATTCTTTGTAAGTTTAGACAGATTTAATTTTTAAATATGTATTTATAATGTGAAAGGTAGAAGATAACTTCTACAGTTGTGAAGCAAGGCTTCATAATATGTGCATTGCTGATAAAAAAAAAAAAAAAAAAAAAAAATACTCTCTTTGCCAGCGGTGAAAGTGAGCTTGCAGAGTTATTTTCAAGAAGGAAGGGGCTATATTTGACACTGAGGTCATTAGAATGGGAAAGAAATATGCACATGGAAAGGTAATGAATTTGGTCATAATCTTTTCCTGACACCCCTTGTAAGCTTGGGCTGAGTGGTGAGTAGTGTGTCATGATGAGCAGATGCCTTATCTAAGTTGAATTTTACATTCCCTCTGTTATCCTCTGGAAAATTTTAAACTGATTGATTAACCTTACATTTTCTTTTTTTTCTATCTAGAAACCTAGTCAGTTCTGAGACATATGAACTGTTGTTGTAGGAGTTGGATAGATGTATCTAATTTTATTTATTTACTAGTGTAAGCCCACGATCATTTTTTTGCATATCGTCACGGGTCTAGAATAGTTCCGGTTTCTAGGATGAAAGATTATGACAGGGTGACCTGATTTGACCAAATATAAACCTGACCCGTGTGTCATGGTGAATAAAATCTCGTGAGCTTGAAGTACTCAGAAGCATTAATAGAGATAGGTATTAAACATGTACAGGGACGATAGCGCAATCATATAATTGTTTAGATAGAAACTTACTTGTATTTGACCCTTAAAGTTCACTCTGCAAAAATTTTAAAAATTCCCGTTTGCTTCAAAAGCATCATGTTGTCTTTTATTGAGAATGGGCAAACACTCATAATGTAATCATTGGTCATAGTATCTATAAAGGACAGAGAACTTAATATACATTCCATATTATTAAACAGTTGAGCAACTCTGAAGAAATGAATTTCCAGAATACTCGATTCGGTAACATATTTGGTCTGATATTCACTTAAAATAACATAATTACTCACATACAGTGAACATAAACAAAAGCCATTAATGAAAGTGGTCAGTACAATCCCTAAAAAGCAAATAAACCGTAATGCATAAACTTTGGTCAAGCAACATTAGCGAAAATTTTAATTAGATTGAAATTTTTGCAAGCCGGAATAACAATTGTCATTCTTGGTTACAGCAAAGACCATAAGTAATTTAAAGTTTTTTTTTTTTAATTTGCTTTCATTAGCAACATGTTACTGAAAAGCAGATCCACTTCTTCAACCGCAAAATTTATATATATATATATATATATATATTTTAACTATGAAACGCTACAAAAAGCAAACTTAATGTCTGTATTATGGTTATTAATTTGGTAGTAGTTGCTTAGCTATTAAATTGTGGACATAACCACGAATTTCTTATAGTGGTATCTCTGGTCACTGTTTTGTGAGTGAAGGCTGGCCCATGACGTCATCATTTTCCAGCCAATGGCTATTGAGGTGAGTGAGTGACCTTACGAAATTATATAGAAGATTTTTCGTATGGCTAAACAACTAATGTTAAATATATATGATGACAAGAATGTTGGTAGCATTCACAAATCAGGGTCCAGTTGTTGCATCTATGCTATGAAGAAAGTTGTAGCACTGAAAACACTTTGAAATGGTCCATCATACTTCCTTAGAGCGCATTCATTCCTTGACGATGTGTTCCACATATTTGGAAGCAACTCCACAGACAGGTGAATCTTGAAGTCCCCACTTATGGAAGATGGCATTGCATTTGTTCTTAGGCAGTTCAGTTTGACCCACTGGTCTCTCTTCAGATGGAATCCTGGAAGTTCAGATGTAGGATATTCAATATCTTGATGATTCACAGGTGCAAAGTTCTAGCTCTGTCACCATCTTTCCTTGATAACAAAGTCAAATATGTCATGCTACACTTGATTTCTGGATTTAAGACAAGTGAGGGATAGGACAATATGGACCTCATGTAATGGGAGATCCTGTGGATGGTCAGGATGATGTAATTTTATCCACTCACGTGTGGTTGCTTCTTGGTGTCTTAGCTCTGAAGATGGTATATTCTGATGATGTGTAACCAGGGAATTTAGGTGGATTTTAGTGTGCCAGTTATTACTCTCAAACACTTGTTCAGGTGAACATCAATTTTTCTAGTGTGAACACTACACAGTACTCGGCAACAGGGTAAACCAAGGTGAGGGTGGTTGTTCATAGTGTGTCCGCATCAGTTGTCCATGAAGTACCATCTAGCGTCTTCATGATGTTGTTGCATGTTTTATGTTTCTAGCTTGTTTTTTCCAGGTGCATTTTTAACATTAAGGAGCAGACAAAGGTGGTGCCAAGATAATTAGGATGGAAATTATGTTTCATATTATTGGCAAAAGCCACTTTGAGCTGCTGATGTACCAATCTCTTGCTCAAATAGAATGCAAATACTTCTGTCATCATTGGGTTTGGGCAAAGACTCCACTTCATATAGTACTCATTCAAGGTTTATAAGTCATCTGAGAATGCTTTCACCTACCTCTGGTATGGCAGTTTGGACACCAATAGCTATGTTGTCAGTGTAGCAGAATTTATTTCCAACTGTTTCAGGCATGTCACTGGTGTACAAGTCGAAGAGCAATGGAGCTAGTACTGATCCTAGAGATAATCCGTTTTTATGTTAATGACTTTTCCCCAGTGGTGACCTTGAATTATTAGTTTGTAAGCATGTTCTTCAGGAGTGAGATTAGTTTAAAATAGTATCATATGCTGCTTTTAGATCGACAATAGCTACTGATGTAATTATGGAATGACTGATGAGATGTGTGAACAATTTATTGAATGGTCATCATAAGTGTTGATGAGTACAGTTGAATGCTGGACAAAAAGGTAGATTCCACACCTTTCCCCTCATGGAATAACTAAATTGGATGTTGATTTTGGTTAAAAGTCATTAGATATCATAGAAACACAATAAATCTGAGAAAGGTGCTTGAATAGTCTAAGCTATTAGGATTGATAGTTAGATATTACTATTCAAAAGCTGATACAAGAGAGAGTTAAATATTGATTTTGTAGTGTCCACTTTGGCACAGTTTTACATCATATGAAGGAATCATTGACATACAATTTAGTGCTGCTTAATAAGCTGTACTGTATCAGTGCTTGTGCCTGGAAACTTTACTGCTAAAGGAACCACACCATTCTGCCTAAAATTTATAACCTTGGATTTAACCAATATTCAATTGAAAGGCCTGGAATGATTTTGGGAAACCATGTCCATCCAAAATCTGGATGGTAAAATGAAGTTATGAGCCAGCACCCCATTCAATTCCAGGCACAAGTGTTACTGCTCAACCAGCAGGCTTGGTACAAATGAGGAATACATGTTTTGGTAATATATTAGAAATCAAGAAGTACAAACTGAAGGTATTGACTGAGTAACACAGGTCCAGCCCAGAGATCATTAAAATGAAATTGAGATATGAGAGGAATACCAAAAGTAAGATCATCAAAGCATTTTAGAGATGCAAAATCTATTTATTTTCTGTAGTATATAAATCATTTTAAACGTTGAAAAATCACATATTCTTCCAAACAATCTTCATGTCAGTTGATCCACTTTTATAGACTTTGTGACATTTTTTTGTGTGTGCCTGTATCATATCAGCTTGCTGCCATGTTTTTCATAAGCACCAAACATCATCTTTTACATTATTGTCAGTGCTGAATCACATTTAATTTAATTTAAGTGTGATGGAGCACACGCACTGGTGACAATATTCCTACACATTGATTTTCCCCCTTTCCTGTACCCACTTACTTTTCCGCAAGATAAATTTCAACTTTAAATTGTTTCAACATTTTTGGTAAATTATTCATCAATTCTCCTCAAAACCTGTTCCAGTCCATGACCCCCTTACATAAAAAAGAAAATCTTCCCACACCCTTGTGTCTGAAATCAAGTGCCAGCTTATGGTCATTTCCATTTTTCCCTTCCATGCATTACTCCCAATTCTTACACCAAATTCTTTCTATGCTACACAGAGGCGGCCTTAGGGGGTGGCGAACAGGGCAATCGCCCGGGGCCTTGCTCTTGGAGGGGCCTCGTGCTAAAACCCTTGTTGAAAAAAGTTTATATTTTAAAAAATATTTTATTTTTTACTATTAGTGATAACAGTTAGTTGATAGTAGAGTATATATTAATAATTTCCTAATCAAAATTTTCTCATTTAGATTTATTCAGTATCACATTCATTTAAAAAGTAAGATTAATGGTATCAAAATTAAATAAGTTATCACTGAATATTAATATTTTTTTGTAATTTAACTGTAAAACATAGTCGAAAATTTCATTACTATTTGAATCTCGTGCCTCGCGTATTAGAAAACCCACTTGAACTCTGTTTTGTTACTTTCATAGTGTTTATGATTTACACTCTGGCAATCTGTGTTTAATTTAGATCATCAACTCTTGTCACCTTACGCTGTAAGATCGAGTCACACTTGACAGGTATTACTCCGTACCCTTCCTGTGTTCACATTTGTCTGTAGCTTGGCCGTGTGATGAACATGTTCCTGCTGTCTTCAGTATCCTTTAACGTTTTCATTTGGTTGTTTCTCAAGAAGTGAATTTGGAGTCATACCCAGGGTTGCCAACCATACTCTGTTATATGGTATTGTTCTTTATTTTGCCTAGGCGTACTTTATAATCTATGAAAGTAATAAAATATGTTAAAATATTTTCTTTACCTTACTCACGTTATCACCTCAGTGGTTGATCTTTTACATACAAAAATAGAATCCAAACACAGTCTTAACAAACCACAATTAAAAGTTTTTCATACGCTACACTGGACTGAAAGATTTTCGGGTTTCTGAATGAAACTGCAGTAAAATGTCAGACATCAATCACTTCGCACTTGACGTGCTTGTTTCATTTGAGGTTACTTTCAATTTAGTCAACAGTTTTTGTTAATAAACAATGAGGTCATTAGGCCTATATATTATGTGGTCTCAAAGACCCAGTCACAGAGTTTCTTACCAGCTGTGCAATGCATATCTAGCGTATCCACCTATTAGGAATAGAAGACCTAGAGTTTAAGTTAGAATTCTAACCACGCAGTGTCCTAGCATCTTCACGTTAACAAATCAAAGCTTAGCCAGAAAAAATGGTCAATTTTAAGTTACAACCAGGGATGTACCAACCGCAATCGCATGCCATAACAATCTAAGACATTACATCAAATCTAGAAGTAAAAATATATATATATATATATATTCAAACATAATAAAATAAATGTAATATTTTTCTATATAATTTACTTCATTTTTGCTATCCCAAAACACACACGAAAAATAGAGTGCAACATTTGTCATAGCATCTGATGGATGATGAAACGAATTTTTACAGATGTTTTTTACGATCATTTGATGAACATGGAAGTGAGGATGAAGAAAAGACACTTTTTTTAAGGCATTCAATAGCACAGATACATAAGTTGGTCGTTAAGAAATGGAAACTGCTTCTCCACATCCACCAGCCCTACACCAGACCGCGCCATCAAAAAGTAAACCAAAAGCCCTGAATGAAGAAAGACAGGGTTGGAGAGACAGTTCAGAAAGACTGCTTGAAATTGTAAATTTTTTGATATCTCATAATTAGGACTTCAGAGATCATAGAGAGAAATCTGACTCAGGTTCAAGTGAGACTAACAGCAACTTAACATATTTAGTAAAGTTAATATCCCGATGTGATCTAGCATTACGACATCACCTAAAACAAGTAAGAGACAAGAAGATTAGAGCCATTATTTCCAAAAATATATATATGCAAAATTTGCAGATGTCAAGGATATGATAATGAAGCCAATATGCGTGGATAAAAAAGTGGTGTTCAGAAACATATACTTGAAATTAATCCACCTGCTTATCTGTTACCCTACAAGAGTCATAGCTGGAATCTCATCCTAGGAGACGCAGCATTGCCTTTCTGCCGGATTGAGTTGTAAGTGGACTATTTTAAAAACACATCTAAAATCCTTTCGCTAAAATCAATTTCTGAAACTAGATGGGAAAGCAGAGTAGAATCGGTGAAGGCTTTTAAATCCGAACCGAGAGATATATTTGAAGCTTTTAGGGATTTAACAGAAAATAGTACCGATTGTCAGATGTTTAGTGAATGGCACTCTATAGAAAAGGAAATAACTACCTACGAATTTTTAGTTGCTCCCATCGTATGGTATGACATATTTGTTTTCATGTATAGCGTAAAAAGATTAAAGGAAATTAGTGACTGAACTTTTGAAGCAATGCAGTTTCTTGCAAGTACTGTACCTCAAACAGCAGGGAAACATCTGATATTGATGTACAAGAATTTGTAAGGACAAAGGCTGACACCGGGGTTGTAGAATCGCCTTAGTGCCTTAACTAACAGTTTACGTTGATGGAAAGTTCTGTGGAATTTTCACAAAATAATTTGAATTTGACCATGTAGCCTACTAGAAACTCAACTTAAATGCTTGAAGGTTGCCACTAGATCTGTTCCTAAACCACAAATCTAGAAAAGGTTCTCAGTCTAAAAAATTACAACAGTTCACTTCAGGAGAATTTAAAGTTTTATTTTCAAAGTCACATTTACTAAAATGCAATAAACTGTTGAGTAGGCAAATCGAACACTCGTTTCCAAAATATTGAAGATTGTGGAGAGAAATTACCAACCAAAAACCCCTTTTCAGAATTTCAAAGTTCTAGCAGACATTATTCCCGCAGGCTATCACACCAAAGTACCAACATGGCCGACTCGGTAGTGCCAATTTTCAGCCGACTTCCTCCCACTCCGATACAAGACTTGCGCAGGTTAACTTAACATAGCACTCTACGGAAAAGAGCAAGATGAAACCGAAAGAAAGAAAAGACTACATATTACGAAGTTACTACTTTGGACATCATTGAGAATATTATGCACGGAGTTGCGCGATTACTTTCCAGCGTATGAGTGAGACTAGAATGAGGCAATGTGAGCTTACTGCACAATCTTTTATAGGCTCCACAGAGCCTATGACCTTGGAAAATCTTTCTTTAATTAATATCTCCAAAAGTAAAACATAGTTTAACTTGAAATTTTTACAGGGACTTTCTATTATCATGTTCTATCTGTTTTAATTTAATTTATTATTCCAAAGGGTTTCTACTGTCTTAAAACTAAAGTCATCACATGACCAACTTAGGGGAATTTTTATGTGCTTCAACAACAATCCATGACAATCTATTTTCGAAAAACTTAATTACCAGACAAATGACTAAAACTTTTCACCAAAACCACTATATGATCATAATCATCTTAATTAGGGCTATCTACTGATATAAATTTCAAATTAATATTTTTTTAATTAAAAAGTTCATTTTTTTCTCTTAATTAAAACTGCTAATTCAACTTTGCCAAATTATTTAATTTTACTACCAAAATATTGGGAACAATGCTAACTATAGATGGTGATAAAAGATCAGTTGTAGCTTTACGCGATTTAAAGATATTTCAAACTTTAGATTTTTACTTTTATGATCGCGTGTTTCAAAGCTTGAACAAAGCGGAATATCTCATAAAATAAACATTTAGCGATATGATAAATAAACTTCAAAATGATTTTTATGGTGAATCCTCACTGTGGGAAAGATTACAGGGAAATTCCTTCAAGTTGACAATTACTCTTCTCGAAATTGCTAAGTCCAACATAAGCAACTTTACAATCGATCTATAGAACATTTTACTACTAGGCAAACTAGAATTTGCCAAAATTCTAAGGTGCTTACAAATTGTATGAAGAACTGAATATGTTTATCGGTGTAAAAGAAGAAAATGACGGCGTTATCTCGGTAATGAGATATATAATAAAAAACATTAGCTGAAGTGTACCCCACCATTAAAGGAGACCTGAGAATTATTTCCACCACACCTAAGACGGGTGCGTCCGCATAAAGAAGTTTTTTATGGTTGAAAATTATTAAAGCATATTTGAGGAATTCGATTACACAATATCGGTTTTCAGTCCTTTCTATTGTCTGAATTGGAAATGACATAGTTCATATGTTAGATTTTTGTGCTTCAATTAAATATTTTAGTCTTAGGAAAAGCTGCAAACATCATTTTTAAATCCCTGCGTATATCTTTCAAGGCATTTATGTGCTTCATCATAAATAATTTAACGTCATTATGTTTGTTAACTTTTAATAACTATTCATATATAATATTTTAAAACTCAAAATTTATTTATTTATGACTTTGCATCAGAAATACCTATTTTCGATTCACAAAGCAGGGCAAAAGGGCCTCGCAAATATCTGCCGCCCGGGGCCTCAAAATGGCTAAGGCCGCCGCTGATGCTACATCACCAATATACACCTTGTACAATCCCACGAGTCCCTTCACCATCCTCCTGTCTTCTAATGAATCTCATTCCAGCGATTTCATCATATCAGTTACTGATTGTGTTCTGGGGTAATTTCCAGAGACAGATCTAACATCCCTTCTTTGCACCTCCTGCAACTCCTGTATTTAATACCCAAAATGTGGGTCCCATACTACACCACCATATTAAAGAAATGGTCTGACCAAAGTTTTATAACCTAATTCCTTTACGTCTCTCGTAATCCCCTCATTACACCCTGCAACAAGTGAAGGATTTTGAAACCTTTCCAGTTATCTATGTCCTGCCCAGTTGAGCTTGTTACTGAGTTATGCCACGATATTTAGATTTCAAATCTTCAACAAGCAATTCCTTCCCCTCCCTGTAATCATAATCAACCTTTAGTTTTTTACTTGTGTTTAATAAATTGACTCTTCTTGGCATTTTTCTTCATCCCATGTTTACCAACCCAGCTAGATATTCTGTCCAGATAACCACGCAGCTGTTCACAGTCATCTGACATATTGATCCTTTTATGTACGAGCTGGATCAAATATAAATGGCACTGATTATTTTTTTTTAAATTAATTAACATAGCAAATGAATCAAACATAATCTCAACATAATCTCCTGCTTTAGAAATACATTTTTCCCAGTGTATTGGAAGCTTTTTGATGCTATCACTGTAAAAGGAAGGAGCCAACCACCACATTGTCATCTTCAAATCTTCAGCCTCCTAGTGCTTCTTTCAGTGGCCCAAAGAGATGAAAATCAATGGGCGATAGGTCAAGGGTGTAAGGAGGATGCTCAAGTGAGTTCATTTTCTCAAATTTTCCTTGACAGAGAGCTGCAGTATGGGGCTGAGCATTGTCATGGAGAAGAATTACACCTCTAATCAGCTGGCCATGTCTTTATCAGTGATAAGCAAGCTTAACTTTATCCAAAAGTTTGCAGTAGTATGCTGCATGGATGCTGCGACGTCCATTCAAAAGATCAATATGCAAAATAAGGTCACGAATTGTGCGAACATTCTGTTGTGTAATGCTAGTCTGTAGATGAAGATCATTGCTCTCAATTTTGATCTATTTATGGCCTTTTACTAATCCCTTATGCCAGGCAAACACATGAGTCCTTGACAGTGCATGATCCACGAACTGTCTTTAATGTCAGCAGAATTTTGGTTGGTTTCTCGCCTATACAAGTGAGATATTTAATAACTACAAGTTGCACAATTAAGGGTGCACAGCTTGCTTCAACATTGTTATCTGTACTACTGACTGCACATGATAAGGCCAAAAATTGCTCTCCCCACTCCTGACATCCCCAACAAACACATGTAGAAACATGTGACCAATTAGACTATTATTGTGCACTAAGTTAAAAAAAAAATCATTTACATTTGAACCACCTTAGTAGCATCATGCCGCTTGCAAGCAACCTAACTTCTGACAGAAAACCATAAACACAATCATTCATTAGAATAATGAAAAACAATAGTTCCAATACGCTACACTATGACACTCCCATTTTCACTTCCACTTCTTTTCATACTGCATTTCCTACCCTAACTTTTGGCTTTCTACCTTTTAAAAAAATTCTTCTACCTAGCAAATCACTTAATCGTCCACTCCAATATTTTTTACCTTATTTACCACCATTTTATAGCTCACTCTGCCAAAGGCACTTGAAAGGTATAGTGCAACACTATAAATTTGACTTCCCATGTCCATTTCATTTGAAATATCTTGAAAACATCCTGCTAACTGAGATCTGCATGAATTTCCTTCCGTAAAGCTATTTTGCCAAATTGAAAACCACTTATGCTTCTCACATGTATTGTTGATGAGGCTGCATATGAATTTCACCACTAATCTACCTACCAATGATGTCAAACTGATAGGACTAATTTTTTACTCTATTTTACAACTCTTCTTTAGGTACCAGTACTACTATCACACTTTTCCAGTCCTGTGGTAAGCAGCAAGCATCCAGACTCAGTTTAAATAATATTTCAATATAAGGTACAATGTCATGATGCTGCAGTAATATTATCTACACCAGCCCATTTTTTTTTCAACTTTCTTAATTCGTTCATGATATCCTCAGGGTGAATTTCAAATGTTTTGGTCTGCTAATTTCCTATTCTGTTATTAAGCTTGTTCTCTGATTTACATACTTCCATTTCTGATTCATTTTCCCTAATGGTTTCACTCAACCAGTTAATTAAAATCTCTGCCTTTTTCAAATCCTCAATTACTTCTACTCATCACCCTCCATTCCACTCAGTTTTCTAACATAGCTATAGAAATTTCTAGATGCATCAGTTAGTGGTCACCTGGCACCAACAATACTCTTCATAAACCCATCTGTAGCCACCTTCTTTGTTATTATGAATTCCTTGTTTGGCTGTTTCAAATCTTCCCAACTACCTAGCTATCTCTTATGTTATGTTCTCTTCTTAACAATCTCCTTAACCTCCTCACCTCCCTGTTATAGTATGTAGGTTTTCTACTTCTCTTTATTTTCTGTTTTGGAACAAACATTTCTTCACTCTTTGTTATTTCCTCCTTGAAATTTTCCTACCTTGACTATACTGTACTTGTGCCAACCTTTCGTTTGCTGAAACTTTCTTTAAAACATCTCTTCAAGTTCAAAGTCTATGTCTTTTTTATAATTGTACCTATTTCCCCCTTCAATTTTAGCTACTGGTTCACTGAATCCTCTAATATCCATAAGAAATGTTTTGTGATGACTTGTTTCTTTAGTTACTTAACACTTCACAAGATTCTCATCCGACTTTATTCAAAAGATATGCAACAGGTTTTGTCTCCTACTTTCTGCTCTATGACTTTTATAACCCAGTTTCCCTTATTGTTATAAATCTCTGTTCCCTTGTATTGTTTATATTATTTCCTACACAGTTTACACCAGGAAAATTTAAATCCACAACAAACCTCTGAAAGCTGAGTATGAACTTAATTTATATGAAAGAGCCTCGCCTTCATCAGTCATTCTTCCACTGCAGTAACTAGTAACAGCTAACATTATATTCTCCCCATAAGTAATAACTTCTCTCCATCCTACTTCATCTTGAATATATTCACATATAGGCTATGAGAGGTACCAACAGAGTCATTTATAGGTTCTACCTGGACCTCAGCTATGTCTGTGTTAACCAAATCCCAAACCTTTCAGTATCATTTAAAGGCAATGCCTAGATAGTGGCCTTATTTACAGGAACTGAGTCTTGACTGTGCTGCTGTCCCCTCTCTATATGATATTTTACTTCTTACTTCAAAACACCTTTATTCATAACAACACCTTGTTCTTCTCAACTCATTCTATTCATTCTAATGCTCCGGTATACCTTACAAACTATATATTTCCTAAAAGAAAGTCTTAATAGACAATAAACTCTTATGTAATGGTATGCTGTGATAACAGCCGAAGACTGCACATCTGACTAAGATCATCAATATTGGTAAGTGACAGCTTCCACTTAGTGGTTATAAACTTTTACTATCATTACAGTTGAATTGTGCGCAGCCACAACAATCAGTACTATCTACAAGTGTTTTGTGGCACTGAATAATAATAATATGCTAACTATAACTTAATAATAATAGGAAATTCCAATATAATGGAGTTTATCTTTACACACCTGTGCCTTGCACTAGTGTTAAATCTTTTCATTCATCTTAAACTAAGTCATCATTTTCTGAGTTGTAGATTCAATGTCCTGATTGAATTTGTACACAGGATGAGGCAGTAAGCATAGCTTACCCCTCTACAAAAGAGAAAACCTTTTTTTCTATATTTCCAGTTCACCTTTTCCCAGTTATTCATACAAAACAACTTTCTGTTTACAGTTAATCTTACTTTGCCAGAACAGTAACATGGCAAACCAACTTCAAAAAAAAATGTAAAGAACTCTGAAAATGTTCAACACCATTATTCTTTAACTACTTTGATTCATAATTACAAACATAATTCTCCACAACAACGGAAAAAATGTCACAGTTTACATCCTTCAAAATCATCAAACTACCTAATCCATCTACATTTATTAAAATCTCTTCCATCTCTTTTACGTGACAAAAGTCACCTACTCCTTTAATGTCTCTTGTATCAAACATTTTTTATAGATTTACAACCCTTTTCTACTGATTCATCTGTTTTAGTGTAAGTTTCCGCCTGGTTACTTTCATGCTTAAACTCATCTTTTAAGTGAAACCCTTCCTTAACAATTTGTCTATCCTTTACATGATTTACATCACCATTAATTGTAACATCACTCATCTCATATTTTTCCCTTACGGTATTAGGCCTACTATCATTACTTTCAATTGTATTACCTAATGATTCACAATGAATTGCATTCGTACTTTGTTCAAAACCTCTAATTACTAGACTCTCATTGCATACTTTTAGTTCCTCATTTATCTTTGTATACTGTTTTTCAGCCCTTTCTACATACTTATCTAACTTTGCCTGTACATCAGTTTCTGATCTAATTATTCGATCCTCTAAAGACCTTTTAGAGGTTTTTATTTGTTCACTTAATTGTGCTTGTATAGCTGTAAGTTGTGCTGTAGATTGTACTCCCAATCTAAATAGTATTTTCTCTAATGCACCTACAGTGACTATTTCATCTTTCTTATTTACAGATCCCGAAGGATCACAAATAACCATTGCACCTGGCATCTGATTAGCCATTCTGCAATATCCACGTCCCACAACTAGTATCAATAAAATGACGTGAAATAATAAATTATTTGAATAAACAACGAAAATCCGAAAAGGTAGGTTATGGAGTCTTGAAAACACATAACTTTACGTATTTTGTGACTGGCGGTTGAACTTCCACTCGTCTCAGCTGTTGTCTTCTCTGCTGGTTCCCGCTCGGCCGCTAGTAGCGCTGCGTGTTTCCAAATTCCAAGGATTCTCCACTCTTCTTTCTTGTTGTTGTCTGCTATATACTCAAAGTCATAAATTTATTTAGTAATTCTTTATTCTTTCTGCAGCACCCAAGTCCTGTCACGGTCGCCATGTCGTATTTCTTATAAACGGTTGCTTATTTTATTAAGAAATGTGCCGTGTTGCATTTTCGATGTGGTTAAATCAAATAATTAATCTTTGATTTTATTCTTCACCATATAATCACACTTTTATTATTTAAGTACATCGTTGTAAATACAATATCGGACTTCTTCGTAGCAAGCTCTCCTTAGCCGCTGCTCTAAGCAATCTCTTAGTCTCTGTGTATCCTCTCGTTGTTATGGAAACTTCCTTAAAAGAGTACTAACCAGCCCGTGGCATGGAACGCCTACTTCAAGGATGTTATTACACCATCGGTAATGCTACAACCTCCTAGACCTCCTCAACTCACTCAATAATAATCACTCCATCAATTTCACATGGTCATATTCTCACACCTGTATCACCTTCCTTGATGTAGATATAACACTATGAAAGGGGCCTTCCATACCTCAGTACATATCAAACCAACCAATTTACAGCAATACCTGCACTTCAACAGTTGTCACCCTTTCCATACAGCCTTGCAATCCATGGCAGATGCATCTGTTCCGATCAAGAATCAATTTCCAGTTACTCCCAAAAACTATCACAAGCCCTTGTTTCCCGCTGATACCCCCATGCTCTCATGGAAAAACAAATTTCCTGTGCCATCACCCACAACCCTCGTTCTGCAGATCCTAAAACTGACTGTGGATCAAAACTTGTCACCCAGTTCTCTCCTGGCCTGGAATCTGTCAACCAGATACTCCGCCGTGGGCATGATTTCCTATGGTCCTTCCCTGAAATGCGTCTACTCCTTCCCAAAATCCTACCCAAAACTGCAAAACTTGCAGCATGTACCCTGCCACCACTACTTACTCTAATCCTATCACAGGCAAATCTTTCCATATAATTGGACATGCAACTTATGCTCACCTGCCTCCATTGCACTGGCTCTTACATTGGTCTCATCACTCAACAACTATTACAGGATGAATAGCCACAGGCAAACAGTTTATACTTCCAACCCTTACCCTCCAGTGGCAATTCATGCGAACTCACATAATTCAAACAACCTGAACACCTGTTTCACAGTTAGAGCTATTAGAGTTTTTCCAAATACCACCACTCCTTCAGAACTCCGCAGATGGGAACTAGCCTACCAACATATCCTTGACACCAGACACACCCCTGGCCTAAACCTATATTAAACCTGTCACTTGCTATCTGTCAATTCATTTTACAGTCAGTTACTTATATATGTGCATTTCATCTATTCATTTTATATATATATATATATATCCCTGCACTTACCACAGATGAAGGCGGCAGGGACGACGAACAAAAAACAAACACAAGAGAAGTGCAATATTTCAGCCTACAGCAGCCTTAAACGTGCAGAAGGTGAAGCCCCAGGCGGCGTCACATGTGTACACATAGACAGCCGACTGGTGAATCACCAGTCGGCTGTCTATGTGTACACATGTGACGCCGCCTGGGGCTTCACCTTCTGCACGTTTAAGGCTGCTGTAGGCCGAAATATTGCACTTCTCTTGTGTTTGTTTTTTGTTCGTCGTCCCTGCCGCCTTCATCTGTGGTAAGTGCTGGGTCATATTTCCCTATCCTTCCTTAATTTTATTGCCTTAAAGCTTTTTCCTGCTCATTGTTATTATATATATATCCCTTTATTTTCATCTATAACCAATCTAAATAAAATTATAACTTTTTGAATTATGCTACACAAAGATTATTTTGTTTCACTTTTATCGCTGGTCAAGCTATTCCCCCCTCCCGGCAATTCTACTACCTCCATGCGTTTTCCACCTGTGCTTCATTCATGAGGCGGTTTGGGCTGTGACAACATCTTTCCCCCAGCCATATGTCTCGCCTCTCACATGGTTAAGACTCATGTCGAAATATTGTGCAATTTATTTGTGTTTGTGTTTTACGTGTTCGTCTCGCCCTCCTGCCTTCATCTGTGGTAAGTGACAGGTATCTGTTCTCTTCCCCCTATCCTATCTTATTTTGGTTAATATGTTAGTGAGGGAAGAAGAAATCGCACAAATCCTAGAGTAGAGCACAAGAGGTATAATATTTTTGGATATCTGCCAAATAAATGCAGATGATTACATTGTAAGGTTGTCAGGTATCTTATAAATTTTGTAACTACGTGACAAAATTCGTTCTTAGAACCACGTGTTAGATTGAATAGTATTGTGTATCATTTCCATAGTCAGTTTCTATGTTAATTCAAGCTAGAAATCAGGTCATCAAAATTTTGAGATAGTGAGATATTAGTCTCAATCATTAGCTTGGAGTGATATTTCGAAAATTCGTAATAAATCGGAAAAAACCCTATTAGAGACTTTAAGTTCACACAGTGATCATTTTTAAATATGTAGATTTGATTAAAGCTATTTTCAAGTAGATAACTTTAATAATTTCTGAAATATGAATTAGTTAGAGTCTGTTTTTGAATTAAGAATTTTATTTCACCATTTTGGAAATATTAAACATGTTTTGCTTGGTTGTAAATGGAAGAGTAGATCTTTAGCAGTGAAATAAAATTTATTTCAGTTTAGTAACAATAAAATTATGGAAGTTATTAACAGGTTTTAGGAATCGCATCAAAATAATTTTTTACGGCGAAACTATTGAAGTTACAGAAATTTTTATAAGGATTAAAGTTGACATTTTTCACAATATCTAGCGATTCTCAAAATTTCTGAATAATAGGATTACTTTAGTTCTCAAGGTCAATAAATCTGACATACCTTTCAGCTGTGAGATGAGAATCTGATCAGTTTCCAGCATATTCTCATGTGAACGCGGAAGTGTCCAGTGTTCCCACTGTCCATGAGTACAAATATTAGCCCAGAACTTTCCCTCAACCCAGTCTTCCAGATACAGTAAGCACGGCACTATGTAGGTCAGTCGGCCAGGTAAAGTTGGAGTGCCACTATGTTGCTTTGTGTCGCAATGTAGGCTCCCGCAGTAGGCAAGAAACAGTGTGAGCATAACGACACTCGGTGGAATGTTAATTTTGGGCATGATGTAGACTCTTTTAGTACTTAAAATTCAGTCAGTTTTAGTGCAATGCAGTTTTGAAGTAGTATTTCAAACATGGGGTGTGTTGGCATTACTTAAGTGTCAGTAGTCAATGAATAATTTGATCTGGAGAAGTGTGTGTTGAACTTCTATTTGTTTTCACAAATTAGGTAATTGTACTTTGAACTTTGGGTTTTGGTCTGGCTTGAATCAGTTAATCGAACTTGCAACTATATCTTCAGGAAATTAGTTTGATGCATTTCAGTTTGTGTCTTTGCAAAATCTTCAAGAATATATCATATGTATACCAGCAATAGACTTATGACTTGTTTTGACTACCTTTCTTAGTTTAGGATTTTTTAAACTAAGTGGCGACAAAGTTATATTTTGCAAAGCTAAAGACTGAAGTTATCCATGGTCATAGATGAGACAGAAGGTTTACGCATAACCCCAAAGCACATCTAGTTGTCTTACAAGGTCTCATATTACATAAGTGATAAGTAATTGTGAAGCAGTTCTGATGAATACTAGAACAGAATGACCAGAATTCTTCATGGGTATTCCACCAGATCGAATCCTTCTGATCTTCCCGCAAGTTTTCCCAGCATAAGGTAATACTGCAATGGATTTTTGAGACTCTTCTTGTTCAGGCGTCAATCTCGGTTTCTGGGGGAGAAATGCATGTTTAATTTGATCTCCTGAATATCCATTTTGTTGTTGTTGTTGCTGTTGTTAGGGCTTTTGGGCACATCAACTTCAAGGTTATTAGCGCTCTGACTAATACCTGGGATGACAATGTGGACTAAAACTCAATTGCCGTCTGTGTGGCTGAATGTAAAGTGGTCGGCCACACAGACAGCAGAATAATATATAATGCTCACTAAAATCAAGTCTGCAGGCCACACAGACAGAAGAATAATATATAATACTCACTAAAATCAAGTCTCCATGGCCGATTGTAAAGAGGAACCACACAGACTGCAGAATAAAATATAATAATAAAACTATGGCTATAAACCCACCATAAAAGATACAAACACAAACACTGACTGGTTGACTGTAAAAGGGCCAACCAGACTAAAACAACAAGAGAGCTGGCAGGCTGTAAAGGGGCCAGCCAGATATAAAAAATAAAAAAACAGTGTAAGGAAGGTTCTTGGATTGATGGTTGGAACAGACAATCAATCCAATATAAAACCTAGTCCGATCTGCCCAAAATTTTTGGGACAAGACCGGCCAAGATACAAAACTTTACAACCTTGCCCACGTTGTCACTTTCATTGTTTAAAATAAGGGACAGATCATTGGCTAGTCCAAAGTCTGCCCTTAAATCTAAAAATATCACACATTCAGTTAAAATGTGGCACACCATCAAAGGTACGCCACAAGCATCGCATTCCGGAGGGTCCTCTCGGTGGAGAAGGAAACCATGAGTAAGAGGACAGTGCCCTATATGGAGGCGAGTGAGGAGAACCTAATCCCTCATCGCCCGCTGGAAGGAGCTGCTCCATGGCTGAATGGTCTGTTTGACCAACCAGAGTTTATTATGCTCTACCTCCAGCCATTGCTTCTGCCAAATATCAAAAACAATTCTTTTCACCGCCCAGACAAGGTCTGACTTTTGGGACCAGATCAAAGTCAATTCTGACCTTGTTGCAGGCTAACTTGGCAGCTTCAACAGCTGACTCATTCCCCCTGATTCCCACATGGCCAAGTACCCAGCAGAATAATATCTCCTTTCCATAGGATTGAAGGGAAAGGAGAGCATTCTGGATTCCCTGGACCAGACAGTCTGCTGGGTACATATTTGCTAGGGCTTGAATAATACAACTGAGGGAATCACAGCATATGATGAATCTCTTATCACGCATTACTTTCATATGCTGGAGCGAATTTAAGACAGCGTGACACTTGGTGGTGTAAATGCTGCACCGGCCATCCAGTGTGTAAGTCGCTCGGGGGAACACTACGGAGCAGCCAACTCCGTTAGCCTCCTTAGACCCATCCATATACATTGGGGTAAACGTGTGATACTGATTTAAAATGTCTCTAGATATATTAATAAAAACGCTGTCAGCGGTAAATAGTTTGTTATACCGAGACAGATCTAAAATTATTCTGGGCCTATTTAAAAGCCAGGAAGGAGATTTACTCTAACCCTGGTGATAAAAAGCAGGCAGGTCAAAGCCATATTCCTCTAAAATATCCCTTGTATGGTAGCTGAATGGTTTAGCCGCTCAAAGCCTGGATGCATAACTAGATCGTGCACGGGACTGCCTGGTGTTATGGCAATGTGCAGGTAGTGTCGCACAATGAGGAGACGACGGCGGATAGTTCGCCGGAGTCAGCACAAATGCTGACAATCAGGCTGGTGTAAGCAGAATACATGCATGGTGGACACTATCAAGCATCCAGAGATAACTGTCTGTGCTGATCTATAAACGATGCAGCCATATTCCAGATGTGACCGTACAAAGGCTCTATAAAATAGTGGCAGGCAAGAACAGTCAGTGCCCCATGACCTGGCACACAGACATTTTAAAACATTTAAAGCTTTTGAGGCTTTGGCTTTCACATCTTTAAGATGTGGCAGCCAGGTTAGCCTACAGTCTAATATGAGGCCCAGAAACTGGTCAGATTCTGTAAAAGTTAAAATGGTGTTCCTCAAGGTTAGGTGGGGCTCTGGTAAAGGACTTCTACTACGAGTGAAAAGTACACACCGGGTGCACTGACCATTCATGCAGCCTGTTCAGCGTGAGTTGCAGTTGCCGCTCAGAGCTTCTCAGGCTGGAAGAAGTGCAAAAAATTAAAACTTCATCCACATTTAAGGAGTACCATATGGGACTCCTTATAACAACTGAGATACTATTAATCACAAAAGCAAAAAGGGTCACACTTAAAACTGATGCTTGAGAAAGACCATTTGCCTTAATAAAAAGATCAGACACTTCACAACCAACTTGGTACTGGACACAACGACCAGATAAAAATGATTTTAATAAACTGGGCAGGTTTCCCTTAATCCCCAATCATGTAATTGTTTTAAAATAATATGCCACCAGGTAGTATCGTAAGCCTTCTCACTGTCAAAAAACATCCCCACTAGATGTTGACTGCGGATGAACGCATCCTGTATTGCCGCTTCCAACAGGATCAGGTTGTACAAGGTGGAACAGAACTTCTTGAATCCACACTGAAAGCAGCTCAGAAAGTTTTGGGATTCCAGACACCAGACGAGGTGGCAGTTTACCATGCTCTCCAGTGACTTCCCCATGCAGCTTGTCAGGGCAATACTACGATAACTACCTGGCAACAACTTATCCTTTCCAGGTTTTAAAACAGGAATCAATTTTGCTTCTTTCCACGAGTTAGGAAAGTGTCCTCTGGTCCAAATTTGATTAAAAATATATAAAACGTACACTTTAGCATCTTTACTAAAATGCCTCAGCATTTGGTACTGGATCATATCAGCCCCTGGGGCAGTGTTGTTGGCGCTGTTTAGGGCCGACTTCAGCTCCTAGGATGAAAATCTGGTAAATGGCAAAGGATGAACTGGAAGCAGTGGTGAAGTGGGTCATTTGTCCTGTATTCAGGATACAAACGTTCTCCTGATCCATTAATCTACCAACCACTCGGCCTTTGGGGAAATCGGCGTTCGAATCCCACAATGCACTATGTGTGTTGAAGTCTCCTAGGAGGAGAAATGGCCGTGTTAGCTGCTGCAATAAGTCGAAAATATCGTAATAATCGACGGGCGCATTTGGTGGTAGATAAATTGAGAATATAGTCAGTTTAATGGGACCATGTATCCTCACTGCCATTGCTTGTAGATTACAGGTGAGAGCAACAGGTTCGACGTGGACAGTGTTTTGGACAAACACAGCCCTCCCCTCTTCGCTCGATCACCTTTGGTATCGTCCTTTCTGTATCAGTCATACCCTCTTAACACTGGCTGGTGTGATAGTCTAAAGTGTTTCTCCTGTAAGCAGAGAGACATTGCATTAGACCATGCTAAGAGTTGGATTTCCTCTTTGTGAGCCTGAAGGCTGTTGACATTCCACTGGAGTATGGGAGTCATCCTACCTATTTAATTTCATCCACCATGGTTCGGGTGAATCCTCCAATTGTGACTGCTGAGGAATGGGACCAGGTTCATCCACCTGCATTTGAACGTCTTCAGGGTCCGAAGACGATTCTCGTTCTAAGGCCTTGGAGTCTTGCGAACCTTTCTTCCGCTGAGGTCTTTTTCCATTTTTCTCCCTGTCAGTTGGGGATCTGGGAGGAGAAGCGGAAGGGGACTTCACAAACATAGTGGGGTCTGTATGTTTGAACTTCAGACCCTGAACCTTCTGCACTGCCTGCCATCCACTACCCGGCAGATGGCGTTGCCGATGCTACTTCTGGTACGGGCGCTGCTTCTGCTGTTGCAGAGGCACCCACAGCTGTAGCCATTGTAGCATATGGCTGTGCTTTCGCTGGTGGACTTGCTGAACCTACTGTGTTAGTGGTCAGGTTTGCAAAAGTGTTGCTGCCGATGTCCGCGGTCCTAGGTGTTATGACCTTGGTGGCTTTGGCGCCACAATTGTATTGACATGAGCACATTGTACTTGTGTCCATGTCTGCAAAGGACATCTGTGTAGCAACACTTTCTTTCCTGGTGGGAGTTGAAAGAGTCTTAGTGAAGCCGGCAGCAAAGATGAGGGAGGTGTTAGCGTTTTGTACCGCTTCGCAGTAAGGAATTTGCTCTTTTGTCTTGAACTCCTGTATCTTTTTTTCTTCAAAATACATTCGACATTCCCTGCTCCAGGCTGGATGTGCCCCAGAGCAGTTGACACACACCTGTGGGAGGATACTACTACTACCTGGCTCGTGAGCAGCCTTTCCACATTTCCCACAGGTGGGGTTGCCCTTGCAGTTTGCTGTCGTATGACCGAACCGCTGCCACTTGAAGCAGCGCATGGGTTCCAGTACATACGGGTGGACATTATGTTTTCAATACCCTGCTTTTATGTCTTACGGCAACATTGGAGTGACAACGTCAGGACGAAGGTGGCTGTCTTCTCCAGATTGCTGTTTACCCTTCACGATATCTGACAATCCTTGACCACATGACCGAGCGTGGCGGTGTAACGGATAGCGTTCTCGCCTCGCATTCGGGAGGACGGCGGTTCGATCCCCGTCCGGGCATCCAGATTTGGGTTTTCCATGGTTTCCCAAATCACTCCAGGCAAATGCCGGGATGCTTCCTTCAAAAGGCCATGGCCGAATTCCTTCCCATTCCTTGCCCCCATCCTTGCCCCCCATCCTTTCCCGTCTCTAAAGACCTCGATGTTGAGAGACGTAAATACAATAAAAAAAAAAAAAAAAAAAAAAAATTGACCACATGTTCTGATGTCCACTCCTTAAGGAGATCCTCAGTCTCTAAATCAATCATTTCATGGCAGGTGATTACGACTCTGTTTGAATTTAGAGATTTCTAGGGTTTCCATTTAACTGCGAACTCCCCAAGCCTCTCAGACTTAAATAGTAGGACAGCCTGGTTGTGAGTTTATATAAGTAGCAATGTCCCATTCCTCAGCTTTTTAACTGACTTTAGGGTTGCTGCAATACCCTCTATACCTTTTTGTACATTAAATGGAGAGACCTTCTCAAAAGACCCCTCCAACCTTATCATTACACTGAAGGCGTTATCCAACAAATAACCCTTCCTGTTACAGTTACCTTGCTGGTCAGGAGGAGGGCTTTCCACCCTCACTCACTTACCAGTTTTCTGAGTGTTGAAGTGACATTGCCCCCGCAGTGTGCCCAAGCCACAGGAGGAGAAGTTAGGTTTATGACTATTTCTTGTTTTTGTCCCATGAGTTCGGAGGAACTAAGTGTCGAGGTACGTAGAGCCCCCGCATCACACCACCAAGCCTAATACAACAGGGGTGCGGCAGGTGCCCCTGAGGTTGTATGCTAGCAGGTGGTTTGCCTCACCACCCATCCACCTCCTCTACAAGTTACTTACCATGAGGTTGAGGTTTTTTTTATAGAGGTTTTTACTGTCCTCGTGATCCGGGCGATTAATCAAGATCCCCGTTCTCCTAGGCACACAACGTTCCACCGCCATATCCTACGGTAGTCGTTGAAGCATGGTAGGAGTTTACAGTGTGGGAAACTTGTGGCACTCACAGATTTCCAGCTCGGGCACCGCAGGTTCACCAAACCCGTACCTGGCACTTGCATACCAGGCCCCTGCGAGGATCCATTTTGTCTAAAGATCTGCCATAGGTGCACAATATCTTCTGTCCACCATTGAAGATATGAGATATGTTGCGCATGGTGAATGATGATCTCGGCCTTCAATTCCTGGGAGTTTATAATATTCCATGAAAATGTGCCAAAATATACATTGTCCAAACTATTAGAACTATTAAGGAATGCCATACCGAGCACCGGCGATATCTGCAGTTGCTACAATTGGACAAATCCACGTTAGCTGAACTTGCTGTGGAAAATTTACACAGCATAAACTTTGACAAGACTGAAGTATTGGCTAAGATGTCATTTTTTTTTTTTTTGGATTCTGGAATTATAGAATTGGTGGAGATTTGACTAAGCACCAACAACATCAACAGAGATGGCAGTCTCTTCTTGAGCGAAGCATGGAAGCCAATCGTCCAAGCTCTGAAACAGCAGTGGGTTAGACATTCATTCCAGACAAGAGTTGGTGCATTCCCATCCGGTGTGGACACGGTGTGAGCCTAGTTGATGCCAATGGGAGAGCAGTGGAAAGCCTCTACAGCAGCGGGCCTAGGATGCTGGGTACTTATAGCAGCCAGGATTTTGAGGCATTCACAGTTGGTGCTTTGACGTTGCAGTGACAGCTTTGATATGGCATCTCACCTGATGAAGGCAGCGGAGGTGCTGCCAAAACATTGTGAAAAGAAGAAATTATCCGGCCAAATACCCATGAAGAATTCTTGTCAGCCATACACCGGGAAAAACTTAATTCTCACATTGATACTACAATGTTCACTAAAGCAGTGGCAAAAATTGAAGGTAATAGGGTACTAAACCATTTTTTAAAATGTGGCTTAATTTAATATTTTGGTACTAATAAGCCACTAGAATTTTTATTTTAATTTTCTGAAATCAATAAGTGCCTTAAAATGGTATTTAAATCACATTTTAAAATCCTGCACGGAAACACTTGCTGCTTTGTTTCGTGACATTACAATACAGTTAACAACTGTCAACTGTAAAACAAGTTCAAGAGTCGAGAAGAAAGCGATTTTAAAAAGGAACTAATCTAAGTACTTTGTAATTTAAAATGCACCAAAAGTAGCAGCAACAACTTTCCCATCAATGGCTTACTTCATATCATTTGGAAGCTGTTAATCTTCCATATCTTAGTTAATTCCATAAGCCACTTTGCATTGATTCCAAGTACCTTCTTCTGTATTTTTTATGTTGCTCTTAGGAACCACCTGTCAGAATAGTGCAATATTATTCAGTTAAAGGTGTGGAGGGAGCAATCAGTATTCATTAGAATATTAAATAATTAAATAGTTAACAAGCAATATTAATCTACAGCAAGCATTTTTGTACTAATCAATCAGATATATATATGTGAAAGAATCAATGAACTGTTTAATAAAAGAAGAAGATAAATTTATTTTTTGTGAGCCGTTATTTGTTCATTAGCAAACCTGTCATTTTATCAAAAATTCAGGAACTTATAATTAGTTTATGTATTACTAGCCCATACCCCCGACTTAGTATGCGTGGATTAAGAATTTTTTTTGCCAGAATTAAATATAGAAAGTTGTTGGTAACGAAGGATTGGTCCCAAACAATATCGAGTCGGAATAATATGACAGGAAAGCTATCACTATATCACTGTACCGTCAAACCTGTCTCTTGAAGAGAATCAATTTCCAACATATTTCTGTCACCATTCCATAAGGTCTCAAAATTTCGTGTCTACAACTGTTAACCATACAGGAAAAAATATCCTGTGCGCTTCATACAGATTTCCTTATAAAATTCCATCACAACGATATAGCCATTTAGTCGTCAAAACGTAACAAAAAGACAGAGACTTACTTCCGTATTTATAATAATATTACTGTGGTTCACACTCACACACTGACTGTGAACCACAGCTGAGGGACCATTATAACGTAAAAAAGTGTACACCTACAACAATGTAAGACTACCAACCATTTGCCTGCATTGGACCCCTAACTTTCTAATATCTACAGTTAAACATTCAATCCTAATAACCTACGGCCCAGGCCTGACTCTTACGATCAAAAACAATTTTTTTAAATCTTGGCCTCTACAGAGATTTGAACCGGAGACCACGACATTCATAAGCAAGCGCTTTAACCACTGAGCTGGCAGTCCAGTACACGGAAACGTGGTACGTTGACGTCCACATTCAACGTGTCTGTCTATCGCCGTGTTTCGAAGTTATGAAACAACATGTGTTATTTATACACATAATTTTTCAATCAAATGTAGACAGTATTTTTCTCCTTGTTTCAAAGGATAAGTGTGCAAAGTTTCATCGAGATCGGATGAAAACTGAGTATTTGTATGAAGAACAAACAAACAAACAAACAAACAAACAAACAAACAAACAAACAAACAAACCAACAAACAAACAAACAAACATATATTCATCTTTATACATACATTCATACATTCATCTTTATATATAAAGATTACTGTGGTTCACACTCATACACTGACTGTGAACCACACCTGAGGGACCATTATAACGTAAAAAAGTGTACACCTACAACATTGTAAGACTACCTACGATTTGCCTTGCATTGCACCCCTAACTTTCTAATATCTACAGTTAAACATTCAATCCGAATAACCTACGGCCCAGGTCTGACTCTTATGATCAAAAACAATTTTTAAAAATCTTAGCCTCTACGGAAATTTGAACCGGAGACCACGACGTTCGTAAGCAAGCGCTTAAACCACTGAGCTGGCAGTCCAGTACACAGAATCGCAGTACGTTGACGTCCATATCCAACGTGTCTGTCTATCATCGTATTTCGAAGTTATAAGAGAACATGTGTTATTTATACACATAATTTTTCAACCAAATGTAGACAGTATTTTTCTCCTTGTTTCAAAGGATAAGTGTGCACAGTTTCATAGAGATCGGATGAAAACTGTGGATTGGTATGAAGAACAAACAAACATACATTCATCTTTATATATAAAGATGAGCAGGCCCGCCACTAGCTGTTCGAGTGCCCGCGTGCAATACCGATTATGCCACCCCCTGTCTACCTACAGCCAGTGGTGGATATAGGAAATTTCCGAACCGGGTCAAAAAACTGTGAGATTGCCGCGTCTTCGAACATTATTTGCTACCCCCATTGTTGCCATCCCGCTGCCCACCCGAAGCAGCTGTTGAGCTAAAAAAAAAGGTTGCCGCTACATAACACGCTGCAAATTTCGTCACAGCGGCAATGGAGTGGCAACTATCATGGGGGGGGGAGGGGTTGACTGACGATCACTCGTTTTGCAGCCCCCCTCGACGTGCCGCCCGTGATTATGAGAGAATGTTTCCCTCCATAGTAAATATCAATTTTTGTTGGGCAAGCATAACAGAGAATTTAACTAATTAAAACCAAGTTACAAACCTTGCACATTTATTTAGTTTTCTTCAGCTTAATATTCTTATAACAAGTTTTAAGTTCAAAACTTAATGAGTGACCTTTATCTTTTCAAAAGTTTGTTTATTTACCCAATGTACATTATGTTTTTCTCCTGTATGTATAACTTAATAATGGCACCACATTCTACAGATTTTTCATTTTCTATAGGAACAATAGGCGATGTTGACATCATCGTTACTTAATGAAAAACTCGGTTAAAAGCCACTGCAGGGATGTTTATTAGAACGACACTCACCACCGCTAGAGACAGACTGAAGAGACTGTATCGCTTCATAGTATCCTCAGTTTGTGTTATGAGGTCATCTCAGGGTATCAGATTTGCAGCCAACTGAAACTGATGATTCACAAATATGATTCGTGTTACTTCCGAATTGTGCACAGTATCGTCAGTTTGTGTTTTGCAGTCAGCTCTGGGGATCACATTTGCAGCTAACTCAAACTGACGATTCTCAATCATGAGTCACGTTACTTCCGAATTGTGCAGTACGAGGCATGGCTTCATATTTACTATAATGATATCACATAGCAATCCATTATGGTGTACACCGTTTCGCGCCGGACGAAATTTACTGAATCTTTTATATCAAACAATTTTTAAGTTTTGAATTTTTATGAATTAAAATTAACATATTTCGTTTACTTACAATAATAAGAATGTATTTTTAGATTTTTTCTCAAATATAGTAAAATACCCAATTATAGGTACAGTTACAAATACAAAAATATTTCAGAACTGAAGCAATATATGAGGGAAAGGTTAAGCATGTTGATAGTGATTACAGGTACACTTGAAATGAGCTGAGAACAGTCAAAGGAGATAATAAAACTGGGGGAAGAAATGTTTATTTCATAACAGAAAATAAAGAAATGCAGAGAACTTAACTACTATAAAGGGAGATGAGAAGGCTAAAGAGGTTGGTTTGGAAAAACATGACAGATTTAAAATAACTTGTACAACAATGCAGCAATGAACACATGAAACAACTAAACAAAGACTTAATAACAGGAAAGAAGGATGCATTAAATGGATTATGGTAAACATTACAGGTGCAAGGAATCCATTCAATGATGCAATTTGAAATTTCTAACACTAGATTAAACACTATGCTCTGCTTCAACTGACACAGTAGCACTTTGGTCTGAAAAAAAAAAAATACAAAAGATCTAATTACTTTCCATTTCAAGTAACAGTTGAGAACAAAAAACAATAAGTAAACAGAGGCTAGTTCTGAATCACAACTGGAAAACAAAATTTGCAGATTGTCCAAGTACAGGTTTCAGAGCCACATGTATTGACTCTTAATATACTTTATAACTTTATATTGCAAAATTTTGGCTTTCTTCCCTGTTTCTATTTCCAGATTACGTCCTTCATCTGATGGTAAAATTGTTTACTCTTCCATATTCTCTGACATATTTCTTCCTCCATCTTTCAATTGATAGATACCTTGCTTCCCAGATACACAAACCATTCTACCCATTCCAATTTCTTGCCGTCAAGTAGCAAGTCCTCTGATGGTCATGTGTTTCTTGCTATGCCCACCTTTTTTTCTTTTTTTTTTTTTTTACACTTCCTTGTCTGACTCCCCTTTCCATGTGAAACCATTCCATTTTTCTGTTATCTATGTGCACGCAATTCTCACACGTCTCATAGATATTACTTACTAGTTCCATGATTCCTTCTTTTATTCCTCTGTTTTTTAAACTTGGCCATATGTTGTCCCTTAATACTATATCATAGGCATTTTTATGTCAATAAAAGCTATTACTGTATCTTTTCCATATTTCCAGTTCCTCTATAATTTGTCTGAGTATAAAATATGTGAAACAATACTGTTCCTCCCTGGATTTTTCCTCTATTCTTTGTTTGATTTTATTTAGAACAGTTTTTTCATATATTTTCAGGACATGACTCAGCAATGTAACCCCTCCCCCCGTAATTCTCACATTTTAATTCATTCCCTGTTTTATGGATAGGCACCATGCCTCCCTTCCTCCAGTCCTCTGATATTCTCTTATCTTCCAAGAATACTTGTAACTCTATACAACCGTTGCATTCTACTGGTCTTGCTGCTTTTACCCTTTCTGCTGTCAGTTCAACTATTCCTGATGATTTTCGATTTGGTATTT
Source organism: Vandiemenella viatica (assembly GCA_031002005.1). Classification (NCBI taxonomy): domain Eukaryota; kingdom Metazoa; phylum Arthropoda; class Insecta; order Orthoptera; family Morabidae; genus Vandiemenella; species Vandiemenella viatica. The sequence goes on from JARYHS010008075.1 coordinate 27,431,883, forward strand.
CTTTTAGTGCCAATTCTAGTTCCAGCATGCTAAATTCTTCTCTTTCTGAAGCTGTTGTTCCACTCTCCTTTTCATTGGTACTATCTTTGGTACTTCCATTCCTCCAACAGGTCTTTGAGGTAGTCTTTCTACATTCTCAATACAGCATCCTCCTCCCATTGCACTTCACCTGATTTGTCCAGTCCTTTGGTCAGCAATCTTTAAATTTTGTTTATTTCTTACCAAACCATAAAATATTTTTTTATTTCCATAGATTTTTACTATGTTGTCAAATGATAGTAGACTTAACTAAAACAATATTATTTATTTTTTATTTGTATTTTTATCTTAAAATGTTAGCATGATCTTCATTGCTATCATTTGCTTAATAACATTGTACTCCATCAGCTATGATTTACTCAGTATCATATGAAACAATGCAGGGCATAGAGATGAGTTAAAAAATGACTATCCACACATTTTGCTCACACACACAATTATTTATTTCCTGCAGTACATCATTTTTAAACTTCCCTCATCACTGACACACTTATCTTATCTACTTAGAGATAAGTGAGAATGAATCACATTCAATATCCAAATGTCAATACATAAAAAGTGATTACTACACAGTGCTCATTTGGAACAAGAATTCGGTTAAAATTTGAGAAGCATAATATCAAGATAAAATTTAATTAAAATATGTGCACAAATAGCTATAGAATCTTAAGAACAATGACTGTTACAAACTAATTGATGAAATGACAATAAGTAGTTTTGACAGCACTGTACTTTTAGGTTACAGGCTTTCAATTGTTCAACAAATATGGATAGGCCTTTTACTGCCTGCCATATTCAGTTTCACAGTTTATGTCCTCGATGTGGCAACTAGTGTGGCTCTGGCTTGGAGGCACTTCAAAGAGCAAAATTATATATGGGCACTCTTCACAACACTGTTTATTTATTTGCCATCTTTTGCTTTTTTTATTCATAATATATCTAAGCCACATCTATGGGAAGAAAATAGAAGCCTCAGAAATAGTTTTGTGTGGTTTTCAATACAACTTTTACACATGATAGCATTTCCAGCATGGACTGTTTACAGGTAATATATAATGATCTAGTTATAAAAAATGATGTTTGTTTGATAAAAAAATCTGTTGTTTTTATATGCTGGTAGTAATTTAAACAATTGCTAAAGGGTTGTGTCAGAGAGTTGAAGAAATCCATAATTATAACCATAAATTATACCAAATTTAGCAGCTTTGGTCTATGCATGACACTCACATATTGAATGTAAATGGACATTATAATACTAAACTGCATACATTTTCAGCTGCTATTTACAAGTGCAATAAAAACAATTACTTTCACCCTTCTTCATACTCATAAAAATGATACAACTAACATAGTAAACACACTGGTACTACTCAGTCTTTCAACAGAAGTATATTCAATATAACTATCGAAATCAGGAAGGTTAAGGAAAATAACCTTGCACTTACTACGGATGAAGGAAGGAGGGCCACAAACATACTTTAAGATATTTTGTTGAATAACCTTGGTCAAGACAGACTCGTGTGGTCAGTCTGGAAGTGTACATATCCTTCCCCTTGCCCTGTGTCTTGCCTCAATAATGAGCAAGTTTATTCACCGAAATATCATGAAATGTATGTGTGTGTGTGTGTATTTTGCTCTGGCCCTCATCCCTCCATCCCTGCTATGTGAAGGGTTACTTGCACTATTTTTGCTATTTTCACTGTCTAACAGCACTTTCATTGTCACTGTCATGCAATATAACTATTAATAAGATAAAAATTAAAATAGAGGGATAAACCACCACCTACCATAATGCATGTTAAGATGACACTGAAATACAAATAAAATGCAGCACGCATAAAATACTGAAATTATGGAATGTTCACCTCATGCTTATTTTGAACCTTAAGAATTTGAACCGTTAGAATTTTTCCAATCAAAAATGATGCAAATCAATTAATAGCCTTGTGAAACTACTAAAGTTAAATTGTGAAGAAAAAAATCATTAACACAATTTTTGTTAGATCCTTTATTTGTGTAGCAATCTACTCAAACATCTGGAAAGTCACAGTGTGTGGATTGCAGATAGTGACTGTCATGATGTAGTCTTATGGTGGTTGTTATGTTTAATTATTTCAACAAATGGTATTATGTTCATGAGGGTTTGGTGGATACACGGGTATATTAAGCATACACAAGTCTTGTTACAATAACAAATAAGTCTTTTAAATTTAAAAAACTGCCACTCAACACCAGGTTGAGAGCATCTCAATCTAAATCATCAATTTTAAATTGTTTGATATGCTTGGTAAATGAAATCAGAGTCCACAAATGTTTTTCTTGTTTAATATTATCTCTTTGCAAACATTCACTCTGAAACCCCAACAACACAGTTTGATTTATTTAATTCAAACTGTAAGGGTCTAAGCTGATACTGGGGTACATATCAGTATTGAACTCCTTAACTAGTAACTTGCATTTCCAAATAAATTTGGTCAAAATATTAAAATAAAGTTCCAAATGTTCAAAATTGTTGTAGGCTGTGAATACTCCTTTGGAAATTAAATCAACAGCTAATTAAAATGGTTGTCACTCTCAATGATGTAACCTTCTGAGAGAAAAGAGTTCAGTTCAAACAATGAAAATAAAGTCACTTGTTAGATTACACAATTAATACATTCTAATATCAAAACACCAAAAGTTCACATTTACAGTAGATAAGGCCATCAGATATTCATTTCAGAAGATTGCAAGTTATGAATCGCAGAAGACAGACAGCACAAAACCACTGAAAACTTTAAGTTAATTATTCATTGTCTCGACCACATTTCACTACTTTGAAACTTTTTCATGATGGCTGCCATCCAGCATGTTGGCTTTTGTCATAACAGTAGTACCAACTGCTGTTTCATGCTCCCGAGTGTTGCAGACACAACACACATGAATTCCTAGGACACACTTGTAAGCATCTCAGAATTTGTTAAATTCTGCACCTTGTCACTACAGGATATGGGGGATGGGAATCATACAGAAGCCGATACTGCAACTTATATCCGAATATAGAGCAATTTGAAATCTAAAAAGTAAATCAATATGTAATAACAGCTTTAAACAGACAGTTAATAATAGAAAACAACTTTCAAACTCACCTAAATCATTGCAATCCTCAATAGTTCAACTTGTAAACACTCGATTTGACCATATCGTCATTTGTAAACACTTTTCGATGCAATAAAGATTGTTTATAATAATAACGATCCAGGAGAAACTTACAGGAGGGCTTTCAGATTTTAATATTATTTAGAGGCAATTATTATAACCAACTTGATCGTTTGGCTGTAGATATTTTTTTCCTGTTTACTGCATAGGGCCTCGACATCACTGGTCACAAGTGTATCCTTACATCGAAAAAAATTCCTATTTAGTCATCCATATTCAAAATAAACAGAAATAAAAAAAGTTTATCGTGAATGGCTCTGAAAGTAAGGTTTGTCTCGAAAAATGAATTTTAGCATGGTATTCCTCGGTATCGAATACAACTTTTGAAATAATTTTATGCCCTTACTGTGCTTAATTTAGCCGTAAAAAATTTACATAGGCCGATAACGTTTGAATTTAGATGCAGTATCTTTTAAATATTCCTATCAAACTTTTTTTACTGTACAGAACTTCTAGAAAAATTTAACACGGTGTTCTGAAAGAATTTAGGTTGCCAGAACCGTATCGTTTAATATCCGAAATGCTTTAAATGTGTTGTATATAATTTTTGAAAGTGCCGATTGATTACAGACATGTGTTTTCTTGCTTTAAATGGCTTGAAACTATATATTATGAGTTAAATATAGCAAAATTTAGTTTCTACTATTTAATTATTATTATAAATGTTCTTTACTGTGACGAAAAGTGTTTAAAAATTGCAATATGGCCTCCTAACAAAAACTGAGTGTTTACAAGTTGAACTATTGAGGATTGCCATGATTAATGTGAGTTTAAAGGCTGTTTTCTATTATTAACTGTCCGTGTAAAGGTGTTCTTACATATTGCGTGAATTTTGAGTTTTCAAATCACCCTGCATTTGGATATAAGCTGCAGTATTGGCTTCTGTATGATTCCAATCCTCCATATCCTCTAGTAATGAGGGGAAGAATTTAACAAATTCTGAGATGCTTACAAGACCTTCTACCATTTATAGTGTGTGTGCTTATATTGGGAAGGAAAACACTATTGCACAACAAATATTTCCACTCTGATCCCTAATTGTTTCGAATATTATAAAACTGAGCCAAAAGATGTTGAAACAATAATACTTCAAAATTTCGAGGAGGATTAAAAGTTGAACTTCACTGTTGCATTTAAACCCTCATGTAAATGTAGCAATAGGTAAGGTGAGACAATCCTTTAGAAATTAAGGAATTAAAGGAAAAATAGAAAGCAAGAGGTTCTGCTGCTAGGTAGTAGCCATTATTAAGATGTAGATACTCTTCTATATCATCAGAGAGGCATAGGCTACCAGATCAGAAGTTTTTCAAATGTAGTGTGACATTAACGCAGGTAATAGAAAATAAAGGATCATATGCAAATGGAGACTTTCCTGGCGTATTGATTCAATGAAAGTTTCACGGGTGTCCAGCCGGATGGTGTCATAAAACGACGACGTTTCGACAACCTGCTCAGTTGTCTTCATCAGGTCTATTTAGATGTTTTTTCTCATAATCACAAACAGACTGGCTTTGCCGCCAAAATTCGAATGTCATGTATAGAGGGTTGCCAGGACGCCCAAACAGCGCGCTGGAACTGTTCATTCGGTGGTCTTGGTGGCTTCTGAATGAACAGATTGAACCAACAAAATCTCTTGCCTTTCTGCCATATGCCGGCAACATGTCCGGAAAGACTGGAAGGCTCTTGGCGCGTTCTGGTATAAAGAGCATTTTTCGGCCGCCCGCCAAGATACGTGATGTGCTTCGCTCGGTTAAGGATGATTTAGGCCTAAGAATTCCTGGAATTTATTCAATACCTTGTAAATGCGGCAAAGTTTATATTGGACAGACGATCAGAACCATCGCTGAGCGTATTATCGAGCACAAACGACACTTGAGACTGGTGCAAGTGGAAAAGTCCGCAATAGCCGAACATGCGTTCGATGAAGAACATAAGATAGTGTTTGATGAAACAGTGGTGCTGGCCAGAGTCTCTTCGTTCTGGGACTCAGTAATTCGGGAAGCATTGGAAATTCAGCTTAACGATAATAACATCAATAGGGACAGTGGACTGTATTTAAGTGAAGCCTGGAGACCAATTATTAAAAATCTATGTCTTAAAAAACAAAAATCTTCTCAACAAGGCCAAATAGAAGCAAACTGACGCCATGGACATAGTTTTCCAGCACTTACGTCTACAGGTTAAGCAACGTTGAACGTGGTGAGTGCTTGGATGGGTGACCGTGTATGGCTCAATACGCAGTCCACAACACTGATACCCTCGGCTTGCGGTAGACCGGTTAAGCAACGGTGAGCGTGGTCAGCGCTTGGATGGGTGACCGTTTTGGCTCCATACGCAGTCCGCAACACTGATACCCTCGGTTCCAGCATGCTGATTGGGCGCCTGGCAACCCTCTATACACAACATTCGAATTTCGGTGGCAGCGAAGCCAGTCTGTTTGTGATTTCGAGAAAAAACATCTAAATAGACCTGATGAAGACAACCGAGCAGGTTGTCGAAACGTCGTCATTTTATGACACCATTCGGCTGGACACCCGTGTAACTTTCATTGAATAAAGGATCACTTTGAATGGATTTCACTGTGGAGGACTTAGTAGTGATAATGGGAAGTGCAGGCAATAGTACTGACAGGAACACAAGCTGTAACATAGAAAGGGACCTGAGGAAGGTGGGGAGGGAGGCACAATCAACCAGGGGTTAATTCATGCAGGTCTTGGGTCACCATCATTAGCCAGAACAGTTACAGGCTTTCATAAGTCCATTTATTATGAATAAAGTAAAGTATTTGTATAATCACAAAATTTTATTTGAGAAGATAAAATGAAGTTGTAAGTTTATTTGCCATGTAGTTTTGATGATTTAATCAAAATCAGACCACATGAACAGAAGCAAGTATTGGGGGCATGAAAAAAATGACCTTTATTTAAATAGATAAACAGAATTTAACTGTAGCAATTACCAGCACCCCAGCACCTAATATGACTTCGTGACAAAAATCAGAGCTCATAAATAAATAAATACAACATTTTAAATGAAAGAAATATAAGACAGAAAATATGACTAACTGACAGCTAAAATAACAATACAGTAAAATTATGTAAATAAATTTAAGTTTAAAGGGTAAAAAGTGAGATTTTAGTGGTTAACCTTGGTGGTGAAGTCACTGACATGTGTAAAAACAGAATTTAGAAACAGGAATTTGTTAAAGGTGAATATGGATAGTTAATCAGAGTATTAAATTCCAAGAAGAATACACAGACTTCATTTAAAACCATAACTAAATAAAAGAGTTATAGCTAAGAGAAAGAATATGCGAGGTATGTCCACAAAGTGAGTTCCGTTTCGTTATATAAAACAAACGTGTACAGATACAGAAAAAATATTTATTGTACAAAAATCTACAACTGTTAAACTACTTTTCTACATAGCTTCCGAAATTTTGTAGGCACTTGTCATAGCGTGGCACAAGTTTTTGTATGCCTTCTTCATCGAAGGTTGGCGCCTTTGTATTCAACCATGTGGTAACACGTTCTTACAGCTTGTCATAATCATTGAAGTGTTGACCACCAAGGACAGATTTTAGGTGTAAGAAGAGATGAGAGTCACAAGGAGCGAGGTCCAGGCTGTACAGAGGATGATCAAACACGTCCCAGTCAAATTCCCGTAAAATTTGTTTGGTCACATTCGCCATGTGAGATCAGCAATATCGTGGAAAAAAAACAACACCTTTTGACAGTAATCCTCGGCACTTCTTCTGTATTGTGCAGCGTAATTTCTTAAAGGTCTCGCAGTAACCATGTGAATTGATTGTTTGGCCTCATGGTAAGAAATCAATCAGCATAATGCCTTTTCTGTCCCAAAAAACGGTGCACATGACTTTTCGAGGTGTCAAGATTTGCTTAGGCTTAACCTTTGTTGGGGATGAAGTATGCCTCCATTCCACTGATTGCTGTTTTGTTTCAGGGATGTCGTACAATACCCACGTTTCATCCCCCATGACTATCCGAGAAAGAAAACCATCGTCTTCTTCATTGCAGCATGTCAAAAACTGAAGTGCACTGACCATCAGTTTTATTTTGTGTTGTTCAGTAAGAATTTTGGGCAACCAATGTGAGCACAGTTTTCGAAATTTCAGTACTTCAGTATCAATTTCATGAATTAGTGATTGTGAGATTTGCGGAACTTCCATCGCAAGGGCACTGAGTGTAAACTTACGGTTGTGCTTAATCTCCTCTCCAATTGTATGAACCAGTTCATCAGTAACCACAGATGGGCATCCACTTCGTTCCTCAACGTGCACTTGATCACATCCTTCATTGAACAGTCTGACCCATCTGTTAACTATTGAATCACTCATAGCATTTTGTTCGTAAATGTCGCAGATTTGCTGATGATTTTTTTTTTTTTTTTCCATGGTGCACAGACTCCGGCAGCAATTTCCCTACACCCCATCTTCTCCCTATCCTGCGCCCACATACATTTCCCCTCAACAAATTTTATCTTTAAATTCTTTCAACTTTTTTGGTAAATTATTCATCATTTCTCTTGGTAACTCATTCCAATCCCTGACACCCTTACATAAAAAAGAGAATCTTCCCACACCCTTGTGACTGAAATCGAGTGCCAGCTTGTGGTCATGCTCATCTTTTCCCTTCCATGCACTACTTTTCATACCTACTCCAATATCTTTCCATGCCTCATCGCCAGTATACACCCTGTACACTCCCATGACCCTCCCCATCCTCCTCCTCTCTTGCAATGAATCCAGTTTCAGATCCTTTATCATATCCGTCACTGATTGCATTCTGTGATTATTTCCAGAAACAAATCTAGTAGCCCTTTTTTGCACCCTCTCCAACACCTGTATTTGATACGTAAAATGAGGGTCCCATACTACACTACCATATTCCAGCAAAGGTCTGACCAAAGTTTTGTAACCCAACTCCCTCACTTCTCTCCTACATCCCATTATCACTCTCTCCAACAGGTGCAGAATTTTCAAACTTTTTCCTACCACCTGTCCAATGTGTTCCGCCCAGTTAAGCTTGTTATCAAAGGTAATGCCAAGATATTTACATTTCAAGTCTTCAACAATCAATTCTTTCCCCACCTTATATTGATAATTAACCTTTTGTTTTTATTTGTGTATCTAATAAGCTGACTCTTCTTTGCATTTATCTTCATCCAATGTTTACCAACCCATCTAGATATCTTGTCAGATCACCCGGCGACTGTTTACAATCCTCTATCATTCTAATACTTTTATATAGTATTATGTCATCTAAAAACAATCTAATTTCAGATAGTAAACAATCAACATAATTATTCATTAGAATAATGAATAGCAATGGTCCCAATACACTACACTGCGGCACTCCCATTTTTACTTCCACTACTTTTGATACATTTCCTACCCTAACTTTCTGTTTTCTACCTTTTAAAAAAATTTCTAACCTGCAAATCACTTTCTCATCAACTCCAATAGTTTCTACCTTATTTACTACCATTTTATGGCTCACTCTGTCATACGCCTTAGACAGACGTAGTGCTACACTATCAATTTGGCCTCCCTTGTCCATTTAATCTGAAATATCTTGCATATATCCCACCAACTGAGATTCGCATGAATATCCTTGCCTGATCCCATGTTGCCTACTTGAAAACCACTTACGTTCCTCACATATATTTCTGATGTGGTTACATATCAATCTTTCCATTAATTTACCTACCACTGATGACCAACTGATTGGCCTGTAATTCTCAACTCCATATCTCACCCCTCCTTTATGTACCGGTACTACTATTACACTTCTCCAGTCCTATGGTAAGCAGCAAGTATCCAGACTCATTTAAATAATATTTCAAGATAAGGTACAATGTGTAATCTGGCTACCTTTAAGATATGTGTAGTAATATTATCTACACCAGCCCCTTTATGTTTTTTCAGCTTTCCTTTGGTTTAACTTTCTTTGCATTTAGAAAACGAATCACAGATCTGATTTCACACATGGTGGCATTTTAAATTATGGCTGACATTATAAAGAAGCACTTGAAAATTATTCCAGTAGTTAACATACAGTGATGGAATTGTATTTTTTTAGATGTGCTTAATTTGATTAAGATTTGCAAATTTTTTGGGAGATTTTGCAAATTTATTCAAGTGTAATCTGATACCAGATACACTTCAAAAACTTTGATAAACATTTGGATTGATCATTAGTAGTGACTTTTATTTTTAGCAAGACTCTTAAAAATCTGATGTGGTGTAATAAATCAAGCAGATTGGTGACTAATTTAAGAACCCATGTATAAACTTAAACATTTACGCGAATCTCAGTTAGTAGCTGTGGCGTAGCTAGGAGGGGGGGGGGGGCAGTGGGGACGGTCCGCCCCGGGTGTCACCACCAAACGTTTGGGGGTGACACACGCATTTCGAAATTAGTAATCAAAATTAGTGTGATACAATTTTTTTTTTTTTTTTGGTAGATTTGTTTTATCCTTTGGTGTCGAAACACGTCTACCTTGAATGTTTTGAATATTTGTTTTTAAGTTGATATATCGCTTTTTCAAATACGATCCAGGGGGCTGTGCTCTTATATTACAGTAGAGTATAATTATTGGCAACACCACACGCTTAAACAAAGAGAGCATCACTCTGTTGCTCCAACAATCACAGGAACTCATTGTAATGTGCATGCGGTCCATCACTGTTGTTTGGTTTGTTAGAAGCGGCAGTGTAAGTTTCTCATGTAAAGAGTGGTAGTTTTAAAATTAATGGATGAATTGTAAATATCTAAAATTGTTAAAATCATGGTAATTAGACAGTTAAATTGTAAATCCTCGAAATTATTTCAAGAAAAATGTTAGATTTTTTTTTTAACCAACCAAACGTATGTCGGAATACGCGTAGTCTAAGCTTCAAAATTATTTTGCTTATTTAGAATTCCATTAGCTTTCTAGCTAAGATCCACAAGTACATTGAAGTATTTTCTAGTAATTTTTGAATTTATCATCTGACAGATTCGTAATGTATAAATTGAGTACATTTCGCGTTATCCGATTTACAATCTGCGTACTTACCTATTGAGGCAGTGAACCTATACTCGACATGAAATCGTATCATGTTTGAATTTATGCAAATAAAATGATTCGGAAAACTGTGCATTAAAGTAGTAATACTGTCAGGTATCACATCAATCCGAATGAGTCCAAGTGTTCGTTGATGGTATCGTCTATCGTTGGTAATCAGTTTTTGTAGGACACGTGTTTAAAATCTGTCGGAACTGCATGTCTTGCTAGCGAAATAGTAAGCATTTTAACTCTAGGTTCATGTAAGTTTGCTATGTTTTCTACTGATCGAGAATATGCAAATATGATCGCGATGAAATAAATAAGCGTATGATTCTCTAAGAACTTTCCATAATAAATTTACGGAAGAAGATTTCTATTATGGGTAACCTGTCTGTCAAATACAGGTATCTAAATTCTTACGGGTTCCTTAAATCGACAGGGATGTCGAACTTCTGTTCCTGAACAAAAATTGAGCTTTAATTATAAAGCGAACGAACATTCAAGCCGTTTACATGTTTATTTATACGCTACAGAGTGGTGCTAGAAATCTAAAATTTACACGTGAAGACGGTCTTCAGTACCTACAATGCCATATTTAGGAGTCTGTAGCTACGTATTTCTTAGGCGGGTGGTAAAATACTTGTTAATTACTTCATGTAAAGACGGCAGATATCTGCCCTGTTGTTGTTGTTGTTGTTGTTTTTTTTTAAATTTCGTCTAATTACGAGGGTGAATCAAATATAAACAAGAGTTTCGCCCGTTCGGGCGCAATAGTGGTGGGAGAACGTTCCCGCTTCGTTTGGCGATAGGTAGGTTTGTCAGGAGTGGGGGAAGACCGTTATCCCCCTCCCTCGACTCGCTCAGTGCCAACCGTCACGATGTCGGAGCAAGAGGTACACTCGTCGATTGCGCAACGTGTTATAATCAAGTTTCTCGCTGCAGAAGGCGTAAAACCGGCAGAAATCTTGAGGAGATTGACTGCCCAGTTCGGGAAAGAGACACTGTCGCGAGCCAGAGTGTTTGCATGGCATAAACAGTTTGTGGATGGTCATCATCATGTTGAAAATGAGAGCCATAATCGCAGACCCCGCACCAGCATTACAGAGAACAACATCAGCTGTGTTAGACGGCTTATTGAAGATGACAAGCGTCTTACCACTTCTGAAATTGCAATTAAGGTCGAAATAAGTTATGGGAGCACTTACTCCATATTCACAGAGGAGCTTGGGTACCGTAAGGTGTGCGCCAGGTGGGTTCCTCGCCTTCTCACAGCAGAACAGAAATTGAATCGACTTCAGGTGTGTGAGCGTCTTCTGGCACGATTTCGGGAAGAAGGGGACCCATTTCTGACTCACATCATCACCTGTGATGAAACTTGGGTGCACCACTACACCCCTGAGACCAAACAAGCGAATATGGAGTGGAGAAAAAAAGGAGAACCTGGACCAGTGAAAGCCAAGTCACGACTATCGGCTGGCAAGGTTTTGGCTACGGTTTTTTTTTACCAGCGTGGTTTGCTGCACCTCGATTTTTTGCATGAGCGCAGGACAATCAATGCGGCCTACTACTGCGACATTTTGAGTGAGGTCCGACTTGCATATCGCCGCAAAAGACGAGACCTACCGATGAGGAAAGTGGTTATTCTCCATGACAATGCTCGCCCCCACACAGCAGCCTTAACCAGGGAAAAATAGGAGAAACTGGGGTGGGAGACACTGGACCACCCTCCTTACAGTCCAGACCTGTCACCCTGTGACTTTCATGTGTTTGGTCCTCTCAAGGAAGCTTTGGGAGGCCAAAAATTCAACAGTGATGCTGAGGCGGAAGCCTACGTGCGCAATTGGCTGCAGACACGACCTGCATCTTTCTACATGGAAGGAATTGGGAAGCTGCCTATCCGCTGGGAAAAATGTGTTTCTAAAGCAGGAGATTACGTAGAAAAATAAGATATGTGCTTTTTTGCACTTAAAATAAAAATAATATTTTTAAAAATAAAGTCTTGTTTATATTTGATTCACCCTCGTATATTTTTATATTTTATTTATTCTTTTATTTTTAATAAGGAAATTAATGTAGAGTTTCTTCTCTGAGAATACAGTATCGCCCAAGGTCTCACAACTTGTGGGATCCGGGGTTTGCACCAATCGGACCCCATCTGAGTCTGGAATTGTTTCTACTTGGATCAAGCCACTTCTGTTAACTTTTCTCTCAATATCCCGTGGTCCTGCAAATACCGAGGTTGCAAAGTCATTTAAATACAGCCTATGTTAAAGTTTCAATAACAAATGGGTAGCTTTCGACTTTTGAAAAAAAAATTATAGCGAAATCTTATGGTCGCACTATAGTTACACTGGCGGAAATTAAAATCACTACACGCATACATGAGTGGTAGAATTTTAGGATACTTTGAAGATATATCCAGGGCTATACCTAGAAGAAATGATAATTAATGGAAATGGATCAGGCTAAAGGTGGACATACACGATCGCTCCATTTGGATGTCATCCATATGGATGACATCCATGCAGATGATATCCAAAAGCGTAGCACATACACCATTATTCCATCACTCCAGTCAGCCATGACAATGAAAAACTAGGCAAAGCAAACAACAATAGGATTTCAATTTGCAATACAACAAAACTAGTTATGCCAAGTACTAAATAAAATGAACCTGAATTAATTATAAAGGATATTCAAACTATCGAATACTGAATACAAATGCTTAAATTAAAGTTCGAAATTATAACCTCTGTGAAATTACGTAAACTTTTAAAAATGCTACAAAATTATTATAAAACAGATTTATTAAATTTAAGTACTTTACCAGGCCAAAAATAGTGACAGGTACGTCACATGTTGTAAAACAACATATTTAAACAAGTAGGCTCATATAAAATTAATCTTATCATACTATGATCTTTTTAAAAAGAATACCGCAAAGAATTATATATTTTTTTTTCCAACATGGTTTCTGTGTTCGTGTTTATATCTTTATTTTTAAATAATATTAGCAATTGGTCTATTGCCACATTTATTTATATTTTGTCATGGTAGTCAGGATTAGAGATCCTACAAGCATGGTAAGTCCTTATACTTCTCAATAATCTCCAGCACAAAGTCTTATTAAGACAATTATTATTTCGTTTTTTAAAAAAAAGAAAAAAGTAAAAAAAAAATAAACGTTGTAATTGTTACTTAATAATATTTAGAACTGCATTATTTTCAATTCTACATTCAAAATAATATTTAACTGGTAGCAAAACAAATATTTCTATAGCAGATTCGAAACAAAAAATAAATGGTACAATGTTGCATAGACCACTCAAGGCACTGATGTTGTCTGCTCGGTGGTCGGTGACAGAATGAGACGAGTATGGATCGCGGTTTTGCCATACACGAGCTGACTGGAGTGATGGCTTGGTGTCACTCCACGTGGTTTTCCCCACACACCATCAGTTGGCTTGATGGCATGATGGACGAAACTGATGGATATTGGACTGACCGGATATCCAAATAATCCTGTCACTCCATGTCATCCACATCATTTTTCCCACACACGACGCGATAATGGAGTGACATCGCTCCATTTGGACAGATGGAGTCGTGTATGGCCACCGGAAGTTATTACCTTTAGAAACAGTTGTCAGTGCGAAATGCGCCCATCTTGAGCACCAATACATTCGTGGATCCTTGCCGGCATTGATACAATAAGTGTTCGGATATCTTCTTGGGGTATCTCCCTTTATGCCTGCATGTCTTTTGCAGTCAGTTGTTACACAGTTTGCGCTGGGTGACCATGTGATCTAATGTGTCTACTCCTGGTATCCTAGCCATGCTCTATTGGGGACAAATCTGGGAACCGTGCTGTCCAAATTGTGATCGAAACTCCTTGCTTGCACCGAGCATGGTGGTGTAACAGATAGCGTTCTGGCCTCGCATTCGGGAGGACGGCGGTTTGAATCCCTGTCCGGGCATCCAGATTTGGGTTTTCCATGGTTTCCCCAAATCACTCTAGGTGAATGCCGGGATGCTTCCTTCAAAAAGGCCATGGCCAAATTTCTTCCCATTCCTTGCCCCCATCCTTTCCCGTCTCTAAAGACCACGTCGTTAAAAAGGGACGTTAAACTGTTACAAAAAAAAAAAAAAAAAAAAAAAAAAAAAAAAAAAAAAAAAAACTCCTTGCAAGTCTTGTGTGACGATGGTCGCAGCATGAGGACGGGCATTATCTTGTTGGAAAATGTGATTTGGATGGTGAACATAGTGATGGGCTTCAACAACAGCCGATTCAGTCATGCTGTCGAAATAGATTGCCGCCAAAACATGACACCAGTGGCTGCACTTGCATGACATTTTGAAATCACAGTAGGTAAGCCGTTTCTCCACTATGCCTGAGAACATGTCGTCGATTATCACTTTACCACAGACAGAATCGAGACTCGTTTCTAAACACAAATGTACACCATTCACATGTACATTTGTGTTTCGCATTACACCAGGTTAGTTGATGCTGGCAATGAAATTAGATTAATGGGGCACATTGCACAGGGGCCAGAGAGTGTGACTCAGCTTTAGGCAATTAGTTTACAATCGTCCGAGGAGTGGGGAGGGGAGGGAGACTATCTGTAACCACTGCTTGCATCTGGCCTGCAGTCAACCGTCTGCCACCAACAGCCACTCGCACCATTTGGCGGTCTTCACATGCTGTTATTCATCTGTATGGACCCATGCCTGCTCTAAGAGCATTAGAACCTTCTTACATCCTCTGTGTAACAAGTCTGTATACTGACATTGCACTACGGCCTATCCAGTTAGACATTTGGCTGTAGAGAGTTGTCACTCTTTGCCTTGGCATACTTAGCCAACAAAAACTTGTGAACAACAAATTTACATGTTAAATAGCACCGCAATTTTCATATTATTACATATAAAACTTTCAATTTTTAATCATTTAATACTCTTCATGCAGGCAAACTAGGGACCATATTTCATTCATTTATCACAACACCGTCTGTGCCAGTTTGTGTACAGTTGCTAAGTGTAAAAGGTCGAGCTGCACTTTGCCAATACTGGCCTGTATAGTCACCGCAACAACAGTCAGCAAGGTGATGGCTCACCCCCTCACGTCCACACTTTCCCATAGCTCACCCGTGTCCCTACCCAGTTTTTAGTCTCCTTTAACGTTTTCAAGTGATTCCTTCTGGGAATCAGTGTTGGGGATGACGGGTAGGTTTGACACCCTACTTTATTATAGAGTACTAATATTTTGCACAGTTTTGGTAAGAAAGTACATTAAAATACTTTTTTATCTGGCTCACGTAATCACCTGATTGGTTGATCTTTTATGTACAAAAATAGTATCCCAGCGCAGTATTAGAAGTTTCAACGCAATCTCAATGAAATGTCAATCACTTCACACTTGACACGTTTGTTTTGTCTGAGGTTCTTTTAGATTCACTCAGTAATTTTTGTTTGTGAAGAACAAGATTATAACATATTTTAATTTAAATATAGGTCGTAAAGATTTTGTATAGTAAAAATAATAATTTCATAATTACCTCAAAGTTCTAGTTACAGAGTTTCTTATTGGGAAAATTGCAGTGCACCTAAATCGTAGTCACCTAACTTGAAAAGAAGACCTAAAGATTAATGTGAAATTCGAACCACCGAGCATCCTTCGCATTAACAGATAAAAGCTTTGCCAATGGTAAATGTCAATTTTAATGTCCGCAAAAATTACAGTCGAGACCGGGATTTGAACCGGGACCTTCAGTTTCCAAATCACATGCAGTAACCATTTGAGTCACCAGTCTGAATATAGGTTTCATGAAAAATAAGTTTTCAAAAATGATAAAACAAACATTTTTTCTATACCTTCTAATTTTGCTATCAAAAGACTCGAATTGACTTTTATGTGTTTGAATAAATATTTTTTAGTACGTCTAGATTAGTCTTGTGTCTGGTTACAGCGTGCGATTCGGGTGTGGTAGGTTTGGTTACAAATGCAGATCTTGGCTGCAATTTTTGTGTGGCTTAAAATTGATCTTCAACTTAAACAAAACTTGGATTTTTTAATGCGAAGATGAACATGGATGAAAAAAAAATTTTAAGGCAAATAATAACATGAAAACAACATTAATCGTAAGGAAAGGGAAATTTCCGAAATCTCTCTATGTGCTTCTCCACATCCATCAGGCCGACACTGATCAGAACCATCAAAACATTAACCAATCCAATGATGGCTGAGTGTCGGACTGAGGCCCGATCTTCAGAGGAGTTAAAATTAATCTAAAACCACTTTCGATCACTGGTGAGCACCACATGGCTAAAATCTTGCCATATTGACTATTGAACATGAAGTAAATCAAACTGATAATTTTGAAGATGTGATTTTTGAGTTTGCAGCTGTTAAAGCTAAAAGAGGAGATTGTGAAAGCAATTGTATTTAGTTTCACCACAATGCAATCAATCCTCCATCCCTTCCTATCTTGTGCTAACCTCTTCATCTCTACAAATCCCTTACAACCCACGTCCTCAATTATCTGCTTCATATATTCTAATCTCTGACTTCCTCTACAATTCATACCTTCGACTATTCCCACCACCAGAAAATTGACCAATCCAACATCTCTCAAAATATGACCTATCAGCCTGTCTCTTCTTTCTGTAAGCTTCTTCCACAAACTTTTCTTTTCTCACCTATAATTTCCAAAACTCAATCATTTCTTACTTTGTCTGTCCACAAAATTTTCAGCACTCTTCTGTAGCACCATATTTCAAATGTTTCAATTTTCATTCTTTCCGGTATTCCTAAAATCCATGTTTCGCTACCGTAAAGTACTGTGCTCCACACATAGAGTTTTAATTTTTTTTTTCTAATTCCTAGATCAATATTTGAAACTAAAAGATTTCTCTTTTTCACGAAGGCTCTTTTTGCTATTGCTATTCTTCTTTTAATATCATTCCTGCTTCAGCCATCAGTTGTAATTTTACTTCCCAAGCAGAAGAATTCATTTACTTCTCCGATTGAATTTGGGTCTATTTTTATAGGTATCATTTCTGCTACATTTCATCACTTTAGTATTGCTTTGATTTATATTCAGTCCAAAATATCCCTTCAGTATTTTATTCATGCCATTCAGTAATTTCTGAATATTGTAAGGTCCCACTCACAAGTTGCAAGGTATCCCTCGTTCTATTTTCAATATTCCGTTAAAATCAGGCCTAGTTTGAGGTTAACTTCAGTACACGAGACCACAGTTAAAATGGAGGTAACAACACTTCTAGTACAGTAAAGTAAATAAATAACACATAGCCAAAGTAAATAAACCATAAAAAGCAATAAATCAATGATATTTCAGTAGGAAATAAGTTATCCCAGATAAAAGTATAAAAGTAAACTTTCAATACCAGATCCTAACACTTATTAGGAAAATATTCTAAACTGATTTAAAAGAAGTAAATGCTAAATAATAGTAAATAGAGTGCCTAAACAAACTTTTTATCATGATTACTAAGCATTATTCCAGAGATAAATAAATAATTTCAATATAAGTTAAATCTAACCCTAAATTTTGGCATATACCAGATTTTGGTATTTCTGAAGAGGTTTTTATACAGTAAAGATTGTGAAGAGCTAATAAAAGCCAGGCCTAGACCTACAATAACAATAACTTCACAGTAATATGTAGTTTCAGTGAGATTTGAAGCAGTTTGTAAAGTTTGTAAACACATTTGCATAGCTGTTTACATAAACGATTTTAGGCTTTTGTAAATAATTTCAGGACTTAAAAAGTAGATAAAAACACAGTAAATAATCTTATCTTTCAGTTTAAATAGGTTTCAGGTAGTTTCAGTCCGCAAAATATGAAATATCAGTGAAGAACAGGAAGCTGTTAATAGTCGAAATTATCCAACCTTTAAGCATTAATTCTAACACTTATAAACCATTTCAAAAGCGCTAAGAACATGTAAAAGTCAGTAAACACACATAATTAATTTTCTATAAACATTTAAAGACATTTTACTAACCTGTAGTTTGTTAATCCAATTTCGAGGTAACTTGTTATAGGCACCATACATAAAATATGCTTTTTCACTGATTTTAAACACTGTCATCCGATATAAAGTAACTAATAAATTAAAGCAATCCTAAAGAGAAGTAAATTCAATTAAATCTGATAGTTTCCAACTCTCTAAGTATTTTTAAATGCTATCTGAACACATAAAATAGATCACTCAACTTTAACATTTTCTCATTTAAAAGCCTACTTAGATTCCGGTTTAAAAAGTAGTTTTTCTTAAAGATCCATTCTTCTAGTTTCTTACATATTAATTTCATGCCATTTAAAGCAGTAACACCGATGTTAAAGAATTTTCTAAAACACTCTGTAATAGCACACGTGTAAATAATAGAACAATTTATTGTGTCCAAGATATAGCACCCACAAAGATGCGATAACTTTTAAAATACGCAGTTTAATACAGGCTACACATTAGTAATATTTCCGGCTTAATAATCAACACACCTTCAGAGTTATACATAAAATACATGAATAATAAATATGGCGCCAAGACGAATTCGCTGTTTTTGTAATAACTCAATCAATTCCTGACAGATCTAAATAAAGTTTACATTTTTGAGAGGCTAAAATTGGGGCCTACACTTTGGTAATAATTTTACGTTTGTAACTCAAGCCAATAAAAAGTTTCTAAAATCCTTAGCGATGTCGCAATACCGGAAAATTCAAATTTGGGCGTGAAATCAGACATAAAATTAAAGTAGAAAAATAAAGTAAAATTTTGCCACGGCATAATACACCCGTAAACTCCCATAACTTATTCCGTTTCACATTTTAAATTAAACACTGGGTAGGGAAGTTATAAAATTAAACGTAGGTGAATGTTTGAGATCGCGGAGGCGATCAGCCGGAGCGCTGCCTCACGTGAGGTAAGCCTATATAAGCCAGATAGAGCGCGCAAGGAAAAGGCCAGTGATTTCAGTCTTTCGTCAAACGTGCTGGAGTATGCACGTCGGTGCTGGTGCGGATAAGTTGGGATGAGCTGGGTAGCAGCTTAGGTGGGGGAAGTATGGCCGCCAAGAACCACACTTGATGGGCGACATTTTCAAAGTTCGGCACCGTCAACATTCAGACTAACCGTTTTCGACTAATGACTTTCTAAATTTCATTTTCATTTCTGGGGTAGTGCGTGTTTTGCTCTGTTTCATAATCTGTGATTTTTGGTGAATGAATTATATCCGATTGCCTTTGCTAACTGTGAACTTTTATAATTAATGTGAAATTTCAAGAATATAATTCCTTTGTTCAACTTTTGACTTTCATTTCTACAATAGCACCTTTCTTACAGGAGGTTAAAGCTGTAAGTGGCGACTGTGGTCATTTTAACAGTTAGCATCCCATATGGTTTAACACGGTAACAGAACTTTTCAGCACTTTGATGACTTTTGGAAGACTTCGAGTTCAGGTGATGAAGCAGATACTACCCCCGTACTTCCGCTTTTCCCCTGACAAAGTCATCACCATGATGAAATTGTAAATAAATTTTTAAATAATTGGTTTTCACAGCATAGTAGTGTGTATAGGTATTTGGAGTAATTTTAAGTACCTTTGTAGCAATATAATAATTTGTTAGTTGGCAGTACTATGCCCAATTCAGAGAGAGATGGTTGTTAATAATATGGCGCAAAGAGACTAGGAGCGATTGCAGTAGTTGGACAGTGAAGATTCTATATTGGTTTATATGAGTATTTAATGTGTTAAATAAATTGTGGAAGTAAGAAGTATTGGTAGATTTAATTTCATTTTGACATCCATTACGCAAGATACAGAGTGTAGTTAAGAATATTTATTTCATCAAATAATACTAATGCGAGGAGTTAGCACAGCCGCATAAACAACACTTAAGGGTCATGCGTCCGTGTTAGTGGGCTATCTGCCTTCTGCTAGTTATTAAATATTAGTAAGGAGGACCTCACAAATTGGCAACCCTGCCACGATAAAAGCAGTGTGGCACATTGCTTTACGAGATGGATTTATTTCGTTGAAAGCAAACGATGTGAGGAAGACATTGATAACTGGTAGCAGGTATTGTGTAGCAAGAAGAAATAATGATGCAACTTTGGCGAGTACAACAGACAATTTATTTTTCTGGAAGAATTTCAACGTTATCTACGTCAGAATAACCACAGGAAAGACTAGCAGGAATTAACTTGGTAGCTTCATCTGGAATGATTTTGTTAGTCGATTTGTAAAAGAAGTGGTAAAGATATCACCAAATGAACAATTGAGTTAAACAGAATTGTTCAAAAAAGAGTATAAAGTAATGGAGAACTGGTTGTAGAATTTAAAGTCTGTAAAATTATCGTAAGAATATTTTTGATAAGTAAGAAACTGTTTAAGCTAAATTTAAATGCTGTGAAAGCCTTAGTTAAAGTAATAAAGAAATCATTCAATACATTTGGGAAGTGTTTTCAATTAATTAAGCAAATATAAAGCAAAATCTATATCTGCATGTATGTTGACCATTTGAATTTTCAGTGTTATATCATGTTGTCTGTAATTTGTGTTGTAAATTTTATTTTACAGTAGTGTAGCTATTCCTTGGCACAGTAAGTATTTCTAAATGGGTTTCTGTACCCATCAAAAAATCTAAATTCTTTGTAAACAGCGTCGTACAATGTTGAAGTGATTTTGTATGGGTTATATTGTAGTGTGACTTGGTGGACTACTTCAATAGCATACTAATACCGCGTTACTGTGTTTTATGTCAATTTTTAATTAACGTGGAGGCAATTAGTGAGAAATTAGTTAGCTGTGAAGCTCCATTAAGTCTTGAAGAGGGGAAGGATAATAATTCTAATTTTGACAATTCAAATTCTGGGTTTAGTGAGCGCGTAACTGCAAGGGAGGCAAATGGAGTTGATTTACCAAGTGTAGCTGAGGTTGGTAGCGCTAATATCTCTGATCACGCAGGGGGAAGCAGAGTTGAACATTCGACCAGTGGTGATATTAGTGTAGATATTAGAAGTAGTGATATCTCTGACATTGAGGCAGAAAATTATATGATAACTGTTACGTCAATACGAGTACCAGTCAATCAAGTTAGTATTCGAGAAGAAGAAAGGGGTAATGAACCAATTGATTCGCAGAAACAGAAATGTGACGAAATATCAATGCTAACTGTTTTGATGGCGCCTATGGGAAAGAAAATTGAATTAAGTTAGAGAATGACAGAATAAATGATAGAAGAATCAAAATAAACAGCTGAAAAAAATTGAAAGAAAAATTACAGATGAAGTGCGAATATTGTTGAAAATGGATGAGTGGCAATCCGAAGAGAGGTGTGACAAGAACGTGAAGCAAACATTAAAAGAGTATCAACACAAAGGTGGGAAAGCAAATATCAAGGGTGTATGATTATGTTGAAAAGCATATGGGGAATTTAGTATGTTTAGTGCAACAGAAAGTTGAGGAGGGAGTGAAGAAAGGTAATAATATAACACAGGAAGAGAAAATGGCCATGCGAGAAGAAAATAAAATAATTTATGAAAACCAAAGGGATTGTGCCAAAGTGATTGAAGAGGTGAAGGAGAAGGATGAAACAAATTTCAAAGGAATTTCTCAATTAAGAGAGAGATTGGTGGTTATGGATAAGGATGTAAAAGGAGTGACATGTAAGGTAGTGGAAGTAGCTAACCAGGTGGACGTGCAATTGAAAGTAGTTAATGAAGATGTGAGGGAAGAAGTGGTACAATTAATTCAAAGAGCTGATGAAGTAGAACAGCAAAGTGAGACTACTATGGGAAGCGGTAACAACATTATGAATCATTTTAAATTACCGGAAGTGAAATTTGAACCAGAAAGAGGGATGCATCCTGTAGAATTGGTTAGAGCTTATAAGAACGGTTTACCTTACGAGCGGTCAGAAGTTGACAAGATAAGATATGTTAAAAACATGTTACGAGGTGATGCCTTTGCATGGAGTTGTGAAAATACCGAGCAGTGTAACAACTATGAAGAATCTTTTAGATTATTTCTGAGCAAGTATTGGTCGCAGTGGGAGCAAAGAAGAGTGAGAAGGGATTTTTGGAATTGTCGCTATTATAGTAGGTGTGATGGTAGTATGAAATACTTTTGTGAATCAATTATGAAGGAATTACGTTATCTGGACTAATAAATAGATGATGGTGAGAAGATAGAAGTGTTATTACAAAAATTTCCCAGACCTGTTCAAGAGGAGCTAATAATAATTCAATGGAATAGTGTAGAAGATTTTCTTGAAGCAGTTGAAAGATTGGATCGTTGGAGTAGTACAAATGAACATGGGCCAAGGAGGAATGACTCCATAAATTATAATAGATCAAACCAGTTGCCGTCTCAGGATAATTTTACTAGAGACAGAGCCAGTGTGAATGGATATAACTGAGAAGAGCAGTTCAACAGGAATTCAGATGAAAATAGGAGAAGGGAATATGAAGACAGACGCCACGAAAAAGAGGGTGTCGCGCGCCTGATGTTATAATTAAAAATAACTCAGTTCTACGCTTTTAACAGATTAACATTTATTGTTCCCAATTCTTATTCTTCTAGGAACTACATCGGACTTAAGTATTCGAAGAATGCAAAGTTCTTCAGCAGTGAACTGGTATCAAAGCAACCGTTCGGTCTGTACGTCGCTAACCTCTAGCTATCTCTTGATTTTCCTATCGCCATGGCAACTTACATTTCCTTGCTATAGGAGTAAATATATCATTTTTTGTTTAATTTCATGGCACAAAAATATGATTTTCTTATGAAATTATTCTGTTCTGTCACATGCCTCCTCAAGTTCACCATGTCTTTGCTTAAAAGACATTGGTAAACTTATAAGAATAACCTTGCATTCAGCGATACTCTTTCCTCTGTTCCTATTAGAATTTTTTACAAAACATTTTACAAAACAGTCTCTTCTTAATACTAACAACATAATGAAACGAACTAAATAAAAAATGTATTGTCTTGAAATATCTAAAAATGAAAACATACATACATACAGCAATCTAGCTTAACATCACACAAATGCAAGTCCTGTCACGGTCGCCATGTCGCGCGCCTGATGTTATAATTAAAAATAACTCAGTTCTACGCTTTTAACAGATTAACATTTATTGTTCCCAATTCTTATTCTTCTAGGAACTACATCGGACTTAAGTATTCGAAGAATGCAAAGTTCTTCAGCAGTGAACTGGTATCAAAGCAACCGTTCGGTCTGTACGTCGCTAACCTCTAGCTATCTCTTGATTTTCCTATCGCCATGGCAACTTACATTTCCTTGCTATAGGAGTAAATATATCATTTTTTGTTTAATTTCATGGCACAAAAATATGATTTTCTTATGAAATTATTCTGTTCTGTCACAAGTGGTCACACTACAATAACAGCCAGACAGTAAGAAGGGACGAAGGAAGGCAGGATGATCCTGGGAGAATGATGGGAAACTCAGTGCTGCAACTGGGGCGGTCTGAACAATAGCAGAAAAAGTCAAAACAGGACTAAAGGATCGAGAGAACTTGACCAACCTGGAAGACAATTACAATTGGTGTAGAGCAGAAATTATACAGGAGGAAATCACTGGGTGTGATATGCAAAATGTGAACTACAACAACAGAACACATAATCATGAGAAAACAACAGAAAAAGAGGATGTCCAAGGTTTTGAAGAGGAAGAGCTGCTAAGATGGTGGGGATGTTTCAAGTTGATAAATGAAGAGGAGCCATAGAACATTACAAGGACGTGTGAATATAATTGGCAAGAGGAAGAGGTACAAGAATTGGCTAAAATTGACATGGATATCGCAACAATCAAAAGAACAATGGGGAAAGAATAGGGAAACACACTGCAGTGGAAGAAATGTTACCAGATGAGCTTTTATCACAATGGGTGGATGAAGACATATACGAAACTATGTCAGTGGATAGTGATGGAACTAATGACAATGAAGAAGAAGGAAGTGAGAAATTGTGCGATGACAAAGATGATATTAGTGAAGAGGAAGAAAATTGTGAAGTAGAAGAAAAAATGGGATATTAGATAATGAGGAAGCAAAAGAAGTAAGTTTTTCCTGATGAAGTACGCCGTTAATGATGAAGAAACATGTATAATGCCCGAGGGGGCAAATGTTCAAGTTTCAGGAGAAAGTGGTCTTGATATTAGCTAAGTTGTGGGAAACAATGAATCCAATGTGGTGAATAATTTGCCTGGTCAAACACAAGAAGAAAGAGAACTGTTAGGAAACAACAGTAGGTGGAACATGGACGACAGTAGCCAATGTAGCAGCAGAAAGGTACATTTAAAACAGTTGTGCCTAGGAGATGGCAGTAAGTTAGAATTGATGAAGTGGTCTCAGAAAGAACTAGAAAGGGACCTATTGCAAGAAGAGTTTTTAAAGGAGGAAGAGGAGAAAGTGAGACATCTCGAGTTTTCGGTGAAGCTATTTGAATTGAACAGCAAAGAGTTAGCATATACTGGTAGTGAATTGACAGTCATATCACATAAGTTGTATGCCCATAAAATTAAAGACAGTAAAATTTCCAAAATACCGGTGCACAAAGTACAAGTTATTGGTGCTACTGAAAAGTTAAGTAGAAGAGTGAAGATTCCGATATTACTAGAATTGGAAATAGATGGAGTGGCTATGGAACACACTTGCTTGATAGTATCCAAACTTAGTATCAACTGTATTTTGGGAATGGATTGGCTCAGCAAATTTAAGGCTTTAATTGATTGCTACAAAGGAGAAATCAATAATGGAAAAATGATGAGAACTATGAAATTAAATTTGGTAGCGGATTGGCAACAGCAAAGGATTTAGGGAGAGACACAAAAATACGGGCGGGGTATGAAGTAATGACAGAAGTAGAGGATACAGATGACCTGGAGATGGGAGAGACAGAAGTACGGTGGAAATTAATGATATAATGGATATTGAAGCATTGTGTGGAATAACTGGGAAACATAAAGAAGATTTTAAAAGAATTTTACAATGGTATGATAATGTTTTTTCTGATTGTCCTGGGATAGTGAAGAATTATGAATGTATTTTATGGATAAAGCCTCACACCCCAGTTTTTGTGAAACCATACCAATACCATTCGTGAAGAAGAAAGCCGTAGAGCAGGAGATTGATTAAACAATTTGCTGGGGTATAATCTAACGTAGTAGCAGTCAGTACAACAATCCCTTGATAGCAGTGGGGAAGAAAGATGGATCAGTGAGACTTGTGTTAGATGCCAGGACCTTGAACAAAATTGTGGATAGAGAAACTGATCGGCTGGAAAATTTTGAGGAAATATTACAGAAATTTTATGCTGTGAAATATATGACAAGTTTGGACTTGATCACCAGATATTGGCAGATTCCATTGGCACAAGAATCAAGGAAGTATACTGTGTTTTTGTTTGGAGGTAGATGTTACCAATGCAGGGTGGTTCCTTTTGGACTGAATGCTTCTGTCTCCATCTTTATAAGACCTTTGGATCAAGTGTTAGGAGATAGTTTGCTGAGTAAATTATCTGTTTATTTTGATGATATATTGATCAGCACTCACACTTGGAAAAAACACTATGAAATTTTAGAAGAAGTGTTGGCAGCCTTGCAAAGAAGGGGCATGTCATTAAAATTTTGTAAGTGAGAGTTTGTGAAGAAAGGGATAAAATTCTTGTGACATGAAATAGATTCAGCTGGAATACAAAAAGACCCCGAGAAATAAAGGCCATTGCCGAATTTCCAGATCCAAATAATAAGAAGCAGTTGAAGTCATTCTTTGGATTATACAGTTTTTATAGGAAATTTGTAGCAGATGAATCCCTCAATGAGCTGCATTTAATAGAACCGACGAAGAAGAATGCAACTTGTCTATGGATGGAGAAGTGTCAGTAAGCATTCGAGAAATTAAAGAATGAGTTAAAAAATAGTATAATATTGTATCATCCAGATCCAAGCCTACCTTTTTGCATGGAAACCGATAGTTCTGTCTACAGATTAGGTGTTCATTTATTTCAACTGGTGGATATTGGCAGGAAAGAAGAAAGCCTAACAACTGCATTTGCTAGCTGTGTGCTCAATAAGCATGAACGATCCTATGGAATAACTGAGAAGGGAGCCCTGGCTATTGTGTGGGAATTTGGAAGATTCAAATACTACTTATGGGGTCATAAGACAATAGTATTTACCGACCATAAGGCGTTGACATTTTTGCGTGAATGCAAACTCATGAATAGCCATTTGATGCAATGGATTCTATTTTTGCAACAAATCGATTTTGACATAAAATACATTAAAGGTAGTTACTATAATCATGACTGCCATTGGGCACAAACAAAATGAATGAGAGTATTGGACTTGGAAGGGCATTTAAAATGTTTACATGAAGGGAGTGTCTCATGAGAAAATTATCAAGGAGGTTTGCAAGAATATGAGAAGGAGGCAAAATGGAGACGAATGTTTGAAGTTGATAGAGCAAAACTTTGGGGATCTGACGAATACAAAGTTGCCTAAGTATTATAAAGTTTATGATGGAATACTATTTAGGAGAACAGATGAGTTATCGGATGATTGGAAGATATGTTGGCTTGGCCAACAAAGTATGATGACGTAATTATAGATTATGTACACTTAAATTACGGTCACCATGGAGCGGCTAAATGTACTCATAAGTTAAAGGAAATAGTGCTGTTTGAAAACATTAAGAGAGTGGCACAAAGGATAGCCAGCTGTGATCGATGTCAAAGGACAAAAATTTCGACAGTAGCGACTAAAGGTTTAAGGCAAAGTATATTGCTTGAAAAGGTTTAGGAATTGGATGGCAGTGGATTTATACTGACCAAAGTCAAAGGTTGGATTCGCCTATATTTTTGTAATGCTGGATGTGTTTTCAAAGTTTGTACATTTTTATGGACTCAGAAAGGACACTGGCAAGGTATTAGTGGATAGATTAGAAAAGGAATATTTCAAGAATATGGGATATCCAAAAGCAATACTTTCGGATAATGGGAGCCAGTTTACATCACAGAAATGGGCACACTGCATGGAAACAAATAGATAAAACACATAAAGATATCGGCGTATCATCCGGCAAGTAACCCAGCAGAAATTTATCGGTTGTTCCAAACTTACTGCAGCAATAAACATACTACTTGAATAAAACATGTAGCTGATTTTGAAGACTTTATAAATAGTGTGCCAAGTGAAAGCACGGGTTACAGTCCATATTTTATAATGTACAACAAGGAAGCTCCTAACTTAGTACAAGAAGTAGTGAATATCCCAGTGAGTCAAGAGAAATCACAAGAAGATATATTCAATCTTGTAAAGGAAAGAATGAAGAAAATATCAGAAGAATGAAAGAATAGGCATGACCGAAGATATCAACCTGTTGAATTTAATTTGAGCAATTTGGTACTGGTGAAGACCCAGCAGAGGTCCTGCGAATTAAACACGGAGTTTAGGAAGTTTTTCAGTGTTTACAATGGGCCATTTAATATAGATGGGAAGCCTCATATGAACATGTACTGGCTAGTGTATCCTAAATCTGGTAGAAAATTTGGGTTAAGAAACAAAACAGACTTGAAACTGTATAAAGTAAGAGAAAACAAGTGACCATAATGTGGTGTGTATGTGAAATCCTGTGATATTGTGTAAAATTAACTGGAACAGATATAGACTGACAGAGACGGTGAGTGATAGTTGTTATGGATCCAGGAATAAAACAGGATAGAAGTGTGGAAAATGTATGTAAGAGCAATGACTTGTAAAAAAGGTAGGACTTTACAACAAAGCAATCTATTTTGTTCAAAGAAAAAAATGTGCTTGTTTATTATAAAGTGGGGGCATGTGTGAGGTCCCACTCACAAGTCATCGTCATGACAAAATTGTAAATAAATTTCTAAATGATAGGTTTTCACAGCATAGTAGTTGTCTTATTTAATTTATTTATTTATTTATTTACTAGGGAGCGTGCACAAACGTGGCTTGGTCCAGGGGGGGGGGGGTTGGCTGGAAGGCTACGCTAGGATACGTGGGGGGAGAGGGGGTTACGAGCCAGGCCAAGTAGCTTTCCTTTCACAACATTTTTCACAGTTAAAAAGAGGAACAGAACTCACAACAACATGTGAATACTTATATCCGTCATTTAATAATCTCCGTATGTAATTTATGATAGTCTGACAAGAGAAAACAGTAGAAAATGTCTTCTGGAATCAAAAGGGAAAAAAGCTTTGTGTTACGTGGAGAAAGGGGGGGACAGATCCAAAAGCCACGTGGGGGGGGGGGGGGTTTCACAGGAGGCCAAAATGGAGCTATGTGGTTTATGCACGCTCCCTTACCTGCCGTTGTATTTTCTATGATGATACTCCCTTTTAATGTTTTATTTTTATCTTCTTCCTTTTGTATCGTAGCTAGGATACACGATCAGTTTTAATTCACAATTGAGTAGACTTTCAGCCTATTTCGACTCTTTCTTCATACTTCAAATAAATAATAAACTTATATGACTTAATTCCTTTTCTATTATCATGTCATAATATCCTTAATTATCTGAATGTTTACAAGTTCTTTTTAGCAGCAACTTAAAGTTCAAAGCGAACACATCAACGGTTTTTACCAAGCTTGTCTGATCTTATATCTAACTTCTCTCTTTTTTGATAAACATTACCCTAGCTACCAATTTCACAGAGTAATTATATACTTTAGGTAGTGTGTTATACCACAGCCCCCCTCAAGTTTACGATATATATTAGTTGAAAAAAAAATGTTATGGTAAACTTTTACAATATTTTTTTTTTTTTTTTTTTTTTTTTTTACTATAATAACACCATTTCTCTGTCCTGTCACAGTCGCCATGTCTTATTTTATTTATTTACTAGCTGGTACCCACGACTTCGTTCGTGATTGTAACGAATTCATATTGACAGCTATAGACATCTAACCACCATAGTGCACGATGGGAGACTCGATACTATTACCACACATAAATACCAGTCTTATGCGCTATGTAGTTCCGGCAACAAAGTAAAATTTACGGATACACACAAGTCTTTGGATGAAATACGAAAATTTTCATGATCGACCAATTTCAAACACCATATCTCACACAATCCCACAGTTACCGAATTTCGGCCAAACAGGTACTGAATAACCAGTTAAATTTCACAATTCAAACATTATTCAGGCCAGTATACACAAAATCGACAGGCAAAACAAAATAAACACAAAAATCTAATAAACCCACAGACACACATGTACATCACACATAAATATAAAACAGACTAACAGAATCATCATGCATTCACACACTTTCAAAACTGGCACTGTCAATGAGACATAACATAAACAAACAAGATGGCCACAGCATGCAGCCAAGTGATGAGAAAGTGCACCATTTCAAATTATCTATTTGCAAAATTGTAAATATTATGATGCAATTAGAACATGCTTTGGGTAATAAGTGGAGATTGGCAGCTGCATATCATAACTAACCAATCTAAATAGCAAGTAAAAATCAACCATAAAAAATAGTTTATATACATAGTCATGTAATAATATAATTAAAAATGTATGTAAAACTATTTATAGAATTTTAACACAGATTTCTCGCTAACAGTGCCTCGATGAGTAGTGAAACGCATATTAAACAACAATAAACAAATTAATCAGTTTATCTTTTCAATTAGTAATTAACTAAGCAACTGTGAAAAAATGGCCTGCAACGATATTACAAAAATACACTTATAATAAGATAGGATAGGGAAAATAAACAGTTACCCGTCACTTACCACAGATGAAGGCAGGAGGGCGAGACACGTAAAAAAAAAAAAAGAATTACACAATATTTCGACTTTTTAGTCTTCCTCATGTAGGAGGCGAGACATATGGCAGGGGGAAAGATGTGGTCACATCCGAGCCTGCCACATGAATGAAGCACAGGCGGAAAACGCGTGGTAGTGGAAGAATTGCCGGGAGGGGTGGGTCGAAATATTGTGTAATTCTTTTGTTTTTGTGTTTTTACGTGTCTTGCCCTCCTGCCTTCATCTGTGGTAAGTGACGGGTAACTGTTTATTTTCCCTATCCTATCTTATTTTCAGTGCCTCGCGGCAGTTTCTTTGTTTCCTTTATCCAAAAATACACTTATCATAGATAAGACAAGTTACAAGTTTCACAGACAGATAGCAACTCAAACATTCCACCAGCAGGTTAAATGGTCTGGATCTCCCCCTCGTACATAATGATTCAGACTGGCCACCTATGTGATCCTCTGTGGCCATATCGAGGAGAAAAAAGCTTTAATTATACGATGCTAATAATTATCATCTGTTTTTGTAACAAATATATTTCTCACTTCTTTGGCTAATAACTTCCAAATTTTACTACTTATTAATATGGTACAAGCCATTATACCATTACATAAGATCTATAAATGAGGTAGGTTTATGATAATGACTGATTAAAATAAGAATGTAAATCAACAAATAATAGATTAAAAAAAAAAAGAGTTGGATTTACCAGTTGCAGGAAATCAGGAAAGGTAAAGGGCAAGTGACTGTCTGTTGTCAAAGATATTGAAAATCCAGATCCCATCTATTGAGTTCAGAAGCAATGGCAACTTCTGGAATTACAATGAAAAATTTAACTGTGAAACAGTCGTTGGGATTATGGTAACTGGTACTGGTGACTGCTAGTTGGTTCTGGTTATTTCCTGTATTCTTTTAACCTGATGAATAGCTGGTTGGTGGTGAGACCTCATCAGGTAAGTTTACAGATATGATGTATGATTGCATGGTAAACAATAGGAAAAGTTCCACAGTGGTAACATTAGAGTAGAATGCTGAGACTTTGCACATGATACAGGTTTTACAATGCAATCTATTGAACAGGTAAGATCTCTGGTTTACTAGATTGAGAGGGTAGGTATGAATGAAGCAAAATATTTTTAAAGTTGTTTGATCTGCTCAACACAGGAGCAGAGAGGCCTTTCTGAAGGATTTTGTAAAGAATAGAGCAAATTTCATGCTACAAAATTGTGTGTTTGATAAGGAAAGAGCTGTGCAAGTAATCTTTCCAAAGTGAAAGGTTGATAACCAGGAAAGGTGATACGTCTGTGACAGTCAGTCCAAACTGAAGTTAAGGCAATAAACAATGTTTAGGGAATTGAAAAAAAATCAATAAGGTGTTTTTCATTATTGGTTCAGATCATAAATGTAGTGCCTATACACCCAAACCACACAAGTTGCTTTAGGCAGATTTGTTTCAAGTATTTTTCTTTCATATATGCCGAACTTTTTGGTATAGGAAAGAGCCATAAAGGAGCTGCTGCCATATTGAAATGTTGGGGATAACAAGTTCCAAAATAAGCTACAACTGTGCTGTATTCCTTATCTTGATACTACTGATAAATCCTTATGCAAAGTTCTTTCCTAAGTCACCAATCTACTTGTATTTACACTGAAAGATATCCCAGTATAAAAGTCAACCACAAAAACAAGAAAATCAAATCTGAAAGTCACTCAATATATATTCAAAAATTGTTGAAGTTAATGCTGGTATAAGGCAGGCAATACATTTTGAAATTGAGCATTAATCAGACTCTCCTCTTATATGAAGACTGCAGCGTACTACAATATATATGTCACAATCACTTGCTTTCACTCAAGATTCATGAAATCCCAAACAGTCATGAACTGCAATGATCATATGAAATGACCAGAAGAAAAATTAATTGAAAGTTTGCTTCTGTAGAAAAGACATTTCTTTTTTTTACAGCTTCACACCTCAACGATGTTGAGGCTATTATTAGAGGTGGGAAAGGATGGGGGTCAAGGAGGAATTCAGCAATGGTCTTTTGAAGGAAGCATCCAGGCATTCACCTGGAATGATTTGGGAAAACCATGGAAAACCCAAATCTGGATACTCAGACAGGGATTCAAATATGCTTCCTCCCAAATGTGAGGCCAGAGCATTACAGCTCACCCACCAAGCTTGGTAGGAAAATCTAAAAGCTTTGTTACTAAAGTTCACATAAACATATCACTTAATTTCTTCACTGTAATATTCTAAGCTCAAACCCACCTCTGAAAATTTTCTATCACTGAAAGATTGGTAAAATTTTACTAAGTATGAAAGTTAATAACTGCAGAACAAAGTGGTGTAGAGTCTGCCTAGCTAACTGACTGCTGTGGAGGTCTCCAACCAACCCCATTTAATACTGTAGTTCATGAGAAGTCCATAAAAATGACCATTAAGCTCAGTTCTAGAAGTCCCCGATTCTTAAGGTACATTAATTTTTTTGGATTCTCTTGAAAAAATGACATTTTATACAGTGAATTATTCTAACAACTTTACCTATGACAACTTTTCTTGTCTCTTTACTCACTTAAATTTTATTAATTATCAAAGTTGGAGAGATCAAGTTATTACTTATCTGCTGGTAAAGTTGGATTTTTTTACATTTCATTTACTTTTCACTCAAACAAGTAATATGTTCAAATGTTTGCTCTTCTTATTCAAAATATTATGAGGATTCATAACACATGAAAATTTATTGGCTATTAATTTTTGGTTTGTTTTGTTAAAGTTATCCTTTAGTTTTGAAACTAGAGATATGCTGAGTATATTCATTATTATTTTATTAAATTTAAAGTTACATTAAAAACAAATACATTTGTGGTTATCAAAGTTTAGAGATTAATTAATTAAGGAGAGGCCAGTAAGATAAGTCAAGCACTATTCCATTGCCATCCCATAAGTAGTTTAAGGGCCCTGTGTTGTTTCCAAGTAGATTTTAATGTGACACATAAATAACCATAATTTTAATGTCTTTGCTGTCTACACTTTAGCAATCACTGGTAGCAACATTATGAACATCCTGCATATATGAAATACATGTTCTCAGTACTAACCCCTAGAGTTTGTTAACGGTTATTTCAGTGAACATTTTACAAAACTCTTACTCAACAATAGAATGTAACATCAATTTTTAATTTGGATTATATTTTTAATTTGAATCTAAAACCTCACATAGTACACACTATTGCCAGAGTGTAAAACTAGTACATTAAAAATCTAACTCTTCAAATTTTCAGCAAGGAAAAAGAAATTATAATTAATGAAATTCTCTTGGCTTCTAGCCATGTGAAAATATTAATTTCTTTAGATACTTTGAGGGAAACTATTTCTTCCCTCATTTTCAACCAAATTATACTGACAGTAATTGATTGTTTTCGTTATGCCAGAGCAAGAATTAAAGATAAATGCCAAACCTAGGCAATGAAACCATTCACTCTTTCTGTGTGTTACCAACTTCCTGCTGCTTTCGTATATTGTCTTTTACATGACTGGAAGCCCAAGAGCTTTTCATTAATATTAAAAGTCTTGAAGCACTTTGATCTTACAATATCTTACTATGTTTATATTTGGTAAGTTCTGGTTTAATTTCTTCCCATTTGATCTTTGATCAATTCAAATAATTTCTTCCCCATTAAAGTAGTAATATCTGAGATTCACTACTCTGTTTTCCCAGGTATGCAAAGCAAATTTTCTGGTCAGTGGAAGCACTGTTGCAGAAAGGAGAGGAGCAACAAGCAGCATTAGAGATTGCAAAGAAACCTAGCCGTTTAAATCTATATTGCTTCCTGCAGGCCTTCTTGCAGTCAGCACCACAGGCTTTACTGCAGACATATCTACTGTTAAAAAAATTTGATAATCAAATTGAGACAGGTAAGTGACTGACAAAATAATCAAGAAATGTAGTGGTCCCAAAAAAATTACATGTAAATATAATTCTAAAAAAAATAACAAAGGAGAAGGAAAATAAACCCAAAACCCGCTACAGATCAAAGCAAGACAGCTGAGGCTACCCTATAACTACAAAAACGCTTCACAATATTTTGATTAAAATCTTAATCACCCACAAAGCTGACAAATATGGAAAGTAGATCAGATGTGTACACAATGAGACTTAGCACATAAATGAAGCCAGAGATGAACAACATGATAGGGTGGGGATGGCAATGCTAAAGGGAGAACTTCACAATGAATAATTACAGAAATGTACAATCTCTGGAAAGGAAGTGTAAGGAAAAAAATAAAAATTTAAAGTAAAAAAAAAAATGAATCAGAAAAAAAGAGAATGATGTAAAATATACCAACCAGTGTGACTACATGTTTTAAGGTGCCATCACATTGGAGCAAGGAATTATAACAGTTGTTGTTTTGGGTTTTAAGGGCGCGTCAACAGTGGGGTTATTAGAGCCCTAACAATGACCGACATGGCAATTAGGTTTAAAAATTGACATAATTACCGTATGTGTGGCCAACTGTGAAGGGGTCGGAAACACAGACAGCGAAATAGGATAAAATAAAAATGCTAAAATGTTGGCTGTAAATGGGCTACTTAAATTCAAAAAATTTGCAGTTAGTAGACTGTAAGTAGGCCTACCAGGTTAAATAAAATATAGGGCCAAAACTTAAGATAATCACAATATACAAGGATGGGAGACTGTAGAGGGGTATCCAATCCATCTTAAGACCTATGCCGGCCTGCCCAAAATTTTTGAGGCAAGACCAGCTAATACACAAATATTTAAAACCCTCGCCACATTGAAACTATAGTTGTCTAAAATAAGGAACAGATCATTGGCTAGGCCAATGGCTGCCCTTAAATCTAAAAATAATCTAAAATGTGGCACACCGTCAGAGGTACACCACAAGCATCACATTCCGGTGGGTTCTCCCGGCATAGAAGGATAGAGGCAAATACGGAGGCGAGTGAGGAGAACCTAGTCCCTCCTCGTCCGCTGGAAGGAACTGATCCATGGCTGAATGGTTGGTTTGACCAGCTGGAGATTATTATACTCTACCTCCAGCCACTGCCCCTGTCAAACATCGAAAAGAAATCTTTTCCCTGCCGAGGCAAGGTCAGACTTTGGGACCAGATCAAAGTCAATTCTGACCTTGTTGCAGGCTAAGTTGGCAGCTACATCAACTACCTCACTTCCTGATTCCCACATGGCCTGGTACCAGGTTATTTATGTCGTATGGCTAATCAACTAATACAATACATATAAAAATATACAATGACAAGAACATTGGTAGCATTCACAAGTTGATGTCCAGTTCTTCCAGCCATTCTATGAAGGAACTTGTAGCTCTAAAAACATCTTCAAATGGTCCATCATACTTCCGTAGAGGGTATTCCCTGATAATACGCTCCACACTCTGGGAAGGAGCTCCGCAGTCACATGCAGGAGAATCTTGAAGACCCCACTTATACCAGCTAGCTTCTTCATGATGTTGTTTCGTGTTTTCACTTTCCCAGTTGTGTTTTCAAGGTGTTTTTTGAATGTTAAGGAGCAGTCTAAGTTGATGCCAAGATATTTAGGATAAAAATTATGTTTCACCCTCTGGTGGCAGGTGTTGGCTGTGGATAAACGTATCCTGTATTGCCACTACCAGCAGGATCAAGTTGTCCAAGGTGGATCGGAACTTCCTGAATCCACACTGAAAGCAGCTGAGAAGGTTTTGGGACTCAAGACACTGGACGAGGCGGCAGTTAACCATCCTCTCCAGTGTCTTTCCTATGCAGCTTGTCAGGGCAATGCTACGATAACTACCTAGCAACAACTTATCCTTTCCAGTTTTTAATATAGGAATTAGTGTTGCTTCTTCCCATGAGTCGGGGAAATGTCTTCCAGTCCAGATATTGTTAAAAATATCCAGAAGGTACTCTTTAGCATCTTTACTACGATGATTCAGCATCTGGTACTGGATCATATCAAGCCCTGGGGCGGTGTCCTTAGCACAGTTCAATGCCCACTCCAGCTCCCAGGATGAGAATGGTCTGTTATAGGCCTCGGTATCCGATGAATCGAAGCACATCATGTCTCTTTCAGCATTAATTCTTTGTTGCTGGCTCCGAAGGTCCAAATTAGCTGATGAAGTGATGAAGTTCTCCGCCATCAACTGTGCATTTCCTCAATCGTCGGTAATTACACGTCCATGATCCAGTAAACCAGATACTGGTGGGTGGGAGTACGTTCCAGATATGCTGCAGATGGATTCCCATACTTTTGACGAAGAAGTGGAATGATAAATTGTACTCATAAAGTTCTGCCATGACCTTTTCTTGCTCCCCTTAATCACCCTATATACCTTAGCTACGGAACGCTGCCAGGTTGTCAGATGTTGGGTACAACCTAAGACGACACAACGCCCATCTGCGACCCTTGATAGCGGAACGACATTCGTTGTTCCACCAGGTGACGGGTGTCCGTAGCGTTCTGGAGCTTTTTGGCATGGATATGTCAGCTGCATGGTGAAGCACTTCAGTGAAGTGATTCACCTTCTGCTGTATACTGGTTTGGGACTGCAATACAACAGAGCAGTGAAAGAGCTGGCAATCCACATTACTGGCATTCCATTCACGTCGGGTGTTTCCCCCTCCTCGCTCATCCACTATGTGCATCCAGATTGGGAAGTGGTCATGATCCACCTTCCACTGCATGGAGTATGCAATTGAAGGAGAGCACAGCGAAAGGTCAATGGCAGAGGACGAACCGGAAGTAGTGGTAAAGTGGGTCATTTGTCCCATATTTAGGATGCAAACATCCTCATGCTCCATTAGTATACCAACCAGTCAGCCTCTGGGGCAATCGCTACTCGAACCGCACAATGCACTGTGTGCGTTGAAAACTTCTAGGAGGACGAATGGCCGAGTAAGGTGCCACAATATGTTTGAGAGGTCAGCATAGTCCAAGGGCACATTTGGTGGTAGATAAATGGAATACAAGGTCAGTATCCTCACTGCCACAGCTTGTAGATTAGAGGTAAGAGCGATAGGTTTGGGGTGGACAGTGTTATGGACTAGTGGTGTTACGAATATTCGCATCCGCATCCGCAAATGCGAAATATTCGCATTAATTCAGACATCAGCATCCGCATCGATCAATGCGGAGTTTTTACGGATGCACATTCACATCAACAAGTAACTACATGTAACCAAAGTGGGCAGAGCCAGAGTGGCACGTGCTTCGCGTTTGTTTTGGTAATTGCTAACTTCATTCGGTAATTGACGAATAGGAAGGCACACATTGGTAACAAGATCCTACAGGTATTGTTTGTTGTGTTTTTTCTCATTGTCAATAAATTACAGTTACAGTGAGTGTTTACTGTGTACTTCATAGTTTTTTGCGTGTTTAATGAATATTTTGATATAAATATTAAGTGAAATTTCGCCACCAATAAAAAGCAGTATCTGGACTTATTTTACAATAGACAAAAATGATCCGGAGAAGTCGGAGTGTAAGATATGTAATAAAAGTTACTCGCGGAAGGGACGCACTACTACTTCTTTGAAAAATCACCTGAAATCAATACACCCGGAGGAGAGCGATTAAAGAAAATGAAGAAAAAAAATGATGAATCAGGTATGTATCGAAAATATCGGAATATCGGATTTACAATCATGTTTAACAAACTTAGTTATGGTTACATAAATTGATTTAATTTCATTAATAATTTACTGTTTTCATTTCAAATCATGACCATTATACTTGGTGCCAAAAGGGAAAATATCTATAAACCTTCCTTACTTTATTATATTGTAGGGTGACTAAAATATATTGTTGTTATTGGTCACTTGATTTTATGTTACTTTCCATAGGTCTATTAAATTTAAAATAATAGAATGCTGTCTTGAAGTATTGAAACCGTTTGAAGAAGCCACTCGTGAAATGAGCAGTTCTCAGGCACTCATATCATCTGTGATTCCTATCATACAAACGCTTTTGAAAAAACTTGACGACTATTTAACAAAACCACGAGAAAGTGATGCTATTCGGTTGGCAGTCTCTAATCTGAAATCACAATTTTCAGCGAAATTTTCTTCTTTGGAAGATAACAACTTATATGCAATTTCCACATATTTAGATCCTCGCTATAAGCATAAATTTTTCAAACCAGTCACCGAAGAAAAAATAAAAGATTAAATAATAAAGATGGTAAATGACCATGTCGCCACTGCTTCTCCTATGTCGCCGGCGGAAAAACCAAAAAGAATGAGAATGGGAGATTCTCTCGATCCTGAACCAGGAACGTCCAGTATGGGTAAGAAGACTTGCTTAAAAAG
The DNA here is from genome assembly GCA_031002005.1 of Vandiemenella viatica. Classification (NCBI taxonomy): domain Eukaryota; kingdom Metazoa; phylum Arthropoda; class Insecta; order Orthoptera; family Morabidae; genus Vandiemenella; species Vandiemenella viatica. The sequence continues at coordinate 27,470,368 of JARYHS010008075.1, forward strand.
CGATCTTGCCATAATGTTAGATTCATCGAGCAAAGATGAAGGTGAAGGAGAACCGGACAACAGTAGCCCCGATGCTCTTCTCCACAAAGAATTAGTTATTTATCGTAACAAAAAAAGACTGGATTTAGATGAAAATCCACGTAATTGGTGGAAAGTTAACCGTTGTGAATTTAAAATTCTCTCCAAAATAGCATGCAGATATTTATCACCTCCACCAGCCAGTGTTCCCAGCGAACAACTATTTAGTGGAGCTGGGTTAATATATAATCCACTAAGAAACAGGTTGGAAGCTGAGTAGGCTGCAATATTGCTATTTATTAAATATAATTCACCAATTTTTAAGTTTAATTATTAAACAAAGATTTTTTATTATGAAACTGGAAGCTTAAAATTCTGTTGTGTCATAAGTAAAACTAAAAACTTGTGTAATTTTGTTCTAAAAATATGATTAAATAAATAAAAAGTTGAAATTAAATTGATTTTCAGTTATTTATGCACTTAAAATTTAAATAATTATCCTTTTAAAATCCCAAAATCCGCATCCGCATCGAATTCGCATCCGCGGATGTGAACTTCTAATAATCTGCATCCGCGGATGTCTAAATTTTTGCATCCGTAACAACCCTGTTTTGGACAAAGACAGCCACTGCCCCCTTCGCTCGATCACCCATGGCATCGTCCTTATGGCAAACATCATATCTCTTAGCACAGGTTGGTGTGTTGATCTGAATTGTGTCTGTTGGAGACAGAGACACAAAGGATAAGACCGTGCTAAGAGGTTTAACTCCTCTTTGTGAACTGTAAAACTGAAGTATAGGAGCCATCCTTACCTATTTAACCTCACCCGCCACAGTTCGGGTTGGTCATCGGTCACTTCCTGCTGAGGAACAGGACTAGACTCGTCCACCAGCATCTCAGTTTCTTCCGCCTTGGAGGAGGAGACAGACATCTCTGACCCAGAGGACTCCTTAAATACCTCCTTATTCTTATTCTTTTTCTTCCTCTGCCTCTTCCCCTTCTCCTCCCTTCTGCTGGGTAATCCAGGAGGAAATTAAGAGGGGGATTTAACAAACTGGGCCAGGTCCATCTGTCTGAACTTTGGACCCCAGATCTTCTGGCCACTTCTATTGGCACTGGTGTTGCTAGAGCTGAAGCAGCCATGTGGTGGAATAGAAGGTGCTGTTGGTTTGACTGGTACAGTTGGTGCTGGTGGAGTTTTTGTTGCTATTGCTGGAGTGGTCGAAGTTGCAGATGTGTTAGTGACACCCACAGTGTTAGGTGTTATGACCTTCATGGATTTTGCATCACACTTGCAATGATTTGAGTACTTAGTGCTTGTGCCCATGTCTGCAAAGGATGTCTGCATAGCAACACATTCTTTCCTGATGGGAGTTGAGACCAACTTGGCAAAGCTAGTTCCAAAAACTGGAGCGGCATGTGATTTTGCCTTCTTCTTTACGTCTATATAAGGTAACCGCTCTTTGGTCTTCAACTCCTGTATCTTGCGCTCCTCAAGATACACTTGACACTCCCTACTTCAGGCAGGGTGCGACCCAGAGCAGCTGACACATGCCTCTGGGAGTGTGCAACTGACACCCGGTTCATGTGCCCCCTTGCTGTATCTACCCCAGGTGGGGTTGCGCTTCCATGAAGCCATCGTATGTCAGAACACTGGCACTGGAAGTACCGCAATGGGTCTGGAACATTCAGGCGTATGTTTAAGTTAATGTAGGCAGCTTTGATACACTTGAGCAACACTGGAGTGTCAAACGTCAGGACAAAACTGATAGTCTTTTCAAGACTGCCATTTACCCTCCGTGTAATCTGATGCACCTCGACTCCTTAAGAGTTCCTAGGTTCCTAAAGCCATAATGTCATGGCAGGTGACTACGCCTTTTGAAGAATTCAGGGTTTTGTGGAGTTCACTTTTAATGGTGAACTCCCCGAGCTTCATGCAGTTAAGGATCTGTGTTGCCTGCATACTGGTGGATGTTTCCAGCAGCAGCGTCCCTTTCCTCAGCTATTTAAATAATCTCAAAGTACCAGCTAGTCCTTCTAAACCTTTATTAATGTAAAATGGGGACACCTTTTCAAATTACTCCTCTACCCTCTGCACTACAAAGAAAGCGTTCGGCATCGAACAGAATTTCCCGTTATTTTGACTGTCCAAAGTGGGAGGGCTATCAACCCTGGCCCACTTCTTGGAACTGGGTGTATTTAGATTATCCTGTGGCACACCCATACCATAGGTTTTTTTTTAATGGTTTTAAGGGCTTTTGTTTTGATCCCACGAGTATAAAAGTGTATAGGACGACACACTAATACAACAGGGGTGCGCAGGTTCCCCTGAGGTTGCATGCTAGTGAGTGATCTGCCTCTCACCCATTCTGCTCCTCAGCACGTGCCTGACCTTGAGGTTGAGGTTGTTGTTTTTTTTTATAAAGATTTCTTCCGTCCTCATGATCCAGGTGATTAAGCCAAGATCCCCATTCTCCTAGGCACACAAGGTTCCACTGTCACGCCATACGGTGATCATCGAAGCATGGTAGGAGTTTACAGTATAGGAAACTTGCAGCACTCACAAGTTTCCAGCTAGGGTACTGCGGGTTACAGATGGGCAAAGTGACTCACTAAAAAGAGTGGCGCTCATTTGATCACTCTATGAAAAGAACTAGTTCTTTTCAACAGTTCACCAGTTCACTAGCTCAGTTTAAATAAAAAGAGCAGCTATATCCATTTTGAGTGTAGTATCTGTTCGTTTTATTTGCATTTAGACTGATTTCTTAGGTTAATCTCTCATTGGTTATTTTCATTTATTTTTGTATTTATTCTGAAACATTTTTGTTTCTTAAATACTACTGGATTACTTTCAAGCAAATAATACCTTTCAAAGTGTCAATGAAATATTGTTCGGATTGCTGGGAATATTTGAGGGATAGTTTGAGGATAGTTAGTTTTACATTAATTTAATCGCAGGCACAAAGTACAATCAATTTTAAAGAACTTTTTGTATTAAATGAAATGAAGGTTACTGTTTACAAATAAAATTTGAGTTATTTTGCCATTCAGCAGCCTACTTCATTTTTCAGTGCAAATTTGTTGAGCATTTGAAAATAATTTTTCACAAGGCACGCTTTTAGTCGGAATACACAAAGGGAAATGGAACAGGACGTTCGAAAGAATTATCTCCCCAGTGGCACTGCTCCACGCTGTGCTGAGCACTGGGATCGAAGAACGACGCGAATGAACTAGCTCGTCCTGTGCCGAGCGCTGGGATTGAAGAACGATGTGAACGAACTATCTCTTCTCAATCTTCCAGATTTCTTATTCTTTCAGAGTGGAGTGGATAAACAATAAATGGTGTGGGATAGATAACAAACATTATTCGGGCCGCGGGCGAGAGTGGCAAAGCCGAAACTGACTTATTGTTGGTGCACACTCGATTGAAGTTAGGTTCAATCGAGACTGGCACACTCCGTCATTATGGCTTCCAAGAAGAACTACCGTTAACTTTTAGTGAGCAACTGCTAACTCGATTTTTTAAAAGAACTGTGCTAAAGAACTGGTTCACTCATTAATGACCCATCTCTACTGCGGGTTTGCCAAACTCATACCTGGCACTTGCGTACCATGCACCTGAAGGGGAATTATAACAGTATCCAGTTGAAGTCCTGGTCCCTGAGTGCAGACTATCCTTTTTCCATTTTTAAGTGGTTGCCTGCAATTATTTAGGTAAAAGCTGGCAATGTCTCCAGTCCTCATCCCATAAACAACACATTTCACAAATAAAAATACACTTATCATACAGAACCTAAGTTACACATTTCACAGACATATGGCAACATAAACATTCCTCCCCTGGATTGATAAGTGGTTTTCTGGCAGGGTCTTTCCAGAGGTTAAGTTTAGAGGCATGCCTAGTATCAAGGACATGTTGGTAGGCTATTCTTTATCTGAAGGGTTCTGATGAGTTAGTAGTAACAGGAAAGTCTCTTATAATTCTCAAGGGAAAATATTTGTTTGGATTGTTAGCACTGTGAGCTCCGGCATGGGATGCCACTAGATGATCTAGATTGCCAGCATAAACTGTTTGACTATGGCCATTAATCCTGATGCCCAGTTTGTTAGTGGAGAGGCCAATAAAAGAAGCTGCCAAGAAAGGTGAGACAAATTGGTAAATGAGGTGTGCAGTTGTACAAGTTGGATCTCAGATCCTATGAAAAGTTAGGTAGTGGTGGCTGGATACATGCTTCAAGCATTGTAGTGAGGTCTATTGCAATTAATAACATACAATTTTTCTTTCTATTTTTCCCCCCTCCCCCCCATTCAAATTTGTATTTTTTTTTTTTTTTTTTTTTTACTTTGCAAGAATTTCTTAGTGATTTTACTTTCCAATAATTATAAGTTGTCTACTCCTACTCCCCCTATCCACTGCCCTCCCCATTCCTTACACCCTGTTTATCTTTGGCTTCATTAGTTTGGCGAGTCTCAACATGTTCAAATCTGATTCCTTTGTCATTTGTTTCAGCTCTTTATATGATGCATGATTAACATTTTAATGGAAATATTATTCAGAGTGTACATGTTTGTCTTCATCTATTGTGAGTTTACTTTCCATAATCTTCTCTATATTATTATTACTTTTATTATTAATTAATTGTGATGGAGCCAACACTCCATGGCAATTTCACTAGTCGTTTAATCACCCCCTTTATATATATATATATATAGATAGAGAGAGAGAGAGAGAGAGATTTCTAAATTTACTTACATGAAAAAGAAAAGGAAAATACAACCAACACTCAATAAAGTTGATGGGAGGAGAGCATTGGTGAGTGTTGGGTGTATTTTCCCTTTCTTTTCCATGTAAATATTGCCTCCCGGCATTTCCTTCCTTTCATTGTTACCTATATTTTCTAAATTTACTTTTATAATTGGAATGTTAAATTCCTCCCCCATTTACAAATTTTAAACGCCTTAAGCGTTTTTTGAAAATTATTCATCGCTACACTTAGTATAATTTGTTCCAATCCTAAACACTCCTACCAAAAAAGAAAATTTTCCCACTCCCATATGCATGAAATCGAGCGCAAGCGTGTCGCATGTTGGCCTTTCCCCTTCCATGCACTATTCCTAATTCTTTGACAAATATCCCTTCAAGCACTATCACCAACATATGCCCTGTTCATTCCCAACACTCACTTCACACTCCTCCTTCCCTCCAATGAGTCTCAATCCAGTTCCCTTATCATATCAGTTACTGACAGGGTCCAGTAACTAGCAACATTTTTTTAAAGACTGGAGGCTTTCTCAGCATAGAATATGAATAAAATCCTCTCAGGCAGCTAGCAGAGAGGATTTTATTCAGAACTAGCTGCTACACATGACTTCATTTGTATTTGTAATGAATTTGGATTGATAGCTACCGATATCTAAACAACATACTATAGGAGACACGATACCACTACCACACACAAACATCAATGGTCTATGCTATGTAGTTGTGGCAGCACAGTGACATATACAGAGACTCTTGTCTTTGGTCAAAATACGAAAATATCCTTGATCGGCCAATTTCAACCACCATATCTCCCACACTACCAAACTTACCGAAATTCGGTTAACGTTGTTATCGACGGGTGACTCTGTGCTACTACCACATACAAACACCAGTGATCTATGCTAGATAGTTTTGACTGAAAAGTGATACCATGACACATATACGCTTTTGGTAGAAATATGAAAGTGCCACCGGTCAGCCACTTTCTACCGCCATACCTCCCATACCCTCAAAGCTACTGACATCTGACCACCATAGTACATGATAGGAGACACGATACCACCACCACACACAAACATCAATGATCTATGCTATGTAGTTGTGACAGCAGAGTGACATATTTATGTCTTTGGTCGAAATACGAAAATGCCCTGCATCGACCACTTTTAACCATCGTACAGGTATCTCCCACATCCCCCACAGCTATCAACATTCGGCCAATGTTGTGCATGACAGGAAACTCAATGCTACTTCCACCCACAAAGACCAGTGATCTGTTCTAGGTAGTGGTGGCTGAAAAGTGAAATATAGGAAAACACACGTCTATTTTTATATATATATATATATATATATATATATATATATATACATATATATTCCACTGGAAATTTCCTACACACAAATTTTTCCACTTTCTTGTACCCACGTAATTTTGACCTCAACTAAGTTCAACAGTTAATTCTTTCAGCATCATATATATTATTTCTATAAGATATTTTTTTGGCACAAGCCTGTATCTTCCTTCATACTTAACTGAAATCAATGAATGAGGTGTCATTTGAAATCTTATGGTCACCACTTTGGTCACATCATATTTTAAGAAAGGAAGTTTTAGGAATTCGACCCTTAAAGGGCAAAAATGTCAATATTTCTAAAATCCTGTTTTCTGTGTTATAAGTCATTTACCTCCCTGGATATTTATAATTTTAAAGATTAAGATCTCTGCTTTAGTGACGTCATATACTAAGACAGAAATTTTTCGGAATTCGACCCTTAAAGTGCAAAAGTATAAATATTTTTGCCATGCGTTTTTATGTCATGACTCTTTTATCTCCCTTGATATCTAACTGATATTGATAAATGAGGTATCACATTAAAGATTAAGGTCTCCGCCATGGTAACATTACATTTTAAGAAAGGATTTTTTCGTGATTCGACCCTTAAAGGGCAAAAATGTCGATTCTTCTGAAATGGGTTTTTTGTGTCTTGGGCCATTTATCTCCCTGGATATCTAATCAAAATCAATAAATGAAGTAGGATTATGGAGAATAATGTCTCAGCTTTGTGACATCATATTTTAATAAAGAATGTTTTTGGAATTCAACCCATAAAGGGAAAAAGTATAATTTTTTCTACAACTGATTTTTGTGTCACGAGCTATTTATCTTACCGATAGAGATAAATGAGGTATCATATTACAGATTAAGGTTTCGGCCATGGTAACATTATATTTTAAGAAAGGAATTTTTCATAATTCGACCCTTAAAGGGCAAAAATGTCAATTTTTCTAAAATGCGTTTTTTGTGTCTCGAGCAACTTATCTCCCTTGATATCAAACCTACATCGATAAATGAAGTAGGATTATGAGGAATAATGTCTCAGCTCTGTGACATCATATGTTAAGAAAGAATGTTTTTGGAATTCAACCCTTAAAGGGAAAAAGTATAAATTTTTCTACATCGGATTTTTGTGTCACGAGCCATTTACCTCCCTTGATATCTAATCGATATAGACAAATGAGGTATCATATTAAGATTAAGGTCTTTGCCATGGTAACATTATATTTTAAGAAAGGAATTTTTCAGAATTCGACCCTAAAAGGGCATAAATATCAGTATTTCTAAAATACTTTTAATATGTCTTGAGTCATTTATCTCCCTTGATAATTAAACAAAATTGATAAATGACGTATCATTTTACAGATTGTTGTCTTCGTAAGGTCTTCGGTTCTGTTAAACCACATTTTAAGAATGAAATTTTTCAGAATTCAACCCTTAGATGGCAAAAGTATTAATATTTCTACAACGCATTTTTCTGTCACGAGCTATTTATTTCCCTTGTTACCTAACCGAAATTATTAAAGGAGGTATCATTTTAAATATTAAATTATACGCTTTGGTCACATGATATTTTAAGAAATACTTTCTCCAAATTCAACCCTAAAGGGGCAAAAATTTCATCATTTCTATAACTTTTATTTTTACCTTACTTGATAACTAACCGAAATCGGTAAATGAGGTATCATTTTAAAGACCAAGGTAGCTGCTTTGGTCACGCCATATTTTATAAAAGGAATTTTTTTGAATTTGACCCTTAAGGGACAAGAGTATCAATATTATTTCTACATAGTGTCTTTTTTTTAAAAAAATAAAAAAAATAAAAAATAAAAAAATAAATTACAAGCAATTTAACTTCTTCAATACTTAGCTGAAATCGACAAACATCATATTGTTTTCAGAATTTTGTCATTAAAGTGGTAGTGTGTATGAGACAGTTCAGAGCCAAGTCCCTAGATTACAGCAGCAGATATCACAGAGATGTCAATAAACTTTTTTTATTCAATAAGTAGCTTTTTGGAATTTTTTTTTTTTTCTGTTTCGGAAATGCTTTCGTTTTGCCATCAAATTTCAATGTAAACATTTTATTCGCACAGCAACAAATATCACAGAGATGTTGATAAGTTGTGTGCATTTTGTTCTGGTTGGTTATATTCTGTTATAGTCAATGACAGTTTGTGGTAAATAAAGAGTGTTTTAAATTTTTCTGTTTCGTAATATGCTGTAAGTATTTTGATGCATTCTATATATATATATATATATATTGAACATTGGATAGGATAAAAAACCACCGCATACCAAAGATGGGGATTCCAGCGGCGTTGGTACACGAAAAAAACACGAACAAACAAAGAATAAAATTTTCGAGCATGGCTCTTCCTCAGTAGAAGTGAGATGGCTGCACGCAAGCGCTACAAAAGTACGGTTTTACTTTTGATTATATTACAAGCATTCAACCTCACTATTCATCGCATTTTATTCGCGAAATTTTCGCACGGATCGTCTAGTTTTTTATAAATTATTTATCGTTTCCCTTTGTAATTTATTCCAATCACTGATCCACTTACCTACGAAAAAATTTCCAACAACTTTAGCCTGAAACTAATTGGCACCTTGTAGTCAAGGTAATCTTTTTCCATCCATACACCTCTCTTAATTCATCAACCAATATATTTCCATGCTTTATCACCAATATACGCTTTATACACTACCACCAATCTCTTCACCCTTCTAAAGACATCGTACGAATCCCATTTAACTCGTTTATCATATCAGTTACTGATTGCATTATGCAGTAATTTCCAGAGACATATCTAGCATAAACTCGTTGACCACCTCTAATGACTGTATTTGATACCAAAATTGTGGCTGTTATACTGCAAGTCCACATTCAATAGTCTGAACAAAGTTTGTTCACGATTACCTCACTTATTTGGTACATTTCATAATTATTCTATCCAACAAATGAAGGAGTTTGAAACCTTTTCCTACCATTTGTCCAATGTGTCCTGCCCAGTTGAGTTTGTTATCAAATTTAATGCTAAAACATTTACAATTCAAGTCATCAACAAGCAATTCTTTCCCCAACTGATAGTAAATCTTTATTTATTTTTTATCTGTGTACCTCTTCTTTGCATTTATCTTCATAGCAGAATGACGTACTCAGGTAAATGTACTGTCCAGACCTCCCTACAACTGCTTACAGTCTTCTGACATTTTGATCATATTATATAGCATTATGTCATCTGCAAACAACCTAACTTCTGACAGTAAACACTCAATACAATCATTTACTAGAATAACAAATACCAATGTTCTCAATAAGCTGCAATGTGCCACTCCCTTGTTCACATCTACTTCTTTTGATACTGTTTTTTATACCGTAACTCTTTGCTTTTAAGAATCCTTCTTCCCAGCAAATCATTTTTTCATCTATTCTAATAGTTTTTACCTTATTTATCAGCATTATATGGTTCACTCTGTCAAAAGCCTTTGAAAGCTCTAGTGCTACACTGTCCACTGGGCCTCCCTTGTCCATTTCACCTGAAGTATCTTGCATATAATTCACTAACTGAGACTCCCATGAATATCCTCTCCTAAAGCCATGTTGTTAACTTTAAAACCATTTACGTTCATCACAGACATGTCTGATGTGGTTACATATCAATTTCTCCATTAATTTACATACCACTGATGTCAAACTGATTGGCCTGTATTTTCTGACCATGTTTATCACTCCTCCTTTATGGCCCACTACTAGTATCACACTTTTTAAGTCCTCCAGTTATCAGCAAGTATCCAGATTCAGATTAAATAAGGTTTTAACATAAGTTACAATATCACATCCTGATATCTTTAAGACATTATCTACACTAGCTCCTTTATACTTTTTTTACTTTCTTAGTTCATTCATATCATCCTGAGGGTGATTCTAAAATTTTTTAGTCTACTCATTTCTAATTATGCAGATATGTTCATTCTCTGATTTACACCCTACCATTCTTGAATTACAGTCCATAATGGTCACATTAAACCAATCATTTAATATCTCTGTATTTTTCAAATAATTAGTAACTTCTTCTGCAATATTATTTATAATTGTCTGAATACATTTCCTACACCTCAGTTTTCTGACATAGTCATAGAAATTTTACACACATACTTCACTGGTTCTCCTGTACCAATAATATTCTTCAATAAACCTCATAGCCACCTTTTATGCTATTATAAATTCCTTATTTATGTGGATAATGGAAACGAAGAAACCACAATTAGGCACGGAAAATAAGATAGGATAGGGAAAAATAACCTGTCACTTATCACAGATAATGGCAGGAAGCTGAGCTGAACACTAAAAAAAAACACACACACACACACACAAAACCACTTTAAAATATTTTGGTCAATAACCTTAGTCATGTAGGAAGCAAGACATATGGCAGTAGGAAAGATGTGACTACATCCTGACTGAACAAATGAATCATTCACGTGATAGGTCAGGATGTAGTCATATCTTTCCTTCCTTGTTTGTGTTCTTTACATGTTTATCTTTCCCTCCTGCCTAAATCTATAGTTAGTGATGGGTTATTTTTCCTTATCCTATCTTATTTTTAATTCATTATTTAGCTGTTTCAACTATCCCCTACTGCCTTGCTGTCTCTTAATTTGGTTGTGCTCTCTCTTCACCATCCACCTTCCTGATGTAGTATGTAGGTTCTGTACTTCTCTATATTTTCTGTTTTGGAATAAATAATTCCATGCCCTTTTCATTATCTTCTTGAACTCTTTCTACTCCAGTGTGTTGTGCCATTTGCTGAACCTTCCCATGAAATAAGTCTTTCATTATAAAGCTTGTGCCCTTTTATAATTGTACCTACTTCCCCCTTCAATTGTTGCCTGCAATTTACTGGATCACCTAATATCCATCAGTACTGCATTGTGATTACTTATGCCCTCACAAGATTCTCATAAGGCTTTATTAGACAGATATCTAGTTTGTATGGTACCGTTATATTCTTCTCTACCACTTATATAAACCTTCCTTCTCCAACTAATGTATTTGCAAATCTCCTTTTTCCTTGTGTAATCAATCTTCCCCCTACCCAGATGAAAGCTGGAAAATTTAAAACCCTACCAATTACGTACATTCTACATTCATCTCTGACCTGTGAATACGACTTTACATTCTCCCCAAGATCCTCATTTTCAACATTCATTTGTTCACTACAGTGAGCAGCCAACACTATGATTTTAATCTTTTTTATCATCATGGAAGTCTCCTGCATCTAAGTCCTGACCATGTTCTATGAACACCACTGAACTGCAGTAGTCTTTACTATGCAGTATGAATATCCCTCTACCAATTTCTCCTCTATCTCTGCAGTACACTCTGTAACCATCAGTAAAAACCACACTGTCTAGTATTACTTCTTTTAACCAAGACTCTACCCCTCTAATTACTTGTGATTCATGTGTCTCCATCTTGTTTGCAGATTCTATTACCTTTATCATTATACTTCTATAGTTTACCAGTAACATTCTTATTAGTGGCTTTATGATATTTTCAGCATTCACTTTCATCTTATCTGTTGTATCCCCAACTGTTATTGTTTCAACAACTTCATTTATTTCTTTAGCACAATTGATTTTTCCCATTGATAATCTACTTTTATCCCCTCAATAGAACACCCTAACCCCATCTTCACTAGAAATGGGCTCCCTTACTGATTTAACTAACAGCTCAGTATACAGCCAGAATATTATGACCACCTACCTGCAGTCGATATAAACCTGTACAGGCAATAGCAGCGTCACCTGATGATGAATGACTGCTAGTCAGACACTCGCATGGTGTATGTAGTATCAGTGAGCATGCTGTAAGTGTTTAGAATGGGAAGGCATGAAATCTATCTTAGTTTATCAAGGGCAGATTGTGTTGGCCCCGAGGCTCGCTATGAGCATTTTGGAAATTTCATGACTTGTCGGGTGTTGGAGGAGTGCTGTGTTAAGTGTCTTCAACACATGGTGAAACTAAGGTGAAGCCATATCCAAATGTCGAGGTATTGGGTGGCCACCCATCATTACAGATGTTGGATGTAGTAAGCCGGGCAGACAGGTAAAACAGGACAGGTGGTGAACTTTGGTGAAACTAACATCAGACCTTAATGCTGGACAGAGTACAAGTGTGTCTGAGAACACAATGCACCAAACACTCCTAACAATTGGCCTCCACAGCCGACGACCAATCTGTGTGCCAGAGTTAACACCATGACATCAGCAGTATGAATGAAATGGCCACATGACCAGCATCACTGCACATTGACAAAGTGGCAGAGCACTGCACGGTCTAATGAATCCTGATACTTTCTTCTTCATGCAGATGAGAGAGTGTGAATCCGTCATTTTCCAGGGGAACGGCTTCTTGACACCTGTACTGTGGGACAGAGACAAGCTGGCGGCAGCTCAATTGTGCTCTTGGGAACATTCACATGGGCATTAATGGATCCAGTGGAGCTTGTGCAAGGCACCATGACTTCAACTTCCTGTATATCAACTAGACTAATTATGTCCATGTTACTGGTGGTAGGGATAAAACATCCTATGAAATTACTCTTGACCTTTTCTCAAATCTTCATCTTGAGCCGCTCGTCACTGAACCAATGCAGTGCCACAACGATAACAAAAACATTTGAGAGATTCTTGTTACAAATAGGCCTGAATTATTCACGGACATTTCTACCACCATGATCACTCAGTCCAAGTGATCATAAAGCTGTAATTGCTACAGTAAAATTAATAGCCATGCGCAAAAAGAAAGGAACATTTACAGGTTCCAAAAGGCCCCAAAGGAGTGCTTAAGAACACTTTTGAGGGATAATTATACCTTACCTCTATAGAAGCAAGAGGCTCAGTTAAAGAGATGTGGCTTCAATTCATGCATATAGACAGGGAAGGTATACATGTACATATACTGAAAAGGACAACCAGGAATGGGAAGCGATCCCCCATGGTATACACGTGAAGTTAAAAGGATACATAAAAAGCAAAGGAAGATACATGCACGCTTAAGAAAGATGATGTATAGGAGTGATTTAGAAAAGTTAGGTGAGACAAGAGGACATGTTAATAATGCAATGCACGAGGCCTTTAATGACTTCTGTTACAATTCACTTTCCAAAAGCCTCACCGAAAACCCTCAAGAAATTTTGGTCATATGTAAAAAAAGTTAGTGGTAGTGACAACAATATGCCAGTTCTACTACAAGACAGTCAGGAAGTTGATGACAGCTGCAACGAGGCTACCGTATTTAACACCAAAACATGGAAAACATTCCCATTTTTCCATGGCATGAAGAATTTAAGATGGTTCCAGTACAATTTGATAGTGTACATATTATAAAGCAATTAAAGCACCTAAAGTGGGGGAAAGCGCCGGTCCCAATGTTATACCAGTAAGAGTATTTTCGGAATACACGGAAAAAATAGAACCATTTCTATCAGATATATTTCATAAATCTTTAGAAGAAAGAAAAGTATCCTCTGATGGGAAAATAGCACAAATGATTCCTTTTTTCAAGAAAGTAGATTGGAGAGATCCTAGGAATTATCAACCCATACATCTAGCTTCTGTTTGCAGTAGAATTCTGGAGCATGTCATATGCTCTAAAGTTATGAAGTTTCTGTATGAAAACAAGTTACGGCTCCACATCAATACATCGGAACCTACAAATATTGTCATATCGGTATGAAATTTGGTAAACAAATTCTTTAGGTGATAATATTTGATTTAAAGAGTATAACGTAAGCTTTGAATATGTAGAAATTAAGAAAAATCACTCGAAATGTGGATAGATGCATACATGTTATTATGCAAGAAATACACATTAATAGCTGTTGACATTTATTCCACTTGTTTTTAAGTCTTCATTATTGAATAAAAACTGCTTTCCATATGCAAATTGCAGAAACATAATAAGTAGAAAATCATGTAACATTTACAATTTCTCTGTGCAGGCTGAAATATTGTTTTTCAGTGTTAAAATATATTGCGTGGCAGCCTACCTTACAGGGAAAAACATGGTGTCTACCGTAATGAATGTTTGATACAGACCATTTAAGTTGGTTTAATTTTTTGCTAATAGGAGTTGTGGTCAGTTGAAATGTAGCCTGGACGAAGAATTATGAGTAAAAAACAAACAGAATAACATTGGACGTGTATTTCTTGCGAAATAACATGTGTGCATCTACCCACATTTGAAGTGATTTTACCTTATTTCCACACATTCCAAGCTTACATTATACACTTTTAATCAAATATTGTCGCCTAAGGAATGTGTGTACCAAATTTCAGACCGATAGGACAATTTTTGTAGGCTCCGTTGTATTACCGTGTTACCCAACTTACTTACAGCAAAGCAACATGGATTTCAAAGAATAGATTAAGTGAAGCACAACTGGCCTTATTTTCACATGACACAGTTGATTCCCTGAAGTATCTAATAACAGTACAAAGCAAAATGTAATGGGACTTGCACATAACTTCTGTCGTAGCCAAAGCTAATTCTAAACTATGATTCATAGGTCGTATTTTGAGAAGTTGTAATGCTCATACAAAGGAAGTCGCATACAAAACAATAGTGTGTCCACATTTGGATTACTGTTATGGAGTTTGGGATTTATACCGCAAGGGATTGATTGACTCATAAGAGAAAGTACAGAAGAGAGCTGCTCAATTCGTGACTGCTAGTTACAGTCCTTACGAAAGTGTCACAAAGTTGATATGTGGGTTGCGCTGGGATTGTTTGGCAAACAGACTATGTCGTTTTCATTTGAATTTGTTGTAGAATATGTGAAAATCTTTAATTTATGAGTGCAATGAAGTACTTCTTCCACTAACCTATTTGGATTGCAATGACAGGAGGGATAAGATTAGAGAAATAGGATGTTGTACTGATACTTTTATGTATTCTTTATTTCCTTGCACTGTTTGTGATTGGAATGCAAAGAATTATGATTGGTGCTTAGCATTCTCTGTCCCCCACAATATTTGTGAATTGCAGAGTATAGATGTAGATGACAGCCAATAAGTATTGTACACTGGTTGCAGACCACATACGCCCCTTCATAATGACCATGTTTCCCAATGGCAGTGGCATTTTTCAATAAGATAATGCACCATGTTACAAGGCCAGGAGTCTGATGGAGTGATTTGAGGAACACAGTGCCAAGTTGCAATTGATGTGCTGCCCCCCCCCCAACTCACCAGATCTGAACCTGATCAAACACATCTGGGATGTGATTGAACGTGGCATAAGAGCTCATCGCCCCCCTTCCCAGAATTTACAGGACTTAGGTGCCTTGTGTGTGCAGATGTGGTGCCAACTCCCTCCAGGAACCTACCAAGGCCTCATTGCTTCCATGCCAAGATGCGTCACCACTGTTAGCCATGCCACAGGCGGACATACCGGCTATTAAGTGTGTGGTCCAGTGACCTTGTTCTGGATAACATGTAAAGCTTCTCCTTCTTTGTCCTCATTTAGGGACGAAAGAAGTGTAATCGGTGTTCCTGTTGGCTTCATATCATTGGAAAATGTATCAATGCAAGCATTTTTTAAAAAAATTGCCGGAAGGGAGGTTATAAAATTAATTTTTGTTGAATTTGTTTTCCTGAATTCTGAGTACTATTTCCACATATGTGAATATATTTTGATTAATTATTCCCCTCAATTTAATTCATCTTACTTTACTCAAGATGATTTCATAAAATTAGTAGAAACAAAGTGCATTTCTCTTGAATCCTAGATGTTTGTTACTGACATAAAAACACCGAACACCCACCAGTGTTGCTGCACACATTAAGGCACCACAACCCTTGAATGTCTCTCCGAGACACGAATAGCCATCTTTTGAGGGCTAGATAATGCTGTTGCCAATGGGAGAGCAGCTTCTGCAGCAATCCTCAAATGCATCTGCTAGCCACCTTCAATACTTACATGAGCCATAATCCCAAGGCAATCACAGTCATTAATGTGCTGTCACAGTAACCACTTTCAACTATCATTTCATATAATTAAGACAGTGAAACATCATCCATGGCAGAAACTACACCCAGAAGAATTTTTGGCATATATATTTCTTCTTTATACTATTAAACTAAGGAAAAAGGAAACTGCTTTAGGGAATATAATTGCAAGGAAAGGGAAAATGACTCATCACTCACCAAAGTTGAATGCAGCGATGAGAAAAGAACATATATTACGAACACACAAATAAACTCAATATTTCGGTTAATAAATCTTATTCATGACGGAGAAAATGAGTCATGAGGCTCGGGAGGTGTACACACACCGAGGGTTGCTACATGACTAGGTGGATTATCAATATAGCGGTGGGACTGAGATATTGTATATAAATATGTAAATCACAGTTGGTGGTACAACTAATACAAAACAAAACAAAACAAAAAGGGGGAGGGGGGGAAATAAAGTAAATAAATATGGACGGATAAATTTTGAAAAATAAAATAAGGTAATTGGTTAAATGACAATAATGCTACTACTAATCCTGCTAATAATGAGTGATGCATCAAGGAAAGAAATTTTATCTGTGGTTGAGGCCGGGTGGGTGTCTGATATCTAGGATGTTTTGGTAAGCAAGTTCCCATCTGCAAAGTTCTGAGGCGGCAGTAGTTTCGGGGAAAACTCTGATTGCTCTCACAGTGAAACAGTCATTTAAGTTGTTGGAGTTGTGGTAGTTAGCATGTTCTGGTATGGGAAGATATAAATTGTGGGTGTGGACTGTTTGCCTGTGGCCACTCATTCTGGTCAAGAGTTGTTGTGTAGTCAGGCCTATGTAAGAACTCATGCAATGGCGACAAGTTAGCTGGTATATGATGTGTGTAGTGGAGCATGTGGCATGTCCAGTGATGGGAAAGGTTTCCCCTGTGACAGGGTTGGAAAATATAGTAGTGGGAGGATGCATGTTGCAGGTTTTGCAGCGGGGTCTATTACAGGGAAAAGATGCATAAGGTGTTTTAGGAGAGTCAGATGGAGGGAATTTGTGAACTAAGATGTTTTTGAGGTTAGGTGGTCGGCTGAAACAAGTACGGGGGACAGCTGGCAGCATTTTTGGCAAGAGAGTGCACATTTCTGGAAAGGACCGAAGGAAGTCATGCCCCTGTTGTAGGATTCGATTGATGGATTCGAGGCCAGGCGAGAACTGGGTGACAAAGACAGGGCTATGGTTGGATGCTAGATGAGCCGGGAGGGAGTGGTTCCGTGGACGGTGGGTGATTGCACGTGTGATTTGTTTATGTACAAGATCGGCTAGATAGGAGGGGGAAATAAGGGCTTGGGATAGTTTTTGGGGTATACTGGGAGAGGGATTCAGGATCAGAACAGATACGTTTGCCATGGATAGCAAGACTGTAGGGGAGGGAACGTTTGGTATGGAATGGGTGGTAACTGTCAAAATGTAGATACTGCTGTAGATTAGTTGGTTTGATATGGACAGAAGTGTGAAGAGCACCCAGCCTGAGTGTGATGTCAACATCGAGGAACGTGATGTGTGAACGGGAGTAGGTCCAGGTGAAATGGAATGGCTATTGTTAAGGGAATGGAGGAATTCCAGAAGTTGATCTTCACTGTGAGTCCAGATCATAAATATATCATCTATGTATCTGAACCATACAGTGGGTTTGAAGGGGGTATGATTGAGGAAACGTTCCTCCAGACGCCCAAGGAACAGGTTGGCATAAGAGGGGGCCATGTGGGTGCCCACGGCAGTGCCTCGTATCTGGTGGTACACAGTGGAATTAAAGGTGAAGACATTTTTGGACAGGATCATGTGGGCCAAGGATGAAAGGAAATATGTACAGGATGGCTGTGTGGGGGTTGCAGATCTAGGAAGTGTTCCGGGGCACTGAGACCCTCACAGTGTGGGATATTGGTTATAGAGGGAGGTTACATCAATGGAGACTAGGAAGGCGTCTGGAGATAGAAGTGTATGGAGTCTGGCTAGATGCTCCAGGAAATGTGGGGTATCTTTGACATAGGAGGGAAGACTCTGTACAAAAGGTTGGAGATGTTGATCCACCAAGGCTGAAATCTGTTCAGTGGGTGACCCATATGCTGCAACTATAGGCTGCCCTGGATTGCCAACCTTGTTAATTTTGGGAAGCAGGTACAGGGTGGGTGTTCGGGGAGTTAGGAGCGAGATGGACTGGGAAGAAAGACTTTGTAGGGGGCCCTGCAAGTCCAGGAAAGTTTTTATTTCCTGACAAATGGAGGTGGTGGGATCTGTAGTGTGTGGTAGGTAGGTGTTTGTGTCAGACAGTTGCCTCAGAGCCTCGGCCTCATAGTGATTGCAGTCCATCACTACTGTGGTTGAGCCCTTATCGGCAGGGAGGATAATAATGCTATGGTTTCTGGAAAGTTCCCTCATGGCTCGAGTTTCCGACCAACAACATGGAAACTTTTTTTGTTGCTGCAGCACTCATCCCTTCAACTTTAGTGAATGGTGGATATAGTTTCTCTTTTTATATTTATAAGTGATAGTATTACTGGATAGGTCTTACTGTAAGTTAATGTGACAGGGATTCCTGGAATCAAGGTAGGCTAGTTCCCAAATACAGAATTCTGAAAGGGTAGCAGTATCAAGTACAGCTCTGACAGCTCTCACGGTGAACAAAATTTTTTAGGTTATTAGGGTTGTGAGAAATAGTATTAGCTACCACTGGATGGTCTAGTTTATCAGTATAAACTGTTATCCTGTGGCAGGTCATCCTGACAGATAGTACAGTGGACCTATATAGAAACTGTGCAGTGAAGGCAGGTAAGTTTGTAAATGTTGAGTGTAGTTGTGCAAGTGGTTTGTCCAATAATATTAAAAGATTACTCTGTGATAGGACTGGAACAGGTAGTAGATGGTTCACACCATTTTCTCCCAACAACCAAAATCCCATGTCTTGCTCACATTTTCAGTATGTCCCTCCAAACCCACTACAATCCACACCACAAACCATTGACCCACAACAGTCGGTGGTTAACATCCCATCCAGTTTTCTGTATTAGCCACAACTCTATTTCCTATACAAGAGACTCAAATTCTCATTGACTCCAAAGTTTGACCATTCTGCACCAGCCTGAAACTTACTACTATTCTGCCGTACTCTGTGCTGGTAGTATCACATTGCTACCACAGCAGAAAGTGGTAACTGGTATTACAAGATGAAGTCTGGCCTATATTGTTTCAAACCCGAAATACCAACTAGATTCAGCTCTCAAACAACAAAACCAGCTACTACCTTTATTTCAAGAGATCTTGGCATCTAACCTGTCCTCAAAATATTTATTTCACTCCATTCCAGACTCAAACAGCTACATTTCCATTGGAACTAATGCCACGAGAGAACTGTCCAGGAACAAGATTACTGTATTCGCAGCTGATAAGAGCTCACTATGGTCAAGGACTGAGTGACTTTGGCCCTTATACAATATTCAGACACAGATACCTATCTTCCACACTCCACAAAGCATACCATTTTTGTTTGCGAGAAATTCTCAGTTTCCTTCCTATCCGAGGTCCCATACAAGGCCTCTCATCACAATCCATTTCCCTCTTCAATCAATTTCACCTCTTCAAAATCCCTGTACAGCCACCATTCCCGGATAATCTATAGCTGCAGCAAATTGATCACCCACTGAATGGATTTCAGCCTTTGTGTACCAACATTTTCAAATTTTTGCATGAATCATGCTTCCCACATCAGAGATAACCCATACTTCATGAAGTATCTGCCAACAGCCCCCAAGCCTCAATTTCCAGGCACCATCCTTGTCTCCAGTGATATAGTCTAATTGTACACAACCATCTCCCACTACCAGGTTCCCTTGAAGCTTCTGGATTTACTTTCCATATATATTTCCTTTTTTTTAATGAAATACTCATAGTTATCATCTTTTCAGTTTCTGATCTATAAGAAATCTGTCTCTAAAAGTTCTTTTAAGCTTCTATTTTTTGCCGGCGTCGGTAGCATAGGGATTAGAATGCTAGCTCCGCGTGCTGAAGGTCACCGGTTCAAGTCCGGCCGCAGGCGAGGGTGTTGTGTCTGTGAATGTCATGTCCATCCATGGTGTGTCTAATTAGCTCGAAAAAACTCACCAGGCTGGCTATATGGCCTAAGATGCCGAAGGCCCTTAAAAAAGGGGTTCTGTTTTTTTTTTCTTCTTACATAATTTCAACTTTTTTTTGTAATTTACATTTCCATATTACGGAGTAAAGCTGACAATAACTATTTTTCACCATCTTTATCAATTAGCAATTCCATACAATGGTGGATCTCTACTCTTGTGCCTCAAATATAATTGGAGTTTTCACTATAAAACCTATTGTTTTCTTCTTTCAAGAACTAAAGTAAAACTAAAATAAAAAAAAAAACAACAATAATACATTTTATGCATGCAAATGTTCTTATGATTATAAGTTTCCTTAACTTTTGCCATATGAATACAATCGTGTTGTTTCAACACTCTGAAATAATTTTAACTCTCGTATGTTTTCTTTTCTTCTAAAAATTACATTTCACAGTCAGATATAATCATAGCTGGCCACAGTTAATCCACATTTAACTTTGTTAATGATTAATCTGCTACTTAAAAGTTAACTTCAATAACTGTTAAAGTGTTCTATTTTTGCGAATTTAATGCAAGTTACAGTTATCCGTTAAAAGGTAACCATTAATGATACATCAGCCCAATGTCTCTTGGGAAACTGAGTTGTTACTGGGGTTCAACATTTTAATCATCTTCTGAAATGTATCAGATTCTGCATGATGTAGTTGAATCAGGTTGGCAATAGAATAGTTTACAATGCATTGATCCATACCAGCATGAGACATGCCATTGTCGGTAATTACAATGCATATGGAGATGAAAAAATAAATAAAACATTTCTACTGCTATATGCAGCAGAAGAATCGAAATAACTTGAAGAAGGCTTTGAATTCTTTATCCTGTTCCCACGAGTTGATCCTGTTTTTATTTTTTCTTCAAACTGTAAATATTTGGATATATACATCCTCTTCTAGTGTTGTTTAAGAATTAAGATTATTAAGGCTAGAAACATGAGCCTCAGTTATAGAAAGTTTAGGCAAATACAGTTTGAATTCATAAATCAACTGTACTCCAAATCTTGATTTATATGCAATATAATAGCGTAAATGTGGTCTATGATTTTTAATCTTCCCTTTGTTATTGATAATGTTGCTGCTTTCACAGGCAGACTACAGATTTTCAATTTCCATGATTTAATCATGTAATGAATGTCAATTTAATTTATTTCACTAACAAACTCCAAACCAATACAAACTAAAAAGTGACACTATATTCTTCATAGTAAAAATGTTAGGTTATAAAAATATCAACATCTATCACCGATTCAATTTGAAATGCATAGTGAGTGTCAGTTTGCCGATGTAAAAACACTGTACAACTCCTGTGTTCATATTCACACCTGAGCCATGCCCAACATAACAGTTATATATGCATCACGTTTGTGTTAGCTAATTGGTTCACTAGTCGACTCGCTGAACATACCAGCGTCCCCTGGTATGCAATTCAAACAAACAAAATTATGGTAACAACCAATGTAATGGACTAAAGTTAACAGAAGTTCAATTTAATGGAAGTTAAGAAGAATGTTAATGATTTTTTAGGTTCACGTAAAAGGTTTTTAAATTTTGTTAACTTCATTAATTAACAATTAACAGTTTAACAGTTTTCTGCCCAGCTGTGGATATTATTGCTAATGGTAAGCTTTTTTTTTTTTTTTTTTACAGATTACATGCATATAACGTGCATTGTGTCATCTCTTTTAATGTTATCAATTACTACTGCATCCTTCCAATCATTTGAAAGTCAGAGAGTCATTGGCCGGAAAAAACCTTGGGCATTAAGGCAATGGACTGAAACCAGACAGAGGATATTGGAAGAAAATGGACACAACAAGCAGCAAGAAAGAAAGACATCAGAAATCATAACTGAGAATTTAGGCACACAGTATACTATTTCTAGTCAACTACAATTGGCTTTTAATGTTGATACTGATATTGCCACTGGCAAAAATCAACGGTACCAATCACATGATAAACAATCACAAATGAACATTGACCCTGCTCAAACTGATAGTGAACCTTCTACTCCATATCTACAACCACAGAGTATGAGAATAACTTCAACTACTTGGAATAAAGACTGTGAAAATAAAATGGGAGGAGCTGATTTATCTAATAACAAGCACAATGTTTCTCCTAATGAGAATACAGATCTACAGCAACAAAAATCAACCAGGGAAGGGGAACATACCACAAACTTCCTCTTGTCTCCACCATTAGAACATGCTCCTCCGCCACCACTGGAGGACAACTCAAATGAATTGGCTTCATTTCAAAGCCATCTTTCACAACCAATAACTCAGATGCGTAAACATTCTATTTCCACTGCAGAAAAATTACAAATGAGAGGTTTAAAATTAGATGACCCTGCAGGACTGTTTGTTGCAGTGTTATGGTGGTTCTTCTTCTCACTATCCCGTATTTTAGCACTTGCTACACTAGCTCAATTGTATCCCTTAACTACAATTGGTCTTTGCACAGCACAATACGTAATTACCATTTCAATATTGTTATACAAAAACATATCAAGCATCCAAACAATTCTAGCTCAACTATGCCTTGGCTATATCTACTTATTTTGTCTCATAGAATTTAAGACACGTTTCAGAAGAATAATCCTTAGCTACATAGCTTACTTTATCATCTTAAATGCTGAAGACATAATAATTACTACTATTTGGTATTTCTCAGTAGAACTGGAAGGATGGTGGGACATGTATGTATATTTTTTAATGATTGGAAGTTTTTTACTAAGTACTCTATGTTTTGTCTATTATCTATCAATATTCAAACCAAAATTAGTGAAAATGTATGACACACAGTAACATACCCCAAAAGAATGGTATTTTATACTTACTGTGCAAGTTGCACACACTAATGAGTGGTTTTTTATTTCAATGCTAAGCATTTCAAATAATGAAGCGTGTTTTTCATAATTGTCTGCATAATCATCTGCAATCAGGTCTATAATCTCCGACACTCCACCAGTGAAATCTACAAGAGCTTCAGCTAAATGTCCACCTCTCAGTCCAAAATATGAACCATGCAATCTGAAAAATATATCATACTATTTAGTTTTTGAGTATTCAAAAACTTAAAATATTTCTCTTCATTTTCATGACAGTGAAGATCACATCTGATCTTTCAGAGAAACATAAAAAGGGTCATGTTTGGCAGAAGACCAAGTCTTTTACTAATTAATGCTTTGAGAATTAGAGAGACAAATAAACACAAAACATTCTTGGGACAGACTCTAACAAGAGTTATGTGACAATCAAAAATAGTGTGTATTTGTAATCTTCTCGTTTTTGAAGTTGTTGCCATTTTGCATTCACCTCCTGTAAGTGATCAGTTTACTTTCACTAGCACTGTCCTGATTAATTACATATACTGTTATGTACAATCTGTATTTTCCACATGATAACCTTTAGATCTATGATAGGAGAGGAGTAGGTTGGGAAGATTCATGAGTGTAATCTCTTTCTAGAATTCTGTAGTAAATGGGACTGGCATATCAAACAGTATGCTTTATAGCACTCCACAGCCTATTATTCGAGAAGCCCCTTCTTCCCAATAAATGGCATATTCTGATTCAAAGAAACATTCTACACTTGGTCATCAATCACTCTCCTAAATGCTAAGAAGCTGACCATGTAAAGAGTTTAGTGAGATGATTTAAGCAATATTTATATGGAAGAGAAAGGTGAATTACACCCAACACTCACTAAAGTTAAAAAGAATAGGTCAGTAGTGACAGAAAAATAACACAATATTTCAGGCAAAACCCTTTGTAAAGAACATAAAAATATGTGGCCATGCTTGTCTAAGCACCTGCAGTCAACACAGCTACATGGAGAATGTAGCTGACCAATGGATGTGTTGCGGGAAGCAACAATCATATAATTGAAAATATTAATGGCAAGAAAAGAGCAACATAAGAAAAAGGAAAATTTTAAAACATCAAAAATAATAGTAATAAAATTAAAAACTATATAAATAAATAAAAATGTTAAAAAATAATTAGCTCTATATCAACATAAAAATTAATTATTCTGACCAGTGTTGGGTATAACAGGTTGCGGAAGGAAGTCTGAGATTGAGGCCACCTGTCCAGTGTCCAGAATATACTTGTAGGCCAGTTCCCACTTGCAAAGTTCAGACTGGGAAGTGGTATTGGGAAGTACTTTTTTTGATGGCTTTGATTGTGAAGTAGTTGTTGAATTTATGAATTTTATGAGTGCTCGCATGGTGAGCAACAGGGAGGTCTAGATTTTGGTGGTCTGTATGTCTTTGTAAAGTTTAAACTCATTTCGTTTTTTACTAACAGTAAAACATCAAAATTTGTATGAAGATTTCTGTATTTTTAATAAATTGTAAATAAACAATGAAATAAAGAAATCAGCTCATGGTAATGTTCTACTGATTTAGTTTAGTTTATAACGAATTTATTGTAATGCATTTGCATGGATGGCAGAAAAACAGGTGCTGACATGTAAATGGTTTGTGTCTTTAATTTAAGTAAACCAGATCCATTTTCTCTAAAAGAAAAAATGTTAGAGAAGTACTGAAAATAAAATGTAAAACTAAATATTATGAAATATAAGCAGATTTAAATCAATAATTTTAAGTATTGATCTATAATACATAATAAAATTGCACAAATGTGTTTCTATATATGTAATCTATTTCAAAAATAAATTGCAATGTACACTACTAATGACAGAAATGACAGAAAAACAAAATTTGAAATATTTGTCTGTTTTTATCTTCAGGTGAAAATTAATAGATAGATTTTAACAAAACTGCACATAGTGATAGATTATGTTACTGGTTAAGATATAGGATACTTTTTTATTCAAGTTATCAACACAGTATCAGGTGACACAGGAACCAAAATGATAAATTTGGATTTTTTTTATTTTTGTCTATTTGTACTAGCATCTCACAAAAACTCTCAATGAGTAGGATACCAAAACCATATTTTTGGTATCTTTGGCTCTGTGTGTGTGCCTTGTGCAAAAAGTAATGATTGGATTTCAGTAACACTGCTGTACCTGATAACAGCTTATTTCACTAGGTGATATATATGATAATTTTTTTCCAGACTGGTACCATATTTCATCCATGATACAGACGACAAAGTGGAAAATTTTGTAAGTATGGTATGTATTTAACTTTCATTATATTACAATGTCACAACTACATGCTGAGAAATAAAAAATGGTCTGCTAATTTAAATGTTCTGTAATAGAATTTATCTATTTGATACTCTATTAGAGACGAAATGGGTAGCTGTTTGGCCGGATACCGGTTATCCGGTCATTCTACAAGCCGGACAGCCGGATATTCGGCAGCCGAATATACTGATGTACTGATATACTTAGCATTTGTGAATTTAAGGAAAATTTTATGCAATTTTCGTAATTTATTGAGAATCGGGTACCCGCCAGATATCCACCGGATATGACTAACAATCCGGTATCTGGCTGGATAGGCCGGATACCGGATATTTGCCAGATATCTGATTCATCTCTATACTCTATGGCACAAGCCTTCTTGCAATTAAAATATTTACGATGACTAGCCATATACATGCAGTGATGTGTTTAAATCATACAAATTATAATATATTGACAATTATATCAATATGTTTGAGCACATGCAAGATGACACCATTTTAAATATTGCTTACTGAGTAGCTTTGAAAACAATTCTGAAGTATGCCTGTGGATTGTCCAAGAACATAAAATCTTCCCAAGTAGTGGCAATTTCAAGGAGTGTTAGACACAAGTGATGCACACAAACATGTTTGTACTACCCAAATTTAGGAGGAGGAGATCCAAGAAAAAGGAAAAACAGGGCTCCTCTTCTGCTACTATCTATCCAACCAATAATTGTTTGAAAGTTTATGTGTGAATTAACAGCACAAAACACAGACTCTGCATGATCTATGTCACTATGTCATATATACTTAATTATGCTAATAGATCACCAAAATTAGTTAAATGAGCTGCAAGTTCATAAGAAATCAACAGTAAAGTATGTTTGAAATCATTTTATTGTACTTTTCAGGTAAGTAGTAGGATTAAACAGTAAAGTTCGATCATAATAAATTGTGAACAGTGAATATATAAAGAGGTTTACTTATTTTATAACAGAATTCACTCCCTCCATGTATAGATATGCAGCAGGTGATCACAATTCAAACAAGGTGCAACACTTTAGGTTTATAAAATAATACTAAAGAGATATTTGAGATTTAAGTTGAACCAAACATAAGGTCGGAAAAACTGCCAAATAGTTTTTTGATTCCACAACACCAAATTTTTAAGTTACAGTAATGCTTCATACCTCCAAAAATACAGAAAATTTAGAACAATATTTTATAAAAATTCTGAACCAGTAGGTAAAGCAGAAGTAAAGGAGTGTAGATAGCAGATAATAATCATCACCATCGTATAGATAATTTGATTCTGTAATGTTTGACATGCTTTTCAGCCCTGTAGCACCAGTAATTTTGGAAATAAAGAATATCTAAGGTTTTTAGGAAAAATGCAATAATGGTTTTCACTAAGAAATTCAATTGTAATCAAGCTATATTATATATCAAACACTAGGGGAGGATGTATGGTTGATTTGGAAGTAAGAATTAAGACTTTAGCATTTCAAATAAGAGGAAATTTTGGTTATGAAAATTCAGGAATTTTTTATAAAAGAACTGTAGCAGCCAGAGAAAAATTTATAAGGATTTGATCTGATATTCAGATTGAGAGCTATCATCTATAAAATTTTCAGGAAGATCTGAGAGAAAATAAGGTTTGGCATTGTGTGATATCCAGGAAAATTTCATCAGATATCCGATTTTCTATTTAAGGAGGCCAGTCGGTCACGTCAGTCAAACTTACAGAAACCTTGGTCGTGGAAGGGTGTGGCGCAAAAAGCAGTTTTTAGGCGCCATCCAATTAGGCGAAAAAATGGGAAGGAAGTAATGTAGGACGGGCCACCACTGTCATGCTAGATTCAACATCTAGTGAAGGTGAACCTTATCTCTCAATGAAATAGAACTTTCTTTAGTTTTGTGGGTCATCGGGAGTTCCTTGCTACTTGTCTCATGGTTTAAATCTGTAATCAATCATTTTGGAGAAGAGTTCAGATGCTTTAAATATTTGGTACCAATGATGTACGGTGTTTTGAAGAATATATGGTTTTAATGTTCAGTAAAAGTCTATAGTGAAAAGTTATTTAAGAACCTACCTTCATCTCCTGGGGTATTACTGGGGATTTTCAATAAAAAGACAATGAACCATTAGGCAAAAGTAACGGTTATAGTTTAGCACAAGCTGTATGTGCTAGCCCCCGGCAATATATGATTGTCTAACAACTTGCACAGCCATTCTCACTTTAGAATGAAACTGTGATTCATAAAGATATAAATTCAGGATCTTGATTGTGAAAATAATGAAAAGGAAAATATTGCAAGCCAAAATAAAAACAAGAGTATAAGTCTAATACTGTTGATGAAGCTTGGTTGGATACTGGAAGAAGAATTAGTAGTAGTAAGTTGACAGTAAAGAGATGGCCATGAACAGAAACTAGTACTTTGATTTCAGGCATAGGAGACTGAGATAGTTTTCTTTTTTGGTTAAGGAAGGGAATGGAATAAATTACCAAGATAAGTGCTGAACAATCTATCAGAAATTGTAAAAGATTTTAAAAGAAAAAAATTGTGGGGTGTAAAAGTAGATGAGCAGGGAAGCTGCCACAAGGGCTAAATTACTCAATCAAGTGCTAAATTAATCAATAGGTTATGGTGGAGGCAGGATGATTGTAACAAAATGAAAAAGATAGATTTCAAGTGAGCTACTATTCATGTAGCATACAAATGACATACATAGCAAAATTGATGGGATTGAATGTACTGAATCCTACTACATGAATGTATTAATATAATGCCAAGGGGTTGGGAAGGATACAAAACAACAACAAACCACTTTGGAAATATAATTAATATATTAACAAATCACTACATAAAAATTGAATGTAAGAACAAATATTATAAAATGTATACTAATATAATAACTTGTAATAAGTTGTGTTCCCAAGGCGAGGCAGTGTGAACGTATCGAGGGAGGGCTATTTTTCGGCGAGCGGAAGCCGCGGGTCTGTTCGTCAAGCCACCCGCTGCACTGTTGACAATAACAACAGGGACACAGCCAACCTACGAACAATAGGGACATGCCACTAGGATATTCTTGTATCCTGTTCCATGGAATACAGCTCTGAGGCAGAGTGGAGACGAGCCACTGGGAGACTGTGTGTGGAAGAGAGTGGACGCTGTGGACAGGCTACCGCCATTCTTTGGGTGTCTGAGGTGCGCATCCTGTCGCCAGCGGTGTTGACAGCAGTGCGCAGACACGGTAAAGTGATTCTAACAGTGCGACAGGTTGCAACATACCATGGCCCTAAAAATACTCCTGAGTAGCTAGAGACTTGTTTGGGAGAGCCAACTGAGCTAGCCATCTGCAAAAACTATCCACTTGTAAAATTATATGTCTTTTAATTTGTTGAATAAATTCATGTCTTTTGTGACCCATCTTTCATATTCTTGTAACCCCTGAGACATGTCATGTACAAGGCTCAATATTAACATGTTGATAGAGAAATTTTTTAATTGCTGACGCCATACAGTGCGCCTAAAAAGTTTCAAAGTAGAGCCACGACCACCAAAAGAGATTATTACAAACTTAGATCATTTTCAGAGTTAAAAAAATAGTTATACATTTCACCAGTGGTTGAGAATAACAGAAGGTTTAGTGCAGGAATATCACCTCACGACATTTCTTCCTGCTCGAGTGTTAATGAGATATGATGGTATGATATATTCGATTTAGTGAGTTCAGAAGCAGTTCATGTTTCAGGCAGGACTCTGATAGCCCTGTAGTATTTATGCATAGACATTTAAAATGAAAAAAAAATTCTCCACCAGAAGATGGCAACAGAGATTACGATTACCGAAATATCATGTGAAAACACCATGCTCACTCAGCTAGTCACCGAAGATTACATTAATTCTCAACGCCAAGAGAAACTTTGATCTTATGCAAGTGAGAAGAGCTTAAAAAGAAAAGCTAGGAATGGAGACTGATGAAGACAGAAGATAAAAGGACAGTGAAGATAAGCGGGGTTGTGATGAGAAATTGAATGCAATGTCTGACCGCAGTGGACCTTCATTATGATGGGAGTGCTTGCAGCAGATAGAAGAGAACAATGAGGTTAATAATGCTGAGAGGATTGAAATAGAGCAGAATGAGATAATTGGCCTTGCGGGAATGAACCAATGGAAAAAAGATGAGTAGAAGATAAACAAAGAAACTACAAGGAAGAGTGAAATGCTTTTTACTTTCATGATTAATGATGAGGGAAATTATGAGTTAGAAGTGAGAAAAATGGATAAAGGAACTGAAAATGGGTAAGATTATGAAGATGCAGAAGAAAGCAAAATGGAGACCAAAACTGAAGAAGAGGAGGGAGACTACAAACTTTCGGGGTATAGTGGTGCGTGAGAAAGAAAGTGAAGAAGAAGAGCAGGTGAAATGTTTTATAATAAGGAAAAAAGAGGATGGATTATTTAAAGAAGATGAAGAAACCAAAGGGGAGGTGAAGATGAAAGGGAAAGGATGGTCGTACTGAGAAGTGGAAGAGTATTTATTAGAAGAAGATAATTAAACAAAGGAAAAAGGAAATGGCTTTATGCAATATAAATCACAAGGAAAGGGAAAATGACTCATCACTAAACAAAGTTGAAGGCAGCGATGGGAGCAGCACATATTTCACGAACACAAAAAATACACAATATTTCAGTCTTAAACCTTCTTCATGTTAAAGAGAATGAGTCATGTGGTTCGGGAGGTGTGCACACGCTGAAGTATTCTACATGACTGAGTGGATTATCAATCTGGCGATGGGACTAAGATGTAATATATAAATATGTATATCGCAGACGGTGATAGAAGTAGTAATATATTGAAAGGGTACAGAGTGGAAAGACGAAAACAAAAATAAATATATTCAGATACATAAATTTAGGTAAAAAAAAATAAAAAAATGTAGTTAGTTAAATGACAATAATGCTAATACTGATAATACTCAGTGATGCATCAAAGAAAGTAATTTTATTGGTGGTTGAGGCTGGGTGGGTGTCTGGTATCTAGGATATTTTGATAAGCAAGTTCCCATCTCCGAAGTTCTGAGGTGGCGGTGGTTTCGAGGAAAACTCTGATTGCTCTCATGGTGAAACATTCACTGAAGTTGTTGGAATTGTGGTATTTAGAATGTTCAAGTATTGGCAGATATAAATTTTGGGTGTGGATTGTTTGTCTGTGGCCATTCATTCTGGTCAAAAGTTGTTGTGTAGTTAGGCCTATATAGGAACGTGTGCAATGGTGGCAAGTTAGCTGATATAGGATATGGGTTGTGGAGCATGTGGCATGTCCAGTGATGGGGAAGTTTTCCCCTGTGACAGGGCTGCAATATGTAGTAGTATGAGGATGCACATTGCAGGTTTTGCAGTGAGGCATATTGTATGGAAAAGATCCATAACATGTTTTAGGAGAGTCAGATTGAGGGTATTTGTGAAGCAAGATGTTTTTGAGGTTAGGTAGTCTGCTGAAACAGGTGGCAGAATTTTTGGCAAGAGTGTGAACATTTCTGGAAAGGATCGAAGGGGCATCCTGTTGTTGGATCCGGCTGAAACAGGTACGGGGGACAGTTGGCAGAATTTTTGGCAAGAGTGTGCACATTTCTGGAAAGGATCAAAGGGGCATCCTGTTGTTGGATCCGATTGATGGATTTGAGTCCAGGCAAGAACTGGGTGACAAAGACAGGGCTGTGGTTGGATTCTAGAGGTGCCGGGTGGGAGTGGTTATGTGGAGGGTGGGTGATTGCATGTATGACTTGTTTATGTGCAAGGTCTGCTGAGTAGGAGCGGGAAATAAGGGCTTGGGATAGGTTCTGGGAGTACTGGGAGAGGAATTCAGAATCAGAACAAATATGTTTGCCGCAGATAGCAAGGCTTTAGGGAAGGGCATGTTTGGTGTGGAATGGGTGGCAACTATCGAAATGTAGATATTTCTGTAAATTAGTTGGTTTGATGTGCACAGAAGTGTGAAGGGCATGTCTACATCGAGGAAAGTGATATGTGTATGGGAGTAGGTCCAGGTAAAATTAATGGAATGGCTATTGTTGAGGGAATGGAGGAATTCTAGGAGTTGATTTTCACTGTGGGTCCAGATCATAAATATATCATCTCTGTATCTGAACCACACAGCAGGTTTGAGGGGGGTGTGGTTGAGGAATCGTTCCTCGAGATGACCAAGGAACAAGTTGGCATAGGAAGGGGCCATGTGAGAGCCCATAGCAGTGCCACGGATCTGGTGATATACTGTGGAATTAAAGGTGAAGAAGTTTTTGGAGAGGATCTGGTGAGCAAAGGATGAAAGGAAATATGTACCGGGATGGCTGTGCGGGGGCCGTAGATATAGGAAGTATTCCAGGGCACTGAGACCCTGACAGTGTGGAATGTTGGTGTGGAGGGAGGTTACATTGGTGGAGACTAGGAAGGAGTCCACCAAATGGTTTAACCATTAAACTCGCAGTTTCACGTTGCCACCTACAAATGCACGCCTTCCGTTTCACACAATCCCTTACCCTCACCCACCTGGTTCTCAAACAGTATGGTCACATGGCTTATGAACATTACATCCACCTTGTCTCCCTCCACAAAATCCTATGCCTTTCATTCCCTCATCTCATTCATTGTATTAAACAAATCCTGTCACATTTCAGACAGTTGCAGGCCCAACATGCACAAAAACACCTGTGCAAGCTATCAGCACTTGTCAGGAGCTATTTAGCTCTAAGGCTTATGCCTCCCTTATCAACACCCCACTCCCAGACAACACACACCCACTGTACCCCTAATTGCCAGAAATCTTGTTTGGTTCACATCCTCAATCTTCCCCACCTAGACCCTCAACACTTGTCCAAAAAGCCCCTGTGCCTCCCACAGCTAAACCCCAGCAGTCAGAGATGAATCTTTCCTTCACTCCCCTGACAGAACCCCAGATATCAGTTCTATCCAAGGGACTATCTTTCTCTCCAACCCCCAAGTTCGATCATGCTGCCTTGGTCCAGGATTCATTGGCGTTCTGCCGCTCCTTGCATTGGCGATATCATATTGCCACCACAGGAGCAAACAACATCCAGTAGAATGAAATTGATGAAATGGATGACAGTGATAGACTGGCCGCTAGACACGCGAAGGTTGAATAAAATAGTAGATCAAGAAAGCGATAGAGTGAGAGCTCAAAATAGAAAGTAATATAAAATATTCATAACATTATTCAAAGTTGGATTTAGTAAGTGAGGTGCAGGGCGATCTGCTAATAGCTCACCGGTTGTTTTGCAGCCATAGAATTCGCTGACAGGAATCGGCAATTTCCAAATGCAGCTGATGCAGATCAGAGGTACGAGAAAAGTCGGAACAATTCGATGGCACTCTTGGCTAGGAATTGGAATAGTGTTCACATCAGCTCTTGCACAGTTCCTCCTGCTGCCTAACATTAACTTTTGTCATCTGACTGTTGCTTACCCTAATTAATGGGAAAATTTCAACGATCTGAAGGTGAAGAGGACCCACTCCTTGACAATATCAGCTGGAATTGTCTGTAAATCTGTGGCCAATCAATGGAAGTTAAATGTTTGTGGTGCTGATTACATTTGAGGGCGTTTCCTCACATTCCATCCAGTTATGTAATTGGAAAAGGTAATCGCAGAGGTGCCAGAATAGTTTTTAGTAACAACAGCAGGATGCTGTAGAGAGCGGCAGAAGACATCCAGAGAACAGCAGAAGATGTTGCATTAACTATACACTGCAGATTGGTGGAACCTAAATGAACCCTTTCCCACCTAAGTCATTCAGCCTCCATGACAATAGTCCTGAGAATTTGGAAGAAATACTGCAGAGATTTCACGAAGCTAAGTACCTGACCAGTTTGGACCTAACTGCAGGGTACTGGCATGCTCCTTTGGCCAAAGATTCATGGCAATATACAGGATTCTTATATGGTGGCAAATGTTACCAGTAGTGTGTGGTACCGTTTGGCCTCAGCATGTCAGTGTCTTTGTTTATACAAGCACTGGACTAGGTATTAGGTGATGAATTGTTGTGGAAATTGACTATATATGTAGATGATATATTGATAAGTGCCAAAATGTGGGAACAGCACTGTACATTAGTGCAGGAGGTATTGGTAGCATTGTAAATGGGAGGAATGAAGTTAAAGCTGTCCAAATATGAATTTGTACAGGAAAAAATAAACTTCCTAGGATGTATTTACAGTGAGAAAGGAATAGCACCAGATCCTAGCAAGTTAGAAGCAGTAAAAAAAATCCCTCCGCCAACAAGCAGAAAGCAGTTGAAAGCATTCCTGGTTTTTTTCAGGTTTTACAGGAAATTTGTCTCGAGGCAACTGCTCAACGACCCAGCCCTTAACGCTTTGTTTCCTAGTTTTGGTCTCAAGAGTGCCAGAGTAACTTTGAAAGGGTTAAAAAGGATTTGGCAAAGGAAAGGAAATTTAATCACCCAAATTTTGAACTACTCTTTTGTCTGAAATTGTGATTTTTAATAATATGGTGAGACAAGTTGCAAGCAGAATTGGTAAATGTGATAGATGTCAGTGAGTGAAAGATTCAGAGTTGGTTCAGAGAGGATTAATGAAGGCAATCATACCACATGGTGTGTTAGACTTGGTGGTTGCTGATTTATATGGGCCACTTCCCAAAGCAAAGAGTGGTTTGGTTTATGTCTTCAAGGTTTTGGATGTGTTTTCCTAATATCTGAAACAATATGGGATCCAAAAGGCGACAAGGAAGAGATTAAGTAGCAGTTTAGAGAAAGATTATTTTGTGAAATACACAAAACCACTACACAAATTAAGTGACAATGGTAGTCAGTTAATATCAAGGAATTGGGCAGAGAGTCTGAAAAATGCAGGAGTGAAACACTTAATTATTGCAGCTTATCACTGAGCGAGCAATCCTGCGGAGAGAGTAATGTGTGAGTTGGGAAGGTTGTGTTGAACATATTGCCATATCCAGCATTAGAGATGGGCAGAATACATGAGCAAATTTGAAGGTGTTATGAACAGTGTGTCGTGCACACTGGGACTGGATTTACACCATATGAAATTATGTGGTATCGGAAATCTCGACAATATTGTGATGAGATTGGTAAAATTTCCACCTAGAGACTAGTACACCCGAACCTGAAGAAGAAAGCAGATGGGCAGAAAAAGATATATGATCGGCGTGTGGGAGAGACTGAGTTTAAAATAGGTAAGCTGCTATTGGTTAAGACTCATGGAAGATCGAGCAGCATTAATACAAATATATAAAAGTTCTTTGATGTATATAAAGGGCCTTGTATAGTTGTAGGAAGACCACATTAGCACACATTGTTAGGTAACCTTTAGTTCACCAAAAGCACTCCCACTAGCTATCCCAAGCAGCAAAATATTCTATAAACCGATTTTGAAGTCGCTTAGGATGGACTTAGAAATTTCGAGAAGAGTAATTGTCAACTTAAAGGAATTTCCCTGTATTCACATCCACAGTTAAAACTCGTCATTAGAATCATTTTAAAGTGTATTTATTATATCGGGAAATGTTTATTTTAAGACATATTCTGGATTTTTCACGTTTTGAAACACGCGGTCAGGAAAGTAAAAAACTAAGATTTGAAATATCTTTGAATCGAGTAAAGCTACAGCTGAACTTTTATCACCAGCTATAGACAGCATTGTTCCTGATATTTTGGTAGTAAAATCAAATAATTTGGCAAAGTTTAATTAGTTATTTAATTAAGAGAAAAAAATGAACTTTTTAACTAAAAGGAATACAAATTTGAAATTTATATCAGCAGATAGCCCAAATTGAGATGATTACGAATATATAATGGTTTTGGTAAAAAGTTTAAGCATTCATCAGAATAATTAAGTTTTTTAAGATAGATTGTTGCGGACTGTTGCTGAAGCATGTAAAAATTCCGCCAAGTTGGTCACATGATGACTTCAATTTTAAGATTATAGAAACCCCTTTGAATATTAAATTAAATAAAAATAGATAGAACAGGATCATAGAATGTCCCTGTAAAAATTTCAAGTTAAACTATTTAGAACTTTTGGAGATATTAATTAAAGAAAAAGTTGCTGACGTCATAGGCTCTGAGAAGTCTATAAAAGATCTTGCAGCGAGCTTAGATTGTCTCACTCCATGCTAGATTTTCAAAGAAGTAACTTCGTAATATGTAGTCTCTCTCTGGTCTCATTCTTACACTGGAAAGTGATTGCGTAACTTAAAGCGGTAGCGGTTTCGGCAAATTCAAACATGCCGTAGTACTCACTAATGTTAGGGGAACATTGTGAGTTTTTGTCTTCTCGAACGAATGTACTTAATCTGTAAACTTCAAAGAAACTGTTGTTCGATGTTCTATTCACGTATCTGGTACCGACAATGTACGAGTGAACTATTATCAAGAATATAAGTATTGTGTTATTCTGAAACTGTCTCAAATGACTTTATTTCAAATACCCTTTGCATTTGGGGTTTAATACAAATGCGTGGCGACTGATTTATTAAATATTATAGGTACCAGAAGGCTACACATGGTCATGAACTTATCGGTTCACAGTTCAGTTGAAAGTGTTGCATAATCCTCGTGCAGCCTTGTGGCCTGACAACATATTGCCTCCAGTATCCTAAATCAGGAAAGATGTTAGGATTAAGAAATATAAGTGATTTGAAATAAAACTGGGAGAATATAAAGCAAATGTAAGTTGTAAATGGATGAATGGAACACTGCAAAATAGAAAATGAGTGAATGGTGTGAGGTTAGATAACAGAAAATTTGACAAAACGCAAATTTTTTTGTAACAAATTGGCCAGGGGATGTGTAAGGAACCACAGTCTCCTAACACTTAAAGAATTATTGATTAATGTTTTTTCCCATTTATGTTGTTTTTTGATTTGTGTAATATTTTTTGTTTGATAAATTTGCTATTTATTCAAGTACTTTTAGGACAGTGTATATGATTAATCTCTGAACAATAAACTGTGAGTGTAAGAAAAATGCCTTTGTCAGAGAGTATAAAGAAAAAAAAGAGGATGAATGCAGACAAATAAAATAAAAACGGCTCAGATTGTTTTTAAAAAAACTGTGGCTTGTGGCTGTACATAAAAAGAGTTAATTAAAGGAGATTATGGAAAATGGCGTATAGGAAAATTGTAATGTGATAAAAGTGTAATTTAATGATCAACATACCAAGTTATGAAATCGTATTTAATTAAAGGAGATCAAAACAAACTAAGTGAGGTTCTTTAATGTTTATTTATGAACTGATGAGGAGTATTGAAGAAACACACAAATTTCTTCAATGCTAACAAGAAGAGAAGATTAGTACCAAAAATATCATAAGTATTCAACACATGCTCGAATTTCAACTGTATTCACCCTCCTGCACAGTAGATGATTTATATGAGGTCTCAGAAAATTTCAAGTATTGTGGTTGACTATAATTTGATGCTTGTTATTGTGTAAATATGTATATTTCTAACATTAAATTAATTGTAAGATATTTCAGATGAAAGAGACATGGAGCCAGAGTTGATAGTGCAGCAATAAATCTCTTGAAGACTTTGTACAGAGTAAGCCACAAAATCTTTATTGTAGATTAAAAAGTGACTTGCTGGATAATGGAATTCTTAAAATACAGAAAGAAAAGATTTGAGTTGACACTGCAGTCAAAACAAGTGGAAGTGCCAAAGTGTAGTGTGTTGTAACCATTGCTATTCATGATTCTAATGAATCATTGTTTGAATAGTTTAGTCAGAGGTTTTATAGTTAGCTATACAATAGATTAGCATTTTACCATTTCTTTGCACATATGGACTTTGGTGTGGCACCAAATATTATGATGGAGAGGCAAAACAACAAAAATGTTATCCAAGAACTTTCCTTTCTTTTAGATATTACCTTAGGTTGAGTTTACATACAAACATCTAAGAGTTTTGTTTTATTTATAATTTAACATCGTCTGATCTATAATATATATAAAAAATAGATTAATAATTGCCAAATATTATCCCTATTAGTGATTAGAGGTAATTCTCATACATCCATTATTGCCAATCTTTTTAAAGATATTTAATCTTTAATTTCATTTAAAAGTGATGGACTGCCTGCTCTGGAGGCAATTTCCTTAAACAACCATTTACCCCTTTCCTGTGCCTATCTACTTTTGCCTTCTACAAATTTCAATTTTAATTTTAAATTGTTTCAATGATTTTTTAAAATTATTTATCATTTCTCTGGGTAACTTGTTCCAATACCTGAGCACCTTGCCTAAAAAAAAAGAGACTCTTCTTACACACTTGTGCCTGAAATCGAGTGCCAGCTTGTGGTCATAATCATCTTCTCTCTTCCATGCATTACTTTTAAACTTACACCAATATCTTTCAATGCCTCAACACCAATATATGCCTTGTGCACTCCCATGACCCTCTTTACCCTCCTCCTGTCTTCAAATCAATCCCAATCCAGTTCTATTATCATATCTGTTACTGCTTGTGTACTGCGATAATTTCCAGAAAAAAGTCAGCAGCGCTTTTTTGCACCCTCTCCTTTCCCTGTACTTAATACTCAAAGTGTGGATCGCATATTACACTGCCATATTCAAGCAATGGTCTGACAAAAGTTTTGTAACTCCATTCCTTTAATTCTCTTGTACATCCCCTCAGCACTCTCTCCAACAAGTGCAGAATTTTGAAACTTTTTCCTACTACCTTTCCAAAGTGTCCTGCACTTTAAACTTATTTTAAAATATAATGCCAAGATATTCAAGTCTTCAACAAGCAATTCTTTTTCCACCTTACAATCATAATAAACCCTTAGTTTTTTATCCATGTATGCATTTATCTTCAACCCATGTTTACCAGCTACATATGCTGGCCAGATCACCCTGCAACTCTTCACAATCCACTACTGGTCTGATCCTTTTATATAGCATTATGTCATCTGCAAACAATTCAATTTCTGATAGTAAACCATCAACATAATAATAATTATAATAATGAAAAGCAATGGTCCCAATACACTACCCTATGGCATTCAAATCTTTACTTCCACCACTTCTGATACCGCATTTCATACCCTAACTTTTTTCTTTCCACGTTTTAAAAATTCTTCTACCCAGCAAATCACTTTTTCATCAACTTCAATAGTTTTTACTTTATTTACCACCATTTTATGGCTCACTCTGTCATAGGCCTTTAAAAGATCTAGTACAACACCATCTTGTCATTTGAAATAAATTGCGTATATCCCACTAACTGAGATTCACATGAATATCCTTGCCTAAAACCAGGTTGCAGATTTGAAAATCACTTAAGCTCCTCACATACATTTCTGATGTGGTTGCAAATCAATCTCCCCATTAATTTACCTACCACTGATGTAAGACTAATTGCCTATAATTTTTTACTCCATTTCTCACCCCTTCTTTATATACTGGTATTACTATCACACTTTTCCAGTCCTCTGGTAAGCAGCAAGTATCCACACACAATTCCAATTATAATAATAATTGATAAAATTGCAATCTCCCTACACACCCATCATTCTCCTTTCCTCTTCCAAACTACCTTTTATCTTGACTAATTTTTACTTTAAATTCTTTCAGTGTTTCTGGTAAATTATTCATAAATTCTCTTGGCAATTTATTCCAATCTTTCATACGAAATAAAATTTTCCCCACATTTATACCTGAAATTAAGTGTCAGCTTATGGTCATGGTCATCTTTACCCTTCCAAGCACCTCTCTTAATTTTCCCAACAATTTATTTCCATGTTTCATCACCATTATAGGCCTTGTACACTCCCATGATTCTCTTCACCCTCCTCCTCTCCTCCAATGAATCCCACTTCAGCTCCTTTATCATATTAGTTACTGATTGTGTTTTGTGATAGCTTCCAAAGACAAATCTGGCAGCCCTTCTCTGCACCCCCTCCAACTCCTGTATTTGATTCCCAAAATGTGGGTCCCATACTACAACACCATATTCCAGCAGTGGTTAACCATAGTTTTGTACCCCAATTCCCTTACTCCTGTAGTGCATCCCCTCATCACTCTTGCCAACAGGTGAAGGATTTTGAATCTTTTTCCTACTATCTGTCCAATGTGTAGTGCCCAGTTAAGCCTACTATCAAATGTTATGACTAGTTATTTACATTTTGAGTCTTCAATAAGTAGCTCCTTACCCACATCATAATCATAATCAATCTTTTGCTTTTTATCTGTGTACCTAATAAGCTGGCTCTTCTTTGCATTTATCTTCATTCCAAGTTGACTCACCCAGTTAGTTATCATATCTAGATCACCCTACAGCTGTCTACAGTCTTCTGTTGCTTTGATTCTTTTATATAACATTATGTCATCTGCAAACAATCTAACTTCTGACATTAAACCATTAACACAATCATTTGTTAGAGTAACGAATAACAATGATCCCAATACAGTACCACGTGGAACTCTCATGGTCACTCCTACTTCTTTTGATCCTGCATTTCCTACCTTAACGTCTTGCTTTCTACCTCTTAGGGAATTCTTCTGCCCAGCAAATCACCTTTTTTATCAACTCCAATAGTTTTTACCTTATTTAGCACCATTTTATGGCTCACTCTGTCAAAGGCCTTTGAAAGATCTAGTGCTACACATTCATCTTGACCTCACTTGTCCATATCACCAGAAATATCTTGCACATAGCCTTCTAACTGAGACTCACACGAATATCCTTGTCTAAAACCATATTGCCAACTTGAAAACATATTACATTCCTCACAGACATGTCTGATATGGTTGCATATTAATCTCTCCATTAATGTACCTACCACTGATGTCAAGGTGATTTGCCTATAGTTTTCAACCCTATTTGTCACTCCTCCTATATGGACCAGAAATGGAACAACTTTTTCTAGTCCTCTGATAAACAAGAGTATCCAGACTCAATTTAAATAATGTTTCAAGATAAGGTACAATGTCCAATCCTACTATCTTTAAGACATCTGCAGTAATATTATCCACAACTGCCATAATTCACTTTTTTAGATTCCCTAGTTCCTTCATATCTTCATATTTAATCTAAATTTTTTAATCTGCTCACTTCCAATTGTGCAGATAGGCTCATTTTCTGATATAAACCCTACCATTCCTGAATTATTCTAGATATAGCTGTAGAAATTTCTAAATGAATGTCAGAGGTCCCCTTGTACCGATTATATTCTTCATAAACTCATCCTTAGCCAGTTTCTATTACATTATTAATTCCTTGGTTAGTT
Organism: Vandiemenella viatica; assembly: GCA_031002005.1. Classification (NCBI taxonomy): domain Eukaryota; kingdom Metazoa; phylum Arthropoda; class Insecta; order Orthoptera; family Morabidae; genus Vandiemenella; species Vandiemenella viatica. The sequence goes on from JARYHS010008075.1 coordinate 27,511,103, forward strand.
GTTTCAAGAACTCCCTACTGCCTTGCTCTTTCTTAACTCTGTTATGTTCTCATCTCACCAACCTCTTTAAACCTCTCACCTTCCTGTTATAGTATGTACGTTCTGTACTTCTCTTTATTTTCTATTTTGGAATAAACATTTCTTCACCATTTTTGAATATTTCCTTGAACTCTTCCAACTTCGTTTCCACTGTACTTGTGCCATTCTTCCATTTAATAAAATTAATCCAGAAATATCTTTTCAGTTCAAAAATTTGTGCCTTCTGATAATTGTATCAATTTCCCCTCTTCAATTCTGGCCACTGGTTTACTGAATCCCCTTATATCCATCAGAACATTCTTGTGGTCACTTATTCCTTCAGTTACTTGACACCTGATAAGGTTATCATCCACCTTTATTAAGAAGATATCCAACATGTTTGGCCCCTTGTTTCTGCTTAACCATGTCAGATGTGAAGCTGATTATCGGGGTTAGTATAATACAACCCGTAATGAACTATCACTGTTAGCATAGCCAAAGAGTAGATTGTAATGCAGTCACCATCTAGATGATAACCTCAACTAGAAAAGATATGTGGTGGAAATAAAGTTCACTTTAGACTCCAACATAAATTGATAACATTGTATTCTTCCAAAATTTACATCACTTGTAGATGAATCTACAGCAATCGGTTCTTCTTCTCCAAATTAAAAATGATTGCAGGTTTGCAACAGTGAAACAAACCACAGTCTACTCCCCAAAACCCCTAACTGTTGAAACAGTTAAATCGAGAATCAGTCTACTGCATCACTATCACTTCCACAACAATTCAAGATGGATACCTAATCAGGCATTTGTGGTATTGTTTGCAGCCTATCCCCTCCATATTTTACCAAATTGGCCATAAGCACTGTGTGACTTTCTCCCACTAGTGCTTGCCAATAACTGTCCCCCAGCCCGGCTTCGGGAATGAATTTTATAGAGACTGACAAGAGTTGCGCAGGTTTACCGGATCTTATGAAATTTCCAAAACTATCTGGATTACTTTTTCTTCCAATTGAATCGAAATTTTCGTGGTGTGTAGTCCATGGTATAAACGTCAAAAAACAATCCTAGCAAAAAAGTTCATATCTTTGATAGTTCAGTGTAAGCATCTTATAATTTGAGTAAATTCTAGTTTGCTTAGCTCAAAGCATAAGGGAGGGAGTAAGCTTTCTAGTATACATATAATTTTCATTGCATAGACCATTTTAAAAGCATTAAAGACCCACAACACTTAATATAAGCAATAAATAAACATTTTTAATAGTAAATAATCTTTAAACTAACTTGGAATAGGGTAATCCATTATTGTCCAATATGCAAACAATAGATTTTGGCTGTGTGATAATTTCACTAATTCCCGACAATTTTTGATGCAGTAAAATAATTTTAAAATAATAATAAATTCAAAAGAAAGTTAAATTCACTAAAATTCCGTAGGTTCAGGCCCTGTAAATAGCTTAAGTAAATTTTTAAACACCTCGTGGAAAACACTTTCACTTTTAACATTTTTTATCATATGTTTTCGATAATTTCTCAAGCTAAAAAGTAGATTTAATTTTTTTTAAATTTAATTTTAATTGCAATGGAGCACACGCTCCGGTGGCAATTTCCCTACACACCCAACTTCCCCCTATCCTACACTGACCTACATTTGCCCTCTACAAATTTTAACTTTAAATTCTTTTAACGTTTTCGATAGGTTATTCATCATTCCCCTTGGTAACTCATTCCAATCCGTGACACCCTTACCTAAAAAAGAAAATCAACCCACACACTTGTGCCTGAAATCGAGTGCCAGCTTGTGGTCATGGTCATCTTTTCCCTTCCATGTACTACTTTTCATACCTACTGCAATATCTTTCCATGCCTCATCGCCAGTATATGCCCTGTACACTCCCATGACCCTCCTCATCCTCCTCCTGTCTTGCAATGAATCCCATTCCAGCTCCTTTATCATATCTGTCACTGATTGCATTCTGCGATAATTTCCAGAAACAAATCTAGCAGCCCTTCTTTGCACCTTCTCCAACTCCTGTATTTGATACTCAAAATGTGGGTCCCATACTACACTACCATAATCAAGCAATTGTCTTACCAAAGTTTTGTAACCCAATTCCTTTACTTCTCTCGTGCATCCTCTCATCACTCTCTCCAACAAGTGCAGAATTTTGAAACCTTTTCCTACCACCTGTCCAATGTGCCCTGCCCAGTTAAGCTTGTTATCAAATGTAATGCCAAGATATTTACATTTCAAGTCTTCAGTAAGCAATTCTTTCCCCACCTTATATTCATAATTTACCTTTTGTTTTTTATTTGTGTATCTAATTAGCTGACTCTTCTTTGCATTTATCTTCATCCCATGTTTACCAACCCAACTAGATATCCTGTCCAGATCACCCTGCAACTGTTTACAGTCCTCTATCGTTTTGATCCTTTTATACAGCATTATGTCATCTGCAAACAATCTAATTTCAGATAGTAAACAATCAACACAATTATTCATTAGAATAATGAATAGCAATGGTCCCAATACGCTACCCTGCGGCACTCCCATTTTTACTTCCACTTCCTTTGATACCGCATTTCCCACCCTAACTTTCTGTTTTCTACCTTTTAAAAATTCTTCTACCCAGCAAATCACTTTCTCATCCACTCCAATAGTTTTTACCTTATTTACTACCATTTTATGGCTTACTCTGTCAAACGCCTTTGAAAGATCCAGCGCTACACTATCAATTTGGCCTCCCTTGTCCATTTCATCTGAAATATCTTGCATATATCCCACCAACTGAGATTCGCATGAATATCCTTGCCTGAACCCATGTTGCCTACTTGAAAACCACTTACGTTCCTCACATACATTTCTGATGTGGTTGCATATCAATCTTTCCATTAATTTACCTACCACTGAAGTCAAACTGATTGGCCTGTAATTTTCGACTCTATTTCTCACCCCTCCTTTATGTACCTGGTACTACTATCGCACTTTTCCAGTCTTGTGGTAAGCAGCAAGTAACCAGACTCAATTTAAATAATATTTCAAGATAAGGTCCAATGTCACATCCAACTATCTTTAAGATATCTGTAGTAATATTATCTGCACCAGCCCCCTTATGTTTTTTCAGCTTTCTTATTTCCTTCATGATTTCTTCAGGATGAATTTCAAATTTTTTAGTATCTTCATTTCTAATCGTATTGTTAAGCTCGTTCTCCGAATTAGACCTTCCCGTTTCTGATTCATTGTCCCTAATGCTCTCACTAAACCAGTTATTTAAAATCTCTGCCTTTTTCAAATCCTCAGTAACTACTTCTCCATCCTTATCTATGAGCATCTCTACACCCTCCCTTCCCCTCAGTTTCCTGATATAGCCATAGAAATTTCGAGATGCGTCAGTCAGTGGTCCTCCTGCACTGACAATACTCTTCATAAACCCATCTTTAGCAACTTTCTTTGCTGTTATTAAATCCTTGTTTAGTTGTTTCAAATATTCCCTACTACCCTGCTGTCTCTTAACTCTGTTATGTTCTCTTCGTACCAACCTCTTTAACCTCCTCACTTCCCTATTATAGTACACAGGTTCTCTACTTCTCTTTATATTCTGCTTTGGAATGAATTTTTCTTCCTCCTTTCTTATTATCTCCTTGAAATCTTCCCACCTTGACTCTACTGTACTTGTGCCTTCCTTCCATTTGCTGAAACATTCTCTGAAATATCTCTTCAGATTTGAAATCTGTGCCTTTTTATAATTGTACCTATTTCCCCCTTCAGTTTTTGCTGCTGGTTCACTGAATCCTCTAATATCCATTAGAACTGCGTCATGATTACTTATTCCTTCCGTTACTTGACACCCCACGAGGTTATCATCGGGCTTTATTAGGAATATATCCAAAATATTTTGCCCCCTAGTGTTTTGCTCTACCACTTGTGTAAATCCTCCTTCCCTTACTAAGGTATTTGCAAATCTTTGTTCCCGTGTGTTATTAATCTTATTTCCTTCCCAGTTTACACCTGGTAAATTTAAATCCCCACCAATAATGACCATTCTATTCTCACCTCTGAAATCTGAGTAGGAATTTAATTTCTCCCCAAGAGCCTCATCTTCATCTGTCATTCTTCTACTGCGGTAAGCAGCCAACACCCTGATTTTTTCTTTTTTATTACCCCAGAAATCTACCTCAAGTAACTCATGGTCTTGATCTATGAATGCCAGTGAACTGTGGTAGTTTTTGCTAACTAGTATGAAGACTCCTCCACCAATTGCTCCTCTATCTCTGCGGTACACTCTGTAACCATCAGGAAAAACCTCACTGTCTAGTACTTCTTCTTTTAACCAACTCTCTACCCCAATTATTATTGTGGTTCGTGTATCTCTATTAAGTTTGCAAATTCGATTACTTTGTTCATTATACTTCTACAGTTTACCATTAACACCCTTATTACCGGCTTTATATTTTCAGCATTTAACTCCTCTTTCCCAGATTTACCCCAGCCAGTTATTGTTTCAGCACCTTCATTTATTTCTTTAACATCTATGATCGTTCTCGTCGTGGATCTACAATCAGTATCACTTTGATAATCTATTACCATCCCTTCACCAGCAGCCCCTAACCTAAAAAAGGCACAGTCCTGAAAGAACGTAAAATGTAGCATAACATATTAAAATTTCAGAACATTTCATGCAGTAGAATAGATTTTATATAAATGTTAAAGTTATTTCGTCACTAATCACACCGTGGCAATTTCGAAATTAATTTGTAATTAAACCAAGCCACTTCTGTAAATAAAATAACTGTTAAAACATTTAACTAAGTTCAAAGAAAATTCAGACAACTCCACTTTTTCCATATAAACAACACTTTAATAATAATGAACTAGAAACCAGGTATATACTAAACAGATTGAAATCCAGATTTTGATAAACTAATAACTTTGCTATTTCACCACCGATCATAATAAAATTTACACCACTGGAATCAGGAATATGTATAGAACATGATGGTACTAATTTTATTACGATAATTTGCAATCGAGCAGGGTTGCCTAAAAATGGAAGAAATTAACATATAATTCGGGGAATCACCACTGAAGTTTCGGAATCTTTTTATTAATATGCCGGTTAAACTAAATTAGTTTACAAGCAAGCTAATCATTTGCGAATTCTCACTAAACACTTTTTATGTACCTTGAAGACAAGACTATTTGCAGTTAAAGTTTGAACACCTTCTATAATCACAATCATTTTTCACTATTTTGAATAAGTGTCCGTATACATGTGGTATGCGGATGGTGGTATATAGGCTGGAGCCTAGGAGAGGGGGCTGTCTTTACTCCAGGAACGTTGAGTGAAAGTAGTTTGCACTAGGTATGGTGCGTGTGTTAGGAATATTTGAACTTTGAGAGATCACATGGGTGGTGTACCAACATGCTAAATTTTCTGATGAGTGACTAGTAATGACATAGAACTATTAAATTTTCTAAAGGGGTTTTTGGTCAGTTCTCTTCTCTCCATAACCTTGCAATTTTTGTAAACATATGATTCGATAGCCTATTTGACTGTAATTGCTGTTTTTCTAAATTTGATTTGAATAAACTTCAAATTTTTCAACAAGTGGACTTTTCAAATGTGTTAAACTTGAACAGTAACCCTTTTCTAAGCTTTTGGGTCAAAGAAACTTAGTGGCGGCCAATAAGCATTACAGTTAAATATTCCAGGCAGGCACATGGTCAATTTCAAAGTATAGATGCAGATTTAGGGAACATTTTATTTCAAGTATACATTCAGTTAAGGTACTAGGCCCATACTTCACCCCGGTATAGTAGCCTTGTTCCTTACATCAGCTGTAAAAAAATATTTAAATGACAAATCTTAAACTTATTCCCATATTCATAGTATTTAAGCTAAGAGCTAAAACTAGTTTTAAAATGATCTGTATATTCTTCCCTACCTTTTGATGTATAAACAGGCTTATTTACTATTATTTAACTTGGTGCAATTCCTAATACAAACATTAAAAATCGATATCTCCAAAAGTATTAAAGCTACAATGGTGAAAGGTGTTTTAAATTGTAAGACCGAGATGTGCACTGGGGTTGGTGCACAAACTTGTATCTTAACTGTGATCGTGCAAACCTAAGATATTACAGTACTGACTTAGCTCTTAACACAGTTGCCACCGTAGTTTTAACCAAGAAACTAGGGAAAGGTGATAGTTCAATGATGAATGTTCAGTTCTGCTAAGATGAATATATTCTTCAAAAAACGTCACAAAGTCAGAGTACTGCACAGGCAATCAGACAACCTTTCCAAAACTATTTTACAGATTCGACTGACCATTCGAGCATGACCAAACCCCACGCTACTACTATTTCTTAGCTACATGAGTTCTTCAATGTTATCTACATTCCAAATGTAAGAAACTGAACACTTCACAAACCACCCTTTTTTTTATTATTTTTTTTAAAAAGACAGTATAACTGAAATATTAGGAATTTCAAAATAGATTAAAATTTAAACATTTTACTCACTTTGCGTATGCTTTTTCAACAAGAGAAATCCAAAACTCATTTGGTTTTACTGAATGAGTGGACAGCAGAGTTCCATTCTCAGTGGGAAGTAGATCATCAATTACAACATCGACCCATTCACCATATCTCCAAAAGCGGAAATGAAATATCCCAACATAATCCCCTTTTTTCTCTGGATTCCACTCCTGTATGGAATAATCTGGAATAACCTGACAAGAAAAATATTATTAAAACTGACCATAACACATACAATAACCAGTATTTACATACATGAAATATGAAATCAGATACATAATTAAAATTGGGTGAAGCTGAAAAAAGAAACACAACAGACATAATACTAAATTACATGAAAGGTACCAAACATTGTCCAGAACTAATTTTTTAACATCTTTATAGGACATATAGTTTCTGTTCTCACAGTTTTAAAGTATGTTTTGTGTCACATGCACTTTATAGAACACTTTGCCCACTGATGGAAATAAGTCTACAACTCTTGATTTGGAATACTGTTTGTGGCTTTCAGTTAATTTTCTTTCAATTCATTCATGTCACAGAATTACTTTTATATGGTTTTTTTATTATTATTATTATTGTATGAGAACATATAGTTAGTCTATGTGTGTACTTATTAGATCCCATCACCTCTACACATTATTACTGTTTAAACCAAAGCAATGTAAAGTATTTATTTATGTGTTCATCGTGACTCTCCTGATTTCATGAATGGTAATTATTGGATTTATTTTCCCTATCCTTCCATACTTATTTTCATAACTAAAATCTGAAAAATAAATGGATAAATGCATGTTAGATGATTGCCTCTTACATTAGATCAAGGAAAACAAAAAAATTGTAGTTTAAAAAACTAAAAACATGCTTTCCTAGTAATGTGAACTAAACGGTTAAAAACAATCTTTAAATATAAAGATTTTGTTTAACAGTGATAGGACATACAAATATTCAGGATAAATTAATTTTTTTGGTTAAGCTTAAAGAATAAAGTCACTGATTACAAAATTAACTTTAATGTAAAAAAGCATGGGATGCTACATCAGTTGATTGTATTTTTTGTCGTTGGCTGTTTGTAAAGGTAGAGTCATTCTCAAAAGTTGTGTAGAGAGCACCCCATGCTTTTTTATACTAAAGTTAATTTCACAATCAGTGACTTTATTCTTTAAGCTTATTCAAAAATAATAATTTATCCTGATTTGTGGGATGTCCTATCACTGTTAAACAAAATCTTTATATTTAAAGATTATTTTTAACCTTTTAGTTCACATTATTAGGAAAGTGTGTTTTTTAGTTTTTTAAACAACAATTTTATTTTTAACTTTTTAGTTTAGATAGTTTCAAAAGAATGTTTACTACTGTTGGCTTTTCTTCGCCAATCTCTCTTTTTCTTTGTGTTGTAGTTTCATTTTTAATTATTATTTCCACGAGTTAAATACAATTAAATAGTCAGCTCAGCCAGAGGTTCAATAGCAGGTTAAATGTGGAAGACTACTCTTCTATAATAGTATGAAGTAATGTTTTGAATGCTCACTATTCAACAAAATGTTAAGCGACTGCAGAGAGAGAAACCTTTCTGGATAGGAGAGAGTGGAAGACGATCGTCTTCAGCAACCAAGGCTCGTAAATCACACCCGGGAAACTGGAGATGGTCCCCAATGATGATGATGATGATGATGGCTATATTGGGCGGGAAATCTCCGAAGGGTCTGGCCAATAAATGATGAAGGTTTCTCGAATTGCGCCTGTGCACTAATGTCACGGCTGCATTTGCCTAACTCGGTAATCCCATCAAGTATAGGGTACGTGCAATTTAACTTGAAATCCGAACCATGGGTTATCCTAATCTTTTCCATTTATAATATCTGCGAAAATTCGAATCGAAATCAGGATTCGAGCAGGGAATGTCTGTTCACCAGTCACGCGCCTTAACCAAATGGGCCACAAACGCAATGCAGAAAGTGGGTGAAAATGAGCCACATCAGTCATAAGACGGTTAAATCACTTTAGTGTTCTTACTGTCAAAGTAATGACATTACCAAGACATAGATACGAAATTACTGGATTGTCATCGGTTCTTAATACATGTTAAAAATTTTGGACAATTCGGATTTTCTGAAGTGGGTGAAAATTGAACTGAAATTTTCCATTACATTCAACCACTTTTAAGTTATTTCTGACAACGCGGTAAGGGTGAAATTATTGAATTTTTATCGGTTCTTAATAAGTGTACAAAATTTCAAACGATTCAGACGTAGGGATGCGGGTAAACACTGAGATGAATGATTCCATTACAGGCAACCATTTTTCTATTGTTACCATCAAAGTAACGAGAATAGCAGGACGTTGCTAAGAGACTGCTGTATTGTCAACGGTTCTTAGAACGTGTGCAATTTTTTTCTGTTTTTACTGTCAAAGTAATGAGAAGATCAAGATATAACTATGAAATTATTGTAAATTTCACGACATTCAACCATTTTTCTGTTGTTACTGTCAAAGTAATGAGAATAGTAGGATATAGCTATGAAATTATTGTATTGTATATGTGTGCCAAATTTCAAACTGCTTGGACATCTGAAAGTGGGTCAAAATGGAGTTGTAAAATTCCATTACATTCATACATACAAGTCAAGCTAATATAAAGCGTGTAAAAAATTAGTTTGTTTGTAAAGCAAATAAACTGAAAAAATTGTTTGGAATATTATTTATATCACAGAACATTAGTAGATACATGTTATTTAAGAAAAAATAAAAGTGAATTTGAACTGTTCATCAATTATTTCCAAGGCAGACACACTACATCATTAATGGGCTTGAAGATTTGATAGTCACTCTCTATTTTATGTTTTATTTATGCAGGGTTTGATTTGAAAAGAGTAAGGAGAGGAATGAGGGTATCCCTCTTCCATTACCTTCGAGCACCCAGACCTCTGGTTATGAATGACATATTCCAATAGAAAATAGTTAATTTAAGTAAATTGTGAAGGAATGCTTGCTTTGGTGCGATTTTCCTTTTCCATTTACCCTTTTCTTACTATTATTGTTATTTATCTTAAAATCTTTGACTATAATTTCTCCACCCTTAAACCTTTGCACTTCACAAGCTTTAATTTTAAACACTTTCAGTATTCTTTGGTAAACTATTTGGCACTATCCATGCTAAATTACACCACTCCTTGAATCCCTCGCTACAGTAGAAAGCTTTTTTCCCTTATGACTAAAACTGAGTGCCAGCCTGTATTTCATTCCATTCCTCAATTTACCTACCACTGATGTTCTGGCCTGCAATTATCAACCCTACTTGCCACTTCACCCCTATTTTATGAGCCTGTAATACTGTCATACTCTTTCAGTTCTCTGGTAAAAAGCAAGTCTCCAGAATCAATCTAAACAACATTTTAAGATAAGTTATAATATTTTGTCTGTGATATTTAAATAATCTCCAGTAATATTACAAACATCAATCAATTTACACTTTTGTTTCTCTCTTAGTTCCTTTTGAATTTTTTCCAGGCTCTATTTCAGATTTTGCAGTTTTTTTTATTTGTACTGTTTCTATTTCTCTGTTTACTATCTCCCATCCCAGCTGGTATCATAAAGCCAGTTACTTCAAATCCACACCTTTTTAAAATCCTGAGCAACTTCATCTCTGTTCACACACTTTTAGTGAATCGTGGAGTAATAATAATATCTACAATTGTCTGAATATCTTTCTTTCTTGTCAGTTTCGTATCGCAGCCATACAAATTTCTTGAAGTATAACACAGTGGTTCTGCTACACTCATAATGTTGCTCATAAATCCATCTTTGGCTTCCCTCTTTGCTGTTATTAATATCTTGTTTAGTTGTTTCAAGTGGATGATACTGCCTTACTATCTTCATCTCTGGTTTTTTTTTGTTTTTTTTTTTTTTTCCTCTCACCAACCTATCTAGCCTACTACCCTCCCAGTTATGTTGTGTAGGTTCTGCACTATTATTCATTTTCTGTTTTAGTTCAAACATTTCTTACCAACTCTTTTAACTATTCCCACTTTGACTTCACTGTACTTGTGTCCTCCTTCCATATATTCTACCTTTCCCTGACATATCTCTTCAGTTGTGAAATATGTACCTCTTTATAACTATATCTATTACCACCTTCAATTTTGCCCATCGGTTTACTAAACTCTTTCATATACCTCAAAACTGCATCATGATCACTCATTCCTTCAGTTACTTAAGATCCTAAAAGTTTATAATCAGGTTTTATTAAGAAGATATTCAATATGTTTGGCCCCTTATTCTTTGCTCTATCACTTGTATGAAGCCTAGTTCCCTTCTTTTCTTTTGTGGTAGTAAACTCATTTTTATCCCAGTCAGACCTCTGGTAAACTTAAATCCACACCAATAATGACCACTCTTGTCAGACACAAAGCTCCGATGGGGGGAAGGGGGGGGGGAGGGTTGCGCATAACTGTTACACTGAACTTTGAACATTAGTGTGGCCTAAGGATAGATTGTAAGTCAGTTGCGAACATACTGATAACCCCAGTAGGTGAAGGTAGGTTCTAACATTAGGGGGGGGGGGGGGGGGAAGCGGGTCAAATGTAAAAAAAAGGTCGGCCATTTTACCCCGGGCCCGAAATTCCTAGTGCCGGCCCTGGTTTCTAAATAATGTTCACTGTAGCTTTTGATGAAATGTTCAAACCATATATTCTTCCAAAATTATTACATGATATGGTAATTAAATTTACGACATCAGACTTCTTTTCCAAAATAAAAAAAACTGCAGTAATAAACGTTGATACAAGCCACAAGCAACTCCGGAGTACTCCCTAACTGAATAAAAGTTCAATCAGACCAGAAGCGAATAACTGTCCCACGATCTGTTATGGTCAGTCCAACATGGCAGACGGGACAGCCTAGAGCGCGCAAAAAATTTCCAGGTTCTATTACACTCATCACGCCAACTGGGCAGCGACCAGCCACAACCTTGCCCTACAAGAGCCGTCAAACAGTTGCCCAAACCATGATTTTCAAGGGTCTAGAAGATTAGCAACACTACCAAGGATTTTTCTATCATGAAACCTTTCTTCCTCTGATCTACCTGAAGTTTTTGTGTGAGTAAGTCTATTGCCTAGCATTAAAATCGATGCATCTAAAAATTTCCCTAGCTTTAAGGGTTTGGCTGTAATAAATTATTGAAGTGGTAAAGATTAAATTTTCTCTCATTTGTTCAGTGTGCGAGCTACGGTGTTGATTCTTACTTTAAAATGATCTACTCCTCATTCTGGATCTTTTGGTATATAAACTGGCTTGTTTAATATTTTCTATCTTAGTGTCATCCAAAAATGAGTATTACTTCTAACTTATTATTTCCTGTTTCTCCCAAAGTATTGATGCTACCGACCTAAAACGTGTTTTAAATATCTCTACACACAATTTTCTATATGATAATGATGCTGTCTGACTGCTATTTAGTTGCCTTCATATAGTTTCCAAAATTCCTTTTAAATCTATTTTTCCAAATCTTTCAATTATTGGTCCCAATTATCTCATAATTTCCATAAATTTTACTTTTCCTATTGTGGCCAAAGTACTATATGGATTTTTACAAAAACTTTCTCATCATGCTCAATAAAAAATCTACTCCCCCTTTCTATATCTAGCTGAATTTTCTCCTTACAATCCTAATTTTTGTACAAACTTTTACGAAGACCTTACTTAACTTTTTCCTACAGATTTGAAATTTTTACATAATGTACTTTAAAATTCGGTGCATCTTTTAAGCTACAAATCTTTTCTATGGCTTGAAACCTGAAAGCTTAGAAATTATTTAACTGTTAATTTTCGATGTTTGCAACAGGTGTGGAATTCAACTTCAAAATAAAATCTCTCTTCTGTACAATTTTATATCCACAAAATAGCTCACCTCGTTTAATCGTTATAACTTAACAAGCTGATACCCATGACTTCATACGCGTGGATTAAGAATTCTGTTGCCAGTATTGAAAATAGAAAGCTGTTGGTAATGTAGGATTGGTCCCTAACAACACAGAGTCAGCATAATATGACAGGAAAGCCATCATGATATCATTCTACCATTGAATCTGTCTCATGATGAGAAACAATTTCCAACATATTTAAAAACAGAAAAACAAATGAAGGTGCAATGACGTGGAGAGTGGGGGGGGGGGGGTGTTAACTAAAGGCAGCTTTATTTCAGCTTGGTCTTTTCTTCAGCATGAGCATCAAATTATTAGGTTCTAATAACTTTAGCTGCTCGTGCTCTGCTAGAGCTATACCGTACGCAGGTTTACTCCTGAAATGAATGTCAAAAAAGAAGCCAAAATAAACTGGCGCCAGAAAAGTTTAAGCAGACACAAAGTAACAGTACAGAGGAAATCAACATCTATAATAATACATTTTGTCTCTAAAGGAAACTTATTAACAAATCATATGCTAACATAATGTGCGAGAAGGACAGCTTGTGCAACTGACGTAACATTACAGACTAACACACACATCCATCTCTCTGTCACCATTCGATAAGTTCTCAAAATTTTGTGACTTTAACTGTTATTCATACCGAAAAAAATGTTCTCTGCCCTTCCTACAGATACAAAGTATTGCCTTGTCAAATCTGTATGGTCATTTAGTCATCAAAATGTAACTAAAAGACAGAGACTTCCTTCCGCATTTATAGCATTATTAGTGCAGATCACACACACTGACTGCAAGAGTAACAACACCTAAAGGATCAATAAAATGTAAAAAAGTGTACACCTACAGCATTGCTAGTCTACCTACGATTTACCTCGCATTGCAACCCTAAATTTGTGATACCTATAGTTTAACATGTAATCCGAACAACTGATGGTCTGGGCGTGACTCATACATTAAAAAACAATTTTTAAAAATCTGGATTTGAACTGGAGACCACACTCCAAACATCAGTAAGCAAGCGCTTTATCCACTGAGCTACCAGACCGCTATATGGAAAGTTAGTACAGAGACCTACACATCCTATGTGTCTGTCTATCGCCGTTCAGTAATTTTTCAAAATTATATGACAACATGTATGATTTATAAAGAAAAGGGTATGCCATGTCCATCCTAATTCCAAATAGCATCAAATTTCATCACGATTGGATTATCCTTTTATCCCAAGAAATGTGACATACAGACAGAGGGACAGATAGACAGAGTTACTTTCGCATTTATAATATTATTATAGACACAGAGCAAACTTATAAAAATGACAATAAATGAAAAATTCAAGAAACTGGGTTATGTCGTAAACTTAAACACACGTAGCAGGGAATAGCCTGTAGCAGAAACAAAATGAAACGCAATGCCATCTACTGGATGGTTAACCACTCTAGATAACCACGTGTTGTGTCGATAAATTAACACATTGCCATCTGTTAGAAACTTATGGAACTATAATAATAATTTCATGTGGCCATAATGACCTGGCAGCAGGGTTTCAATTGGCTGTGCACTCTGCCCCTGTCATAGTCACCTTAACCTAGCCTGCCAATCCTATCAAGTACAGGGGACGTAAAGTTTAATGTGGAATACGAACCATGGTACCTTCCTGGCATACTTCACATTACACAGCAAGCTGCACCAGAGGTGAAGGCTCATTTAAGTGCCTATGAAAATCCCCACTGAGGCAGGGATTCTAACCGGGGACTTTTCAATCTCCAGTCAGGCGCCTTAACTACTGAGCCACCAGACCACTCAAACTTACAGAACTTACAAATAATTACAAACCATTGTCCTATGACAAACATTTAATTCCCAATAATAAATACCGAGGTCAACAGTAGAGATAAAAATTATTCTATCTTTTAAGCTGAACTAAATTACACACAGTGAGCCAAATTTAATCAAAATCGGTTAAGTAGTTTTGGAGTTTATTTAGACAAACATCATCACACGAGATTTTTTTATATATAAGATGCACCTCTGAACATGAATGTAGCATTTTCTATTTGAAAATAGACGAATCTCTTTTTATGGCCAATGTTTACAAATTACTATGATCGAATTTTAGTATTTACATCTTCTTATTATTTGAAAATTGCAAGAAAATGGTATTAAACTTACTTTGCTGTTATATTGAAATTAGCTTGACAGTCTTTCAAATAATTTTGGTAATTTATTATCAAAATTTAGGTTATATAACATTCTGTTCTCACCACTTAATGTGAATTTACAGTGAGTCTCGCTTATCTGACATAAACGGGCCCCTGGAAAGTCGGTTAATAGGGAAAAAGAAACAACCATATCGTAAATGGTTGCTGGCGTCTTACTATTGATAAAGCTGATACAGTACAGTAATTACTTTCATTGTGCAATACAATTAAAAAGCATAAAAAGAGGTTGATATATATTCAATTTCAATTTAAAAAGTTTGTAATAGACTATTGCATGCCTGCCGAGTGTCTTTTTCTCGCCACCATGTCACGCATTCTTCGTAGAAATAACACTTCAGTGCTGAAGGTTCTTGTTGCTCCATGTATTTCAGTGCTGTTTCAAGGGCTTTGAATTTTTCACTGTGTGTTATTTTGGCAGCACCTTTATCAACTACTAGCCCGTACCCACGACTTCGTACGCGTGGATTAAGAATTTTCTTTGCCAGAATTAAATATAGAAAGTTGTTGGTAATGAAGGATTGGTCCCAAATAATATCAAGTTGGAATAATATGACAGGAAAGCTATCACTATATCATTGTACCGTCGAACCTGTCTCTTGAAGAGAATCAATTTCCAACATATTTCTGTCACCATTCGATAAGGTCTCAAAATTTCGTGTCTACAACTGTTAATCATACTGGAAAAAAATATCCTGTGCCCTTCATACAGATTTCCTTATAAAATTTCATCACAACGATATAGCCATTTAGTCGTCAAAACGTAACAATAAGACGGAGACTTACTTCCGTATTTATAATAATATTACTGTGGTTCACACTCACACACTGACTGCGAACAACACCTGAGGGATTATTATAACATAAAAAAATGTACACCTACAACATTACAAGACTACCTATAATTTGCCTCGCATTGCACCCCTAACTCTCTAATATCTACAGTTTAACATTCAATCCGAATAACCTACGGCTCAGGCCTGACTCTTACGATGAAAAACAATTTAAAAAAAATCTTAGCCTCCACGGAGATTTGAACCAGAGACCAAGACGTTCGTAAGCAAGTACTTTAACTACTGAGCTGGCAGTCCACTTTACGGAAACCCGGTACGTTTACGTCCACATCCAACGTGTCTGTCTATCACTGTATTTCAAAGTTATGAGACAACATGTGATATTTATACACATAATTTTTCAACCAAATGTAGACAGTATTTTTCTCCTTGTTTCAAAGGATAAGTGTGCAAAGTTTCATCGAGATCGGATGAAAACTGTGGATTTATATGAAGAACAAACAAACAAACATACATTCATCTTTATATATAAAGATGTTTTCTTCCTTTTCCTCTTCTGTTTCCTTTTCACTGTTGTTAACAATGCTGACAATGTCTTCATCAGCGACTTCATTCAGGTCATCTTACGAGTCGGATAACACGGACTGTTGGATAAGCGAACATCAGTTAAGCGAGCCTCTACTGTACTTTGTACCCAGGAGCCCCATATTTGTCATTCTCTCTTCCACTGTGGTTTCAGTAAGCACCCTGATTTTATTCTTTTCTACCAACCCAGAGATCTATGGTCTATTAACACCAGTAAACTATCACATTCTGTGCTAACAAATATGACTATCCCATCCACCAACTGCTCCTTTACCTCTGTGGTACATTCAGAGATATACAAAATAGTTTTTAAAAAGCATTTAAATACAAAATGCAAATATTTTCTTATATTTCAGATTCAAAAGACACAACGGTTTGACATATTAGTATTTAAATACAAAATATGTATCTATTTTTAAAATATTAATTGTTATATGTATTATTTATTTTGATTAATTTATAGATTTTAACACTATTACCTACTGAGACAAGTCATTATTCATGTTCAGTCTATGAGGCTTTCTACTGGTGCAGAACTCGCCAAACAAGTGTTATTTTTTAGGAACCCTTTTTTACTGCTGGATTTTTATTTAAGCAGTCTAAACTATTTTTACTATCGTTTCAATATTGCAGTATTTTGCACTGAAACTGACTACAGAAGAACCTGTGCCCTCTACAAACATTTTTTCCCAGTTCGATTATGTGTACTTTGAACATCTTTTCGTTTTATGTTTAGTACTTAAGCATCAAACTATTCTTTTATAAATTCTCCGTTTTCCTTTGGCAACCATTCAAGTTATAAAAAAGGAAAAAATACAGATCCTAATATGTTATCCACTGTGTTGGTTTCTTTTAAAAGGGCTTCCTTTAATTACATCAATCAACACAACACAGTGTATAGGATTATCGATTTGTAAACTGCTTAATTCCAGCAGTGAAGTTTCACAGAAGGTATCCCTAAAAAATTCTGACATCTTCAGCAATAGGTTTTGTATACCTTATTACTATTAATTATTGATTGATAACATAAATTTAAATTTCTTTAAAAGCTGCCAAACCTAATATTATTAAGGTTTCATTCAGCGTCTCCTTTACTGAAAAAAATCATGGATAGAATTACAGCATGAACTGCATCATATTAGATAAAGAGAAGTAGGGGATTTTTCAGTATGCTCTAAGTTTTTTCTTAAATCTTTTTGAGATCTCAAACACAAATTTCCAAATTCTTGACGTTTTACCATGGGCTCATCATTAAATTTCTTGTATGAGTTGTTTTGATGCCTTGCCATATCTGTAACTCTTCAAGCAATCAAATGCAATGTACTTTATATCTTGCATGATTAGGCAGTTGATACTCCCCAAAATCATGAGATGGTTCAGGGAATTCTATCATCAACAACATCAGTATTTTCAATGGTAGCTGAATTTCTGTCACATATCATGTATGTTCGCAAAGCAGGTGTCCCATATATTTGAAAGGCTTTGATGATATTTGATTAATTATCAGTAATTGCAGTCACAGTTTTCAATAATTTCAAACCAAACTAACAATTTACTACAATAATCAGTTCTGCTATTTTATCAAATGTACGAGATCCTTCAAATCTACAACAAGAAAGTGCAGCACTTTTTCTTTCAAATATGTAAAAATCAATCCAATAAACTTTCATATCCAGATAGCGTCTTTTGGATAAAGACCAATTATCCAATTTAATGCACTCAAAATCAATTGTTGATTTAGAGTGCATTAAATTTTGTTTTTTCCCTTATTCTGTGGACTCTTCTGGAAAAAATTTTATTGCAAGTGCAGTGGCACACAATTTTTGGTGGGACTTATAATTGCTGAAAAACACAAGTATAATTGAATCGTTTATTTCAGAAACCCGTCAACTGACATTTTTGTCAAAATTGAGATAAATACATATTATGGCTCATGATGTGTAAACACACATGTTTGAGCAGAAAACCGTCAATGGCCAAGCCTCTGTATGGATTTTTTTTAATCATCGAATATTGAATTTATTGCAGAAACCCGCTAAGCGGCATCAGATGGCGGGTTTCTCCAATAAATTTCGTGTTCGTCTTGTGGCACTCCTGCTTGTTATTACGTTGCACCACCTGTTATAACCAATCGTTCTACTACATCAACAAGCAGTTGCTGTAAAGTGTTCAAGTGTTAAATTATTTAACATTTTGTGTGGTTTCACATTGTTTTTGTGACAGTTTCATGTAAGAAATGAATAGTGTAAGTTCTGATGATGAACCTCAACCAAAAGAAGACGAGGCATTTCCAATGAAGATAAATACAAGCGTAGTGTTATACGACAATCAATAGTGAAGGGTGAAGAATACACAAACTATAAAGGTAACATTGTTGCAGAAAAGTCTATTCCTGATGTGATTGTGTGCAAATGTCCACGAAAATGCAGTTTATCTGTTGTTAATGACTCTAAAATTCAAATCTGGAATTTTTTCTACTCGCTTCATACTAAAAACCAACAAGATTTATATTTACAAAGTCTGATAGAAGCTAAGGAAATTAAGCGTAGAGTAAAAAAAGTCAAAGATTTCTCTGCTGGTGCAAAAGAACATCAGTCCTCGCAGACAAAAAATAAATCTTTTGTGTACAATGTAAATAAAGGTTAATGGAGTTTGTATTTTTGCAGATACATGGTGTTTCTCGTGACAGAGTTACAAGGCTGACTAATTTATTAGTTCAAAATAAAACACCTGTCGACATGAGAGGAAAAAATCACAGTGGAAATGCGATTGAAGGTAATATTTGTGTCATTATCCATGAACACATTTCACAATTTGAGATGAGAGAAACACACTACGGGACAACTAATAAACAATATTTAGATGCACAGTTGAATATAAAAAAATGGATGAAATGTTCCAAATTGACCACCCTGATTTAAAGTACAAAGTAAAATATAATTTTTATTACAAATATTTCAAGGAAAATTTCAGCTTATCTTTTGGGCGACCACAGGTTGACGTCTGCAGCCAATGAGAAAACTTCAAGGCAAACCTAAGAGGCCCATGTTTGAGTGACAATGCAAAGCACAGCGTAACAGCTGAACAAATACTTCACAAGTGCAGAGCGAAAAAGTTTTATACAAAACAAAAAGAAATGACTGAAAACAAGTATGAAGATACAGTAGCGCTATGTTTTGACTTCATGCAAAACCTCCCACTTCCAAATATTCCAGTTCAGGAAGTCTTCTACATGCGTCAGCTCTGGCTTAATGTATTTTTTGTTCATGATATGAAGATAAATAGAGCAAGGATGTACATTTACCATGAAGGTCAAGCCAACAATCTCCGGACGAGATGTGCTCAATGTTATCACATTATTTGAAAACTGAAGTTCCTGTTGGAGTTAAACATATTGTCCTTTTCAGAGATGGTCCATCAGGCCAAAATAAAAATCATTGTGTTGTTCAGTTTCTGATGAACCTTTGTGATAGAGGAATATTCAAGACAGTGACTCACTATTTCCCAGTCAGGGGACATTCATTTCTACCCTGCGACCGTGATTTTTGATGTGTAAAACGTCTTTTGCGACGAGTGGACAGAGTGTACACTCCAGACAGTATGCTAAGATGATTATTAGAGCCAGTAAAACAGAGCGTTTTTCTGTCTACCAAGTAACCAGTGACATGATCTTTAGTTTCAATATGTGGTGGCCCCAGTTTTATAAAAAAAAATGTGAACTCAGATGAAACAAATGGAAGGGGTGTTCCCAAGGAAGAAAAAATTCCTTTTAAAGTGTCAACCTACAAAGAATTTAAGTACAGCAAATCTGCACCAGGAAAAGTTGCGGTCAAGAACTTTATCCACGGATTTATATTTTCAACTTTTACCTTGAAAAAGTATGTTGCTGCTCCTGAACTCCCAACAGTGCAAGCATACCCGTCTGGAAGAGTACCAGTCAATGCAAAGAAGATCAACGACCTGAGGAAGCTTAGCAAATACACTAAAGGATATGAAGCTTTCTCAACATCCTCCAGTGGCCTACTACTGGAGTGGAGTACAATGTTGCAAGGCAGTACGAAGATGAGTAGTCCCATTGAGAGAAAGGAAAAATGAATGCTGTAACTGTATCCGTTAAAATTCTTTATATGCACAAAAGTAATTATGGAGTTTTTGTTCCTTTTAATAAATATTTTAAGTTAATACTATTATGTTTTTGTTGTTAAACACCCTCCTGCTATTTTAAAAAATTAAAAGTTAACTTCAAAATAACAGTTTTTAATAATGTGAGGTAGTTTATTGCAGAAACCCATTAACTGATTTTTTTTTAAAATTTTTTTGAAGAAAGTAAATGAAATAAAATTGAAATACAAGCAACATTTGTTTTGAGACGACATTAAGTATTCATCTATTTTTTTCAAGCAAAAAAGCTCTATTCAAATAAAGGATATTAAGTTTTTTCTGTTTTACCGAAAATTTAAAAAACTGCACTTAGTGGGTTTCTGAAATAAACAATTCAATTACTGTCCTAAATTAATCCTTTTCTAGAGTCCACTTTGCTGACAAAGTATTAACTACAAAATACACTACTAACATGTCAAAATTAATTGGATTTGGTAAGAAGGTTGCAAGAATGATATGTTTAATTTTTTTGAAGTGCCTTTTGTTTGTATGTATGTTGAGGTTTGATTCCCTCTTAGTCCTTTAAAATAAGCATAATATTTTCTCTGAAAATAAATATGTAAAATATACCCCACTTGTCTCACTGCCAACACAACTGAATTAAATGAAAACAAATAAAAATATTTCTAAGTAGGTACTTTTTGGCACTTGGGTCTCAGATCAGAATAACTTTTGGTACTGGTACTACAGAACAAGAATAGCAAATAAATATGATCTATTGGATTATTTTTAAATGGTTTAATAAGTTTTTAGTAGCACTATCATATACTTTAATAGTTTTTGGAAATATATTGCAAATTTCAGATATGTTATATAAAATGTTCTTGGGCCTCCCACTGGGGAATGCAGATACGTTGGTTTCACTTCAAGTGCTACATTTTTTCAATACTTTTTCAAACAATGCTTTGGTTTAAATGGAATGCTTTGATTGTCACCCCTGGCAAAGAAAATTTTAGAATTTTTTATGCAACAAAAACTTTTAATAAAAATTTCAGAAATTGTAATCTCATGAATCAGCAACAATTAACCAGTTACAATGAATACAACAATAAAGTACCAATTTAATTTTAAGTTATGAAAAAGTTAGATACGTTTTGTATGGTGTGCACTAGAGTTGTAGCTAACCGTATGTATTCATTGAGTAACAGATTCAGCGCGACACAAAGTACCGAAACATTACTCACAAAATCATTTCATTATTCGCATTTGTCATATGGATGTCAGATTGATTCGATAAATGAACAAATATGATGCATAATGTGGGAACTGGAATGGTTTGCCCAGTGACTAAATGAATCTCAATCACGAATGAACAATTCAACATCATGCCTCATGTAATTCTAGGAATTATGATTTGAATTCATTTAATTACAAATGAAAATGTATAAGTACAAACATGTTGTGCATACATTATTTTCATGTAACTAATATTATTTGCTGTTACGTGTTGATATTTTTAATGAGGTAAGTATGAGTAATTTTGACAACATAAAGAGCTATTTTGTAGTTTTGCTTTTGTTTAACATTAAAATGTACAGAGCATAATCTATAAACAGAAAATTTGGATAGATAGTTTGAGATGGTTATTGTTTTTTTACTGATCATACCTTAGTGAGATTTTATTAATTTCAAACATTTATGAAATGCATTTATTCTAAAATGTGATATTCTAACTTCTATTTATTTTACAGTGTAAATTTTACCTAAATTTACTTAACTAAATGAACAATTTACTTAAGTACAAATGAAGTCATCCCATTACCCATATGAGATGCGACTTGATGTGATGCTACATACTAGCACCCGATTGTGTCAAAAGTAACAAAATGATATGATAGTAACAAACTCGTCCCGTGCATGACACGACTCAATACAATCCTTCACGCTAGCGCTGAACTGTATAAAAGTAACAAGTAACGATTCAATAGTAATGAGTACTGATTAGTTTAGTAACAAATACATGCAGGCACAAAATTTCTCATTACTTTCACACCTCTAGCATGATGAGTAAATAAAAATTTATTTTGATGTTTTATTTACAATTTAATAACTTGCATCCTCTAAGCAAACAAAACTGGCATATAAATGAGAAACCACTCAATCACAACATGCAAGTCACTCAGAACTGAGGAGGTGGCGATAAAAAAGTAATAATTACATAAATTCAAATTTTACAGGAAGAGCAAAAAACTAAATGACATTCTTGCAGTGAGATTTAGGGGTGGTTTTTTATTTACTCATATGGTGTTTTGAGCTCTATTTAATATAATGTAAAATCCAAATTTCTATCACAAATAAAACGGAAGATATTCAAATTTGAAAAAATCACTTATGCCGTTTTGATTGCCACCGATGCAATTATTATGTTTTAATTGCCACCAGGGTGCAAATAAACCATTTTGATTGCAAACGCTAAGTTATTTGAAATTTGTGTTAGGGTAATTAAAGCATAAATAGTTTAGGAAACCTTTATTTAATCTACTCTATTAACATTTTAAATTTTTAATCATTAAAAAATTAAGTCTCATCTGGAAAAAAGTAACTACTTTCATAAATTAAAAAAAATGTTGTAGCAGATGGATAAAGATTTCTCTAGTCTCTGCTCACTGATTTCATGAAGCGGCTTAGAGCGTAATTTATGGCTTTTTAACTTTGTCCGAGTCTTCTCCTTTTCTACTGAGATCTCTTGTAATCACCAAAAAAATAGAAGTGCTGCAGACATCTGTCACCGAAGATGAAAATCCAATGTCGAAATGCTACTGAAATACTATTCTAAACATCGTATGCTAAGGCATTTATCTGCATCACACTATTCATTATATATCTGATGCAATATTTTTACATTAAATTAATGACTTAAGTAAACCTGGTTACATTTTCCCCCGTAATACTGAAGTTCTTTTGCTGGCAGCGGAATAATAAAACGCCGTACGCTTTCTTTTTGATTGGAAAATTTCATACTCTTATGATCACCTTCCAGTTTTTCTGTAGGCATTTCTTCACATCGGTCAATGGTTTTGGAGACGTTGTTAAACCGGCGTTAGTGATTGACAAGCTTCATAAAAAAGGCTTTAAAGACTAGTAAGATATTTTTCCTGTGTGAAATTAAGAGCAAGCAACAGAAAAATTCCACTTTTTAATTGATGTCACTTCAGATCGTTTTATAGGTACTGTCGAAATAAAGCAGTGATAAGTAAGTACACCTGTTACTTTATTTTTCCCTTTCTTGAGTTTAACAATATCTGTTTCGAAGTATATCAACTGTTAAGGAGTAGCATTTGAACCTCTTATTATATGAACATAGTATTTCGAAACTAAGGAGTGTAAAGTGCAAAAATATATATAAAAAAGAAAAATGCATGTCACTTATTTCATTTTGAATGACATCTGACAAATATGTATGAAAATTATTCTGTTTTGAACGAAATCGGTCTCGTGTCTTCAAAGCTGTTGAAAATTTACTGCAGTTATTCCGTTTTGATCGAAATCACAAACTTTGGGCTCACTTTTAGTATGATTTTATGCCGTTTTGCTCGAAAATGACTTTAGATTAAGATTCAGCAGGTCAAAAACAACTGGATTAAAAAAAAATCTGCTTTTGACCAGAAGTGTAATTATTCCGTTTTGTTCGCCAGCTCCTCAATTGTCAAATTCATTGTTATTTGCGTAACAGACCATGCTGTTATCTGACTTGTGTTTGTATTGTTGCCAAAAGTTTGAAAGAGTTACTAAAACAATAAGATATAATATCAAAATCAAATAAATAAATATGAAAAATTCAGAAAATTATTTGCATTTTAGAAAATACAAAATGCTATTTATATAAAACTACTTTAAATACCAAAAGAAAATAGATGTTTTGTGTTTGCATTTTAAATACATTTATTTTGAACTAGCTGGTACCCACGACTTCGTTCGTGATTGTAAAGAATTCATATTGACAGCTATAGACATCTAACCACCCTAGTGCACGATGGGAGACTCGATACTATTACCACGCACAAGTACCAGTCTTCTGCGCTATGTAGTTCCGGCAGCAAGGTAAAATTTACGGATAAACACAGGTCTTTGGATGAAACACGAAAATATTCATGATCGACCAATTTCAAACATCATATCTCACACACTCCCACAGTTACCGAATTTCGGCCAACGTTGTGATCGATGGGAGACTCTGTGTTACTACCACACACAAACGCCAGTGATCTGCGATTGATAGTTTTCACTTAAAAGTGACACATGCGTCTTTGGCAGAAATATGAAATTGCCGCAGGTCGACCATTTTCATCCCCCATATCTTCCACACCCCCATAGCTACAGACATCTAACAACCATTGTGCACAACAGAAAGGATTCTACTACCACACATAAACACCAATGCTCTATGCTATGTAGTCGTGGTAGAAAAGTGAAATCTGCGGAGACACATGCCTTTCGAGGAATATGAAAATATCCTTGGTCGGCCACTTACAACCACCATATCTACCACAGTACCACAGTTTCTGAAATTCGGCCGCTGTTGTGATTGAAAGGTGACTCTGTGCTACTACTACAGACAAACGCCAGTTATCTGTGATCTGTAGTTTTCGCTGAAAAGTGATACACCATGACACTTTTGTCTTTGGCAGAAGTATGAAACTGCCACAGGTCGACCACTTTCAACCCCCATTTCTCCCACACCCCCATAGTTACCGACATCTAACAACCATAGTGCACTACATGAGATACGATTCTACCACCAAACACAAACACCAATGCTCTATGCTATGTAGTTGTGGCAGAAAAGTGACATATGCGGAGACAGTCGAAATACGAAAATATCCTTGGTCGGCCACTTACAACCACCATATCTACCACAGTACCCCAGTTTCTGAAATTCGGCCGCTGTTGTGATTGAAAGGTGACTCTCTGCTACTTCTACACACAAACGCCAGTTATCTGTGATCTGTAGTTTTCGCTGAAAAGAGATACACCATGACACTTTTGTCTTTGGCAGAAGTATGAAACTGCCACAGGTCGACCACTTTCAACCCCCATATCTCCCACATCCCCATAGCTAACGACATCTAACAACCATAGTGCACGACAGGAGAGACGATTCTACTACCACACACAAACACCAAAAGTTTATGTTATGTAGTTGTGGCAGGAAAGAGAAGTATACGGAGATACGAATTTTTGGTCGAAATATGAAAACGCCCTGCACTGACCAACTTTAATCATTATATCTCCCACATCCCCATAGCTATCGGCATTCGGCCAACGTTGTGCACGACAGGAAACTCCATGCTACTTCCACCCACAAACATCAGTGATCTGTGCTAGGTATTGGTGGCTGAAAAGTGAAATATAGGAAAAAACACGTCTATTTTTATATATATATAAGATAATACATATCTCTAGACATAATTATAATTGTCAGGAAAAACCTCATTGGTTATCGATTCTTCCTTTAATCAACATTCTACCCCTGTAGCTACTTGTGGTTTTTGTATCTCTATTAAGTTACAAAAGTATATTTCTGTTGTAACATAGGAATAAGCTTCACAGAGCCCATATAAAGAGATAACTCAAAGCTTCTTGCATTTTAAATAAATAATACATGTGTTAACTTCATAATAAAGGATGTGTAAAGTTAAATTCAGACCAATATTGTGTGAGTATGTAAAGACTGAAGTAGTAAAACTAAATCATAAAAAAGTAACACATTCTCCCTGATAGTACAGTTAAAAATGAACATTTTAACGTATGAGGGTGGCCCAGAAACTAATGTACCACATTTTCTCTCAGCCTGCAATAATGGTATGAATGCAAAACTATAAATATGAATTCTTTTAAGTTTTCAGAGTGTGTGCACAAAGTTTCAGTTTACTCTAACATATAATGTACTTGCTGCAATGGTTCAACATGGCGTCTATGAGTGATGTACGTTATAAGCAGCGTGTTGTCATTGAATTTCTCACTGTGAAGCAAGAAACAGTTGGAAACATTGAAAAACGTTCATGTGCAGTTTATGTAGTATCAGCAGTAGACAGAAGTATGGTCAAGCGCTGGGCACAGAGGGTGAGGCCGTTTGAAAGCAGTTCTGCAGAGTACAAGATTTGCAGCGGTCAGGAAGGCCACCCACAATTGTAACACCTGACAAGATGCAGCATGCTGATGTGCTCATTCACGAGGACTGATGCATAACATCGTCAGTGCTCTTGATTATGCAAAAAAGTGTTCACAATGGGTTCCACGCCGTCTTACGGAGGAACACAAAACTCTCAGAAAAAAACATTTCTTCTGAGTTGCTGCAATGTATTGAAGCTGTCCTGGATTGTAACAGGTGATAAAACCTGGGTTCTCCATTTTGAGCCCGAAACAAAATGGCAACAATGGAATTGCGCCAGCCTGACTCTCCGCAGAAGAAAACATTCAAAGCAATTGCTTCAGCTGGTAAGGACGTGATCACTGTGTTTTGGAACTGTGATGGTGGCATACTCATTGACATGATGCCGAGAGGCACCACAATTAATTCTGAGGTATATTAACCGAACTCATGAAGTGCTTCCAGTGACAGGTGATTGTATGCTTCAACATGATAAATGCATGCCCTCACACAAGTTTGAGGATGTTGGAAAACATTACCAAACAGGGTTTGACAGAGTTACCCCATCAACCCTATAGTCCTGACCTAGCTCCCTCAGACTTTGGGCCATTGGAGAACTCCATTCATGCGAGACATTTTGAGGATGATGAATAGGTGATTCATGCAGTGAAGAAATGGCTTCGTGAACAGAACAAGGAGTGGTATGGCCAGGGCATACATGCTCTTGTGTCTCACTTGAGGAAGGCCATAGGACAGGAAGGAGATTAAATGGAAAAATGGGGAGTATAGAAGAAACATCATTCTTTTTTTATATAAGTTTCATTGTGTTCAAGAAATAATTATTGAAGAAAAAAAATGTGGTGTATTAATTTCTGGGCCAACCTCATAGTATTTATATGGTCTGAAAATTTTATTAAGAAAATTTGATATTTTATTCGCCATGTGTTTATAAGGAATTGATACGGAATCAGCAGTGGTCGGCTGGTTGACCTTCTCGGTGGCCTGCAACCTGCCGACTGGAGCAGCTGTTAGTAGCTGTCGTCAGTCAGTCTTGGCGGCGCATAGCAGGCCTCGTATGTGACTCACTTGCAGTCTTGTCTGCCGGTCTGCGTTGGTGGGGAGGCTGTCTGGAGCCAGCTTCATGGTGGGAAGGCTTGTTGGCCGCAGTAGCTTTAAGGTGCCGCACCACCTGAAGTTCTTTCTTGGTTTCACAGCCAGAGAAGCCAGTCGCATGCTCTCTGCCACACTTGCACCAGACTGCTTCCTCAAGTGCCGTCAGCTACTTGATAGTCAGACCCACATCCGACACACCTGCGCTGTTGGGTGCAGCAACTTACCTGATGCACATGGTTTTGGCAATTGAAACACTGCCCGAGCTCAGGAGGAAAAGGCTTCTTGGCGGGCCTCCTAGCCCGCTCCCTTGGCAGTGCTCCAGTAGCCACAGGCATCAGCTTGGTTGGTGGGTTTGGCTGCTCCGCAGTGCAGCTGAGGCCCACATCCCTTAGCGGGCTGGTGACCTTCAGCAGGTCTGATAGGTAGGGGGCTAACATCTTTATTACTCCTTCAGCCGACCAACAGAAAAGAGGCAGCTCTGTAGCAAGCAGGAGCTGGACGTAAAGCCTGCCCCAGTTTCCCATTCAAGGCACATTACTGGTTGCACAGGTCGCTCCTCCATGGCTGGTGGCTGACCTCCCTCCTCTGGGGTAGGCGACTAGTGCTGCGAGACAGCTGTCATCCCGGGAACGGCCAATAGGGGGTCAGGAATTTAGAGGACTAGTTCTTCAGCATGTCATTCCTGGCTTCTGGTAGTCGGCAGTTTTTCAGCAGCGGAGGCAGGACTTTTCTCCCCCACAACCTGCCAGTTTTTTACTGCTGGAGGCTGCTGTTTCCTGCGTTGCCTCTTACACCTTCTGTTTAACCTTCGGAAGAACTTCTTCATGGAAGTACTCATTGAACACAAGTCAGCAGGTTTCCAGGGCTGTCCGTTTGCCACCGCCTCATCATGGACGAGCTTCACTTCTTCCTGTTGAGGTGTGAATCTCAGATGCTTGAATACCGTGTGGCCACACAGTGAAAGAACCACCAAAAACTCTTGCTTTCCTTCCATATGACAGGATCACGTTGGGAAAAATTGGAAGAGTCCTGACGTGGTTTGGAATAAAAAGTATTTTCTGGCACCCCACCAAGATACGTGATATGCTACGCTCAGTAAAAGATGACCC
The DNA here is from genome assembly GCA_031002005.1 of Vandiemenella viatica. Lineage (NCBI taxonomy): Eukaryota > Metazoa > Arthropoda > Insecta > Orthoptera > Morabidae > Vandiemenella > Vandiemenella viatica. The sequence goes on from JARYHS010008075.1 coordinate 27,539,659, forward strand.
GGGCTTGAGGATTCCTGGGATTTATTCCATACCATGTGAATGCGGCAAAGTATATAACAGTCAGACCATCAGGATGATCAAAGAGCGCCTTGTCGAACACAAAAGACACCTAAGGCTGATGCAACTGGAAAAGTCTGCGATAGCTGAGCATGCCTTCGACAAAGAACACAGGATAGGGTTCAACAAAACAGTAGTGCTGGCTAGAGCCTCTTCCTTCTGGGACTCGGTCATAAGCGAGGCCTTGGATGTTGTTGATATTGATGTTGTTGTTGTTGTTGTTGTTATTGTTGGGGCTTTAGCACATCAACATCGGGGTTATTAGTGGCCTACCAAATGCCTGGTGTGACAATGTGCCATAAAATTCGATTACCGTCTGTGTGGCCGACTGTAAAAGGATCGGCCACACAGGCAGCAAAATAAAATAAAGTAGACTAAAATATCGTCTGCATGGATGACTGTAAAGAGGTCAGCCACACAGACTGCAGGGCAAAATTTAAAACTGATGCAATGGCTGTAAAATGGCCATAAGCAATTAAAAAACACAAATATTAACTGGCTGGATATAAAAGGGGCAACCATAATAAAAGGATAAACTAACTGGCTGGCTGTAGAAGGGCCAGCCAGGTATAAAATGTCAAACATAAAAAAGAACACATTTATTCACATAAAATAAGGATGGTTCTTGAATTGATGGACGTAGAGGGCAATCAATTCAATCTAAAACCTAGGCTGATCTGCCCAAAATTTTTGGGACAAGACCGGCCAAGCTACAAAACTTTAAAACCTTGGCCACATTGTCACTATCATTGTTTAAAATAAGGGACAGATCGTTGGCTAAGCCAACGTCGGCACTTAAGTCTAAAAATAAAATACAATCACTTAAAATGTGGCGTACCGTCAGAGGCACAAGCATCACATTCCGGTGGGTCCTCCCAGTGGAGCTTTGCGTCAGAGGACAGTGCCCTATACGGAGGCGAGTAAGGAGAACCTCATCACTCCTCACCCACTGGAAGGAGCTGCTCCACAGCTGAATGGTCGGTATGACCAGCCAGAGCTTGTTATGCTCAACTTCCATCCACTGCCTCTGCCAAACATCAAAAACAAATCTCTTCACCACCGAGGCAAGGTCTGACTTTGGGACCGGATCAAAGTCAATTATGACCTCATCGCAGGCCAACTTGGCAGCTACATCAGCTGCCTCGTTCCCCGATTCCCACATGGCCGAGTACCCAGCAGAATATGACCTCCTTCCCACGGGACTGGAGGGAAAGGAAGGCGTCCTGAATGTCTTGGAATAGGCGGTCTGCTGGATACATATTACCTATAGCCTGAATACAGCTGAGGGAATCACAGCATATGATGAAACACTTATCGTGATTTACTTTCATATGCTGGAGCGACATTAGCATGGCGTAGTACTCGGCAGTAAAAATGATGCACCTGCTGTCCAGTTTGAATGTGTAAGTCGCTCGAGGGAACACTATGGAGCAACCAACTCCGTTAGCCTGCTTAGACCCATCCGTATATACCGGGGTAAACATGTGATACTGGTATAAAATATCTCTAAATATATTAATAAAAACACTGTCAGTGGTAAAATGTTTGTTAGACCGAGACAGATCTAAAATTATTCTGGGCCTCTTTAAAAGCCAAGGAGGAGATTTACTCCATCCCTGGTGATAAAACGAAGAAAGCTCGAACCCATTTTCGTCTAAAACAGCCTTTGCATGGCAGCTTTCCCCTAAAACCCCATTCATGTAACTGTTTTAAAATAACATGCCGCCAGGTAGTATCGTAGGCCTTTTCAAGATCGAAAAAGACACCCACAAGGTGTTGGCTGCGGATAAACGCATCCTGTATTGCCGTCTCCAGGAGGATCAGGTTGTCCAAGGTGGAATGGAACTTCCTGAATCCTAACTGAAAGCGGCTCAGCAGATTACGGGATTCAAGACACCAGACGAGGTGGCGATTGACCATCCTCTCCAGTGTCTTACCCACGCAGCTTGTAAGGGAGATGCTACGATAGCTACCTGGCAACAACTTGTCCTTATCAGGCTTTAAAATAGGGATAAGTGTTGCTCCTTTCCACGAGTTGGGGAAGTGTCCTCAAGTCCATATATCATTAAAAATATTCAGAAGGTACTCCTTAGCATCTTTACTTAGATGCCTCAGAATCTGGCACTGGATCAAATCAGGCCCTGGAGCAGTGTCGTTAGCGCTATTCAATGCTGACTTCAGCTCCCAAAATGTGAATGGGCAGTTGTAGACCTCTGTATTCGATGAATCAAAGCACAGCCCGCACCTCTCGGCTGAGACTCTTCATTCCTGGAACCTAGGGTCAAAGTTGGCGGACGAATTGATAGCGGCAAAGTTCTCCGACATCAGCTGCGCTATGCTTCGTTCGTCGGTGACTATTTATCCGTGATCCAGTAAACCAGATACTGGTGGGTGGGAGTACCTTCCAGATATACGTCGAATGAGGCCTTGGAGAGCCAGCTAAATGGCAACAACATAAATAGGGAAGCCTGGAGACAGATCTTCTCACGCAAATGACACCAGTAGAATGATGCATTGGACCGTGGATTAAGCCAGTGCTTACGGCCAGTCAGAGCGGGACCACCAGCATCTTGTACCGCCAGCAAATCCAGGCGGGAAGGCACAAATGGTGCCAGTTGGTGGCCGCAGTGGGCCGCGTATTAAGCCGGCACTCTCGACCATTCAGAGCGAGCGGGCCACCCAGCTGAAGATATAAAGAAGGTTCAATGGATGGCCAAGCCAGTTGAGGTGGTGACAGTCAGCTTGCGACATCTGCAAGATACCTGATGCAGACAGCAGAGCCAGTTGTCGAAACGTAGTGTTTTTACACCATCCGGATGGACACCCGAGAGGATTTTGTTGCAGCGATACGCCGGGAAAGTCTTCACTCACACATTATTATTATTATTTTAATATTATACCCATTTGTATTGTCGTTCTTCTGGTTCAACAACCTCTCTGCCCAGTCACTAATGAAAGCAAAACAGTTTATATTTCCACACTTACTCAGCTGGAGTTTCAACACTTTCTTTACAAAATGACACTTGTTTATAGAGGTAAATAGAATTTAATGATAGAAATGCAATATTAGCACCTAGGATGACTTCCTGACAAAAAGTAGAGCTCATAAATAAATCCTAAATAACTTTTTTAGAAGGATAAGTAAATGCGATTTTTTAATTAAAACAGTGAGAGGACTGAAAATGAATCAAATGGTAGCTAAAATTAAATAAATAAATAGACAGTAAAAGTTTGAAACTAAATTTAAGCTTGAAGGGTGAAGATGGGATTTCGATATTTAACCTTGAAGTGGTGACCTTAATTTAATTTCAGTTCTAATAGAGTACACACACTCCAATGGCAATGCCCCTACTACCCAATCTACACATGTATTGATTTAACAAACTGCCTGCAGTTTAGGAATCTAAACTTTAAACTCCTTCAGCATTCCTGATAAACTTTCCATTATTTTCCTTGGTGATTTATTCCAGTTCCACACTCCTTTAACAACAAAAGAAAATTTTCACACTTCCTTCCACCTAAATGCAAGTGCCAGGCTATGATTATGGTCATCTGTTCCTCTCCAAGTAGATAGAAGTCCTAATCCTTCTACTAATGTCCATCCATGCATTATTGCCTTGAAAAAAATAATAATAATAATCTTTTCACCTGTCTTCCAATGACTCTCAACGCAACCCCTTCAGCATTTCAGATGCTGAAAGCATTCTATGGTAATTTCCACAAATAAATCTTAACTGCTTTCCTTTGTACCCCTTCCAACTCATGAATTAAATAAACATAATGTGAGCCCCACACCACACCACCATATTTAATAAGTTGTTAGTTACTAAAATTTGGCTCATGTACTTATAATAAAAGGGGTGTGTCTTTTTTATGTATTCTTTCATCAGTTATTTTGTATGCACACACACACACACACTTTTGAAGACTGCATAAAAAGTTATGCCAAGATATTTTCAGTTAGGATCACCAACAAGCAATCTCTTCCCTTCCTTATAATCATAAACAATCTTTAATTTTTTTTCTGTGTTCCTAATAAGCTAACTCTTCTTTGCATTTATTTTCATTCCATGTTTAATTACCCAGCTAGATATTCCATTCAGATCCTCTTATAGCTGTTTAAAATCCTCTACTGTTTTAATCCCCTTGTATACCACTGTGTCATCTGCAAACAATCTAAGGGAGTGTGCATAAACCACATAGCTAAATTTGGCCTCCTGTAAACCCCCCTCCCCCCCCCCCAAGTAGCCCTATGTGACTTTTGCCTCTATCCCCCCTCCCCCCACATAGCACGTAGATTTTTCCCCTTTTGATTCCAGAAGACATTTTGTACTGTTTTCTCCTGTCAGACTATTGTAAATTAAATACGGAGATAATTAAATGAAGGAAATAAATATTCACATGTTGTGTGTTCTGTTCCTCATTTTAACTGTGAAAAATGTTATGAAAGGAAAGCTACGTGGCCTGGCTCGGAACCCCCCCCCCCCTCCCCACGTAGCCTAGTGTAGCCTTCCAGCCAACCCGTCCCCCCCTGGACCAAGCCACGTAGTTTGTGCATGCTCCCTAACTTCTGACTTCAACCCAATGCAGATTTTGTTGTAGTTATTTGCATTCTTCATCTTAGGATTTTGGAGTCCAATACAATCTTCAGAAATGTGCTATCTGATACCACTTTTAAACTTCCAAAACTTAGAACAGTGTGTCAAGAGATTTTCAGTTGTGACTATGTTTTTGTGAATCACCTTCCATTGTTATCTCTTGTGGTATAATAATACAAACAGATTAGCGACCGAATTAAGATTGTAAACAATGCAGAGACTTTAATAAGTATCAAGTTAAGCATTGTATCCATAATTATAGTTAATGACTGAACTTGCACATCCCCCAATGTCAGTTTCGTCATTACACTGTTAATTATTCTCCTATAGTTCCTCCGTAACAGTCTTATAAATTGTTTTGAAATATTTTCAACATTACCCTTCACTTTCCAAATTGTGGCATCGTCTTTTACTGTTACATCAGATTTACTATTTCTTTAGCATTCATAATTTCTCACATTGTGATTCTGTAATCAATATCTGTTTGGTATGGTAGGCCTTTTTGGTGTTGATCCGCACCACGGGTTTGTCAGAATGGTGTGGCCAATTGGGGTGTGGACTTACTTGTGGATGTATCTAGTACTCCTCTTCTTGCAGATTGGGGCAGCCGTCAGTTACTGGATCGCCGTTAGCCTGCTGCCTGCTTGCTAAGAATAATTGCTATCTCTGACACCATGCCCTGAGGTGAGGGAATACTTTTCCTGCAGATATTATTAATGAGCTGGTAGATGGTCTACTGCAAGTTTATTGCTGTAGAAGTTTGCGATACATGGCAAGTAATCGCCGAAAGCCACAGTCCATCCTGATGTCAGTTTGCAGAGAGCACTTAGCAATCAGGCGACGAGCAGGTAGCTGGCTGGGTTGGCAAGTCAATGCCCGAGGCGCGTACGATTAGCTCCGGTCTTCAAGTGACCGCTCCTTACTTCATTACCTAAAACGAAGGCTCGGTTGACCTGCTTAGTGGAGCGGCAATAACCTGGCAGACATCCCACCCACCATCAAACGAATTGCACATTCCTGAAGTGGTGATGCCTGCGCGGCCCCCATAAGAGGTGAAATCGCCTCTGTCATCAGGTCAGCGCCTGGGTTGGCGACACTTGTCGTTCGAACAAATTCCTGTACTTTAGTAACAGTTACTATAATTCATTACGCCTCTGACATACCCCCACCGATCAAACCAGCGTTACTCTGCTAACGCACCATTCAACCTGTCATAAGGCATGTATTAACTCCTACTTTAAAGTTTTGGAAATGAACTGTGTCTTCCCGCTTACAATCTTAATACAACAATAACATCATAATAATTTTAGTCATTACGTTGAGCAAGGGGTCCAACCCTGGAGGCACAAAACAAATATTAGGAATCTTACATTATAAGCACAGTGAAATACAACAAGGAATTCTTAACTACAAAGTAAGTGTATACAGGAATTCGCGTGTGGTGCGCAGCGGCTGTAGACGCCTGTGGAATCTGAGACAGGCCAGATATGTCAACAATAATCTGAGCCACAGTCGGTATCACTGCCTCAGCATTAAGCTGTGCTGCATGTCTGGCATAGCATTTATACAGATATAGTATAAGGACAATTATTGTGGCTGCTCCCAAAATGCCAGTTACAATAGTTTTGTGTTTACTCTGTGTATGCATTTGAGTTTCCATAGCCGCTAGTATATAGTTGTATTTAATAGAATCTTGAGCCTGCTTCAAATGTTTAGTTATTTCATGATACAGTATATGTAAATCTGTTTTATTTAACTCGACAAGTTTTTGGCTATGATAGATGCTTCTATTGAATTTCAGAATATAGTACTGTGGGAAATCGAGGCTCTGACTCATAGATGATCTATGCATGGGGGGAAATAAAGTTTTCCCCAATAAATTGACATTGCGTAGCATTCTCTGTGACTTCCGCCTATCTTAACTGTATTTTATTAACATGTGTCTCTAACTGATCATCCTAGCAAGTGACTGTTATACTAATAGGCTTCGGCATTGCAAAAATCCAATTACTATGCAATGTTGCCAAGTAAGGATGCTGTAGTGCCATGATTTCCAATTCACACTGGTCCGAGAAATCCTCATTATAAAACTTAGATGTCTTGCAACAGGCTTCGCTGCGATCGTGCAATGTCAACAACAGACAAATTGTAATAATGGAATTCTTGCATCTGCTAAGCTCGTCTACATTGAGCACAGTGTAGGGCTGTTGATTCTTATTAATTAAGAATACATCATGCATCTTCCATTGAACATAGTGGCTGGTCTCCCCCAATGGACTGGGAATGTGTGGATATCATAGCAGTTTAGAACGTCATCTACTGATCCTATAGGCACATCAATGAGTATTCTTAAATTTTGTCCCATCAGCGTTATGTTAACTGTTTCTGTGTGATAGTATCTTGAAACTCCTGATTCAGGGCTTGATACAATACTCGTAGACTATCTGCCATAGTACGCATAATTTCATCATCGTAATGAGGTTTATTTTTCAATGCTTTTTCCAGAACTTCGAAAATACCCTCAAGTTGCGTACTATGATTTCGCAGTTTCTGTAAGTCAAATTCTGCGATGATGGACCAATGAAAATTCATCGCTACCACACTAGCCTCCATTGCCAAGACAACTCCACTTGCTAGTGGAGTGATTTTAAAAACATGACCTAACACAATCACTATGGCTAATATTAAAAGAATGATTTCTCTTCAGAGTAGCTCCATGACTATTTCAAGCTAGTCCCTATCAGATATGCCTTGCTGAATGAATTCACAATTCCTTGCTTACTAACTAAAATTCATTATTACTTACTAAATTAATCAGACTGTTCTCTTAATAATACTACCCATCTACCCAAACTACATACAACTATAAAATTACCAGTCGCCACTAATCCTTATTAGCTCTTAAACTACTTATGTTCTAGGATTTACAGGAATACTTAGTGCATAGACAGTCCCGTAGTGGACGACACGGCATTGATCACCCCTGACACCTTATCAACTCTCTACTGTCCGAAGTGTCAGGCACCTCACCGCCTATCCTAGATGCCGTGTGCTTTCCTTCAAGCATATTACCCAGCCAAGAACTGCCTTTACAATACCTAGAATACTGTCCTCATCCATCCGGTACAGCAGACCTCAACCTGATGCATTTTGACAAGTATCCGTATTCCAAACAATAGATAATGATTTAGCAGCTAAAAGATACTACAGGTAGGGTCCAGACTGGATCTCTATCTCAGGTTCACAGTTCTTATCCCAGCAAGCGGACTTTCCAGAAAATTCTTAAAGAAAGTACTTCTTTTCTTTTAAAAGTGGAATCTAGACCTTCTCCTTCCCTACAGGACTCCTAAACATCTACCGCCTCTCCCTTAAGTTATATGCATGCCTCTGCACATTTTTACCAGTTTCTTTGTCATTTTCATTACTTCGTGACCCACACACCGTCTGCTTGGCGGAACTGCTGTCGATCCGTGGGAGGTCCTGCTTGGTCTTGCCTCTGAGGTTATATGTATGCCTAATCTTTCGCTTACCTGCTTCTGGTGGAGGTGGCGCCGCTGGCTTTCCCTTACTAGCTGCCTGGTTCGAACCCCACTCTGACTTTTCTGAGTGCTCCACGGGGTTTTTGTACCAAATATAGGGTTTTACGCGATTTTTGTGCACTGTAGCCTCCTTACCTTTTACCTTCAACCTTATCGTCATAGCTGATGGCAATTCCAAAACCTCATACGGCCCTGCCCAACTGGTTTTTCACTAGGAACAGCTTCCTGGGTTATATTTTGTGGTCTTGCTTTTTTGTCGTAGCGCTTCTTACAAGAGTCGAAGGCTTTAGCGTTACTTTTGTGCAAACTACTCCAAATCCTCTTGAGCTTGTGAGCCAAGCTCCTCACATCTGCGTTGTTGATTTCTCTGAGGCTAGGAAATATAGTGAAAGGCGCGTCCATCTCATGCAAATACAATACTTCGAACGGCGTCTTCCCCGTCGAACTGTGTAGTCTACAATTATACGCGCTAACGACATACGGTAGCAAGTTAGTGCAGTTTCTTTGGGACTTGTTCAGATAGCACTGCAAGGACTTAATTCTGGTTTTCTGTACCCTTTCACAACGGCCGTTCTCAACCAGATTCAAGGGCGTCGTTTTCAGCTTCTCAATACCCAGAAGTTTACACGTTTGAGTGAATAAATTAGATATGGAGTTGCTCGCACAGTCACACAAAAGAAATTTCGGCACGCCAATTGAAAGGCCCCATTATATCAATTTGAACGCGTTCAAGGGGTGACAGGGTCTTCGGAAGTGACTGAATTTTTTCCCTCTCTTTAGGGACTTCCGCGCGCTCGTTACAAACCAGACAAGTCTGTATGTAGCACCTAATATCTTGCCTCCTAGTAGGCTACCAGAATTCCCTTGCAATTGTACAGTTCACACTCTTCCAACCAGTGTGCCCACCCTCATGGTGTAATTTCATGAGGGTTTCACCCAGCGATTTTGGGACAACGGCGAGCTCCCTGTGTTTCGTAACTCGACACAGCAGGATTTCCCGCATAACAAATTTCATGCTGGTTCGCCATTTCTCACACTCGAGGTCTGAGAAAGAGTGGGTCCTTCCTTAGCTGTTATTTTTCTTATGTTCCGACTCAAACTGTCCGTATTCTCGTGATTAACCCCTACCTGGTGCTGTATGGTGTAATCGTACTCAGACAGTTGCAGAGCCCACCTTGTCAATCGACTCGAAGGTTCTTTAATCATCAGTATCCAACGGAGGGCCACATGGTTTGTTACAATCTCGAATTTCGCCCCTAGGAGATAGCACCCGAAGTACTTAATCCCCCAGACCACCCCAAAAACTTCACAATCTGTGACACTGTATCGGGTTTCAGCAGGGCGTAAGTGCCTTGATGTGAAACAAATAGGATTCTCTGTACCATCGACCATCTGCGATAAAACCCCCCTAATGCGATCCCTGAAGCAACCATTGCTAAATAAATGGCTTTCAAAAATCGGGGTAACAAGAGTAGGGGCTGTGTAGTCAGAATTTCCTTCAGAGCTTCCATAGCGCGCGTACACTCAGTGTACCATTGAAATAGAACCCCCTTGCGTAGGAACTCCGTCAGCTTTCTACACGTAGTCTTTAATGAACTTATGATAATAATTGGATAGCCCCAGGAAGATTGAAGTTCCTTATCATTAGTGGTAATAGGAAAATCTTTTACTGCCGAAATCAGCCTCGGATGGGGTTTTATCCCCTCGCGAGTGATCAAATGACCTAGATATTCTGTCTCGGCCGACACAAAATGGCATTTTCTGAGGAAAAGTGTCAATTTTGCTTTCTTTAATCTATCAAACACATCTCTGAGATTCCCAACCTGCTCATTAAATGTTATTGAGAACATGATGATATTATCCAAGTACACAAGGGCGGAATGGGGTTTCAACCCTCTCAAAACCGAGTCCATTAATTGCTGGAACGTACTGGACATGTTGCACAAGCCAAATGGGCACTTAAGGAACTCATAATGGCCATTAGAATCTGAAAAAAGCCTTCTTTTTTATAATATGCCGTAGAGCAATAGGCACCTGGTGGTAGTCCGATCGCAGGTCAAGGGTCGAGAAATACTCAAACCCGCCAAAGTAGTCCACGGTCTCTGCAATGGATGGTATAGGATAGACGTCCAGTGTAGTGACACTATTCAACCCCCTACAGTCCACGCAAAATCGATACTGCGTCTAACCACCCCCGCACCGTTTCGGCACTAATATTAATGGGGCACTCCATGGGGATTGAGAGACCTATATAATCCCATCCCTTAACTGTTGGTCTATAAAATCATCTATTATCTTCCTCTGATGCACTGGAACCCTATACGGCTTCTTCCGCGCGGGTGCCGCGTTTCCAGTTTCAATGCGATGTTTGACCAGATCAGTGGCCGGCAACACTTGATTCGGTGCGAAAAGAATCTTCTACTCTTCTAACAATTCCTCCATTTAATTCCGCTGTTCTGTGGGTAAATGTTCCAACTTCGCGCAAAAGTCTACTTCAGGCTTTTTGTTATTTCCCATAAGTTGTTTTGTTTCGCGATTAATTTTATAGTCATCAGCGTAATCACAGCGTAAATCCTTATCATTGAAAACCGACACAAGTGCTATCTGACAAGCACGAGGAATTTCCACGCTGCAATCGCTAATGTTTTCTACCAACAGAGGTACACATTTTCGACCACTTATTTCCCTAACCCGACATACTCTCCTTTTAACTCTCTTACGATCTAAAAAATCAGAATCATGTGGGGACTCAACCAATATAACTGACTCTTCATCCATTGCGAACATATCCTCCAAAGGAGCATAGATGACTTTACCTGAACTTCTGGGGATAACTTGTACAGTTTCAGCTTTCACAATTGACCATAGCATTTGCATAATGGGTTATAACAGGCCAGTCATTACCCTCGAATGCGTTTCGGGCCCTTGAAGCTCGATTAGCACATATACCCCGGAAGGGTCTCGTAAACTAACCGTAATCTTTGCAAAATACAGAACTGCAGCATGCTTCCTCAGAAACTCCGATTATTCCGCCAAACCCTAAGCTTAAAGAGGTAACTACATATGCTGAATATCAAACGTCCCTCCGCCTACGGAAATATTTACATTCTTTACCCCTAACACTGGAATCGCTTTACTTACATCTAAGCCAGTAATTCTACAATTTGGGGGCACACCCTTTACTCCCACAATATTTAATGTCAAAAACGACGCTGCTGCACCAAAATCCACCAATAAGAAACATAACTTACCTCGTAATGTAGCCACCATCACCAATTCTGAATTAACTACCCCAGTATTGCCCTGTCTTTGTGTCACACGGTCGTCAATTAGTCTGGGTAGTCCGTTGGGGTCACTTCTACCCATCCTCAGTTTAAATTATTATTGCTAGACCTCGAAGAACACTCACCCTGAGCTGCTCCCCCTTTACTGCTACCATGAGACTTATCATCACTTCCCTATTGCTGGAAACCTCCAGAACATTTATTACTCTCAACTAGATTCTCTGCATCCCCTCTCTCATTAACATAATTATTCTCTTAGCCCCATTATTGGCCTGATTTCCTCCCACAAATTCTCTGCGACACATTGACCAATTACCCCCATTAAATCCACCTCTCCTCCCTGAATCCCTTGCATCTGTATTAGCTCCATGCCTATTTTTACCTCTTGGATTATTCTGTGGATTGTGGAAACTTTCCCTCTGTATACGCCCAGTGCAACCGCAACCATAACATTTAATCATCTCCTTGTATAAAATACATGCTTAACTCTGCTGCTGTAGAAAATGGCTGTTTCGACCCCTTCAGAAAATGTTTTTGGTTTCTGCAGTGATACATACTCCGAAATATCCTCTATAAGTCCTGATAACAGGCAGTCCATATTTCGCTGATCCATCTCAAATTTCAGTGCCTAATGATGTGCCTCCTCCCCCATTAACTCAGTGCCTTGATCATATCGGCAAATCTCACAAACGTTTCAAATTCCTTAGCCCCTCCCGATATGATCTAATGCTTGCTTTGACTTTAAACCACTTCTGCAGCTCATATTTTAAACCATCGAACGTGACAGAATTTTTAAAATCGTCATCGTACATTAACTGCCGAAACGCTTCTCCACGGCGCCTACATTTCAAAACCCCTAATCTTTCCTCCAATGACAAATTGGCAAACTCTAATATTGTCTCTAATGAGCAAAAAACACATTCACTTCCTCCCCTGAATTTCCACTGAAACTCACATCCTGAGATAAGAACGGACTTAGGAACTGCAAATTACTTTTACTTTTAATAGTGGTACTTCCCGTAGCCAAGCTAGCAACCCGCTCATTCAAATCATTCACGGCGTCCTGGACTGTTCCTGGAGTCTTTGCCATCATGCACAAATAAGTTTGAGATCCACTTACCGAGCTGTGTCACTGCCAAGATGCGCCATCCGCAACCCGCGCTGCGCCGGAAACGTCCTCCTTGTAGCCGCCGGCTTAGATCCGTCCTGCAACGCCACTCTCCGCCGACTGACTTCCGTTACTAACTGCACACAGCCTGCAGTCTGCGGCGTTGTCAGGTGTCGCGTTATCTCGCCTCCAGCTTACCATGTGACATCTGGATGCCTCGTTGGCTGATGCCACGCCAAAAGAATGCTTTTTTGGGTGAATCCGAATTTCCGCTATTCCATGGACTGTTCCTTTGATTCAGATGTGACGTAGGCCACCCATGTCTCATCGCCCATAACAATTTGGCTTAAGAAATCATCACCATCGTTGTGGTACCGCTAAAGGAAAGTCAATGCACTGCCTAAATGTTTGGTTTTGTGCACATCCGTTAACATTTTTGGTACCCAACGTGAGCTCAATTTTCGGTAATTCAAGTGCTCGGTCACAATGCCATACAAAACACTACAAGAAACATTAGGAAAGTCATCACACAAGGAGGAAATCGTAAAGTGTCTGTTTTCTCTCACCTTATTGTCCACTTTCTGCACCAAACTTTCATTAACGACCGAAGGATGCCCACTCCGTTGTTCATCATGCACATTTGTGCGGCCATCTTTAAATGCTCTCACCCACTTTCTCACCATTCCATCACTCATAATGTTTTGTCCATAAACTGCACAGATCTCACGATGAATATCGATCGGTTTTAGCCCTTTAGCATAAAGAAATCTTATAACAGTCCGTACTTCACAGTCGGTGGGACTCACGATTATAGGAGGCATCTTAAACACTCAGTGAACAACGTAAACAAGGAAGAATTAGACTGTAATGGCGTCAGTACGTAGGCAAGAGATACAGGTACCCAGTGCGCATGCGCGGAACGCCGACCGTAGCGCTGTAGCCATGGTGTGACGAAACGGTACTTACTTAAAAAATACATCTCGTATTAATGAGCTGGTAGATGGTCTACTGCAAGTTTATTGCCATAGAAGTTTGCGATACATGTGCAAGTAATCGCCGAAAGCCACAGTCCACCCAATATCGGTTTGCAAAAATTACTTAGCGATCAGGCGACCAGCGGATAGCTGGCTGGGTCAGCAAGTCGATGCCCGAGGCGCGTACGATGAGCTCCTGTCTTCAAGTGACCGCTCCTTACTTCACTAGCTAAAACGAATGCTCGGTTGACCTGCTTAGCGGAGCGGCAATAACCTGACGGACATTGAACCCACCATCAAACGAATTGCACATTCCTGAAGTGGCGATGCCCGCGCGGCCCCGTAAGAGGCGAAATAGCCTCTGTCATGAGGTAAACGCCTGGGCTGGCACATGTCGCTCGAACAAATTCCTGTACTTTAGTAATAGTTACCATAATTCATTACACCTTTGACATACCCCGACTGATCAAACCAGTGTTACTCCACTTTTTAAGGATAAAAACTGAGTCAACAATGCTAACATTGGCCTGGACACACACACTGATTTGGTTGGAAGGGTGTCATAAAGCTGCTATGTTCTCTTTTGAGGCAAGCTGGTCCACAACTGTTGTAACTATACTTGATATCCTAGATACTGGCCCTAGGGCAGAGTTGACATCCGATGTGGTACCACAAATGTTCTGAAGGGGAAGATCTATGCAACTTGCTGGCTATGGCTCATGCAGATAGTTCATAGAGACACATGCTGTGTGTGAACAAGCAATATCCTGTTGAAAAATGACACAATGGTACTGTCGTATTAGAGGTTGTCGTTGCCCAGTACTCATTTCTGGGTTTATGTTTCTCTCTTTCAGACACCTATTTATGTGAGCTTTGTTGATGGCTGATCATGCCAATCCTGGCGTAAAATAATTGCCCACACATATTGAACCTAATTGAGGATGGCGGATGTAGTAGGGGTTGTCTTTCTTTTTGTCTATTACGAGCTTCTACTGCCTTTTTGTGCTCTTCGTGGTCTTTTTAAGCTGGTCTTTTTAATGCTTCAGAGGGACACTAAGAGGTCTTTTGTCAGCACTGAGATTACCACATAAGGAAGTCATATGATATTCTGTTATGCCATCAGAATATCCTCAACCACTACCATCTGTGACCTGAAGTCATACCTGATGGCTCCCCACATCATTACATTAGTAGTAAAACCACTGTGACTCTACAAAACATTTGAAGAATGGGACTTCTTCCCAAATCACCATCATAATCACCAAGGTAGTGCAGACCCATTATTCATCACTAAACACAATGTGACACTTTTCATCAGCAGTCCATGCTTCTCAGTTACTGCACCACTCCAAACACAGCCATTTGTGTTTTGGTGTTAACAGCAACTTACTCATGGAATATCAATTTGCTAGTCTGGCTGCTGCTAGTCTCTGACCAATGGTGTAGGATGTCACATAATGCTGCTGGGAATACCTAACTTATCCTTGGATTTCAGGTGCAAATGTGAAGGAGTTACAATGTACTTGGTGCACGATATGGTGATCCTCCATTCTTGTGGTCAGACATCGTCGACTGGACCTTGGCAAGTATGCCTGCCCTCTACTCCCATGCAGTCCAACGTCAGGCTACCATCACATCCGAATGCTCCATAAATCTGGATATGGCATGATTTGAACAGGCAGCCATATGGGGATTGACAATGAGGCACCCTATTAACTTCTGTAATATGCTGATGATGCTGTCTCAAACAAGAACATTACATCTCCATGTCCTTTACAGTGATCACTCAATATCTAATGCTATTCACGCCTCTTATATACCCCACCAAGCATAGCAACAACACTATACACAAATGATGCTAATGAACTCTGGGGGCCATTCTACACATCACAAAAAATTGCTACTGTAATCATTTATATACCCATCAATGGTGTGCATGTCTATGAAGTTGCATTGACATTCAAAATTATCTTCTGGGTGCTTCATTTGCCAGCAAGTCTATGGTCACCTGTGCTAATCACTTTGTTAATTGTCTTTATGAAAACTCTTGAATGGTTCAGGTTTACATACAGTATTTTTATGATTTGGACAAATAAAAAAACTGCCTCTTAAGTTTACTTAACAAATTAGATTAATATAACTTACCCACACATCAGCATCTAGGTATTAAAGTAACCTTGTCTTCAAATACCAATGAAAGAATCTCCTCCCGTAGAGAAAAAAAACTAAGATCTGGCAGTATATGTACCATTACAACTGTCAACCATTTTTACAGAATTCTATCCCCTGGTGGGACACAATCACAGCTTTATTCTGGCCATATACACTATCTCATCAAAAGTATCCAGACACCTATGTGAACCTGCACTTCGACTTTACCCAAGTCATGGATATGGGACATTAATATGAGTTGGGTCACCCTTTGCTGTGGATATTATCAACAATGTGTTTGGATATCTGTGGAGGAATGATAATTCATTTTTCCTCAAAAGCTGAAACAAGAAAAGGTAGTGACTTTGGATGCTGGGATTTGTCCGATTCAATAATCTGTCACATTTCAAAAGTGTTTAATTAAGTTCTGGTCCAGGACTTCAAGCAGGCCAATCCATTTTAAAAACATTATTGTCACCAAAGCAGTGCCTCAGATATATGACAAGGCGCACTGTAAACCAATATAAATAATCATCAACTCCAAACTGGTCTTCTACCATATGCAGTATGCAATGGTTTAAAATGTGTTTGTTTCCTTCTGCATTTAGATTTTTGCTAAACACAATAAAGCCTCGGTCTAACGGAGTGATTTTTGTCATGTCTACTTGAATAATAGCAAGTAATCACTTCATATGACAAAGTAATCGCTGCTACTGACTCAACTAGCAGCTATCAAAAATACCAACGGTTTTATTTGAACATGTTCAATTCTCATCGCAAGTAACATGCAATTGTGGCAGTCACATGACTTAGTCATCGGTACAGAGTGCTGTTGTCACCTTGTTTTATGGTTCAATAGCTAGTATTTCGTGTGTACAGTTTACAGGTTTATTTGATGTTTTTTGTCATCATGGAAAACTGGGAAAGAAGTACACGCAAATGGTCAGCCATGGAAATGTCTACATTTTTTATGTTTATCGGAAGTATGAAAAACTGTGGGACATGAATAGTAGTAAATATCTGAACAAGAATGTGTGACTAAACTGATTTGGAAAGTTATTTGCAAATTAAATTAAATTGAAGTGAATGTTCAATCTGAGGAACATATCAGAAATAATAATAATAATAAGAACATTAAGGAATCATACAGAAATGAATTAAACAAAATGAATAAATCCTTGAAAAGTGGAACAGGAGTTGAAAATGTATACAAACCCAAGTTATTTTGGTTTAACAACACAGATTATTTTCTTGTATTTTCTATTGTAAGAAACTATAAAGAAATACTTCAAAGTCTTCAGGCTATCACCTCTTGCCAACAAACACAAGGTGATTTCTTGTTTGATCTTACATGGAATCACACTTCGCAATGGGGTATCTTTTTTCAAAAGTTGAAGAGTAACTAGTTCAAGTAATTCCTCAAACTTTCTTTCAGTTAGCAATAGATTTTTTCTGCAGGTTAGTGGATCCTCTGAACCTAATTCTCTCTGAACATAGTTCTCTCAGAAGCAACACAGAAGCCCCCTCAATTTCTCAGTCATGGACTGATTTTCTTTCCCCCCCCCCCAAGATCTTTGTATTTCACTTAATAAATGTTTACTCAACCCAGCACAAGCTGTATAAATAAACTGCAGCAATAAAAATTGTCTCGTGTGGCTGAGGCACCCATACTATGACATCCTATACATAAAGTAACATTTTCCAACAGATTGCCACAGGGTACAGTATGACTCATCACTTTAAACCACTCATTTTCAATCATCCACTGTCCATTGGGTTTCTCTTTACCCCACTACAAGTGTCGTTTAGCATTAACTACAGAACATTTTTTTTTTAGTAGCAGCACGACCTTTGTATCACATTCCTTTT
Source organism: Vandiemenella viatica (assembly GCA_031002005.1). NCBI lineage: Eukaryota > Metazoa > Arthropoda > Insecta > Orthoptera > Morabidae > Vandiemenella > Vandiemenella viatica. The sequence goes on from JARYHS010008075.1 coordinate 27,557,239, forward strand.
AACTCCTGATGCACAATCATTATATTGGGCAGACTACTGGTAGCACTCTGGAACTGATGAGTGATTTCTTCCTCTGATTTCTCTTAATTTTCTTCAACACCATCTGCAATGCTCAACAGTCCTTGTCAGTCATTAAATCAGGTTTGCCTGGTCTTGGTACAGTTGAGATTGTTCCTTAACATTTCCACTTCACAATCACATCAACAACAGTCAACTTAGACAGCAGTAGATGAGTTGAAATGTCCCTGATGGATCTGTTACTCAGGTGACATTCAATGACTAGTCTAACATCAATGTCACTCATTTCTCCTGACTGACTGTTACTGCTTCTCCACAAAACACAAAACTCCCTGTCTCCTTTTATAATCAGAGGTCCACCTGTTACATCTAGTGTTCAATTCTGCACTAAAGGGGGATGTCCAGATACTTTTGATCAGATACAGCAATTCTTCCTGGATATCAAATCAAAAAACCATATCCTACTACAGAATTATTAGTTCTTTCAACACCACCCTAAAACTAAATTCCTTCCCTCCAAAACCCTCCTTTTCTGGTCATATAACATGCTCCAGAAAAAAAATCCAAATTTCTGTTCATTAAATAAATCTCTTCATATAGCAAGACAACTACAAAACTCCTTCCATTCCAAGATGCAATGCTGTAAGAATAGCAATATACACTATGGTTTTATGATCATTAGCATTCCTACCATGGAATCAGCTTCTCAGTTAAAGAGCATGCAATCTGGTATTTGTGTGTGGCATCCATAAAGAAAATTTTGCTCCTATCCACAGATGGCTGGCCAAGCAATATCAAAAAGGTAGTGTATATTAGGGTTGTAACAGAGGTCATCTTAGCAGATGCAGATGGTCAGTACTTGACATCCACAGATTGTAAGCTTTCTGTTAAATTTTGCAACTGTGTAACAAAATTTTATTCTTAGAACCATAAGTTAGATTGAATGCTAGTAAAACATTTTATTTCTATACTTATTTTCTATGATAATTCAAGATAGGAATCAGGTTTTTATAGCTTTCAAGATAGTATTTTCTGTTACTTTAGTTTTTGGCATTCGCCTGGAGTGGAAGTTCATATTTGAATTATTTCTTTTCGGCTAAAATAGTAAAGTTACGAAATTTTTCATAATAACGAAAGTTAACATTTACTTCAAGATCTGACGATTTGTAAAATTTTAGAGTTATTGAATTATTTTTGTAGTCAAGGTCAAATTTTATGTCGAAACTTTTTCTGACGTGCGATTTGATATCTGTTCAGCCTCCCAGGATCTATCCATGTGAATGAGGAAAAGAGCTTGTTGCCATGGTTCGTGAGAGAGCAGAGTCGCCAGGAATCTTCGAGAAGCGTGGAGCGCAATGATGATATAGACGAGTACGTTGAGTTAGTCGGCCTCAGTCTGCCACGAACCACGAACTCAATAACCTGTAGCTCGGTCATACAGAAGCAGTTGGCGCGACACCACATTAGGCTCAGTCTTCAAGTAGCAGTGAACGAGACAAGACTCAAACTAGTGTAGTAGCAATCAGTCAGCTTTGAAAACCTGTAGGCTCATGAATATGCAGCTTAGATCATTCAGTTTTATTATAATGTCACTTTGAAATAGTATTTATCCAAAAGAGGCTTCGGGATTGTTTAAATTTGGCATTAAACAAACAGTGGAACAATGGGAGCATATGATTCACTTTTATTTAATTTCCACAACTAAAAGTTTGAACTTTGAACTATGAGGCGTGGTCTGGCTCGAACGGTTAATTGAACTTGCAAAAACATTTCTTTGGCAAAATTGTCTGAATGCCGGTGCAGTTTTTTAACTTTGTAAAATTTTGAAGAATATAGTTGTCTAACGAGAATGGATTAGTGAACATCATTTGAACTTATACCTTTCCGTAGCTTTTGGTTAAATAAGCTATGTGGCAGCCAGGTCATGATATTTAAGTAATAACTGTAACATCCTAGGCTACACACGGTCAGAGCTAAGATTCAAGCTTTATGCAGAAACCCCACCATAAGCTTCTCTCTTACAAGATGCAGATGTTTTGCGGATGTAGAAAAATAAATTTATAATTATTTAGATTTTAATATTTTATCAAAAATAAATGGAAAATGAAAACAAGTATATTTTTATTAACTTTGTTGTAGGCCATGTTCCGCAGTTGTTGCATAAATATTTTTTAATAAAAATCCGTCTTCTAACAACTGGTTTTATTTTTAACTTTTCATCTACCAGACGCGTTTCGCCCTTCTGGAGTGGGGCATCGTCAGTGGCTATAAATAACATAATATTTTGATCATATTTGTGTATGCGAATCTAGTACATTAATTATATACATATATTCATGCTGTAATATTGTATCATCTGTAGGTTCAATCTGTTATAATTATTCTATATATTGTTTTCATAGTATCTATGTTCAAACATAAATTCACTTCTTAATACTAAATTATCTGTATGGTTACAAAGTTATGTACATACACTCTACTTACTAAAATTTGTAGTGGCTAGCACATGTCAGTCCAGAACAGCACCTTCCGCATTTTTCTGCACCGTTGTGCCTTCCTACAGTTTACCATTATCTCCTTTAATATTGTTCACTTCACTTTATTTTATTTAATTTTCTGTTAAATTGCACTTTTTACTACACCAAAATAGTTATTGTGTCTAAAGCGATTTGTTTGTTTTGTATATACAGTTATACCAACCTATTTCTGTTGTTTATTGTTTTGTTACTCTATGTTAAACTATATCTTTTTTTTTTTTTTTGTTATTATTATTATTATTATTATCTTAACAATTATTTGTGATTTGTGAGTGACTGTGTTGGTTTACATGTGTTATGGTGTTTTCTGTTGCTTTGTATAATGTTTTGTTTGTTAAATTTGTGAATTCATTTAGGACCGTTTTTCCCTGTGTAATGGCTTTGTGAATTTGATAACTTTCTTGCACTGTTAATAATTGTTTCCTGTGGTTGTTGATTTTTAGAATTTTCATGTCTGTTTGTATAGTTGTGGGTGGGTGATTGTTATCTAATAAATGCTCGGCATATGTCGAATGGTTTGTACATTTTATGGCTCTGATGTGTTCCTTGTACCTAGTGTTGAAGTTCCTAGCTGTTTGACCTATATATATTGCTTGGCACTGTTGGCAAGTCAGTTGGTATATTCCTGACTGTTGGAATTGGTCAGTTTCAGTGTTGGTATTTAGATGGTTATGTATTGTGTTATTTGTTCTAAGTGCTATTTGAATACCTTGCTTTTTGAATATATTGCTTATCCTGTGTGTATGTTTGTTGATGTATGACATTGTGTACCATTGTTTATTAGATTGGTTCTGGATACTGGTGTGTACTGTGTTGAGTGATATCTGTTTGTGTGCTTTGTTCATGATTTTATTATTTAGTTGTTTAATTAATTTTTCTGTGTAACCATTATTCTTAGCAATTTGTACGATTGTTCTATATTCTGTGGTATAGTCATTTTTAGTTAGTGGTATGTTGTTTAATCTGTGTAGCATATGTCTGAGTGCTGCTTGTTTATGGTGTTGAGGATGGTTGGATGTATTGTGTATTATGGTATCAGTGTATGTGGGTTTTCTGTAAATGCTGAATGTATGTAATTGATCTATCTTGTTAACTGTTATAGTCAAGGAAGTTCAGTTTATTATTTTTCTCCATCTCTATTGTAAATTTAATATTTTTATGAACGTTATTTATTTCATTGTGGAACTTGAGAGATATTTTGTTGCGATTCATCTATGAGACAAAGAATGTCATCTACATACCTATACCAATAAATTATATTATATTTTGTGTGTCTGAAAATGTGGTGTTCTATCTGATCCATAAAAATGTCTGCTAGGATACCTGATACTGGGGATCCCATGGGTAGTCCTTCATTTTGAATGTAGTATTTATTATTAAATTGGAAGTAGTTTTGTGATGTGATGAGCTTTAGTATTTCTACTATTTCTTTGATGTGAGTGTTAGGAACTTTGTTGTGTGTTGAAAGATTATTCTGTATGATATCAATTGTTTCACTGATTGGGATGACCGAGAACATATTTACTACATCGAATGATATTAGCTTTGCGGTGTGGGGTATCTGTATTGTGTTTATATTGTGTATTAACTGTGTAGTGTTCTTGATTGTTCTGTCATTATGGTATGTATAATTTTGAGTTAGGAAATCATGTGTGAACCTGCTTAGTTGGTATGTTGGTGCATTCCTGAAGTTAATTACTGGTCTCATAGGTGAATCATTTTTGTGTATTTTCGGTTGACCTCTGAGATTGGGGGCCTTGGGATTTTTGGAGGGGAAATACTGTTTTTGCCAGTCTTTCAAAATGTGTGTTATGGTTTTTAAACATTTCTTCATGTTGTTATTGAATCTGTTTGTGGGGTCTGATTTTAATGTTGATATTGGATTATTTTTAATAAACTGTTCTGTCTTGTCAATGTATTCTGTTTTTTGAAGTAGAACTATGGAATTGCCTTTGTCAGCTTTTGTGACTATTACATCATTCTCCTGTAATTTGTTTTTTTAGCTTTTTTAGCAGTTTGTCTGTCTTTTTGCAGTGTGTGTGTGTGTATTTTGTGTTGATTTGTCTTATTTCCTTTGCTATTAGTTCTCTAGTTAGGCCAATATTTAGTGATGTGCTCTGTGATTTTTCTTCTTGTGTTATAATGTATTCAGATTCTGTAATGATGTGTTCTATAAAGTTTTCTTTTCTTGTGGTGTTTGTGTTGTGTTTTAATCCTTTCTGTAATAACTGTGTTTCCTGTTCATTTAACTGTGTAGTTGGACTGATTTATAACTTTAGGATGGAAGTTGTGATTAACTATAGTTTCATTATTTACTGTTGTTATTGGCTGTGTGTTCTGATTATATTTCAGTCTATCAATTTTATGACTATGTTTTAACCTGATTGCATCTAAAATCTTTGCAGTATGATTTTCTACTCTGTCTATAATGTCCTTCAGAATATCAGGATTATTTAAATGTGTGGCTAGTTCTAGGTGTGTGTTATATAATATCTTATTTTGATGTGCTTTTTTACTGTACAATGCTCTTATTTCATTACGGATCCATTGTTTTTCTGCTGTTGTTTTTGCATTTTGCGCTGCTTTTGTGCTGTTCCTGACTGTCACGTTTACATAATTTGGCTTAAGGTTAAACTGAACACATAACTTATTAAACTTGATGTTCTCTATGGTTTTGTGGAGATTGAGGTGACCAGTTTTGTAGCGATGGTATGTGGCCGTTGGGAATGCCTGACGAGGCTGCATAACATTAACTTTGTTGTAGGCCATGTTCCGCAGTTGTTGCATAAATATTTTTTAATAAAAATCCGTCTTCTAACAACTGGTTTTATTTTTAACTTTTCATCTACCAGACGCGTTTCGCCCTTCTGGAGTGGGGCATCGTCAGTGGCTATAAATAACATAATATTTTGATCATATTTGTGTATGCGAATCTAGTACATTAATTATATACATATATTCATGCTGTAATATTGTATCATCTGTAGGTTCAATCTGTTATAATTATTCTATATATTGTTTTCATAGTATCTATGTTCAAACATAAATTCACTTCTTAATACTAAATTATCTGTATGGTTACAAAGTTATGTACATACACTCTACTTACTAAAATTTGTAGTGGCTAGCACATGTCAGTCCAGAACAGCACCTTCCGCATTTTTCTGCACCGTTGTGCCTTCCTACAGTTTACCATTATCTTAATGACAGAACAATCAAGAACACTACACAGTTAATACACAATATAAACACAATACAGATACCCCACACCGCAAAGCTAATATCATTCGATGTAGTAAATATGTTCTCGGTCATCCCAATCAGTGAAACAATTGATATCATACAGAATAATCTTTCAAAACACAACAAAGTTCCTAACACTCACATCAAAGAAATAGTAGAAATACTAAAGCTCATCACATCACAAAACTACTTCCAATTTAATAATAAATACTACATTCAAAATGAAGGACTACCCATGGGATCCCCAGTATCAGGTATCCTAGCAGACATTTTTATGGATCAGATAGAACACCACATTTTCAGACACACAAAATATAATATAATTTATTGGTATAGGTATGTAGATGACATTCTTTGTCTCATAGATGAATCGCAACAAAATATCTCTCAATTCCACAATGAAATAAATAACGTTCATAAAAATATTAAATTTACAATAGAGATGGAGAAAAATAATAAACTGAACTTCCTTGATATAACAGTTAACAAGATAGATCAATTACATACATTCAGCATTTACAGAAAACCCACATACACTGATACCATAATACACAATACATCCAACCATCCTCAACACCATAAACAAGCAGCACTCAGACATATGCTACACAGATTAAACAACATACCACTAACTAAAAATGACTATACCACAGAATATAGAACAATCGTACAAATTGCTAAGAATAATGGTTACACAGAAAAATTAATTAAACAACTAAATAATAAAATCATGAACAAAGCACACAAACAGATATCACTCAACACAGTACACACCAGTATCCAGAACCAATCTAATAAACAATGGTACACAATGTCATACATCAACAAACATACACACAGGATAAGCAATATATTCAAAAAGCAAGGTATTCAAATAGCACTTAGAACAAACAACACAATACATAACCATCTAAATACCAACACTGAAACTGACCAATTCCAACAGTCAGGAATATACCAACTGACTTGCCAACAGTGCCAAGCAATATATATAGGTCAAACAGCTAGGAACTTCAACACTAGGTACAAGGAACACATCAGAGCCATAAAATGTACAAACCATTCGACATATGCCGAGCATTTATTAGATAACAATCACCCACCCACAACTATACAAACAGACATGAAAATTCTAAAAATCAACAACCACAGGAAACAATTATTAACAGTGCAAGAAAGTTATCAAATTCACAAAGCCATTACACAGGGAAAAACGGTCCTAAATGAATTCACAAATTTAACAAACAAAACATTATACAAAGCAACAGAAAACACCATAACACATGTAAACCAACACAGTCACTCACAAATCACAAATAATTGTTAAGATAATAATAATAATAATAATAACAAAAAAAAAAAAAAAAAGATATAGTTTAACATAGAGTAAACAAAACAATAAACAACAGAAATAGGTTGGTATAACTGTATATACAAAACAAACAAATCGCTTTAGACACAATAACTATTTTGGTGTAGTAAAAAGTGCAATTTAACAGAAAATTAAATAAAATAAAGTGAAGTGAACAATATTAAAGGAGATAATGGTAAACTGTAGGAAGGCACAACGGTGCAGAAAAATGCGGAAGGTGCTGTTCTGGACTGACATGTGCTAGCCACTACAAATTTTAGTAAGTAGAGTGTATGTACATAACTTTGTAACCATACAGATAATTTAGTATTAAGAAGTGAATTTATGTTTGAACATAGATACTATGAAAACAATATATAGAATAATTATAACAGATTGAACCTACAGATGATACAATATTACAGCATGAATATATGTATATAATTAATGTACTAGATTCGCATACACAAATATGATCAAAATATTATGTTATTTATAGCCACTGACGATGCCCCACTCCAGAAGGGCGAAACGCGTCTGGTAGATGAAAAGTTAAAAATAAAACCAGTTGTTAGAAGACGGATTTTTATTAAAAAAAAAAAAAAAAAAAACAAGTATATTTTTATCAAAAATTCTACATTTCGCATAAGCAAAGTCCATTTCCATCTAATACTGTCATATTATTTTCTGCATCATCTTTCAACAACAAAAAACATTGGATGATTTAATGAGTGAATTAAAGTATTTACATAACTATGCACGCAGCTCAACTAACTAAAACATCACACACAGCATCATGTCACCACACATATCTGTGCCTGCCACCCACCTTTCCACCACTCCAACAGCCCATTCACAGTCAAATTTGTAGGACCTACGATTTTCTGAAGTATGACTCTTGTTGGGCTGCAGTACTGTATGCAGCACATGTTGGATGTGGTTGGACTCCCAAACAACCAACATGAACCCCTTGTAAGCATCTTAGAATTTTGGTTAAATTCTAGCCTCTCACCTTTAGACATTAGAGGGAAAGTTTACTCTGTAGTAGAAGATAGTTTCATTTCATGGTTAGGTTATGAGAGTAAGGCTTTGTATGGCATAGAGATACCGTAACCTATCACACTAAATAAAACCTTTTAGGGATAATAAATGCACCCATAATTAAATAAAGGCTCTAAATAAACCTTTAATAACAAAAAGAAGACATCAGGTTGGGAGGAAAGAGATTAAATCCCACAACTTCAATTTCAAATAATAGATTTTGATATAAGTTAACTTCGTAGTTTCTAAACCAATTTGAATGCAGTAAAGACCTTTAGTAGTTGTTAAACGCCGAATATAAACTCTGAATAATAATAAACAAACTTTTAGTCAACTGGAAATTAAACAATCAGTAATAATATTACCTTGGACTTAGGAATTGCTAACTGGGGAACATTTTGTCATTTTAAACCAATTTTAGGAGCAATAAAGTAACTTAATAGCAAATAAACCAACTAAAGTAACTTTCTGTAGTGATATTAACACCTTTTACTAACCTTTGATATGATAATCCATAATAATCCAGTTCAGTGCACAAGTAATTTCTAATATTTGGCATTTCACTGTTTTAACATACTTTCGAACCAAATAAAGTAATTGTAGGGAAGTAATCAGGCGATTAAAAGATAAATTCACTAAAATTTCGTAGTTTCAGGACGTTTAAATAACTTAAATCAATTTTTAATGCTTCGTCAGTTGCACTTCACTCTAAATAATTTTTATCTCAAAAGCCTAGAGAACATTCAAAATAAAAAGTAGATTTCCGGAAAGAACCAAAAATCTAAGATCACGTATAATTATTTCAAGTAATTACCAGCAATAGAACCGATGCTATAGAGATCTTAAAATTGCATCCACGTGTGGAGTTTAGAAATATTTTCCAACCGATCTAAAGTAGATACAGAGATGAGACAACTTTCAGAATACGCGATTTAATTCAGAGAATCTCGTGGTAATTTTATATTTGCAATAAAAGTCCTAGAAATAAAGTTATAAAATTAAAACAAAAATCACACTTTGGTTACAGCGTGGTTAATCTTTCCCTGCACCAATCTTAATAAAATCACACCAATAAACTCGCGAATTTTTGTAGATCATAGTGAGAATAAAATAATTTGCATAAATCGTGGCATTAATAAAATGACGAAATGTAGGAATTTTCAGCATAATAGTAAATCCCCAGGTAGGAAAGTAGTTCACTTCTACGCTGGGAACTTTTAAACCAGTTGCTTAAAATTATTCATTAAATATTCACTATTTCACAATTAAATATGTCGAAACACTGCCACACTTAAAGTTTTGGATAACTGTTTAGTTACTGAGATATTTCCGATCTAATTCGTTAAAGTGTGGGCAGAAAGCGGCGTTCTGGCTCTGACGTCAGCGAAGGTATAAATTAGAGGCCGAGGTGACGCTATTGTCTTTTTCCGGGTTGCAGTCTTGTTAGTAAGATGATCTAAGCGTGTGTTGGTGTGTTGGCTATTCCGACGTTAGGTTGGAGTGCGGGAGTTATGTTGGCATTTCTGGAGTCAGCCATTATGGAAGGGGCGTGGCTTTGGTTTGACATGAACTTGTAACTTTTCTTTGGGGTTTGTTCGGTGTTACCTCTCTCCATAACCTGTAACTTTTGGATCGATTGTTCGATTAGCCTACGCAACTTAAGAATGCTGTTTGAACTTTGAATCTTCTTGTCACAAACCTGAAGAGCTTTCTATCAGTGAACCTTTTTGTTTCATTTCTGCAGCAATGCTGCAATACCTTTCCAATTTATGGAAGGTTCATCAAATCTTGTGTCGTCCGTCGGCGCACATGTGTCCTTACATGGAACTGTAAGGCTCGTGTTTGTTCAATTTCAAACTGTGGAGAGGGTTTACCGACTATCAGTGATACGAGTGAGTGCTAACCAAGGATACCAGCATCTTCCACAACACCTACTTCGACTTTAGCCAACCAGCCTACTTCACCGACGCCGCAGCGGACTTCGCAGCCGACTACGCTCCTCTCACTTCATCCAAAGTGCTGACCAGAGGGTCCAGGGGCTCGGACGACGGGGTCTGCGCCAACCAAGTCGCTTCACTCATCACGCCACTACGGACTGCAAACCTACACAAAGTTAAGTACAAGTGTTCTTCATTCGAAATCGGGCCGCTCCATCCTAGACTTTGGCGACAGTTTAGGCCTGCCGGGAGCATTCTTTTCTATCATCTATGCAGTTTCTTCCTTCTTTCTCGTGCTGCGTAGAATCATCCACCTTCCAGCAATAGTTGCCCAAAATATCTTATGATATTATTCAAAGGTTACAGTCACAGTAACCGCATTTTTACTATTATTTATGCCATTACGGTGGCAAACTTGTGCTCGATTTTACTGAGTGACAAGACTTTGGGGTAATTTATGTTACCTATCAGCCTAATTTTACCTGGCTTTTCATTTTTTTTCTCGTGCCTACGAGTGAATTAACAGTGTTTTGGAACCTTACGTGATATGTAACTTCGATCAGCTGTTTTTCTGTATACCTCCGCTCAGCTGGGGTTGTATGCAACTCAAAGAGTTTACTACGACAGAGATTGTACATATTTGCCGCGATTTGCTGAGATATACTACATAACAAATATATTTTTTTTCTTTTATATTCTTGTGTTCACCATCTGCTCCAGTGATTGTCTTTGCTGTGTTTACATTTGGGTACTTCGGTTTTTACGGTGTTCTGCTTTCAGTGGGGATTAATATTATTCTTGTGCATTCATTATTTTTATTTCTTTCTTGTGTTTTGGGAATTCCTATTTTAATTTTTGTTTTGTGTGTTCTTGTTTACATTTAAGCGTCGAACTTTGAAATTTTCGAATCAGCTGTTTGCTGATATCCGGCTGTACCGATTTGTAATATTTTTTTTGGGTATTATTCAACCTAATTCCTTTAATATTGTTTTCTTTGGTAGTATTTCTTTATTATTATTGTAACTATGGCATCAAATGATGACAAACCTGTTAGAAGCTTAGTAACTGGTAATGGGGAGGGGGGAGATATGAGAATTCATTCTATGCTAACCAGATCTAGAAGCTTAATAAATATGACACAACAACCTGATGTTCCAGGTTCACAGTCTGCTGAACAGACTGATAAACATCTCAGTAATCAAATGCAACTTAATGTTAATGAGACTGGCAATACTTCTGATACTTCACCTCGGTCAACTACTGATACTATTCCTGTTCAGGAGGAACTTGTACAAGATACTCAGCAGACCCACCCCATACAGGTTGCTCATTTAGCAGAAAGAATTGCAAACTTGACTCCTGTTTCTAGTACTGATCTTCCTATATTCCATTCAGATGAATCTGAGGTAGAAGACAATTTACAATTGCAACAGTCTAAATTATTCCATAATTCGGATACTAACCTACACAGTGTTAGCTCACACACTACCTCTGAGAGTGATTTTACGGGATATCAGGAAGGAAATAAGGGAAATAACAACACACCGGAAGTACAGAATTCTACCATACCTTCAACTGAAACCAGTATTAGCAATGTACAGGCAGTACCAACAACCCCTTCTACTGACATTGTATCTCTACTTCAGACACTTACTCAACAAATGAATAATCAATTTGCTGAACAAAAACAAGATTCCCAACAATTCAAACAAGATTTCCAACATCTTAATAATCAATTTGCCCAGCAAAATAAAAAATTAGATGAGCTCAATAGTAAATTTGATACACACAAAGACGAAATCAATAGTAAACTGGATAAACATAAAGAAGAATTCCATACTCTTCATAAAAAATTTGATAAACACAAGGATGAATTCAATAAAGATTTGAAACAACTAGAATCAAGTTTCAGAACCACCTTTAACAATTCGTACAAATCTTTGGAACAAAAACTAACACAAAATGTCTCTAGCATTGATGAGGATGTTACCTCCCTTACACAGGAAGTTGTAAATAGTAAAGTCCAGTTGACATCATTCAATGAACAGGTCCTCAACATTGATCAGCGACAACAACAAACACTGCAACATGTCTCCATTTTGGATTTGCAAGTACAAAAAGCACAAACAGATATTCAGGGTTGTCAAAGTAAGGTGGAACAATTAGTTAAGCAAGGGATATCAGCTGTTGATCTGAGAACATCAGAATTACCATTACTTGGAAACTCGGAAACATATTCTGCACCCATAGAGGTGACAGAACCTAGCATTAATGCATCAGCTGATCCATTACCACCTACTGACCACTTAGATTCTATTGCAGTAGAAACAACTAATTTTTCCAAAACTGAAATTCAGGTACAGCCCTCAGCTGATCTTTCACAGGCCATTGACCCACCTGTTGTATATAATAATATTGTATCTGAACTTGTCAATATTGAAACTGATGTTCTGCCTGCTACGGCGGAGCCTTCACAAGTGATTAACGATAAGGAACATTCAACAGTAACTTTATGTGTTAGTAAAGATTTTATGGATGTCGCTACTGTTCAAATGGAAGAACAGATTCATAATATACAATCAGCTGATCCCACACCACAGGCTGTTTGCTCATTTGAGCCTAATATTTCCAAATCCAAACAGCTTGTAAGGCGATACAAGCCTACATTTGTGGATAAGCTGAAACAGCAATTATTTCAGAAAATGTTTCCTGAAAACATTCACACTGATTTGCCACAAATTACTATTCCTAATTGGGAACACTGTGGTCTTGACAAACAATTTTTCAACTTTATTCTTTTTCAGAATGTAAGAGATTTTTCAGGCAGTGGATACTTCGTTAAATTTTATCCTGATAATTTCAGGAAACCCTTTGCATTCTGTATGGTAAAAGAAAACAGGGTTTCTTTTTCACCAACTCACTCGCCTATGCTGTACCAACACAATAAGACTACTTTGAGTTATGATTGTTTTGGGAGGGGGATAAAGATGAAAAGTATGTTGAACCCCTTACCATCAAACAGAAGGCCAACACTCTTTGCTGAATGGAGGAATGTCTTAAAACTTAAACCTACTGATCCTCCTGTTCAGGTACACCCATGGGAAATCTACGCTTGCACACAGTCTCAGACAACCTGTGTTACTTTAAATGTTTTTCATTTTTGCACCTTTTTGATAGTTAGTATTTGTTTATCTGAGTCTTTTACTCAGCTGAGTTTGATTTTTGAAGTTGTATTGGGACCAGAAGTTTTGCAAACTCTTTACTTTTCTAATGAGTACTTTCATCTAATAATATTTGAACATCTACCTTGGGAAGTCATACGCCAGATTAGATTGGATAGGATTTCTGAGACACCAAGGGCGGAACTTATGGATGTTGAGATGGATTGTCAAAGAGATAAAGTTGTTTGTGCAAGTGAGGAAGTTGATGCTCTAGTTAAAGTAGAGGTGGAGATATAACATGTTTTCCTATATTTTTGGGGGAGGCTGGAAGAGAAGAAAGTACCATTTTGGGGGAATGCATTATTGTTATTTTATTAATAGGGCCAGGAAATAGAGTCCTGCCTGCGAATCCCATTATTATTAGGGCCAGGAAGCAAAGACTTACCTGCGAATCCCATACTTATTATTAGGGCCAGGAATCGGAGACTCACCTGCGAATCCCATAATTATTAATTGCATTTCCACCCATCATAATTATTATTATGTATCAGTGTAACAAAACAAGGCGACCTCCTATATAAAAACACATTAGGCATCACCTAGGGATGACCTCACATACACAAATAAGGCGTCATTGTTATTTCATATAGTTACACAATTTCATACACAATACAATATATATATAGGAAACATGAGCAGTCAACACACTATAGAGACAAAAGCGGATATAACCAAGTTTGTTACACATAATGGAATCTTGGAGATATGATATTAAAACTGATGTGAGTTTACATTCTTGTTGCTGAAGAATGAATTGAAAGCTATTTTGGAAGTTATGTACTGTCTTAAGTGTTTATCTATGTACCGTAGAACGGTTTTGGGATGGCAATTCCTATTGTCTTGTACACTAAGAAGGTTGAAGGATGTTAGTAATGTGATGAGGATACACACATACTTTCAAATATTTTTATCGTAAAAATAAACCACTCTAAGCAAACTTTTTATAATAAACTTTCCTATACATTTTCCTACTTTAAGTAACACTTTCTTCGCTTTGTCTTATTTACCCAACTTAGGTTGAGGATTTTTTGTGCTTTGTTGCACCTTAGGCACTTCATAGTGGCCTTAAGCAATCAGAATTTTGAGAGTAAGGTTCATTATTAACAATAACACTTGAACTAACTTTCCTAAACTATAACTGATTTGAGTATACAACTTTTCTTGTGACTTTATTCTGAGATATTTGGTCCAGGGGACACACACCCCATTATAACCACACATCACCAGGACCTACCTCTTTTGCAGAATAAGTTGTTATAATATTTATAAAGGATATGTGATTTTTTCCACCAGTGTACTGGTGAACACAACTAGTGTTGTGATACTTTACCATAAGAGATCTTTTGTAACGTTGCTAATACATACATATACGACATAAATACACTCATCTTACACAGCAGTATACTGCTGCTTGGAAACTACGTTTCCTTATAACTTATGATTTACCCCTATACATTCTTAGGATGTTTTAGATTTATTTTGGGGACTATATTCTGTAAATAACTCTATTAAGTATTATTTCTGATACTTGTCATCACTTCAGTAGAATTTAAGTGATATAATATCTTGGCTTGGACCAAGTTTACCTTCTTATGTTTAATTTGACATGTATATACTTGTATTTTTCTTGTACTTTCTTTATATCTATTCCTTTGGATCATTTCTTGTAACATTAATTACTTACAGGACTTATAACTTGTACTCGTTTTTCATTTTTCTTGCTATTTGTAATTACCATCTTTGCTAGAAAATAATTAATTTTGTTTCATTTTCCAACAACTTGTGAAAATTTCATTGTAATTACCATGGTTATTGTAATCTTACTTTTGTAGCTATTTTTGTATTGGATCTTAATTTTTCGTTATGTATATGTTAGTGGGTAAGAACAGGTTGGCCGCCACTAATCGACATATTTTGTTTTCTGTTTTGTATCTTTCACAGACCAGCTAGCTGACCGAGTTCCCCAGGCTACTCCTGCTGCGTCAGGAACTGGGGATGAGGGACTTTGCTCGGCAGAGCTAGCCATAAGGCTGTTGGTTTATATAATTACGAGCCTTAAAGTCTGCGCCCGTTTCAGGACTTGGGTTTTCACCCATTTAGGGGGTTCTGCGACAAGGGTTTAAAGTGTATAAAGGGAAAGTGGTAAGGCCATAACAAAACAGTGTAATATGCAAACAAGGACGTTCACAGAACGAAAGACTTTCCAAAATGGAATTCTAAAAAGAGATTATTTGTAAAACACCATTTTGTTCTTTATGTCTATGTTTATAAAATGTTAAACTTTAAGGTTTTTTCTGAAAACAAATCTGATGTTCCATTGTAACAATATTTTTCAGTGTACTGTTGTAATTTGCATGTATACAATTTATGTCTTATATTTTGATAATATGTTTGATATTTTGAGAAATTTTGTGAGAACACACAGGCTTATGATTTTGTGATTATTTAATATTTTGTATTTTACATTTTTGCCATTTGATCAGAAATTCTCATTAAGATAGATCTTTTAAGAGTGAATGAGTTTGAAGATTTTTGTAATAATTTTGTGAGTGGAAATTAAAAGTTTTTGGGATTGTTATAAGTAAGAATATTTTGTTTTGAGTATGAATGATGGAGAGAGAACCGAACCAACAAGAGATAGTTAGATTTTGTGGGAGTAATTCATTTCATTTGTGGAATTTAAATTTTTTTTCTCTTCTATTTTTCAAGATATTCAGTTAGTTTTCTTGGGAAAATAACCTCAATCTTCGGGGGGCATGTAAGCATCTTAGAATTTTGGTTAAATTCTAGCCTCTCACCTTTAGACATTAGAGGGAAAGTTTACTCTGTAGTAGAAGATAGTTTCATTTCATGGTTAGGTTATGAGAGTAAGGCTTTGTATGGCATAGAGATACCGTAACCTATCACACTAAATAAAACCTTTTAGGGATAATAAATGCACCCATAATTAAATAAAGGCTCTAAATAAACCTTTAATAACAAAAAGAAGACATCAGGTTGGGAGGAAAGAGATTAAATCCCACAACTTCAATTTCAAATAATAGATTTTGATATAAGTTAACTTCGTAGTTTCTAAACCAATTTGAATGCAGTAAAGACCTTTAGTAGTTGTTAAACGCCGAATATAAACTCTGAATAATAATAAACAAACTTTTAGTCAACTGGAAATTAAACAATCAGTAATAATATTACCTTGGACTTAGGAATTGCTAACTGGGGAACATTTTGTCATTTTAAACCAATTTTAGGAGCAATAAAGTAACTTAATAGCAAATAAACCAACTAAAGTAACTTTCTGTAGTGATATTAACACCTTTTACTAACCTTTGATATGATAATCCATAATAATCCAGTTCAGTGCACAAGTAATTTCTAATATTTGGCATTTCACTGTTTTAACATACTTTCGAACCAAATAAAGTAATTGTAGGGAAGTAATCAGGCGATTAAAAGATAAATTCACTAAAATTTCGTAGTTTCAGGACGTTTAAATAACTTAAATCAATTTTTAATGCTTCGTCAGTTGCACTTCACTCTAAATAATTTTTATCTCAAAAGCCTAGAGAACATTCAAAATAAAAAGTAGATTTCCGGAAAGAACCAAAAATCTAAGATCACGTATAATTATTTCAAGTAATTACCAGCAATAGAACCGATGCTATAGAGATCTTAAAATTGCATCCACGTGTGGAGTTTAGAAATATTTTCCAACCGATCTAAAGTAGATACAGAGATGAGACAACTTTCAGAATACGCGATTTAATTCAGAGAATCTCGTGGTAATTTTATATTTGCAATAAAAGTCCTAGAAATAAAGTTATAAAATTAAAACAAAAATCACACTTTGGTTACAGCGTGGTTAATCTTTCCCTGCACCAATCTTAATAAAAATCACACCAATAAACTCGCGAATTTTTGTAGATCATAGTGAGAATAAAATAATTTGCATAAATCGTGGCATTAATAAAATGACGAAATGTAGGAATTTTCAGCATAATAGTAAATCCCCAGGTAGGAAAGTAGTCCACTTCTACGCTGGGAACTTTTAAACCAGTTGCTTAAAATTATTCATTAAATATTCACTATTTCACAATTAAATATGTCGAAACACTGCCACACTTAAAGTTTTGGATAACTGTTTAGTTACTGAGATATTTCCGATCTAATTCGTTAAAGTGTGGGCAGAAAGCGGCGTTCTGGCTCTGACGTCAGCGAAGGTATAAATTAGAGGCCGAGGTGACGCTATTGTCTTTTTCCGGGTTGCAGTCTTGTTAGTAAGATGATCTAAGCGTGTGTTGGTGTGTTGGCTATTCCGACGTTAGGTTGGAGTGCGGGAGTTATGTTGGCATTTCTGGAGTCAGCCATTATGGAAGGGGCGTGGCTTTGGTTTGACATGAACTTGTAACTTTTCTTTGGGGTTTGTTCGGTGTTACCTCTCTCCATAACCTGTAACTTTTGGATCGATTGTTCGATTAGCCTACGCAACTTAAGAATGCTGTTTGAACTTTGAATTTTCATTTTAATAAACTGGAAGAATTTTGGAAAGTGAACTGTTTCATTTCTGTAGCTGTTACCATACCTTTTCAATATTTGGGTCATTAAATATTGTGGCGACCTGTTAGCATTCTTGTTGTATCCTGGCAACATGGTCAAGTTAAATTAAAATATGCAACAAACTTTCATTGGACAGTGAGGTGCCACCAAGACTGTTAGATAAGGTACTTAGGCGATACCAACCCCAGTGTCGGTCTTTGTCCTTACACCCTACATTTCAATAAGCTATGTTGTTGGATCTTGATTGAAGGAAACATCCTACAAGTGTGCAATAAGGACAATTTGCAATGTAAACAAAACATCTGCTATACTCCCGCATTAAAAGTTGCGGATGCGAAAATGGAGGTAGAATTTCATGCAGAAGTTTCACACATGCAGATGAGGATTCTAGCGGCCAAAATGTGGCTGGGGTTTATGTCAGCATGACAGGAATAATTTTCGATCTGCAAGCCACACTCACAGCCACTTTTCAGATAGCATTTCCTTATTGCGCACAGTAGCTGGAAAGCAGCAGTTGAAGAAGCTGCTCTTATTCCACAAAAGACCACCTGCAAGGTTTGTTTTGTGATTAAGTTTTTTAATTAGTAGAGTAAAGTGATATTTGAAGTTCATCATCAGCTTTGTCTGGCATGAGAGCCAGACATCATGAACAGCAAGAAGGTGCATTGTTGCTGTAGACAACTTTCAGGTGGTTGACAAAATCTGCATGATGAAGAGTGCAGTGAGCAATTGTGTTATTAATGTTGTTGATGTTATTTTTGTTGTTGATGTGACGATGATGATGTTAGGGCTTTAGAGCTCATCTAGATCATTAGTGCCCTTACTAAAAACTAGTATGAAAATATGAATTAAAAATGAACCAAATTATCATCTGTATGGTAAAAGGTTAGCCATATGGACAAAAAAGTAGAATGTAATACTAAAACATTGGCTGTAAAATGTCCTCCAAAACAACAAATGACTGGTTGGCTTCAAAAAGGCCAACCACATTTGACAGAAGTTTATACAACAACAATGTGGCTGACTGATTGACTGGCTGGCTGGATGAGTGGTTATACAAAGACCAGCCACATATGAAAAAGCAAAAATAATAAAATGCATTCAAAACTGTAAAAGGTAATAACACATTATTTGGATCGATAGCTCTAAATGGACAATTAATCAATTTTAAAGCCTATGCCCAGCTGCTAAAAACATGTTGTACGACACTGGCTAATATACAGAAAAGTAAAACTTTAGCCACTGTCATTATTTAAAATAAGGGACTGGTCAGCAGGTAAACTGACATCTTCCATTGAGTTAAGACAGTTAAACACAATCTGTTAAAAGGTATACCACAAGAATCATATTCCAGTGGGTCTTTCCAGTGTAGAAGGAAACTATAGGTCAAAGTGCAGAGCCCTGTATGGAGGTGAGTAAGGAGAACCTCATTTCTTAATGCCTATCGGAATGAGCTTCTCCATGGCTGCACTGTCAGAGTGACTAGCCAGAGCTCATTATGCTCAACTATGCAATACCAGTATGTACATTGGGTTTATGAACATTTGCACACTAACTTGAACCATGATTGCCTGTATTTGTAACTACCCGATACCTTTTCTTGAAGATGCTGTTCGGTTCATATACTATCTTTCGGTCTACCATCTGTTTACTATTATTGCTGCAACAGATAACAGTGGAGAGGTTACACATCCAAATAAAAATAGTCACTGCTGTTACTAATCTGATATATTCTTGAAAGTACGATGAAGTTAACCCTGATATCAGATTATAATGTTGAAGTTATATAAGGCAGTATCAAACTTCAAAATCACATAGAAAATTGTAGGTTATTCTTCAAGTCACAACGCAGTAGAAAAGCTTTCACTCCTGCAAACATACTTTATATTTGCAACCCCAAAAATAAAGTTAGATTTGAACTGTCTAAACACTCCTGGTATTGATTTAAAAGCCATAGTAAATTAAGTTCCAGTCACTGAATTTAATTTTACATATCATTTTTATCAAAACAAATATTACAGTCCACGAAACATTTTTTGTGACAAGATGACAAACTTTTAAACGTTACATTCTTGAACATTCCCTTGAGCAGCATGACACGTATAGTGCGATGGTTAGATTGAAACTGCCAGCCATAAGGAACCATAGGCACCATATTAATGGTCTAGGCTAATCTCGAGCTGGATTGATCTGAAATATCGGCTTACCACTATGGGAAAATACTATTCCCTTGTGAATTACAAAAATCCGATTTTCTCATGGCACTCCAATTTTAATCAAATTCTCATGAAACTTTTGTATTTTATGGTCTGATTTATGTCAAATATATTTGTTTATGACAAATTTTCTCATAATTATTCTTGCTTAAGCGTTATAAATTTCTAAATGTCACACGTGGTAATCTCGTCAAGTTTCAATACCAAAATTCTCTCTTTAAATCTCAATTTGCTGTTAAACTGTTCCAGTATTATCATTAAATGAATTTTTCTCTCCCATTTAAGCCTACTTTTATCTTCCTAGCTCTTTTATTTAAAAAATTCAAATTATTTACTTTACTAAAAAAAAAAATATTTAGAATTTATCAGCAGACTCTTATTTTTATGTCATAATGGGTGTCTTAGTGCCGACAATATGTTGCCATAGAAAAATTTAAGTTATCTCTTTTCATTGACTGATTATTTCATTTTTATGACTTTTCCCTTTATTCACCTCGCGCACATAGCTAAATACAACTTGAAATTGTAATATCTCCTTAAATAAAATTTTTAGGCCATATCTATTACACATCAAAATAATCGTAATCTTAAGCTTTATTAGTGGAAATGAATGTAGCGAATGGCATCAATTTGACGTTTTAAATCATATGTCCTTTACAAAATGAGCTGTAAATCAAGTTTTAAAGTGTATAATTATTTTAAAAATGTTTACTGCATAAAAGTTCTGCGATAGGCCCCCTTCATATGGTTTAAGCAAGATTATAGATATACAGCATTTCTGAACCACTGCCTCTGCTATTCACTGAGGATAATTCTTTTTGAAGTGGAGTCAATGTTTGACTTTCAGACAAAAGCAAAGACGACTCTGATCTTGTTTCAAGTTAACTTGGCAGCTTCACCCGCTGTTACATTCTCTTTTATTCCAACATGACCAGTTACCCAGCATAATAGAACCTCCTTTCCACAAGACTGGAGAGAGTGGAAGGCATTCCATATGTCCTGAACTAGATGTTGAGTACATGTTTCACAATGGCTGAATGCAGCTCCAGGAATTACAGCATATAATGCACTTTATGTTGTGACTTACTTTCATATAGTAGAGCAACTTTAGTAAGGTGAAATACTGTACCTGCTATCCAGCTTGTCACTTGAGGGAACACAATGGAGCAGCCTATTCAGTTAGCCCACTTAGACCTATTGTAAGCTACCTTAGAATTCGTTAAATTCTAATCTTTCACTACGGGAAATGGAGAAAGACCGACAGAAGCCGATACCGCAGCCTAAAGCCATATAGATGAAAAATTAAAGTCTTAAAACCAATTAACCACATAATACAGAATGTAAATAAACAATAGATAATAAAAAAGGAGTCTTTAAACTCACCTAAATCACTGCAATAGAGAATAATCCATCTTAATAGGCACTAAACTTTGTTATGACACAAGATCACTATTTAATGACACTTTTTGACACAATAAAGAGCAGTTATAATAATAATAAACCATGAGAAACAAAATATTGAAATAACTAACACATGAGCAACAGTTAAAATGAGAAAACACCGGTTTTTTACATCGCTAAATACACTTGCACTTTCAACACCATAAAATAGGCTATTTAAGGCCATTTTCGAAGTCAGCTAGTGGCGTACATACAACTTAATAAAATGCTGAGGGAAATACTAAAAGTTTGAGTCATTCCGTACAGTCAGCTAGGCTGTTTCTAAAGTAATTACGTTTCAGATCAACATGCTTCCATATACAGTTTGAAATTTTGGGCAAAGTAAATAAAGTCAGTGGATAAAAACACTTTTGAAATATAAAAATTGCAGTAAATTATGCCAAAAGCCATTTTTCGAGATAGGCTTTACTTTCATAATTCAATAAAAACAGAAAATTACAGATAGATGCCAGCATACAGGAAAATGGTATTTTAGAAAATTAATTGCAACACTTGTAGGGCAGCTAAAGACAAGATCAGGACATCATTGGAAAGCTGAGAATCTAGAGAATAAAAAGATATACTGTTAAGAACCCAAAATAAAGTATTCCTGCACTAGTTCTGGATGACAGAAGCTTACGTCACACTGGCAGAAACAGTATCACTATGCGGAAACATTTTTTAATTTTTTACAACTAATTGAGTAAGTTTACAGCAAAAGTTTTGATAAAGTAAACCGGTCATTAGAAAGTTCTCTATATATCGTAAAATTTTGGGAGCTCTACATTACAAATTTTGCCGGACTATATTCTGGGTCTCAAGTGGAGGATTATATAGGGAATTGGGACGCTATTTCGTCAGTTGGACTAAGATTTTGGTAGCTAGTAGACCTGCTGTCCAGTGCTGTGTGAGCTACCTCGGGTGCTACCTAGAAGTAGTTCCTTGTCACTTGTGCCCCAGCAGCCATGTTGGGTTTTGAGTGTAGAGCGGTTCACTTCCTACAGACATTATGTAACTTTACAAAACTATTTAGGGGTACTCTGGCAGTCTGTCTTCCTTCATAACCAGCATTCTTTTGGCAATGAGTGCCCAATAGCCTTTTTCAACTGTAATATGGAACTTTGCTTTGGAAGAATACAGTGATTTGTTAAAAGTGACCAGTGCTTCTATTTTCATAGTTATAACCTAACCTTTCCTTTCCCAAGGTTAATTGTGGAATGTGGCAACCACGGTTACATTACAGTTGATTTATCCAAAATATTTTTCATGGTTTAGTCATTTTGAACAGTTTGAATTTTGGCAGAAGTTTATATTAGAGTGAAGTAAGTTAAGGTGCCTACTGATACTCAACCCCTATATCAGTTGGGTTCCTTACACCATCAGTGTATACCTGGGTAAAAGTGTGATGCTGATTTAAGATATTAAAAACATTGACAGTGGTGAACAATTTGTTATACTGAGACAAGTCGAAAATTGTTCTGGGCCTCTTTACAAGCCAGTGAGGAGATTTATTCCAACCCTGGTGATAAAAAGTAGGCAGCTCATACCAATATTGCTCTAAAATAGCAGTTGTATGATGGATGAAGAGTCCGGTAGTACTACGAAAATTGGTACAGAGGTGTTCAAATTGTGGATTAATAACTGTGTCATAAACAGGACTGCCATGTATTGAAGCAATGTGCGTGAAGTGTCGCACCATGAGAATATGCTGACAGATGGCAATCAGTGTCTCACCAGTCTCAGCGCAAAGATTCTATAAAACTGCAGCAGGAAGGAGCCATCTGTACCTAATGACCTACCATACAGACATCCTAAAAACATTCACATTCTTTAAGTCAATGCTATGACAGCTACCTGATAATATATTGTGTCGAGTTCTCAAAGTAGGATTAATGATGCTTCTTTTCAGAGTCAGAGAGGTATCCATCAGTACATATACAATAAAAAATATCCAGAAGATATTCTTTAGCATCTTTGCAGATATGCCTCAGAACCTGGTACTTGATGGCGTCTGGTTCTGGTGTGTGTGTGTGTGTGTGTTTTTTTTTGGTTTTTTTGGCTCTATAAAGGGAAGACTATTATAAGATTCCATACACATTGAAACAAATCATAAACCTTCTCTCTCCACATCAATTATTTGATGCCTGATGATAGGGTATAAATTGGCAGAAAATTGGCAGAAAAAGTCTCTGCCATTAGCTCTGTTCTTTGTTTGTAGCTGAACACACACCCCTGATCCAGTAATTCAGATACTGGTGATCTAGGGTATCAACCTGATATGTGACTGATAGACTCACATATGTTCGATGATGTGGAATGGTTAGTGGTGCTCACAAAGTTCTGCCATGATGTTTATTTTAGTCTCCCTAAAACTCTACGTGCATTATCTCTTACAATTCAGAAAACTGCTAGGTTTTAAGGTGTTAGTGGCAACCTAAAATGATGCATACTCATCTAAAACCCTGAATAACAGAACAACATTCATTGTTCCACCAGAGGGCAGACTTCCTTTGGAGCGTTCTTGAGCCTGGAATGGAAATGCCAGCTATGTGGTAAATCATTTCTCCTCATTGTTGTGGCACTGATGAAAAATGCATGAACAGTGATAGTGTTGCTGCTGTTCCATTTGCATCAGGTGTTTCTTACTCCACATCCAAACTCTATGTGCAACCATATGGGGAAGCAGTCACTTCCACAAAGGCAACAATCCATTTCCCACTGCACGGTGTAAGGGTCGTGCCTGATATTAGTGTTAGGATATCAGTCAAACACCTCAGCTACCAAACTCCACTTGCACTTCGTCTGATAAGAATTAAAATTGTTCAAACTATTAACCATGGTTTACCTTGCATAGATCCAACTGTAAAGTAATATCGGTCACCACAATCCTAATTAACCTTAGGTGAGGAATGTAATTATTACAAAACTGAAAAACTGCACTGCTCCAATAATAAGATTACTATATTCTTCAAAATTCACTTAATTTCACTTATTTCTTCGATATTCAGTTTACAAATGCATAGAGATGGTCCAATTCTACAAGCTTGTGGGTCCTGAAAAGGACCTTGTGGCTCCTTTTTGTGTATAATTTGACTGAGAGGTCTATTCAGACAGTTCGGTCTCATCTTATCACTGTTGCTGTCTTAGCACCACCCAGGAGTCACATGTAGGGCAATTGCGCCTACTTATTATACAAATGGGGCTGGGTAGATACTGAAAATTGTGACTGTGGAGCCACCTTACAGACAATCAATCACATCGTTTCTGACTGTCCTCTTTGGGCCTACAAGGGAACAATGGCGAAATACATGATGCGTCGATCAGTGCAGTTGACTGGATTAAAACATTAGAGCTCGAGATATGAAATTGTACAAGCTTGTGAAATGTACATTTCCTATTGTGTACCTTGTTAAATAATCATACAATAAATAAATAACTTAATTTCACATGTTACAGTTGGCATAGGCAATCAGACTATTCTTCACACAAAAATTGCAAATTATGAAGCCAGAACAGACCGAACAAACACCAAACAGAAAATTTTAAAGTTTCATCATGGATATTCACATGTGCGCCACCGTTCAAAACCCGTCATGGCTGTTCTGCCATGCTTTAAGTCTTACTTCCTGGTTCTGCTACCCATCACACCCCATGCTTTGCTGCGCGACTTCTAAACCACATGTCCTATCACTCCAATGACTTCCCGGCAACTGACAAAGCATCAGGCCCGCAAGGTCTTAAATAGATTAGCATCTTCACTAGGCACGTCAAAAATGGCTAAATGAAAATATTTTAACTGAGAGCCCTCGAAAATTCACAGTGTATAGAGTGACTCCTCAGGAATGTTTCTTGTTATGGGGACTATGGCTCTAAAGTTTCTCAAATCACCGCAAATCTTTAATTGTGTTAGAGAAAGAGTACTGCTGTTTTGACTAGTTTCTCTAGTTCTGGTAGATTGTATGACCTATGTAGAAAATTTTAGAATGTTTTATTTAAACCTTTACCAGATTGTTGTCTCATTTCTGCCCTCTCTGAGCAACTATTTAGATTTTCGATATGTTGAGTACTTTAAAAGTTATTCACCTTCGGGTTAGGTGGTGAATGATGCAACCTGCCTTTATGCGAAACTAATATTTTCTTATTTACTGTTTATTTCAGAAGTGTGTTAGCTTCAGAATTTTACTTTAATTTTATTATCCATTTCAAAAATGATTTTGTTTACTGAGGTGGTCTTAGAAGTCCAAAATTTACTTTAAAAGTGGCTACATTTTCCTTCAAGGCATAATTTTGTTTAAACCTTATTTAGTATTTATTAAACTGTGTGGAATGTTTTAAAACTTTTATATGTTATGCAGTGTTCTTTATTATTACTTAAAATTTATATGTTAGCTCCGAAAATTACTGAAAACGTGTTATTATGGTGTGTTAACAATGTAAGTGTGTTCAACAAAGTTTCAAAATTGTGTTTTCTTTATTTATTTTGCCTGAAACTATTGATTTCTAGTAAATTTTACTTTTTTTCGGTTCATTATTATTATAAAAATACTTTACTGCATCGAAAAGTGTTGCAAAATAGTGATATGATCATGAAACTAAAATTGATTATTATCAAGTTGAATAATTGAGGATTTCACCGATTTAGGTAAGTTTACAAGCTGTTTACTATTATTAACTGTGTATTTAGGGCTTATATATTGTGCTGAATTACTTTATTGATTTTAAATCGCTGTGTGTTCTGAGATGAGCTGCAGTATTGGCTTCTATATGAACCGCTTCTCCGATATCCTGTAGTGACATGGTTAATGATTTTACAATTTCAGGAAGCCTTACTCACTCCCCTGTGCCTTATAGCCAAGAAAAGTAGAATTTAACCAAATTCTAAGGCAATTTGTAAGCACCTTAGAATTTTGGCAAATTCTAGTTTTGCTTAGGCGGGACTTAGAAATTTCGAGTGAGAATAGTTATTAACTTTAAGTAATTTCCCTGTAATCTTGCTCACAGTAACAATTCATTATAAAAGTCATTTTAAAGTGTATTTATCATGTCGAAAAACGTTTAGCTTATGAGATATTCTGCTTTGTCAAGTTTTGAAACACGCGATCGGAAAAGTAGAAATTCTAAGATGTGCAATATCTTTAAATCGAGTAAAGTGACAACTGATCTTTTATCACCAGCTGTAGTCAGCACTGTCCCCGATATTTTGGCAATAAAATTAAGTAATTTGGTAAAGTCTTATTAGCGATTTTAATTAAGAGGAAATAATAAGCTTTTTTATTAAAAGAGATATTAATTTAAAATTTACATCAGTAGATAGCCCTAATTGAGACGATTTCATACATATGGGTTTCCATAAAAAGTTTTTTATTTGGCTGGTAATCAAGTTTTTGAAAATGTACTATCGCTGATTGTCGGGTAGAAGTTCGGGAAAGTTTGGGAAAGTCCGCCAAGATTGGTCACGTGATGAATTTAGTTTTAAGACAATAGAAACCTTTTGGAATGATAAATTAAATTAAAATAGAGAGAACTGGATGATAGAAAGTCCCTGTAAAAATCTCAAATTAAACTGTCATATACTTGTGAAGATATTAATTAAAGAAAGTTTTGTCAAGGTCATTGGCGTGTGCAGGGCTATAACAGTTCGTGCGGTAAGCACACGTTGTCTCATTCTTATGCCGGGAAGTGATCGAGCAACTCCGCGCATGACTTGATCAGTGATGTGTAAAATAGGAACTTAGCAAAATGTAGTCTGTCTGTTCCATTATGTCGGTCTGTTTCTGTCTGTCATCTGTTCCGGTCTGTCTTTTGTCTCGGTTGGTTGTAACTCACCATGCTGGCTAGTTCGACCATGTTGAAACTTTCGTGTCGTGTTATATAGTAACTTTAATGACTGTTAAGAACTTGTAAATTCACTAAAGGGGTTAGGTCGGTTCAAATTTCTCTCCACAACTTGCAACCTTTGGAAAAGTGTGTTCGAATTGCCCGCTCAACTGTTAAATGCTATTTTGAACTTGTGATTTTCTTAAAATAAAACTTGGAATTTTCGGAAAGTGAACTTTTATTATTTCGTAGTTATCTTGTAACCTTTTCTTTATTTGTGGTTTAACAAATATTGTGGTGACCTCAAGCATTTAGGTTGAGTTATCCCGCTACATGGTCAAACCAAAATCATTTCATAAATTTTCTAAAGAACTTTGAGTCAACCACAAACTGTTAGTTGAGGCACTAAGGCTATACTACAGCCCCGGTATTGGCCTAGGGTCTTACAACTTTCAACGGAGTCCGCAATTGAAGGAGAGCACAATGAAAGCTCAGTGGCAATGGTGAAATGTGTCTTCTGGCCAGTATTGAGGATACATATTTTCTCTGGATCTATGAATCTACCAACTACTCGGCCTCTGGGACAATCAGTGGTAGAACCCCAAAATGCATTGAGCATACTGAAGTCTCCTAAACAGCATCATAAATTGTAATGGATGGCTGTGTAATTGCTGTTGGTGGAACCACTGAAGCTGCTGTTGATGTGGTTGGAGTTGCAGACACATTACTACCAACACCTGTGGTGGTCTTAGTGGTTTTTGTGTCACATTTGCATTGACACACACACATTCTGCAATAGACATCTGAGGTGTAACACTTTCTTTCCTGTCGGGAGTTGATTAAGTTCTAGGTTTTGAAGACAAGCGGGATAGTGCCTTATAATGCTTTTTTCTTTGCTGTATGGTATTTGCTCTTTGAGGTTCAGTTCCTGTATCCTCTTTTCTTTGAGATACTTGACACTTCCTGCTCCAAGCTGAATATGACCTGGAGCAGTTGATGCACTCATGTGCTGCCATTCCACATTTGCAGGTTACTGAGGTCCTATACCATGTTCCTCTTTTTTTACTTAGAGTTTTACACCTCACTGAAATTGAAATTATTAAAGGTAGGAAAGAATATTGTGGAAGAAACAAGGAACTTGGAGGAATTTATCAACAGTAACATAAAAATGAAGGTTGTTGTTACAGATAATTAAGTCTGTCCTGATCACAAATTTGTATTAATGATAGTAAGTTTATAATTCACAGCAGCCAGCCTGGTTAGCACTGTTCTACTGTTGGAAATAAGGTAGTGGAGTGATAATAGGTTTTATATCAAATAACAAATCTGCTTCTGGAAGTTATATACAATACTGTTCAGTGATGATTTATTCACTTAACTAGTCTTTTTTTTTAATTAAAAAAAATAACACACCAGAAACTGCCACAAACATCCATGAAGATTTGTACCCAAAGAATCAATGTCAATTAGCTAAAGTAAGAATGATAGAACTGAAATTAACAGTATAAACAGAAACACTTCTTGCCTTAACAATGTCCACATATATCACTTGTGACCAACACTTATATAATCTTTTTGGTGCTTCTTCACTTTATCTGTCACACTTTAGATGAGTTAATCTTCTTGGAAATTGACTTTAAGACCTGAATTCAGCTCAATGAAGTTAGATGTGCAAACTGACAAGGTGTCCTGCATAAGATACATACAGTGATGTCCAAGCACTATAATATTAATACCAGATTCTTCACTTCTGTCTCCTCAAAATTGGAAGGCTCCCACTACTAAAGACCAGCAACAGTTGTCTTTCACTACTTGAGATATCCGTTAAATGAAACTGCAATTAGTCTTTGGCTTATAAAAAAATATATACAGTATGTCTACTGTATTATTACAAGAATTTTTAAGAAATCATCCGACCTCACCTCCTAGTGTAAAGCAATTGGCCTAAGAATGAAATCTTACAAAAGCAAAAATTATGTCTAACAAATGAGCCACAGAGGGGAGTGTGCAACTAGATAATTAATTTTTAGAAAATTTCAATGAGTACATTTATCTTGGCCAGCTTGTAAAAATGGGAGGTGATGTAAGACCCAAAATTTTCTGTCACATCAAGCTGGGATGGCTAGCATTTGGGAGGCATTCTGTTATCCTGAAATTTAAAGCAAATAGTCTATGACCAGTGCATTCTTCATGTCTTCATGTGCTAACATATGGCTGTGAGACCTGGACTCTAAATGAATTTACAAAAGGTAAACCAAGGAGTGCCCAAAGAGCTATGGAAAGGTCAATGCTAAGCTTAATGAGAAAAGACAAGAAAAGAGCAACTGACATTAGGTAAATTACAAAGGTCATGGATATCTTATAGAAGACAGCATACTAGAAGAGGCAATGGGCAAGCCATATTGTGTGGAAGTAAGAATAGAGATGGACAAAAAACAGTGTTAGAATGGAGCCCAAGAGATTAAGAGGAAGACCACCAAACCAATGGGAAAGGGACATATGCTGGGTTGTCAGAATTAACTGGCAGAGGTTCACCCAAGATTGTTCGACCTGGAGGAAACTGCTCAAGTTCGATCTGAAATTATGACTTTACAAGGCCAAATCAAAAAATGATTGAACCAGCTGATAATGATAATAAGCTGACTCTTCTTGGTATTTCTCTTCATTCCATTTAGATACTCTATCCAGGTCACCATGTAGCTGTTCACAGTCTTCTCCTATTTTTATTCTATTATATACTAATATATCATCTCCAAACTAACTAAATTCTGAATGTAAACCATCAACATAATTATTCATTAATATAATGAACAGCAACTGTCTCAAAACACTAACCTGTGGTACTCCTGTATTTACCCCCATCATTTTTGAAATGTATTTCCTAATCTAACAGTTTGCTTTCTGGCTTTTAAGAATTCCTCTACCCAGCAAGTAACTTTTTCATCCAACAGTTTTCAATTTATTTAAATCATTTTATGGCCCACTGTGTCAAATGCCTCACAAAGATATAGTGCTACTCTATCAACTAGGCCTCCCTTCTCCAGTTCTTTTGAAATATATCTGTGGTAATATTATCTACACCAGCCCATTTGAATTTTTTTTAGCTTTCCGAGTTCCTTTAAAATTTCCTATTTTCTTCATTTATACTTACAGGGAGTCTCTCCTCTGATTTGTTCCCTCCCATCACAGTGTAACAATATAATATAATATTGTAACTCCATTATAAGCAAGCCTTTGGACAGTTGAGTAAGGGACACAAGCATATTAAATATATATTGTTCCACAATCCAAATATTGCTACAAACTCTTCTGACAAAGATCTCTTTTAGTTTGTGAAGTACCATGCAACCAAGTTGAGAGTTTTATAAACAGGTTCTAAGCATCGTATAGAATTTACACATAAATTCATATGGCAAAGATTCCTCCTAACACCAGTCCCTCCACTCTGAATCGTATTTCTCATACTGTACCAATTTGCATTCTCTGTCTTCTAGTTTGACAACCTCTCTACCTTGTCACTATGACCAAAACAGTTTATCATTCCTTGCTTACTCTGCTGCAGTTTCTGCACTCCCTAGGTTCCCCTCATTAATAATAGTATAAGGTAGCTGCATGATGAAGGTTGTCAGTCGGTTAAATTTAGTATCAAGCAAAAAATGCTAAATACGACAATTTATTTCAACTGATATATAGAATTATTCCATGTTTTGTCCAAAATGATTAAACCAGCTAATGAATTTTTTTTTTTTTAATGAAAAGCTATGGACATACTAAACATGTTTTAAGTAAGTTAAATTAATATTATTATAAAATACCTTGTTGCATAATTCTTCAACACTAGCCAAAACAGCAATAGCAGACATAAACCATCCACAACTCAGTCTTCCTTTCGCAATATTTTCTGGAGATACATTTTCACTAAATACACGGGGTTGGTCACAGAGCTCCTATCAAAGAAAGAAGAAAAGACTGAAACCATCAATAAAAATGTTGGCAAATAATTATTTGGCAACATTAATAGTCAAATAACACTAACACCTGGACGTTTCCATTCAATAACTTCTGGTACAGACTCAGTGCTCCCAATACTCGACTTCAAATCAAGAAACAAAGGATCAGAAAAAAGCTTATTTATCTTCTGATGCCTTCTTCGTAGACTACCATACTTCTGTCCCCTAAAATGTTTCATTTTGTCATTGTTTCCCACCATTCTAGACGAAACTCTGTGAAAAGAAAGGAAATTCAGACCTTTTTGTTCATTAAAAATCAAATTTTCATTAGCGTTAAAATATTTTTAGTAAAACATATAAAACTAAAAACTTATTCAACCAGATCAGTTCATGCCCTGAAATAATCACTGCTTTGGGACAGGACAAACATGCAGAACTTTCCTGTATTATGATGATTTCATGTGTTTACAGTCACAATAGCAAAACATGTAGGAATAAAATCCTGATGACCATATGAGATTTCCGATGATACGGGGAACCACAGGCCACAAGGCAGATGTGATGTTCACAACAGGTTTCAGAAAACCAGTGGCCAAGGAACATGAAGCATACAGTTATAAGTATAAGAAAGGAAGGAAGAGAAAAATGTTATGCACATGGAAAGAGAGCAATAAGTAACATAACCATGATCTTTCACCCTATCTTGAACTGAATTTAATTTTTAATTGTGATGGAGTGAATGCTCATGCAGCAATTTCGCAGTAATCCAAATACCGCTACCTCTAATTTTATTATTATTATCATATATACCGGTACTTAAAGTGTTAAATTTGTCACATCATCTATTTTACCCATACTTTAACTAACTTCATTTATTGAAGTTTGTGGCTGATTTACTTTGTTAAAAATATCACATTTTTAATATGATGAAAAATAGTTAGAAATGTCTGATCATAAAATCATGATTTAAAAATTTGATTATTATAGTATAAATGACTTAGTGAAAATAAAGTGTCACTGGATCATTTTGATGCTGTGTCATGTGCTGGTTCGCAGTTTTCTGAGTGGTTCATTAGATGTGGAGAGTCTCAGGGTTCCATACTGGTAATCTACTGTTTTTAATTTATATAAATGATCTTCCCTGTTTACAGTTGAAGTTCAAAGTTGATACTTTTTGCATATGACACAAGCATAGGGATTAAAAATATTCCAGATTTCTGCACTGCCTGACAAAAAGGAAAAAAAAAGTAAAGCACCCAGAAAGGGAAGAGGAAACAAAATAAAAATTCCAAGGTTAAATGTGTTTATGATGTCATTTCTTTGCTTACAAAATTATGTCAAATAACAAAGAACAATATGAGCCTACTTATCAGTATTAAATTGTACCCCCTCTGGCATGGATGTATGCAATTTTTCAGTCGAGAAGAGTGTCGTAAAGCTGTTGTATCCTCTCATGAGGCAAGCTGGCCCACAACTGTTATAACTGGTTCTTGATATCGTCAGTACTAGCATTGGGATGGAATTGATGTCTGAACTTTCCCACATGCTGTCATATTTTAAAAAGCCAGATATTATTTCAATATTCCTTTTAGTTGCCAGGAGTACAGAATCATTTAAGATTAGTGAAGAAACTTTAATTTTTGAATTTATTAACTCAACTTCTTGTATTTAAATAAATAGTAATCTTTCTTAAGATTCATTTGACATTTATTTTCGTTTTACTTGATTCATAAACATCCAAAGAATTACAGAGGTACTTTGCTATCAGTAAAATTTAATCAACACCTCAAAAACATGAACTAACTTATTCTATCACTTGCTTGATCATCTTACCCTCTCGTTACCATCTGGTGTCCATAGGTACCGATTTTCCCCCAGAATAATTATCATTCTTTTATCTCTTCTCTGAGTAATCTGTTATGCTACAACGTGTTCTATCAGGAACAGATCTGGGAATCAGGACCAACTCAACATCATGCAGATAGTTCATAGAGATATGAGCCACATATAGATAAGTACTATCCTTTTGAAAAATGGAACCATATTACATAAGAGGTAACATATGGGGATGTGGGATGTCTGTGACATACCGTTGTGCCACCATTGTTTCCTCAATCACTATCAGTCAAGACCTGAAGTCATACTGAATGTGGCAATCCTCTCTTCTAGTGGTCAGGCATGGTTAACATGACATTTGCAGAATTGGTGTCAATCCCACAGGATCCAGCATAGGTTTTTAAAGTGTAATCAAATTAAATATTAAATGTCTGTTTAATGAATTAATAAATCAATGTCAATATAAAATAATAAAAATTAAAACTTAACAATACTTTAGCTAACAAAATGACATTAATTTTAAAATGTCTAACCCCTATTAAGTGTATTCTTTGCAATTCCAAATTAATGTCTTAAAAAATAAAGTAACTTCATGTTTTCTTTTAAGCTAATTCTAATAGTTAAGTAAATATTCATATAGAAGATCTGTTCAAAAAATAATGGGAATTTTCATTTTTTGGAAAGAATTTTATTTTTTCATCTACATCAACGTCGTCCCCTTTAAAATAGCCCCCATAAGATATTATACACTAATGCCAGTGATTCTTCCAATCGCCAAAATACTTCTGGAACTCAATCTTTGGGTTAGCTTTGAGCTCTGTCAGCAATGCACTTTTAATCTTGTGTATGCTTGTAAAACTATGGCCATTCAAGGTACTCTTTATTTTTGGGAACATGTCTGGCAAATATGGACGTTGGGGTATGATTACAGTGTTGCTTTTTGCCAAAAATTCATGAACAAGCAATAATATGTGAGCAGGTTCATTAGTGTGATGCAAAGGCCACGAATTGTTTTGCCACAAATCTGGGTGTTTTCTTCGGACTGCTTCATGGAAATGGTAGCTTGAAGGTAGTATTCATTCTGATAGTATGACCTTGCGGCAAGAACATTACAAAAATAAAAAATTGCTACTGAATCAAATCACATGTTATCCTTTTAACAGCTGAAAAGAGACTAAACATCCAATACAGCACAAAATGTATAGATATGTTTGCCAACACAACAATGAGAAATCATGCCAATCAGACTAATATTACCAAAAAATTTCAATATTCCTGGTATTTTTTGAACACACCTTGTATAACAAATATTCAATCTTTAGTCACATTAGAAAGAATGGATAGCACATTAACCAAACCACGAGTTGTGGATTAGATTGCAAGAATATACATAATGTTTGTATAAGAGGGATCAAATACCAAGCAAAATTGAAGAGGAGGTATAGTGTAAGGAGAATAACTGCTCATGGGGTTAAGATAAACAGTTGGATATTAGATTGTTCTTAAGTTTTGGTTCCCACCATCTTGATACCCTCAAAATGGAAAAGGTAGGTTCTTTAAATAAATAAAAATCACGGCTGCTAATTTAAAGTTCAAAGCTTCACTGTATTAATGAGAAAAATTTTACAAGTTTGGACAATCTGTAGGCAATTGAACTTCTTCACCAAAATATTTGACTGCAAGTTATGATAAGTAATCAGACCAAATCAAACCCCATTGCTTACTGAAAGTCATATGAAAATATTTGAAAATTTTCCCCTGTGTTACAAAATATTGAAGATGGCTGCCACTAACCTCACTTTACCATGCTTTCACTTCCACGTTTCAGCGCTATGCACTCCACAAACCGACACACAACCTGCTCCAGTGGTTTCCAGTGACAGACAGCAATTTTTCCCAGTCATGCGTATAAGTAACCTAGCACCATTCAACCAAAATTATTCCACCGGCGACAGCCATGTGACCTCCCGAAGTGTGCACCTTGCACCTCTATTTCGTCATACTTTTTACTTTTGTGACACAAAATATTCCTGTTGATCTGAAATTTTGGCAGTAGCTAGGATGATTAAAAAGTGTTAATTTTGATCCTTATTAAAAATTTTCGTAGCTTTAATAGTTTAGCCGTAAAAAATTATTTTCTGTTTAACTCAAAAACTGATTCTAACTTCCACAATTTTGCAGCTACGAGGCTGAAACAACTTTTATTTTACTTCTAATTTATTGCTCTTTCATTTGGTACCTAGAATGCCATGTTTACTATTCTGTAACAGTTTGACGCAAAATGCCATGCAATCATGGGCGCCGGGAGGGGGGGGTGCAAGGGGGTGCACTTGCACCCCCCTGCTATGAAAGAAAATACACAGAAAAAGATTAAGAAACAAAAATTTTATTATTAAATTCACTGTTTGAATAATAACTTAAGATGCCTAGGTTGTTGTACAAATTTCTTCAACACCTTGTCAATAAATTCAGTATCCTTAGCTAGTAAGTAATAAGTGTTGTATATAACGTATATTAAAAAAAAAAACAGATGCAGCCCCCTTAAAGTAATCCTGCCGGCGCCCATGCGTGCAATCATGAATTTTGAACCCTGAAATCTGTGAAACTTATTTTACATGATTCCGCATTTTCTTATTTGAAAATTGTGGAAATTTGAACTTGCTCCATGTTTTCCTTGATTTACTATGAATTTTTGTAAGATCTACTTGAATGCTTTCCGCCCTAGCCATCTTGCTAATGCATTCTTACCACCAAAAATCTTACAAAACTTTACTTGCTCTTAACATGACCTAATGACTTCATGAATTTAAATAAAACTTCCTGAAAACTATCTGTATTGTATTATGGTGTATTTTGAATATAGTTTCCTCAACTGAATTTACACATATTTTCTAAATTGGTAATGTGTTCAAAAATCAACCTATAAACTTTACCGAGGTTTTCCCAACTTTAATCTGTTGTGTAAGCTAAAATTACATTTTTTTCTAACTGTAGACTGACTTTCTCTCTATAAAAATATGACTTCTAGAATTTAAAGTATGCAATTAGGTTTTTAGGATACCCACCAGCATTTAACTTTTAATATATTCAGAACTCTTAAGTAGAATTCTCTAAGTACAGAATTTCTATCATCGTTTTACTAGTTATAATTCTAAATGAAGGAAATGTTTACTTTTTCAAAAATATTCCGAAACCAAATACTAAATATGCTGATGTTCTAATTTTCTATAGATGTTTAACTTGATTTATAACTTGAATTGACTAAGTAAATTACTCTAAAATTGATGTGCCACGCTATTTGATTGAGCCCACTGTTCTGTAAATAAATTTCACTACGCAGTTTGCGAAATTTTAGGTTAGCTTACAATAGGTAACAAAGGATGGAAATTGGAATAGTAATGGATAAATAGCTTCTCATAGTCAAAAGGAGGGAATAAAATACAACTTTTAGCACTGAAAACAAATTATATAACCATAAACTTAATACCAAAACAATTGTCCAACAAAGAAAGGTTTGGAAATGTGTAAGTCAGTAGAGGTGGAAGTGAAATTTTGAAAGTTAAAAGGAAAGCATCACAAAATTTTTTACAGGTACTATGATTAAAAACAAGCATGCTGATGCAACGTTTACAGGGTTGAAAAATTTACAGGGTTGTAGATTGATTCTAACCAGTCAACTTGATGACATCATTAGTCAAGCAAGAACAGATGTAAGTAGAAAGCAAAGCTCAAAGAATAAAAGAAACACCTTTATTTAAATAGATAAACCAAAACCAACTATGGAAATGCATTGTCAGCATTGAGACAGACTTTGTAACAAAAAATTGAGTTGATAAGTAAATCCCAAGAATGTTTTCTTATGAGTAAATAAACTCTACTTTAAAATGGAGATAGCTACAAAAGTTAAAAATGTAATCAAATGAAAGCTAAATTTAAAGGAAATAGCAATATGGTAACAGTTGGAAAATTAAATGGTGTTTAAAGGCTGAAATAGGTATTCTAAAATATTTTGCCCAAAGTTGTGTCATACAAATACCAAAAAGGGATTAAGAAATAGAAATTTTATTACAAGTAAGAGAACAATCATTAAAAAGAGTATAAAATTCTAATAATAATAGTGAAAATTCCATGTAAAACCATATTCAAATAAAAAAAGTTTTGTCTAACAAAAAACATTCATTTCCTTGAAAGTAAAATATGTGCAAGATGCCATAATAATAATCAAATTCAACAGCCAAATAAAAATAGCCACAGAGCTAATTTATACAACAAATTAAAGAGGAAAGAAAATCAAGTCATTTCGAATAGGTAACTCTATTCAGGATCAAATACATTTAAAGTTATAAATAAATAAATAAATTTTCAACCCTCTACTTTTGAAGTTTAATTATGCCTAAACAAATCGAAATACAACAAAATGTATCCTAGAGAAAAGTATTTAGAATAATCCATTTGATAGGTTGGCCAAGTTTTAGGAAGATTCGAATAGAATAATGAATAAGGATTCTAAGAATTAGGTATTCTCCCATGACAGATACTATATAAACCCTGCAATTTTTCCTCCTTGCACCAGTTTCAGTCAGGGAAGCATGTATGCACAATTTGTATCCCTGATTTAGCACTTGGAACTTTTAATTAATTTGTAACTTCTGTGATTGAAAATATTCTGTATACTTTTGACTTATAAAATATTAATTTTTTAAGGAAACAAACACTATTATTTTCAGAGCATTTAAAACTTTATTTCAATTTACAAACTTTTGGAACTTTGTAAATTTTAAGTGAATGAAAGTGTGTTTGGTACTAGCTGTGGTTACCTGCATCTTTACATAGGAGAAGAGTCTGATTTACATAATATTTAGTCAGATGTACTGAAACCTGATACCAGCTTTAACTTTCCCAATTTGTGAGAATATACTCAGTGTCTTTCAACTGTGATTTATTATTTCTATGAGTAACTTTTCCACCAGATCTCTTAAAGTGCAAATACAAGTAGATTGGTGACTGATTCAGAAAGAGCTTAGCAAATAAAGAATTTCAAATAGTATCATGTTTTAACAATACAGCAATGGTTACAGTTTAAATAGCTATCTTTCTCTATACCCAAGAACAGATTTAACAGATTTCTTTTTAACAGCATGACATCTTGGAAGCAGAAGTAGAAATAAAAAAGGCACTGAATGAGATGGAGAATTAGAAGCCATGTGGAATTGATAATTTTCCAGCAGAAATGTTGAAGAGTTTTGGAAACAGAGGAAGGAGAGAGATGCCTACCTTTGAAAGGAGATATATGACAAAGGGGAATGGCCATATGATTTTTTTGCAATGCTAATGATACCAATCCAGAAAAGAGGAATAAAAATAAATTTGAAGAGCATAGGACTATCAGTATAATTTCACATGCAACTAAAGTATTGTCAAGAATGTTGAATAGAAAGATATAAGGGACATTACATTGGAGAGAAACAGTTTTTATTTGGGAAAAGAAGAGGAATAAGAGCTGCAATTGGCCTGTTAAGAATTATTGGGGAAAGATATACTAAAAAAGGTAGAGAAATTTAGGCCATTTTTATTGACTTGGAAAAAGGTGTTGACATGGTTCAATGAAAAAACCTGATATATCTTGAAGAGGAAATAAGTAGATTGGAGGCAGAGAAGACATGTATAGACCCTATATTTACAACAGAAAAGATTAAAGATTAGAAATTAGTTGTTGGGAGAAAGCGTCATTGAGTTGTTGCCTTTCCTGATTATTGTTCAGTTTATACCTAGAAGAGATTATTGGAAAATTCTTAGATGGAAAAAGAGGAGTACATGTTGGAGGAAAGAGAACAAGCAAGTATAAGATTTGCTGATGATATGGTCTCAATAGCAGAAAGTGAATGCGCACCTTGGGGACCCCCAAGCGCAGTTCAGAGGGCTCACGGGCCTTCACGGCAAACTGGCGATCTTTTTTTTTTCTTTTTTTTTAGCTCTACCGTCACCTAAGGGGGCCCCTGAGACAGAGGGAGCCCCCTCTCACTAAGAGGCCCTCACTGCTCAGGGGGCCTCCAAGTACAACTCAGGGGCCTCCAAGCACAATTCAGGGGCCCCCAAGCACAACTCAGAGGCTCCAGCCTCAGCTCAGGGGGGCCCCTACCAGCAACACAAAGGAAAGAAAAGGTCGCCCATCTGGCCTGAGGGCCCAAAATAATTTTTTTGCACTGGGGCCCTTGTTGACCTAGCTATGCCACTGGCTGAAAGACCTAAATCGAGATAGTGAATAGTGTGGAATGAGAATCAATACTGAAAAAACAATAAGTATAGTGGTTGGTAAAGGAAGAAAACTGATAAATATTAAGATATGACAATCTAATACCAGCCAAGTAAGAGCCTTCAAATATCTTGGACGTACAGTCACTGAGGACTTGACGTGAACCAAGAGGTGAAAACTATTGTTGATGTAGCGAAGGAAGCGTTTAATAGGAAGAGGAAATTATTAACTGGTAAAGTAGATAAAACAATGAGGAAAATATTTAGCAAATTTCTCATATGTTGACTGGAAAAGCAAAGACAAGCAGGGCAATAAAGCTAGTCAAGCCCAAGCACAGCTGGAAAGCGAAGACACACCATTTGATGAATCGCAGATCCGACTGCATTGTGGAGCTGCTTAAATTAGTGCAGGATTCACCATACTATCAAATGATGCAGAGTCCCTCTTAACTGCAGGATCTCACTTCGCTGGACTGCAATCCCTAAGTGTGGTTAACCAGAATCTCGATAATGAGTATGCCTAACCTAATGATCCCATGTAGTCCAACATTTGGCTATTATCATATTTGAATGCCCCACAAATCTGGATATTGAATGATTCAACCAAATGGCCAAATGGAGACCCACAATGAGGTCCCTTAAAACTATGTAAGGTTCTGATAATGCTGTTTCACACAAGAACTCGACTTCTCAATGTCGTTCACAGTGCTCACTGTTCACACAATTTATATACCCTACCAGGCCTGGCAACAAAACTAAACACAAACAACACTAATGCACTCTGGTGGTCACACTGTCACAGAAAATTGCAATTCCAATCTTTTACAGCACTTACCCAAGAAGTGTCAAGGGTATTTCATCATATCTTTGACCTTATTAACAGTTGGTTCACAGCTAACAGCTTGCTTTTAACTTCAATAAAACTCAACACAGACAGCTCAGTATGTCACACAGATTCATATCAGACATACATATAAAATTTGCGAACCTGATCTTTTAAGAGATGAGTATAGAATTACTGGATTTGTATATCGATCTTAATTTAAATTGGAGGTTATTTCTCTCTGACTTACTTAAGTGATTGGATCAGTCACATTTGAAATTCATACATCAGAAATACATGATCTCAGTATGAAGAAACTAGTTTATTTTTCTTCCCTTCACTACTTAATGTCATATGAAATAATATTGTGAGGCAATTCAACTTTTAGTGGCAAAGTATTGTTAACCCAAAAGAGAGTAATAAGAGTTTTATGTGGGATTAGCAGTAGAACTTCATGAAGAGAGCTGTTCAAAAAATTACAGATTTTAATATTGGTGACTGAACAGTGAGTATATATTCACATTAATGTATTTTGTAGTCACCAATTATATACTGTTTGTAATTAATAGTAAAATACACAATTATGTCACTAGAAGTAAAAATTATCTAAGCAAAGAATACAAGTTGTCATCATTGGTTCAAAATATGGTGAGATAGTCTGGAACACAAATCTTCAATTATTCCCTACCATGTCTTAACAGTGCAGCAGGGGATACGAGGGTAGGTCCAAAAGTTCCGGGCCTAAGTAGGAATGGACATTCAAATAAATGAAATACATATATTACTTTTCAATATAACTTCCCTTAATACATTTTTCATAATGTGGAATTAACATCTGTGAGTGGAGATTTTCCTGGCATACTAATACAATAAAATCCTCTCAGGTGTCCAGCCGTATGGTGTTGTATAAACACGGTGTTTTGACAGGTAGCTCTGTTAAGACAGCAGAGCTAGCTGCCGAAACGTCATGTTCATACAACACCATTCAGCTGGACACCCGAGTGGATTTTATTATAGGATTAATATATTTATTCCGTTAGAAAAATATTTCTTATATTTGCTGTCAAAATGTTGAATTACAGCTGCCTGGATGTCTTCATTGTTGCAAAACGTGCATCCATGAAGGTCAGACTTCAATTTAGAAAACAAAAAATAGTTACTCAGGGCCAAATCCGGACTGTATGGTGGATGAGGGAGTTCGGAGAATCTGCATTCTATAATAATATCCTTCACATGCATGGATAGGTGCACTGCCTAGCTGGAACCTCACGCCTCTTGAAAGTTTACTGCGCCTTTTCTCTTTTATGGTATCTCGGAGTTTCATGATCAGGTTGCCACAGTATACTGAAGTATTTCTTTCCTTGAAATCAAGCAATACAATTCCTTCATTAACCCAAAAATAGTCTCCATGATCTTCTTCATTGACTGGAACACTTTCGCCTTTCTTGGCAGAGATTTCCCCACCTGGCACCATTCAATTGATTCTCTTTTTGACAAAGGATTGTAGTTCAGGACCATGGTCTCATCACCAGTGACAATGGAATTCAAAAATGGATCTTTCTCCTCTTCCCATAGCTTTAAAATCTCTCAAGCACAGTTTACTCATTCTGCTTTCTGCACAGCAGACAGAATTTTGGGAATCCAACGTGCACTGATCTTGTTCATAGCCAAATGTTCATGGAGAGTTCAAAGGACAGGTTTTTAACAAGCCCAGTCTTGCTGCAATTTCATTTGCCTTCTGTCTTCCAGCACTTTCTCCTGCACACTTCATGTTTTCATCAGTGATTGATGTCATCTTATAGGGATTTTCTGCCAAATTTAAAAAGTTTGGCCCAGTGTTTCACTGTAGAATGTGAAGGAGAAGCATCACTGTACACATTTTGCAGGAATACATGGATATCAGACAACATACAGCCTTCTTTAGTCAAAAACATTATCACCACATGATATTCGACACTTGACATGGTACGTACAGTTTATGTTTTGTCCTCTCTCTGGTGTGCGGGAGCTTGCAGAGAAGAACGCAAACATGGCCACTAGTGTCTCAAAACTTCACCTTCGAAGCGCGGCAATTCAAACTTTTGTACCCATCCACTAAGTAGGTTAAGCCAGGAACGTTTGAACCTACTCTCGTCAGATTAAATTCAAGAAAAAATTAAAAGAATATTTAACTGACAATTCCTCCTACTCCAATATCTACAATATGAGTACCAGTAGTTTGTGAAAATGTAGTTAATAAAGTACATATTATTCTGTGACAGTAAATCTTGTGGTGTATACATCTATTCTGTAATGTAATTATTATTTCTTAACTTGACTCCTTTCTGCATCCCAAAGAGTCTGTCTCTTAAATTGGGACCTATTGAAAATGAATATATTGTATTGTATGGTGCTGGCTTTCAGCAATTGTTAATATTCTGGAACACTCAGTAACTATACTCAAGTCAGCAGGTGATTACCTCAGTAACTATACTCAAGTCAGCAGGTGATTACCTTCATAAGCACTCAGGAATTTTGATATTAATAGATATAGGAAAGTATTAGAAGTGTTACATGAGAAAGAAGTTATCTAGCCAAAAAGCACTCAGTTTGTAAATAATGCTTTGGTCAATTTCAGAGTAGTCTGATGTTATATTTTATTGCTATAATAGATAATTATGAATTAAAGTTACTTGTTGAGTTTATATTTTATGAGATTGCCTCTTCAGTTGGGATTTTAAGAATATAGATCAAACATTCAACTTTAATGGAATTATAATCCAATTGGTGACTTTAAGAATCTAAAAATTTGAAAAATCACTACCAATAGTGATAATTTTAAAAGAATGGTTGCAAACTATGTTCAAACTAGTACAATGGAGATGAAGAGGAAATTATCTCTTACTTAACTGGTTACAGATAATGGAAACAAAGAAACTGCCATTGGACACTAAAATAAGATAGGAAAGATGTCCCGTTACATACTACAGATGAAGGCAGGAGGGCGAGATGAACAAATTACAAACACAAAAACAAAAAAATTGCACAATATTTTGGTGAGAAACCTTATTCATGTGCGAGGCGATACGTATGGTGGGGGAAAGATATGATCCCAACCGGACCCGCCACATGAATGAAACAAAGGCGGGAACATGGGTGGGGGTGGAAGTGCTTGGGGTGGAAGTGCTGGGGGTGGGGGGGATATGGTTGAACATCGATAGAAGTGGAACAAGATAATCTCTGTGGAGCCTGTTTGGAAATTATTATGGGAAAAATTACTAAAAAAAATACATTACTATTTTGATTTGGATCAGTTATAGGGGTGAATAAATAAATGCAGAAATATAAAAGATTTTTTTAAAAAAAAAGATCAAAAAGAGAGGAAAAAATAAGGGGGGGGGGTAAGCCAAGTCCACGTCCTAGTTGTGCCCCCTGGGACGCTCCATATATCATATGGATGCTAACGGACCTCTGTGAAACTTACCCTCATCCCTCGGTTGTACTCGTCCCAAGGTTGTGGTATCCAGCCCCTTTGGCGGGATGGTCGACCAACTGGGGGAACCATCAGAATGGTCAACAGCTTCAACAGTGGATGAGGATTATGAATCCCAACAGCAAAGAAGGTGGAAGAACTATCCTTGATGTGGGGAGAACCAAAACCCAAGACGTGTCTGTTGTGGGATCCGCCGGCGGCTTGGTCAGCGTCTGCTCACCCAGAGGGTGCAGCTGCCATCTCTGCTGCAGGAACTGACAATCCCTGGTTCTAACTTCCCAGTGGAAACACTGGACAAATATCTTAATCACAAGCCATGATGATTCGTGAGAGTAATGACAAAATTACCCCAGATGGTCCACCCATCGATGGACGGCAACTGGGTATTCGGATTCTGGGGAACCCGGGCGATCACGAACACAGAGAAAGTCGGAGTTCTCTGGTAGACTTCCATACAATACCCCTACATAAATTGGTACCCTAAACATCAACACCCTACTCCAGCCTGGGAAACTACACACTCTAACATCAGAAATAGATCGACAGAAAATCAAGATACTAGCACTCCAAGAAACACGATTCATCGATGAAGACACAATAGACTACGGCAAATACCGCATCTTTAAGAGTAAAACAGGAAAACGAGTCGCTAATGGTGCCCCACTACTGGGTATGGCCTTTATGGTACACAAAAGCATAACCAGTTCAATCAGAGAGGTCTCTCCCATAAACAACCGTCTCATAACCATGCAAATACAATGTGCCAACAAAAAGTACACCCTAATAAATGTCCACGCACCAACAAATGTAGACAACAAAAATAAACCACCAGAAACTGAAAAATTCTGGGACAAACTTGAGAAAGTCATGCAAAAAATCCCTAAAGAGGATGCAAAGATCTTACTTGCTGATTTTAATGCACAACTCGGGAAAGAAAAAGAGTATCGGAAAACCTTTGGTAAATATCCCGCCCACAAATTCACAAACAAGAAAGGCACAAGACTTATTGAAATATGCCAACACAGCAACCTAAAAATCATGTCAACTTCTTTGAGAAAAGATCCACCACAACAAAAGACCTGAAGATCACTCATACCAGAACTTGGTGAATATCAGATTGATCACATTGCCATTTCTTATCATCTACAAAAAGAAGTCTATGATGTTCAAGTCCGCAGAGGGGCAAATAT
The DNA here is from genome assembly GCA_031002005.1 of Vandiemenella viatica. Taxonomy (NCBI): domain Eukaryota; kingdom Metazoa; phylum Arthropoda; class Insecta; order Orthoptera; family Morabidae; genus Vandiemenella; species Vandiemenella viatica. The sequence continues at coordinate 27,602,137 of JARYHS010008075.1, forward strand.
AGACACAGTCCACTATTTAACAAGAATTAAAATGAAATTCACCCCAAAGAAAATACATCAGAAAAAAACACACCTACAGAAATTTGACCCAAGGAAGATCATGGAAACTAACCTGAGAGAAGAATGGGAGAAAGAACAAGCAGATACCTGGGAAAAATTTCACACCAAAATTACACAAAAGGCCAAAATACTAATACCATTGAAAAAGAATATGTAATAAGTGACAGATTTAACATAGATTTAGGTCAGGGCTGTGTCTGGTGTCAAGGATATGTTGGTAGGCTATTTCCCATCTGCAATTCTGAAGGGGTGGTGTTATTTGGAAAAACTCTAACAGCTCTAACTGTGAAGCAGGTGTTGAGGTTATTTGAATCATGTGAGTTGACATGAACTGCCACTGGATGATCATAAACTTTTTGCCTTTGACCGTTCATCCTGTAGGATAGTTGGAAAGCAGTGAGGCCGATGTAGGAAGCATTGCAATGGAGACATGAGTTGGTAAATAACGAGAGTGGTAGCACACGTAGCATGTCCAATTATGGGAAAGGATTCTCCTATGACAGGATGGTGGCAGCAGGGTGCATGCTTCATATTTTACAGTGGGGTCTATTACAATGGAAAGATCCCTGTGGAGTTCTAGGAGAGTCAGACGGTAAGTACTTGTGGACCAGGATGTTATTCAGATTGGGTGGTCTGCTAAAACAAGTGTGGGGAGCAGTGGGTAGGATTTTGGGAAGAAGGAGACACATTTTGGGGAAGGACTGTAGGTAGTTATGCCCACGGCGGAGAATCTGGTTGATAGATTCCAAGCCAGGAAAGAACTGTGTGACAAATGTTGGTCTACAGTTAGTTTTAGGAGGTGCAGAACGAGGGTTGTTGGAGATGGCTCGGGAGATTTGTTTTTGTGGGGGTACTGGCAGGAAATGAGGGCTTGGAATAGTTTTTGGGAGTAACTGGAAACAGATTCTTCATCGGAACAGATGCATCTGCCATGGATTGCAAAGTTTGGTGTGTAAAGGGTGACAACTTTCAAAGTATAGGTATTGTTGTAAGTTAGTAGTTTGATGTGTGCAGAGGTGTGGAGGGCACCCTGTCAGAGGGTGATATCCACGTCAAGGAAGGTGACACAGGTGTGGGAATATGACGAGGTGAAATTGATGGAGTGACTGCTATTGAGTGGTTGGCCATGCAAGTACCCGTGGTAGTGCGTATCTGGTGATAAATCAGGGAGTTGAAGGAGAAGTAGTTTTTGGATAGGATAATGTTGGCTAGTGATATGAGAAAGAATGTTATGGGAAGACTATTTGGAGGGTGCATATCCAAGAAGTGTTGCAGGGAACTGAGGCCTTCCAGGTGAGGAAAGTTGGTGTATAAGGAAGTAACACCAATGGAGACAAGGAGGGAGTCTGCGGTAGAGGACTGAAGACTTTCGACGGACGCTGTGGGGGGTCTTTGATGTAGGAAGGAAGGTTCTGCACAAATGGTTGAAGGTATTGTTTCACCATAACTGAAATCCGTTCATTGGGGGAAACATAGGTCACAACTATAGGTCATCCCGGATTGCCAGCCTTGTGTATCTTGGGGAGAAGGTATAAGGTGGGAGTGCGGGTATTCTGAGGTGCGAGAAGGGATAATGATTATGAAGAGAGGCTTTTAAGGGGTCAGGTGGTCCAGGAAGGAGCAAATTTCAAGACAAATGGAAGAGGTGGAATCTGAGGCATGTGGACGGTAAGTATTGGTACCAGAAAGCTGTTTAAGATCCTCGCATAGTAGTCACTGTGGTGGTGGAGCCCTTATCTGCTGGAAAGATGATGATGTTTTTGTTCCTAGACAGTTTTCTCATAGCCCAGATTTTGGTAGGACTAGGTTTTTTTTATAAATTTATTTTAATTGGAATGGAGCACACCCTCCGGTGGCAATTTCCCTACACACCCAACTTCCCCCTATCCTGCACCCACCTACATTTGCCCACTGGAAATTTTAACTTTAAATTCTTTTAACGTTTTCGGTAAGTTATTCATCATTGCCCTTGGTAACTCATTCCAATCCTTGACACCCTTACCTAAAAAAGAAAATCTTCCCACACCCTTGTGCCTGAAATCGAGTGCCAGCTTGTGGTCATAGTCATCTTTTCCCTTCCATGAACTACTTTTCATACCTACTGCAATATCTTTCCATGCCTCATCACCAGTATACGCTCTGTACACTCCCATGACCCTCCTCATCCTCCTCCTGCCTTGCAACGAATTCCATTCCAGCTCCTTTATCATATCTGTCGCTGATTGCATTCTGCGATAATTTCCAGAAACAAATCTAGCACCCCTTCATTGCATCTTTTCAAACTCCTGTATTTGATACTCAAAGTGTGGGTCCCATACTACACTACCATATTCGAGCAATGGTCTGACCAAAGTTTTGTAACCCAATTCCTTTACTTCTCTCTTACATCCCCTCATCACTAGGGTTCGGATCTTTAGGACCAAAAATCGCGAAATATGCAGGCAAATATGACCTTAAAAATAGGTAAATATGACCTAAAAGAGACAAAATATGACCAAACATTAAATTTTTTATTCTTTAAAAATGCTCAAATGTACATGATTTATTTTATGTAGCTGTGTCGCTTTCAAGTAGACAGCATAATTTGCTTCTATGCACTCACTGTACGAATGGGAAATTAATTTTGGTGAAAGTTATTTTCTTGTTCCTGTAAAAGACTGGATTACTAGAATTTTACTTTTAAAAATGGAAATTTACTATACATTTGTTGCGAATTAGTGTACATTCCATTTTTTATTCTTGTTTGATGCCAGCATTGCAGTATGTCACCACATGCATCTTCAAGTTCTCGAAGAGGAATTTTCTCCGGTTGTCACTAAAAACTGTCTTGTAGTGTGAGAAGCTTCGTTCGACATTGCAAGATGTGACGGGAGCGTACTTAAACAGAGTCAGGTCACTGCAATTTAATTGTGGGTCGTCTTCAGTCAAAACAGATTCGCCACCATGTAAAATTTGACTAATTTTACAAATTGTTTTATATCCTTTATTCCCACACAACACTTTATCAAATTTGTTTTTCAGCAAACTAGCCACACTGCCCCCTGCTTGGCCTATTTCGGTTTCCACACTTTTAACGACCGCCAAACTTTCATTCAGTTCTAGACTAATTTCTTCAAGACGCGAAATCGCAGTTGTGATGCCTGAAAAACTTGACTTTATGTACGCCAAATTTCTGAACAAATTACTGGAAAACAGTTCTTGGACAATTTTTATGGAAGATGCTTCACTGTTATCAAAATTAGAAACTATTTTCCGTATGTTTTCATAATATTCACACTAACAGCTAACTGCATCGAGCCATGTGCCCCAACGAGTAAGTACTGGTTATGGTGGAAGAGGGATGGAAGGTGTGTCTTCTCTAAATTTTGCCACTCTCATTGGAGCTTTAACAAAAATCTTTTTTACATTTGATATTAACCCATCAACATCAGGGAAATTTAGTCTTACTTCCTCGGCAACTCTATGTAATCCATGAATGAGACAGGTTAAATGCACCATCGAAGGATACAACATCTTCAGACATTTCCCAGCCTTTACCATGTACGGCGCAGCGTCGGTCACAAATAGTAAGACATGTTCTCGCTTAACTTCACCGCTCCATAACAGTCTCATAGCATTGTCAAAACGGACGGTAATTGTTGAATGGCTTACTGATTCAAGAGCTTCACAGTCCAGTAAAAATATATCATCCCGTCCGTCAGAAAGTAGGGTTCCAACGATAACATTTACAACGTATCTCCCACAAGCATCAGTACTTTCATCCATTGATACCCAGATCTTATTGGTGCCTATCTTAGTTCTGATTGCCTGCAAAACAGTTTCATAACAAGACGGTAAATAGTTCTTCCTCAATGTTGATTCGGTTGGAATCGTCTGTGTTGTGTATTTCTCCACGAACGATTTGAAATGCTCATTGTTCACTTTATTAATTTGGATGTTGGCTGATACCATCATTTCACAGAGTTCTTTAGAAAAAATTGATAATTTGGAAGACGACGAAGCTGTTAATGTATCCAAGAAAAGTCGCTGTTTGCTTTGTCGAGTTGAATGTCGTATTACATTATTCTTGTGTCTTGATGTATTGTAGTGCTGCTGCACATGAAATCGCTTTGTTGCATTCACTTTAGTTTCACATAATTTACAGAAAAGAACTCTTTCATCTGTGCTAAAATACTCCTCTCCAAATTCCTTTACGTAACTCCGTAACTTTACACTTTCAGAAAGTTTTGTTTTCGGCATGGCGGTACTCACTGATCCACTGCAGATTTAACACCGGTTGAGGATTATTTTAAAAAGCATTGGTGACAGTGCGTGAGTGGCTGAAGGTTTGTGCTTGTTTCGACGCGGAGAGTCTGGTATGTAGGGAATACCTGACCCAGGTAGGGACGGGTTTCCCGTTAAGCAGCAGTTTCGCCATACTGAATCATAGGAAGACAATTGATTCCTCTCAACTCATCGGTGGGTCACTGCAGTGGACTCAATTCCCACGATACCGTCGCAAGTGAGACATTGATTGACGTGGCTCGACACAGGCATGCTGCTGCTGCATAGTCGAATTTAAAAAGCGGGCGGAACATTAACGTTTAGAGAGTGACAATAATTTATAACTTTAATTCTTGACTGGTGAATTCTGAACAATTTGGTTACAATTAGTTTCGTTTCTTTCTCCAAAGTATAACAGGAATAAATTTCTCTGAATAATTATCTTAATTTCTTTTCATCTACAACTTCTATCAAAAATTACCAGTTTTTTTCTCAAAATATGACCATATGACCATAAAAATTGCTGAAATATGACCATAATTAGGAAAATGGCCCAAATATACATTTATAGGCTATATAAAATACATTTAAATACAATCAGAAACGTTGAATCAGTGTTTACTTTCTGCATTTCAGCTCAAAAAGAAGGCAGGAAAAAAATATGACTTTTCCTAAAGATCCGAACCCTACTCATCACTCTCTCCAACAAGTACAAAATTTTGAAACCTTTTCCAACCACCTGTCCAATGTGTCCTGCCCAGTTAAGCTTGTTATCAAATGTAATGCCAAGATATTTACATTTCAGGTCTTCAGCAAGCAATTCTTTCCCCACCTTATATTCATAAATAACCTTTTGTTTTTTATTTGTGTATCTAATTAGCTAACTCTTCTTTGCATTTATCTTCATCCCATGTTTACCAACCCAATTAGATATCCTGTCCAGATCACCCTGCAACTGTTTACAGTCCTCTATCGTTTTGATCCTTTTATACAGCATTATTTCACCTGCAAGCAATCTAATTTCAGATAGTAAACAATCAACACAATTATTCATTAGAATAATGAATAGCAATGGTCCCAATATGCTACCCTACGGCACTCCCATTTTTACTTCCACTTCTTTTGATACCGCATTTCCTACCCTAACTTCCTGTTTTCTACCTTTTAAAAATTCTTCAACCCAGCAAATCACTTTCTCATCCACTCCAATAGTTTTTACCTTATTTACTACCATTTTGTGGCTTACTCTGTCAAACGCTTTTTAAAGATCTAGTGCTACACTATCAATTTGATCTCCCTTGTCCATTTCATCTGAAATATCTTGCATATATCCCACCAACTGAGATTCACATAAATATCCTTGCCTGAACGCATGTTGCCTACTTGAAAACCACTTACGTTCCTCACATACATTTCTGATGTGGTTGCATATTAATCTTTCCATTAATTTACCTACCACTGAAGTCAAACTGATTGGCCTGTAATTTTCGACTCTATTTCTCACCCTTCCTTTATGTACCGGTACTAATATCACACTTTTCCAGTCTTGTGGTAAGCAGCAAGTATCCAGACTCAATTTAAATATTATTTCAAGATAAGGTACAATGTCACATACCGCTCTCTTTAAGATATCTGTAGTAATATTATCTGCACCAGCCCCCTTATGTTTTTTCAGCTTGCTTATTTCCTTCATGATTTCTTCAGGATGAATTTCAAATTTTTTAGTATCCTCATTTCTAGTCGTATTGTTAAGCTCGTTCTCCGAATTAGACTTTCCCGTCATTTCTGATTCATTGTCCCTAATGCTCTCATTAAACCAGTAACTTAAAATCTCTGCCTTTTTGAAATCCTCAGTAACTACTTCTCCATCCTTATCTATAAGCATCTCTACACCCTCCCTTCCCTTTTTTTTTTTTTTTTTTAATCTGCTTAACGTCTTTCCAACAGTCTTTAGAGACAGGAAAGGATGGGGGGCAATGAATGGGAAGGAATTCGGCCATGGCCTTTTGATGGGAACATTCCGGCATTTGCCTGGAGTGATTTGGGAAACTATGAAAAACCCAAATCTGGATGTTCGGACGGGGATTCGAACCGCCGTCCTCCCAAATGCGAGTCCAGAATGCTATCCGTTATACCACCCTAGGTAATCATAAATTAATCATATATATAGGTATCTTTACCAAAAACGCTAATACAGAAAAAATATAAAAATACAAATTAAAATTAATTAAATCAAATATTATAGGTAACAATAAACTCCCTAAACTAAAATAAATAGATAATAAAACCAATAATAAAGGTAATCTAGCAACCAAAGTATAAAAAATTAAATAAATTCCCGCCTGTAATCGGTCCTCCCTTCCCCTCAGTTTCCTGATATAGCCATAGAAATTTCTAGATGCATCAGTCAGTGGTCCTCCTGCAGTGACAATACTCTTCATAAACCCATCTTTAGCCACTTTGCTGTTATTAAGTCCTTGTTTAGTTGTTTCAAATATTCCCTACTACCCTGCTGTCTCTTAACTCTGTTATGTTCTCTTCGTACCAACCTCTTTAACCTTGTCACTTCCCTATTATAGTACACAGGTTCTCTACTTATCTTTATTTTCTGCTTTCGAATTAATTTTTCTTTCCCCTTTCTTATAATCTCCTTGAACTCTTCCCACCTTGACTCTACTGTACTTGTGCCTTCCTTCCATTTGCTGATACATTCTCTGAAATATCTCTTCAAATTTGAAATCTGTGCCTTTTTATAATTGTACCTATTTCCCGCTTCAATTTTGGCTGCTGGTTCACTGAATCCTCTAATATCCATCAGTACTGCTTCATGATCACTTATTCCTTCTGTTACTTGACACCCCACAAGGTTATCATCAGGCTTTTATAGGAACATATCCAAAATATTTTGTCCACTAGTGTTTTGCTCTACCACTTGTGTAAATCCTCCTTCCCTTATTAAGGTATTTGCAAATCTTTGTTCCCGTGTGTTATTAATCTTATTTCCTTCCCAGTTTACACCAGTTATTGAAGTTTGGAATAGAATTGAGGAAAGACTTTGATGATAGGGTGGATGTGAGGAAGTCTTGAGAAAGAAGGAGGGAATGGTTTTGGGAAAGTGGACATGGATCTAGTTGAGATGGTGGTTTGAACTGCTCTAAGCTGAATTCAATCTCGCCCCGAAGGTGGTCACTCTCCATTGTGGTAGCAAAGTGATAACACCAGCAGATGAGTGGCAAAACACAAGAGAGTCCCGGATCAGAGCAGCATGGTCGAACTTAGGAGTAGGTGAGAAGAAAAGTCCCTTGGAGAGAGCCACGGTGAAGGAAGGCAACATTATATAAATATAAGGAAGGGGGAAAAAAAACTATTTAGAAATTTTAATTTAAGCGGCCACTTTTATTTATGCAGTCCTAATCAACCCAGAAAAAATAATAATAAATAAATTTAAAAAAAAAAAAAAAACAGCAAAGGAAAGAATTACTGCACTGGGATACTGCACTGACACAAACCTGAGCGGGCCGGTATCGATTTATTTTTTATTTTTTTTAAATTATCACTTTATGCCTCATCGATGCCGAGGTTATTAGAGGCAGGATGGGACTGGGGACAAGGAATGGGAAGCAATTCAGCCATGGCCTTTTGAAGGAAGCATCTCACCATTTACCTGGAGTAATTTGGGGAAACCATGGAAAACCCAAATCTGGATGCCCGGACAGAGATTTGAACTGGCGTCCTCCCAAATGTGAGGCCAGAGCATTAACTGCTCACTCACCATGCTTGGTGGTATCGAAAATGGCAGCGAAAGTGCAGAAAACATGCGTGTAATGAAATTTAAAACATGACGTTAGCTAGAGTGGCGCCGGCAGTATTGATACTGTACAAGCATTTCTGTTGATGCCCAGAATGAGGAAAAGAGTGGAAATAAGTACAGATGTGTACAGTTTAGTAGCACACCTGCCAGCAAAAATGGGACATAAATTGAAATTTGAGTGAGAACAACTTCAAAATGTTTTAAATACAATGAAAATACATACACGCAAATAAAGCAGTTACAACCACACGTGAATTTTGTGAAAAAAGTACCACCTACACTTTGACAGTTGTCACCCTTTCCACACTAAATGTTCCCTCACATACAGCCTTGCAATCTGTGTCAGACGCATCTGTTTCGATCAAGAATCTATTTCCAGTTACTCCCAAGCTCTCATTTCTTGCCAGAACCCCCCCCCCCCCCCCCCCGACCTCATGGAAAAACTAATCCCCCGAGCTGTCTCCCACAACCCTCATTCTGCACCTCCTAAAACTGACTATGGACCAACACTCATCAACCAGTTCTTTCCTGGCTTGGAATCCATCAACCAGATTCTCCGCCTTGGGCATGACTTCCTATGGTCCTTCCCCAAAATGTGCCTCCTTCTTCCCAAAATCTTACCCACTGCTCCCTGTACTTGCTTCAGCAGACCACCCAATCTGAATAACATCCTGGTCCACATGTACTTAAAGTTTTTGTGGTTTTTATTTGTTCATCTTGCCCTCGTGCCTTCATCTGTGGTAAGTGATGGATCATCTTTCCCTTTCCTATCTTATTTTAACTGGCTAACCGTAATTTATATGAACAGCAAACTAAGCTCATGTTGTTGGTGGGTTTAGATATTGTAACATACCCTAGATTTTCGTAATTTTGCATAATGAAATTGGTTTACAGAATAGCAGGCTGAGATGAGTAACACGATACTACAACTTTAAAGTCATTATTGGAGGTAATTCAGGAGATAATTCAAAATGATATAGTTAATATAGGCAATAATTCAAGTTCAAACATTAAATTCAGGTATTAAATCTCCCCAAACAGCTGTAGAAGAACTTAACCTAAGATCTGGATATGCAATATTTGGTTTCAATATAATTTCACTAAAATCAATACTTTTCTTCACTTTAAAAGATATTCAGGATAATAAACAGGTAAAAGATATTAAATCCTGTAGCTAGAGAATCCTACTATTAAGTATGAGTCCATTAAAAGTGAAATGCTGGTATAGAAATTTATCACTTAATTTCCAATTTAAAATTCAAAAAATCAGATGATAGGAAGGATATAGGCAGGCAACTTGTAGAAAGTGAAAAATGTAATTTTTGGTGCAATAACATAAAAAAATTGGGAAAGCTTAGTATGGTCTAAATATTGTTTTTTAAACATTATATGGTAAAGCAGACAAAATGCTCAAAAGAAAGTTAATCATTTCAGTCATATACATAAATTCAAGGAAAGAAATTTTATTCAAAATAAAGTTTAATCAAATACAAAGTTTAGAAATAAGTTTAATTTGAATTTGCAAAGTTATTGGATTGAGATAAAAGAAAATATTTTTATTTTTCCCATCCATTCCTATCTTGTGCTAACCTTTTCATCTTTACATATCCCCTACAACCCATATCCTCAATTATCTGCTTCATATATTCTAATCTCTGTCTTCCTCTACAGTTCTTACCTTCAACTGTTCCCTCCACCAGCAAATTAACTAATCCATTATGTCTCAAAATATGACCTACCAACCTGTCTCTTCTTTCTGTAAGATTCTTCCACAAACTTCTTTTCTCACCCATCATTTCCAAAACTCATTAATTTCTTACTTTGTCTGTCCACATAATTTTCAGCATTCTTCTGTAACACCACATTTCAAATATTTCAATCTTCCTTCTTTCTGGTATTCCTAAAGTCCATGTTTCGCTACCGTGAAGTGCTGCGCCCCACACAGTTTTAAAAAGTTTTTTCTAATTCCTAGATCAATATTTGAAACTAAAAGATTTCTCTTTTTCATGAAGGCTCTTTTTGCTAGTGCTATTCTGCTTTTAACTTCATTCCTGCTTCGGCCATCGGTTGTAATTTTGTTTCCCAAGTAACAGAACTCACTTACTTCTCCAAATTGCATTCGATCCTATTTTTATATTTAATCTAATAGTATTGGTATCATTTCTGCTGCATTTCATCACTTTAGTCTTGCTTTAGTCCAAAATCTTCCTTCAGTATTTTGTTCATGAAAATCAGTAATTTCTCAATGTCCTCAGCCTTTTCTGCTAACAAGACAATGTCATCAGCAAATCGTAGCATACTAATTTTTTCTCCCTGAACACTTTTGTCACATGGAAATTTTTCTTTTACGTTCTTTATTGCTTCCTCTACATACAAGTTGAATATTAACGGGGATAGACTACAACCTTGTCTCACGCCCTTTTTAACCAATGCTTGTCTCTCATGATACTCTACTTTTATTACAGCCACTTGATTCTTATATAGTTTATAAAGTATTCTTCTATCTGGATACTTTATACCTGACTTCTTTAAAATTTTGAACATCTTGTCCCACCTAACATTTTCAAAAGCTTTTTCTAAATCAACAAATGCCATAAAAGTATCTTTGTTTTTCTTGATCTGCCCCTCAAGTATTAATCTTAAAGACAGAATTGCTTCTCTTGTACCGCGATTTTTCCTAAACCCAAACTACCTATCTCTTCTACTAACCTTTCCATCCTTCTGTATATTATTCTGGTCAGTAATTTTGAAGCATGTGATGTTAGACTAATGGTGCGATAATTCTCACATTTGTCGGCTTGTGCTTTCTTCAGAAGTGTGAAGATGATATTTTTATCAAAATCAATTGAAATTTCTCCTGTTTCATAACTTTTTGATATCAGCTTGAATAATCTTTTGATTCCTTTTCTCCTAGGGATTTAAGAAGTTCTGCAGGGATCTCATCAATTCCAACTGCCTTTTTTGCTTTCATGTCATTCAGAGCTCTATTAAATTCTGTCCTCAAAACAGGATCTCCTAAGTCATCATTATGTTGACATCGGCTTCCTTTTCCATTACGCTATTGTTCAAGTCATCCCCATCATACTGTTTCTCAATGTATTCCTTCCATCGGTTAGCTCTATCATCTGGGCTTAAAAGAGGTTTCCTATCAGCAGTTTTAATGTTCACACCTCTTTTCTTCATTTCTCCAAAATTCTGTTTGATCTTCCTATATGCAACATCTACTTTATCTACGACCATTTCCTTTTCTACTTCTTCAAACTTTTCTTCTAGCCATTTTTCTTTTGATTTTTTGAATTTCCTGTTTATTTGATTTCTAAACTGCCTGTATTGCTCTCTTCCTGTTTCATCCTGAGGATTTTTGAACCTTCTCCTCTGATTCATCAGTTCCAAAATTTCTTCTGTGATCCAAAGTTTTCGGGCAGCTTGTTCCCTAAAGCCTAATGTTTCTTTTCCAGCTTTCATTATTTCAGTCTTTAATGCATTCCATTCGTCCTCGATTAAGCTCCTTTCTGAGTTACTTCTTAAACCTAAGTCTACCATTTCTGCAAACTTTTCTCTCAAACTAGATTGTTTGAGTTTATTCACTTCCAGTCTGTTCTGCTTATGCTGCTTCCTTATTCACTTGAATTTCAGCCTGCACTTTATCACTACCAAATTATTGTCAGAGTCTATGTTTGCTCCTGGGTACGCCTTACAGTTTAGAACTTGATTTCTGAATCGCTGTTTGAGCATGATATAATCTAGCTGATATCTGCCTGTATCCCCAGGACATTACTAGGTGTATGTCCATCTTGCATGGTTCTTAAACAGTGTGTTCGCCACTACTAGATTATATCTTTCACAAAATTCTAACAATCTGCTTCCTCACTCATTTCTTTCTCCGAGACCAAAACTTCCTACAGTATTCCCCTCTTTTCCTTCTCCCACTATCACATTCGAATCACCCATGATTATTAGATTTTCCTCCCCCTTCACATATTGGATTAATTCTTCAATTTTGGTGTACATTTTCCCTATTTCTTCATCATTTTCCTGTGACGTTGGCATGTACACTTGTACTAATGTGGATGGGGGCGGGCTTAGTTTCTAACCTCATCAAAATAATCCTGTCACTAAACTGTTCATAACAACTCACGCGTTTCCCTAATTTCTTATTCATTACAAATCCTACACCAGTGACTCCATTGACAGCTTGTGTGCTAATTATCCTGTGTTCCCCAGACCAGAAATCCTGTGCATCCTTATGTAAAACATATTACAGAACTCAAAACACTGTTAAACAATGGTAAAATGCAGCAAGAAAAGTTTTTTTTAACTATTTTGCCCTGTTACAAATTTGAAATTTATGGTTGGTTTTTGACCCATAGCAAAATCTTGAGCACTGCTGCAACTTGTAGAAAATGGTCTACTGGTGAAAAGTATGGATATGCTTCATTGTGTAAGCCATATTAAAATAATAATAGACATTTTGAGAAAATACCATTTAAGTGATATTGGATGCCAAAGTCTGATAGCTGAGGCCACTGAGAGTCTTGAAAGAGATTTCGGGATGCTGAGGGTTACAGAATGGTAGAAACATCATGAAAATTCTCCAGTCCAGAGGTCACTGATAATTCAATGCATATATTCATTTAACATGTAACTGAAAAAGATGATTTCAGAGAAGAACTACCTGTGTTTTCACATTATAAAGTATGCAGTGCTCAATACAATGAATAAGGATTAAAAAAAAAAAAAAAAAAAGGAAACAGATCTATCTGAAGTAACTAAAATAAATTTAACTATTCTTCCTAACCATAAAACAGATTCTAATCATTTCAATAGCCCTGCACAACATGCACTATTGATAAGTCCTACAACACCCAGTGCAGAGTAAAAACTTGGTTTCAATCAACAATGACAAAAAACTGACTTTATAAGGAGCTTGCTTACTACCGGGGTAGTAGTATGCCTTCACCTTAACTAACAACTCTCTTCTTGAGAAAAATCTGTGAAAATTACCTTGGATAAATCAACTGTAATGTAACTACAGTCACCACTTTCCATAATGAACCTCAGCAAAGAAAATGTTAGTTTATAACTACTAACATAGAAACACTTTTCACTTTTAACAAAATCACTATATTCTTCAAAACTTCAAATTCCACATTACAGTTGAAAAAGGCTATCGACCATACATTGCCAAAAGATTGCTGGTTATGAAGAAAGACAGACTGCAAGAGTCCCCGAAATAATTTTATGACATTACATTATGAAGATGCTAAGTGAACCGTTTCCCACTGAAAATTGAACATGGCGGCCGACACACAAGTCACTACTTCCAGGTAGTACCTGAGGTAGCTTGCTCAGCACCGTACAGCAGGTCTGCTCGCTACCAAAATCTTAGACCAACTGACAAATGGCGGGTCATATCCCTAATATAATCCTCCAGGTCATGTGAGGCCCAGAACATAGTCCGGCAAAAAGTTGTTACGTGGAACTCCCATAATTTTACAATAGTTAGAGGACTTCCTAAAGATTGGTTTACTTTATCATAACTTTTACTATAAACTTACTCAATTTGTCGTAAAACATTAAAATATGTTGCCGCGTGGTGTTACTGTATTTTGTAAGTGTGATGCAACCTCAGTCAAACTTAGTGCAATAATACTTTATTTTGGGTTTTTAAATGTATAACCTTTTATTCTCCAGTTTCTCCACTTTTCAACGATGTCCTAATCTTATCTGTAGCTGCCCTGGTTGGCTTGTAAATAATTTTCTAAAATACCAGTTTCCTCCTGGCTCCGCGCCATTTTTTAATTTTCAAATTCTAAAGTGTTTTCATTGAATTATTATGGTAGTAAAGTCTATCTCAAAAATGGCTTTCAGCATGTTTTTCTGCAGTTCCTATTATATATATTTCAAAAGCACAGTAAAAGTCCAGTTATCAGAGTTCTGATTATCCGAGCCGCAGGGTTAACTGAGGCAAATTTTTAAAGAAGATAAAAATGAAACTATTACAAAAATTTCTCATGCTGAAGGTTTAAAAATAATAGAAGCAGCACTTGAGTATATTAGGCAACAGGAAGAAAGCACAGTAGCCGACATAATGATGCTACGGCGTTGGCGCTATACTCCCACTAAGAAGAGAAAATTATGACACAGAAGACAATTAAAGACTTTTTTAGCAAGTGATCATAATTAATGTGCAAAAAAACAAATTTATTGCTTCCCAAATTAGTTTTACACTATAAATGAATTTTATTATTTCAGTTTCAATTCGTTTTTTGATTCATTGTAACCTCTTTCCTTGACCTCCGGTTATCTGAGTTTTTCGCTATCCAAGGTGGTCCCGGTCCCGTTTACCTCGGATAATCGGACTTCTACTGTATGTTTATCTACTGAATTTGTTTACTTTGAGCAAAATTTTAATCTGTATATGGAAGCATGCTAATCTGAAACGTAATTACTTAAGAAGCAGTTTCACGCCTAGCTTACTGTATGGAATGGTTCAAAATTTTAGTACGTTGTGCAGTGTTTTATTTAGTTGTATGTATGTTACTAGCTGACTTTGAAACAGCTTTAAAAGTGTTGTTATCTGTGTTTAAAAATGCCAGTTTGTGTGACTAGGTCTAAAACTTATGTTTTCTTAATTTAATTTGCCTGAACCTGTTGAACATGTGTTATTTATTGCAAAATTTAGCTTCTCATGGTTAATTATTATTATAACCGTTCTTTACTGTGTCGAAAAGTGTTGTTAAATAGTGATAATGTCTCGTGACAATTTTTGGTGTCTTTTAAGATGGATTATTCTCTATTGAAAAGATTTAGGTGAGTTTAAGGGCTACTCCTTATTCTTTAAGGTTTTTTTATGAGCTGTATTGTGTGTTTAGTTGGTTTTGAAGCTTTAAATCATTGCGTATATGGCCGCCTGCTATGGTATCAGCTTTTACGTTATGCTCATTCTCCATTTACCATAGTGAAAGATTAGAATTTAACAAATTCTAAGGTAGCTTATAGCTTGTTGGCCTATGCATCATGAGTTGTACATACGAAGAATGATATGGATGGAAAAAAAGAAAAAGAATTTTAAAAGTTAAAAAAAAAACTCCTTGGTTACCTGCATGCTGCAGCTTTGTAAAACACACCACTTCATATTTTTAGTAACTTTTTCCTCATCGTTATCAATAAGCGTCTGTTGCTGGTTCTCATCCTTAAATTCAAAGCCATAGAATTTTCTGGATGCATTATCCATGAACACTTCTTAAGATACTCTTTTGGCTGTTGTGAATTCCTATCTTAATTTTCTCTGATGTTCCCTCCTGTCTTGATGCTTCTTTATCATCTTTTCTTATAAACCATTTCAGCCATCCCACTTCCCTATTACAGTATAGAGGATCTTTGCCCTTATTTATTGCTCCGTATACTCTGATTATCTCTTTGAACTATTTCCACTACCTATTCAAAGCCTCTTTTTTCACACACACACATACTGGAAAAGATACCTACCCCCTGCAGAATGAGCAGTAGATGATAAGCATAAGTTTTCTATAAAAGTTGTGTAAATGTGTGAGTGGAGACTTTCCCGGCATACTGATGCAATAAAACCCTCTCGGGTGTCCCGCCGGATGGTATTATATAAACACGATGTTTCAACAGCTAGTTCTGTTGTATTCGGGTCTTTGCCCTTATTTATTGTTTCCTATATTCTGATCATCTCTTTGAACTATTTCCACTTTCTATTCAAAGCCTCTTTTTCCATACACACATACTGGATAAGATGCCTACCCCATGCGGAATGAGCAGTAGGTGATAAGCATAAGTTTTCTAAAAAAGTTGAGTAAATGTGTGAGTGAAGACTTTCCCGGCATACTGATGCAATAAAATCCTCTTGGGGGTCCAGCCTGATGGCATTATATAAACACGACAATTAGACAGCTAGCTCTGCTGTCTTCATCAGGTATCAGGTCTCTTCTAGTTGTTGCATGCTGACTGTCACTGCCTAGACTGGCCTAGCACAGCACAAGGCACCGTTACTGCCCTTTCTTTACAGGCAGGGAGCTAGTGGAGTATTTGTCCATGGACATTTCCTCCAGCAATATTTGGGTGATGCAGGACTTCTCTGTTGGTGTGTCAGTTCGATGGTGACTGGTTTAGCTTCCTATTGAATTTCCTCTACACCTTCAGGAATGGCGCGCAAAATCTTGGGCTCATTACAATGCCCGTTCCCCAGCCCCTTGGATGCGCTGGTGGTTCATGATGCTGGTAGGCCTGCTCACTTTGATTGGTCGAGAGCGCTGGCTTAATAAGAGGCCAGCTGTGGCCACCGACTGGCGCAATTTGTGTATTCCCGCCCGGATGTGTTAGCAATCCGTGACGGTCAGTTCTGGTTGGTCATAAGCGCTGGTTTAATCCGCGGTCCGCTGCGGCACCCAACTGGTGTCATTTGCGCCTACACCCTGTTGTGCAGATCTGCTTCACTCTTGTTGGATATCACTAATGATTGGTCTCCAGGCTTCACTCAGATTGAGCCCACTGTCCCTATTTATGTTGTTATCATTTAGCTGGATCGGGCTAGAAGTTGGATCACACATTGTGAGAAACAATGTCACAATATCTGGTAACGAAGTCATTTAGTGTTCTTTGATGAGTTCAAGATGATTATTTCAAGGCAGCTGAGGTAAAAACCAGAGACAAGTTAAAATAAATAGGAGTTAAAAATCAAATGCTACTACGCTGGGTAAAACTTGTACAGGTATGGTTGTGATTAGCATCACTGATACTACAGTGCAACAAAAGCATAAAATGTCTTCAAGATTGAAGTCAGGAGCTCTGTTTTTGACAGTCAGCAGCAGAACAAAAGAATAATATGTATAGTGGATGCCATAGAATTTTGTTGTAATTAGTGGCAAAGTAAATGACGTTTAGAAGTACTGACCTAAAAAAGTGATAGCAGATTTGAAAGGAATGTTGCCATCATGAACTCATAATAGCGTAGTACATCTAAATATCCTCACAGAAATAATTAAATGAAAAAAATCATGAGTAAATTTTGAATCAGTAGTAGCATGTTCTAATTGATGAACTATGTAAACATTTTCAAAATATCCACTCAGTAGAAGTAAGCAATTTATATGAGTATTTGCATACTTGATATGGTCTCCACTTGAATTTTCTAAAGTAAGTTATTACTGAAATCACCAACACTGTTAATCTGAAATATAGAGCAAAGATAGTGTCGGTGTGTCTACACAGTGACAAAGAATTATGAAGTCAGAACCTGGTAAAATTTAAAAGAACCCAAACTACTGAAGAAGGTTTGGCAAATATACAACATGAGATTTGTATAGCATTGACCTACAGAAGTGTTTAAATAGTACTAATAATAAGAAAAAACAATAAAATTATACTAAAGAATTCACAGCATAATGTACAGTCTCTTTCAAATGAAACTAATTTATTAAGGATAATAATTGAAAGTCAAATTGATGAAATCACATTTCTGTGTATAACAGAGCATTGGTTTCAGACTGATCAGCTTAAGGATGTTTATATCCCCAAATATAAACTAGTAATGATATTAAGGAAAAAGAAAATGGCTTTTATGTAATATAAATAACAAAGGATAGGGAAAATGACTCATCATTCACCAAAGTTGAAGGCTGCGTCAAGTGAAACACATATGGGACAAATGGGAATTTATCAGATGTACAGTACCTCAAGGTTCTATATTGGGGCCACTATTGTTTTTAGTATATATAAATGATCTATCCTGTGTTGTATTTAAAAACTCGAAATTTGTCCAATTTGAAGATGACACAAACACAGGGATGAAAAATAATCCTGATTTATCTACAGGACATATGTCAAATTATGTCTCTGACCTTATTAATAAATGGTTTACAGCTAATGGCTTGTCTTTAAACTTTGATAAAACTCAATATATGCAATTCAGTACTGCACATGGATTAACATCAGATATAGACATAAAATTTACAGGCAAGTCCATTCAAGAGGTAGAGTTTGTGAAATTTCTAGTTTTGTATACTTATCATGATTTAAATTGGAAGGTACATGTTTCTGACTTACTAAAGCTATTGAAGTACAGCCACATTTGCAAACTGTACAATTTCAGCTATAGATGATCTCGATTTGAGGAAAACAGTTAATTTTGCTTATTTTCACTCCTTAATGTCATATAGAATAATATTTTGGGGCAATTCTACTCAAAGAGACAAAAGAGAGTAATAAGAATTATGTGTGGGGTTAGCAGTAGAACTATATGTAGAGAGCTGTTCAAGAAGTTAGGGATTTTAACATCGGTGGCTGAGTATACATACACATTAATGTCCTTTGTAGTCACAAATTATACTTTGTTTGAAACAAATAGTAAAATACACAATTATGGCACTAGAAGTAAAAATAATCTTCACAAGGATTACAAGTCACAGTCATTCGTTCAAAAGGGCTCCGATATTCAGGGATACATATCTTCAATAAGCTCCCAACATCTATTACATGTATATCAGATGATAAAAGATTAAATTCAAGAAAAAAATTGAAATAATTTTTAATTGACATTTCCTTCTATTCTGACAAATAATTTATTTCTATCTACATAATATGTGCCCGTAGTTTGTGTAAATGTAGTTGACATAATTAATGTATCGTGTATGCTATGACTGTACATCTTCTGGTGTATGTATTATTTTGTTGTGCAATTGTATAACTGTCATTTGACAACTTTTCACATCCCCCAAAGCCAGTCTCTGATATTGGGATCAACGGAAAATGAAAGTATTGTATTGTACTGTATACAATATTTCAGTTTTACACCTTATTCATGTGTTAAGGACCGATTCATATGATTCGGGGATGTGCACACGCTTAAGAACCTTCAGTGTGGGCTCACCTCCCAAACCATATGACTTGTTCCCTAAATACATGGCCGGCGCTAGGATTTTGTGGCCCGGGGTAAGCAGTTGGGGAACCTTGGCAAAATCATCGGTTAGGGCCCTCCCTCAGACCAAATGGGCGACCTTTATTTTCAGCCATACAACTTTTCGAGCGGGAGCCCCTTCAGCCGGTGATCGGGGCCCCCAATCAGCCAGGGGCCTGGGTACATTGGACCCGCTTACCCCACCCTAACGCTGGCCCTGCCTAAATAAGGTGTAAAACCAAAAAATTGTATATGGTTTGGTTTGTCTCATATGTGTTCACTTGTCACAGCCTTCAACTTTGAAGAGTGAGGAGTCATTTTCTCTAACTTTTGTTACTTATATAATCAAATATATATATGGATTGTTAGGAAACAAAGGCGCTAAAAGCGTATATATTGAACATTGGATAGGATAAAAAACCACCGCTTACCAAAGAAGGGGATTCCAGCGGCGTTGGTACATGAAAAAAAAACACGAACACACAAAGAATAAAATTTTCGAGCATGGCTCTTCCTCAGTAGAAGTGAGATGGCTGCACGCAAGTGCTGCCATCAGCCAACTGCGTGAGCTACAATTTCGGTGGCTCATGGTGGGGGAAATACATCATGGCAGGAAGTGAGGGAGGGGGTAGAAGAGTACAGGCTGGAAAACGGTCATGTATAGCAAGTATAAAGCAAAAAGCAAAACTGTACACGGTCCTGTTGCAGAAGGGTAGTATACCTCAGTTAATCAAGTAATGGACACAAGTGGGGGAAAAAAAAAAATAAGTTGAAACTAAAACTCGAAATCACAATCTATAAAGATAGGCTCTGGTGAGCGGTGGTTCTATGAGGGAAGGTGGAAGTGAGGGGGATGGGTGGGAGGAAAATTGGTGCTATCTTAAATTTAGACCTGGAGATTGTCTGGTCCCCAGTTGGTACTGATAGGCCAGTTCCCACCTTGGAAGTTCTGAAATACTGCTTTTATCTGGGAGGACTCTGATGGCGCAGACCGAGAAACAGGTATTAAAATCGTTGCTGCCATGTATAGTGGCATGATGAGATACAGGGTGGTCAGGGTTCTTGGTATGTACTGATTGTCGGTGTCCATTCATTCTGATGGCTAGTGGATTGGTTGTGAGTCCGATGTAGGAGGCTGGGCAATGGTTACAAGTGAGTTGGTATATGAGGTGGGAGGATGTACAAGTGGCAAATCCTGTGATGGTAAAGCTTTCCCCAGTTACGGGGTTGGTAAAGGTGGTGGAAGGCGGGTGCATACTGCATAATTTGCAACGGGATCTGTTGCAAGGAAATGAACCTTGAGGCTGTCTTGCAGGCTGGGGGACCCCGTGCTTATGGACCAAGAGTTGGTTGAGGTTAGGAGGTCTGCTGAAGCAGGCTCTGGGTGGGTGAGGGAGGATTTTAGGAAGGAGGTTTCTCATCTCAGGGCAGGCTTGAAGGAAGTCGTAACCTTGTCTCAAGACTCGGTTGACGGATTCCAAGCCTGGGAAGTAACGGGTGATCAAAACAGGGCTATGGTGGGTTTTAGAGGATTGTTGTGATGTGGCACGAGAAACCTGTTTGTGAACTAAAATTCGCGGGTAATTGCGGGAAATCAGGGCTTCAGAAATATTGCTGGCATATTGTTGAAGGGCTTGTTGATTGGAACAAATGTGACTGCCTCGAATGCCTAGGCTGTAGGGGAGGGAACGTTTGATGTGATGAGGGTGGCAGCTGTCATAATGAAGGTACTGTTGTAGGTTGGTGGGTTTGATATGGACAGCTGTGTGTATATAGCCATTCGTGAGGGAAAGGTCGACATCCAGGAAAGTCGCCTGTGTATGGGAGTAAGTCCATGTAAATTTCAAGGAGCTGACAGTGTTAAGTTTATTGAGGAAACTGAGTAGGTTGTCTTCTCCCTGGGTCCAGATTATGAAAATTTGTGTGTTCATGTTTTCTTCGTGTACCAACGCCACTGGAATCCCCTTCTTTGGTAAGCAGTGTTTTTTTATCCTATCCAATGTTCAAATATATATATGGTAATAATTACCTCAGGTATAAAAATATAAAAGGGGAAGTATGCATTTTTTCTTTAAAATAGTATCAAATATGAACCTTTGTTACATAATAATCATCTAATCTCAGGGGAAAAAAAGGAATTTCACAACAGCAAACCCTTTCAAATCTAAAATGATATTAGGTTTTATACTCTCATGTCCCGATGGAACCTTTGGCTTATTAATGGATAATTTAGAATTACTCTTAAATAATATTACTAAACAAAATTTTGAGTTAATAGTACATGCGTATTTCAATGTGACAAAGCATAACTTTAAAATTCTCATCATCTATAGAGTATAGTAAGTATTCCAACAATACTAACAGAATTCAGTATGACAATCCTTGATTAGTGTTAAGCTAAGCATAGTTCCAATCCTACTACCAAAATCATATGCCATTAATTGATACACTGAATACAAGCCGATTTACTAGAAAGTCAGAAAACATTTTTGTTCCACAGTTTCTTCAGCTGATTTTTGTACAAACTAGGAATGGTAGCCCGCTGAGAGTGACACGGATGGCCCAAAATTGTCATTATGCAAGCAGTGCTCAAAATTGACCGGGCGTTAGGCATAATTACGCCTGAATATTTTCGTTTTACGCCTGCAATCTCCGTCAAAGGTGTAGAAAATACGCCTAAGCATCAAAACTTAAAAAATTACATTTCGGAACTTGTTTTCAGCTTTGCGTGTTCAAGGTTTAATTCTAATAATTAATTTCAATTCTTGTCGTTTTGATTTTTTTTCCAAAGTTTCCAATAATACGTTTCTGAAGTTCAGAAGTGGCAACAGTGTAGAGGGAAGTACCGCGAAGTCAAAAAAAGAATTCTAGCGCGTGCGTTATTCTTCTCTGTTATTTGCTTAGCAAAGGATGTGAAGATGTAAAATCACTGACCTTATACCATTTGTAAAGACAAGTATTGGTGATAGAAGTGTTACAAGTACCGATAAAGGAGGAATGTCAGAAAATGAAGAAACATCAGCTGCTGACAAATCATCAGGCCCTTCAGTTACTACTAGTAGGCCTGCTCCAACTTCACGCAATCCAGGAGATCAACAAGCAAGTAAACGATCAAAAACAGTTCAAAATTTATCAGCTCCTAAGCCTGCTGTTACCACCAGTACATCGACAAGTAATGCCGTGGGTAAACACACATTAAGTAGGTGGCAAAAAAGTTTTCCTTGGTTATCAATGGAACAAGGCAGTGAAAATAGGCGTCGTTTGTAGGCAGTTTGCGAATTCATCTTTAACGAGTTTCGTAAATGCAAAGGTTATATCTAGAACAGAAACAGTTAAAAAAACATGAAAAAAGTGAAGTCCATCAGAATGCGTGTGCAGCAGATTTAGTGAAAAAAATTCATTGCAGACACCGTTAGCTCTTACGTTGAGTGCCATGAGTGACAAAGTAGACCAAAAATTAATCTGTGTTTTATTTAATACAAAAGGCAACTTTGCGTTCACTGATTACCCACGTTTGTTAGAGTTACAAGAAAAAAACGGTGTCGAAATTGATTTCAACATACAGAAATGACAAGTCGTGGACTCTTTTCATTACTAATATAGCAGAAAATTCACGTATCCAATTACAAGACATCATTCAAAGTAGCGACTATATATCAATTATGTGTGATTGATCAACTAATTAGGGTGGAATTGGATGTGAAATCATCTACGTAGCATCTGTTAAAGAAGGGCAGGAACGAGTAGATTTCTTAAAATTAAAGCCATTCAGTGATGGATCAGCTAAAAGCATATTCGAATGTATTTTGGACACTTTAAATGAAACATTTGATGGCGATTCTTGGAAAGAGAAACTTGTAGGTGTCTGTCTAGATGCAGGGCCGGATTAAGATAGCGTGGGGCCCATAGCAAATGTGAAGAAAAGGTCCTTGATTTTTACCTTCCAGGGAAAAATTGTTTTAGAGCTAAAAAAAAGTCGCGCATCTAGCCTAGACGCGGGGCCCCCCAGAAGGCGCGAGGCCTCCCAGAAGGCGCCAGGCCCATAGCATTTGCTACCTCCTGCTGCGTGGTTAATCTGGTACTGTCTAGATGGGTGTTAGCAATGGTGTGGTTGCAAAATTGCGCAACGTGTGTGGGAATATTATATTAGTGCATTGTATTCCTCATCGGATAGAACTGTGTGTTTCTGGTAGCCTCAGTAACATAAACTATGCTCAAACATGCGAAAAAGTAATTAAGGTGTATACAATTTGTTTTCTAAAAGTCCAAAACATAAGAAACAATTTAAAGATTTGGCTGAAGCATTGGATGAATCAGTCGTTAACCACCTGTCAATCATATCCACCAGGTGGATTTCTTCAAAAAAGCAGAGCTTTAAAAGCATTGCTCAGGAATTACACAGTCACTGTTTCGTATTTTGAAGACTTTTGTGCTGACAAAAACTACAACAAAATTTTTCAAGCAAAAGTGACAAACTACTTAAAAACTTTAAAATCGGTGCGGTTCATAATATTTTTGTGCTTTCCGATTGATGTAACTGATGTTTTGTCAACATTTTCCAAAAATATTCAATATGACAAGGCAAACATTGAGAAAGTTATGTCTGAACTTAAAATCTGCGAAATGATATAGAAAAATTTAATTGCTGCCAATGGAGAAACTCTGTCACAGTTTGATAAGGACTGTAACTTGGGTAATGGTACTTGTGAATATAAAAGCATAAAATTGAGTAAAGAGGGTCTGCAGATTTTTTTACGTGATCACGAAGATATAATCAGAAATTTCTTGACAGGATTAACAAAACGCTTCAAAGATCTTCGAACTAATTGCATGTTTAAAAATAGAAATTTTTGATGCAATTAACATTCCAAATGAGTATATAATAATTTAAGGAGTTTGAAGAGGTCCCCAAGGATTTATCTGCAGCAGTGACCATAAGCAAACAACAAGCTTCTGATGAATTTCTGCGCTGGAAAATATGGAGTCAGGACAAGAAATCTCTATCAAGTCGTCAGCTTTGGAACAGAGTATATAGCGAAAATAGTGAAGACAACCAATATCCAAATTTATTAAAAATCATTTCATGTTACCATGTGCTTCCATTCACCACTGCAATATGTGAGCGTGGTTTCAGTGAGCAAAACTGATAAACGATATTGTTTGGATACCCTAAATTTAGATGACTTATTACTCATGAAAATGAATGGACCTTCACTGCATGATTTTGGTCCCAACGGGTGGAAAAACACACAGAACCCTCGAAGACCAGAATTGCTAGGTAAGAAGTGACACAGCACTTCAGGTAAGGCCGTAAGGCATTTTTCCTGATATTTAAAGTGGGGAATCATTGCATTTACTGTTCAGCTATGATATATTCAATAAACTGAATGGTTTTGTTTCTGCGATCTTGCCGATAAATTGTACACAGAAACTGTGAAATAAAATTATTCTTAAAATTTGTACATGAAGGAAAATATTTTACAATTTTTATTTTACTTATTGACTTATTTGTATTTGAAAGAAATAATTCTCTGGCGATGAATCAGGAAATTTGGGAAATAAACCTCTGAAGATGAAGATCATTGTGTAAAATTCAAAAGTTACTGTCGAAGTACAATGAAATCAATAATCATATTAAATTATTTCACAATTTTGGTATATGATGTATTGCACATGCAAACCATATTAATTTTTTCTGGGCCTATTTACAGCTTTAAATTGTGTTGGAGTAGGTTGTAAGCTATAATATCTGTATTTTCATAATTATAATATAATTACGCCTAACATTTTCATTTTACACCTGAGTCTGAAAGTTAGGCGTAACAAATACCCCTGGATTTACAAACGAATTTCTAGCACTGTATGCAAGTATCTGCTATCCTACACTTGATACTTATCAGTTAATTGATTGATCTATGGTTAAACCAATGGCGGAAACACAATCACAATAAAACTGTTGTTTTATTGAGTGAATTTAATAACTGCATCAACCACAATGGAACAACCGCAATATGGTTCAGAGACTAGGGCTCTGAGGGAAGAAGAAGAAAGCTTATTGGAGACTCTACAAATATGAGTGTGGTGGAGGATGGAAAACAACTGCTGGATGGATAGAATAAAGAATGAACTGTTTCTGATGAGTGTTGGTAAGAGAAGAAATATTTTAAAACAACAAAAACAGGAAAGAAAGTTTCACTAGGTTACTTGATAAAGTAT
Organism: Vandiemenella viatica; assembly: GCA_031002005.1. Taxonomy (NCBI): domain Eukaryota; kingdom Metazoa; phylum Arthropoda; class Insecta; order Orthoptera; family Morabidae; genus Vandiemenella; species Vandiemenella viatica. The sequence continues at coordinate 27,627,408 of JARYHS010008075.1, forward strand.
CAATGCATTATTAAGAATGTTTTGAAGGATAATGTAAATTAGAGAAAAAGAAGATTCTTTATTACATTAAAGCCCATAACAAGTACATAAGGATGAAAGGAATGGTAAACAACAGGGAAAAGTTTGAAGATGTACCATTTCACAACTACCCTTAATTTGTAACATTCTTTTACTACACCAAAACCTGTGACCAAGAAAGAGGTACATACAAGGTATAGTAGATATAGTTAGAATTATATGCAATGACATGAGAAATGTTTGTGAGAAAGAAACTGGTTCACAAAACGACAACATGGCTCTAGGCAAGAATATTTATGTAAATGTCGGATGGTGGACTTTATGTGAGACCAAGTTGATAGTCTAACACTAGATCTTTCTAAACCATTTGACATAGTGACTCCATATGAATGTCAGAGGTAAAAGGAAGATTGCACTTCTTATTGCTGATGAGATTAGAGGATGCCAGGTGACTGAAAGAGGTATCCCCGTTATAAGTGGTGTTAAGTCGTGGCCTTTTTTAGGGTAAATAAAATAGATGTATTAAAAAAATTAACGTCTCTGCTGATCAAAACTTATTGAAATTAGAAAATCCAAATGACATACCAGTAAGTACTAATAAAGTAAACAATTCCAACGTCATTGAATCAAAGTGTTCAGGCCATTATTCATCATCAAAATATAAGAGGAATAATTAGTAAAATTGATGACATTACCTATGCCTATAAGAGATTCTGAATTCCAGAAATTTTAATGTAGATGTTTTCTGCATACCTGAACATCATTTGTCTGACACATAAATATCTCAGCTGTCTATCCAAATTTATAAACTAAGCTCTCATTTCTTTAGATGCAAAATGGAAAAAGTGGGAGTTGCCATTTCTGTTAAAAATAATATTCAATGCTGCAGTGTAGGTGTAAGTAAGTATTGTATAGAACAACACTTTGAATGCTGTCTTACAAAACTGGAATATGGTAAGGAAGAGCTCATAGTAATAACAATTTACAGGGCTCCCTCAGGAAATTTTAGACTTTTTTATCTGTTAGAATCTTTACTACTATGATTCACAAATAACAAACATATAGTTTTATGTGGAGTTGTAATGTTGACCTTCTTAATCACAGCAATGAGAGGTTAGATATGGAAGCCTTGATGTTGTCTTTTAACTTAACGGCACTTGTAAATTTCCCTACAAGAATAAAAAATAATAGCAGGACTGCAGTTGATAATTTTTTAATGGATATTTCTCAATACAGTAATTAGAGCATACTTCCAGTAATAAATCGTATCTCAGTTCTTGATGCCCAGCTGTTATGTATAAAATCCAGAAACACTGTTAAACAGATAAAGAAAAGCCGGGTATATAGAAGAAAGATTAATGAAAACAATATAAAACATTTAATAGATTCCTTAAATAATGAACAATGGTCAGAAGTGTACACTACACAAGGTGTTAATGCAAAATTTGATTCAATTCTTAATATATTTCTAACATTTTTCAAAGGAAGTTTTTTTAAAAAAATTGTCAACACTCCAAACGTTGAATTGGGTAACGGATGGATGACAAAGGGTATTAGAGTATCTAGTAAAACAAAAAGGGACCTTTAATTTTTTTTATTATTTCTTTCTAATTTACGCCTAGTTGACGGCTAAGGTCATTAGAGGCGGGATAGGACTGGGGACAAGGAATTACTTTTTGAAGGAAGCATCCCGGCATTCCCCTGGAGTGATTGAGTGATTCAGGGAAACCATGGAAAACCCAAATCTGGATGCCCAGACAGGAATTTGAACCAGCGTCCTTCCGAATGCGAGATCAGAACGTTAACCATTCACCCACCATGCTCGGTGGATCTTTATTTAAAAGTAAGAGAAACAGATAACTATACACTGAAATCTTACTATAAACTTTATTCTAAGATACTAAGAAATGTAATAAGAAAGGCCAATAACAGGTATATATCAGAGAAAATAGAGAATTCAGGCAATAAGATGAAAATTATATGGAATATAATAAAAACTGAAACAGGAAAATTCGTAAAACACTCCAAAGACATAAAAATAGAACAAAATGGATCTATGCATAGTGAAGTAGGGGAAGCTTGTGAAATATTTATCAAACATTTTACTTCAGTTGTAGAGAAATTAGACATAGAAAAGCAATCCTCACATAGTGCTCTAAGACTGCTTTCCCAAATAGATTTGTAGAGATGCAACTGCCACCAGTAACAGTCTCAGAAATAAATAAACTCATGAAACAATTAAAACCTTCCAGCTATGACAATATTTAAAGTAAATTACTGAAAAGATGTTCAGATTGTATCAATCGTGTACTTGCCCACATTTGTAATGAATCCTTAATGCAAGGTGTGTTTCCAAATAGACTAAAATATACAGTTGCAAAACCGTTGTTGAAAAAAGAAGAAGCAACATGTGTAGATAACTATCGTCCCATTTCATTACTTTCCAGATTCTCAAAGATTTTTGAAAGTCATGTATCATAGAGCAATAAAATGTTACACAATATAATATCCTCACTAATTCATAATTAGGGATCCAAAAAGGATCATCTATAGAAATGGCTAGGGTAGGTGGGGGTAAGTGTACGCACTGGGGTAAGTGTACGCAGTGTAAATTTTCGGCTCCACACAGCTAGGTTGGCAGCTATGTAGCATCATTAACTAAACAGGGAAGCACGGACTCTGAGCGCCATTCAGCAAGTGTTCTTGGCAAGATGAGGTAAGTTCTGTTTTCAACATTCTCACTGTAGTTTTTGGGTAACTTCGTTCCCGTTTTTCTGTGTGTTTATTAAATGTCTTGCTCTGTGTTAATCTAATGTTAAGACCCTATGAAGTTATTGTTTAGTAGCAAGTGTGAATACCCCACTGTGAATACTCGTAACTTTGTAGAAATTAAACATCTAGGAAATCGTAAAATGGGGCAAGTGTACGCTGCTCTCAAGGGGCAACTGTACGCATTCAAGTAAGTGCGTACACTTGCCCCTTGGCGAGCAGAAAAATACTGCCATTCTTTACTCTCCACTACTCCAAGGCCCTTCATGGCTTGTAACGAAATTGCTTTACTCGTATTTGCCTTTAATTGCAAGTAGAGTTATCTCCCTAATGTTTTTACCATTTTCTTTTTTCCCAATAGGAATTACATAAGGAAAACCGAAAAGAAACCCCTGACGGATGAAATTCTACAAACTGTACGACAGCTACTGAGCAAAAATTATTCTATTAGAAAAGCAGCAAGAACAGTTGGTTTTCATGATTCGACTTTGCGAAAACAGCTTAAAATGGGTAAAGGTTCTCAAACATTGGGGAGGTTTACGAAAGTTTTCACCCCTGAGCAGGAAAGAGAAATTGTGGAACACTGCAAAGAATTGGATCGTCGTTTTTATGGGCTAACTTTGAAATCTCTTCGCCATTTATTGTTCAATTATGCAGAGTTGAACCAAATCAAACACCCCTTTCCACAAGAAAAAAGATGGCCGGCAGGGATATGACAAGGGATTTTATGAAGAGACAGAAACTTTCTTTGAGAGTGCCTCGCAACACAAGTATAGCAAGGACTATGGGTTTTAACAGAATCCAAATAAATCATTTCTTTGATAATTTGGAAAAATTGTACCAAAAATACAAATTCACACCAGATTGCATATTTAACATGGATGAAACTGGCATCCAGACTGTTCCACATAAGTTGCCCCTATCAGTAGCTCCTGTTGGGAAGAAAGATGTTGCAAAAGTGGTGACTGCTGAACAAGGGAAATCCATCACTGTTATCTGTTGTATGAGTGCATCAGGCAACCACATCCCACCTTTTTTTATTTTTGGATGCAAGAGAATGAACCGCCTTCTTATCAAGGATGGACCACCAGGCTGTGATCTCACTCTTACTGATAGTGGATACATAAATGTTCCCACTTTTATCAAGTGGCTTTCCCACTTTCAAAAATTTACAAAACCATCTGAACAACAACCAGTTCTTCTCATCCAGGATAATCATGTCTCTCACATTAGTCTTGAAGCAATAAACTTTGCCAAAGGCAATCATATTCACCTTCTTACTCTTCCACCTCACAGTAGCCACAAGGCACAGCCACTCGATAAAGTTTTTTTCAAGCCTCTTCCCACTGAACAGACACATTTTCACCGATGAACATTTCATGCCAGCAGAAGTAACTGACCAACAGTTTGAGGGCGAAGGAGACCTAGAGAGTGAGGACATGATATTGATTCAATTTGATGAAGGTACCATCGAGGAAATGCCATCGGAAGCTCAGAGAAACCAGTCTGCACTGTCTAACAATGTATTGGAACCACCTGCTTCTTCCTCACAGACAACACCAGACCTACCAGAGAGTCCTCAACCCGGACCATCATTTTCTGCTGGTAGGCCTTGTCACACATCACCATCTGATATAATTCCAATTCCTCGGATCCAAAAAGCAAGGAAACGATCAAGGAAAAGTTTGAAATCAACCCATCTGACATCAACTCCACACAAAGAAAAGTTACAGCATCTAGTTCAAAAGAAGGAGGATGCAGCTAATGAAAAGAAACAAAAAACAGATGAAAGGTCCAAGGCTAAAGAGCAAAACTCTAAAACTGTAGGGAAAAGAAGACTAGTTTTTTCTGTTAGTTCTTCCAGTGAGTCTGATACAATTTCCCTTCATAATAGTGAAGACTCAAGCAACTGGGAATTTTCTTCAGAGTCTGAGATTGATGAAAGGGACCTATCCACATACACAAGACCAATACAAAAAGGTGATTTTGTTATTTCTAAAGTGTTTGGGAAGGCTTCTTCATACAGAATTTATGTGGTCAAAATTACAGAAGTTAATAATGCAGGTTTTGAAGGATTCTTTTATAAGAGGATTCCACAAACATTTAAATTTACTGAGACAGCAGAACAAGCATTTTTGCAAAAGGATGACATTGTGAAGAAACTATCACACGCTGTGCAATCTAGCTCTATTAGATTCAAAGATGCAGTTGGATTTCAGGATGACCTGAGCAGCTACAGTGCCTTATTAGACTGATGATGATGTAAGATGATCTGTATCATTTGTTCAAGTTTTGCTACCAAAGTTTCAATTTTTCCTGGTGTGTTATTTCATATTTGGTTATAAATGGTGTAATTTGATTGCTTGTTATGTAATAAAAGATGATATCTGTCAAAAAATATATTACAGCATCAATTTTACAAAATTAGACATATTTTTCATACTTTTCCTCTCACAGGGGCAAGTGTACTCACACACGTACACTTGCCCCACTCATTGGGGCAAGTGTACTCACTGACATTTCCTTGAAAACTCTCAATTAATTGATAAACTAAAAACATAAAATCACTTTGAGAAATGTATATAGTTACCAAGAGCATGCTTTACCTACAGTAAAATTTTCATATCTCTGGCTTCCTTCAGATTCTGTCCACACACCCTAATGCAAAATTTGCGTACACTTACCCCCACCTACCCTATATATCATTTTTAAATAACACATTTGAGGAACTGAATAATAAAATGAGCCCTGTAGGAATATTTTGTGATCTTACAAAAGCCTTTGACTATGTGAATCATGAATTACTATTGAAAAAAATGGAATACTATGGTATTTATGGAACCACAGGTAAATGGTTTAAATCATACATGGAAAGTCGAATGCAAAAAGGTTCCATTTTTTATTCTAAAATAAGTAAATATGCTTCATCAGACTAAAGCATGGAATTCCACAAGGCTCTGTCCTAGGACCCCTTCTCTCTTTTTCTTATACATCAATTACCTTCCTGGAGACTTATCTGACGAAGATAAGAGTGTTTTATTTGCAGATGACACTAACCTGACACTGAGAAAAACACCAAACAGTAATCTAGAATTTAACGTAAATGAAGTACTTAGTGAAGTAGCAAATTGGTTTAAGGCAAATTCATTAAAATTAAATTTTGAAAAAACACATTATATTAGGTTTAAAACAAAAAATTATGCACAGTCGGATTTATAAGTAAGCTATACAAAAAAACACAATCTTAGAAACAGAGAAATTAAAATTCCTTGGTATTAACATAGATGAGAAACTCTGTTGGCACGAACATATCACTTCACTACTAAAGAAGTTAAGTAGTGCCATCTTTGCAACACTTTCTCTAACAGCAGGTCTAGAATTAACAAAACATATTTTCATTCAGTGATGTCATATGGCATAATTTTTGGGGGAAACTCTTCACAAAGTAAATAGTTTTCATAGCAAAGAAAAGAGCTATTAGGATTCTGTGTAGGATAAAACCAAGAACTTCTTGCGGACAACTTTTCAAAAAACTCAATATTCTTACAATGACTTCTCAGTATATATATTCTCTCATGTCCTTTGTAAGAGCCTGTTTACATCTAATTCACAGGTACACAATTTCAATACAAGAAACAGAAGTAACTTATACAAAACACAAACATCTCTGTCATTAGTACAAAGAGGAGTTAATTATTCTGGGATACATCTGTTTAATAAACTTCCCAAGAGCATAATACAGTTTGCAGATAATAAAGATATATTAAAAAAAACTGAGAAATTATCTTATTGGCAACTCCTTCTACTCCATTTAAGAATTTGAACAAAATAATTAATTATATTCAATATGACCTTTTGCAAAATTCAATTGTAAAAATTAATGTTTATTTTTATTCTCTTTATTTGTCTTCGTAACATATGATTGTTTTCACTATGATTATGACTCATATTGTATGTATGTGTATTAACCATGACATGTTTCCATCCCAAAGGTCCTTCCTCAGCAGGGATACATGAAACAAGATTGATAAATAAATTAGCCACAAAATGGTTTTCATAAATTGAAAACTATTGGAGTAGATGAAAATGTGACTTGCTGGGTAGAGGAATTCTTAAAAGACAGAAAGCAAAGCATCAGAGTAGGAAACACAGTATCAAAGAGGTGGAAGTAAATATGGGAGAATTCTGGTCATCATTCTAATGAATGATTGTGTTACTGGTTTACAGTCCGAATTTAGGTTGTTTGCAGATGACATAATCGTATATAGTAGGTTAAAAATGGAAAAGGCCTGTGAACAGCTGCAGGCTTTATTTATTTATTTTGTGTCAGAAACATACATAGTTACACAATAACAAGCACCACATTGTATGAAACTATAACTTGGCCACTTTTCTGAGGCCTCAAACAAGTCAACTTCCCTGCAGGAGGTTGGATACAATCAACACTGGAACACGTGTTGAACAGGCGACACTAGAGCACATGTTGAACAATCTGATCCTCTCCACAGTCGCACATGATGTTATTGACCTCAATATAGCCCAATCTTGAAATGTTAGCCTTGAATCTGCTCACTCCTGATCCGAGTCAACTCCATATCAGCCATCCCTTGTCGTAGCCAGATGGTAAAGTTTCAGACACTTTTCATCAGCTAGGGGTGAAGGGGGTGCTAGCTTTCCAAAACTGAACAAAGGCTTTTGAGCTGTAGTTGTAAATTCCTTTTATGTTCTTGGGAAACTTTGCCTGGACTTCAGTCTTTGCCTATGGGGTAAATGCCAATGTGATGGACGAGTTCTTTCATCATTCTGTGTTTACTGCAATTTCTCTTTGAACTGAAGGAGGTGCTATTCCTAAAGGGCAGTGGAGCCATTCAAATGGAGTGGATTTTACACATCATTTTATGATGCTGCAGGTGTTTTTAAGAGCTACAGGCATACTCTGCAGCCGAATAACACAGTGTTAAAGCAGAAGTTTAGATTGGCCAATGTAGTATAACCGATTACTCTGAGAAAGAAACTGGTAGCTATGGTAACGTTTAGAAAGGGGATAGCAATAAGATCGGGTGAGCGTGAGAAAAGTTCGTGTGTTCGCTTTGAGTTGTAAAAGTTACTGCTAGCAAAGGACATGTATATCTTCGGATCTTTAAGTATTAGATAACGTGTTAATAAATGGAATCAAGTCAAAGAAGTTTTACTATTTCCTTCAAATATGAAAGACGAAACTAATAAGCATTAAGCTGAAAGTTCATTCCGAATGACTTTAAAATGATTTGGTGCTACTGCCGACAGTTGAATAATTTCAAAATCCTTAAAAAGTACAACTGAAAATTATATTAAAATACAACAAGGCTTTATAAAACATGATACCACCCCATTGTGATCAGCCAGTTTTCTAAGGAGACCATTCCAGGTAAAAACTTTCAACTTGGAATTAATGTAAGATTTTCTGAATGTAAGGAATCTGTCAAGGGTCACTCCTAGATATTTTGTAGTGTTGCAGTCTGACCCAATACCATATTACATTTGACCCTCCAGTGGCTTCTCTATTCCTTAAATGAAAAGTATGTACTTGTGTCTTTGAAGGATTTGGTTTAAGTGGATTTGGCTATAGTAATTTCAAAAACCTTCACGATTGTTGACCGGTCACTTTCAACCACATATCTCCCACACTCCCACAGTTACTGAAATTTGGCCAACGTTGTGATCGAAAGGTAACTCTGTGTTACTACCACACACAAACGCCAGATCTGCGATAGATAGTTTTCGCTGAAAAGTGATATACCAAGACACATGCATCTTTGGCAGAAATATGAAAGTGGCGCAGGTTGACCACTTTCAACCACCATATCTCTCACACCCCCACAGCTACGGACATTTAACCACCAGACTGCAAGATGAGAGATTCACTGCTACGACTACACACAAACACAAATGGTCTATCCTATGTATTTGTGGCAGGAAATAGAAGTATAAGGAGACATAAATTTTTGGTCGAAACATGAAAACGCCCTGCATTGACCAACTTTAATCATCATAACTTCCACATCCCCAGTGCAATCAGCATTTGGTCAACGTTGTGCACGATAGGAAACTCCATGCTACTTCCTCACACAAACAACAGTGAGCTGTGTTATGTATTGGTGGCTGAAAATCGAAATACAATGAAAAACACGGTTATATATATATATATAGATAGATTGTAGATCCAACCACAAAAAAGGCAGAATGCAAGGCAATTCAAAATTCTGTCATTTGTCTTCCAAACTTCTCTTCCAGGTCTTCTGTACAGTAATGGTATGTGCAATTAATTTTATAACAGGAAACAAGGTATGCTGAATTATCAGTTAATAAAACAGGAAGAAAACATCACTTATTAAATGTGACAATAGAATTAAAAAACTGCACAGAAAAAAAAAAATCATATTCAAACAATTTACCAGTTGGTTCATGGAGATCAGAGAGCAAACAACACACTGATTAATGGTATATGGTTGTGGAATATGGGATACGAGGATTGCTCAAACTGTGAGCAATGATAAGGAGAAAGGAAAGAATGTGAGGATCAAACATAGAAGAGAACAGACCAAAATCAATAAAATAAAATTATTAAATGAAACCTGTTTTAGATATAAATGTTTCTGCACTGTTCTGATGTCCAGTTTTAAACTATTTTAATAATGAAAACATTATCAACCCAATTTTATATTTTGTGAGGTGGTTATTTACAATACTAAATATATATGGAATTAATTTTAAAACATGCAATTTTTTTAAAAAAAAAAATTATGTTTGTTTTTATATTTTGACAGCAATTTTTTTGTCAGGCTGTAGTATGTAATTGCATAGGAAAGTGCATAAATAAGGGCAAAATGACATCTCTCTAGCTGAATCAATAGAGCTCCTGGAGTAAATACTCCATTTGCAGTTTTTGGGCAAATGTTTGGAAACTTTACATAGCTGTAATTCAAGAATAAGTTGCTATATCTTGGTGAAATTTATTTTTCCAAGTCTAAATGAATAGTTCACCTGTGCTAAGTTTCATTAAAATCTGAGATAAATTTTATTTTAAAATTGTGTAGCTTTATTG